>CM056376.1:81821749-82421749 GCA_029718625.1 Synaphobranchus kaupii | reverse complement strand
AATGTTACACTACCTTTATTGATGTGGGATGGAATTGAGCTAACAGATAAAAAATGTAGCAATAAGCATATTCGCCAAACTTTTCAGAGGAAGAATAAAACTGTTCCTAGAGGCAAATTTTTCTGGAGGTCTCAAATTGAGAGTATAAACTGGAGAAGGGCTTGGCTCTTACCTTATAAGTATTGTATCTCAAATAAGGCTAAGGTTGTCCATTTTAATATTTTACATTAGATATATCCTGCTAATTGTTTTATTGCTAAATTTATAGACATTGATATTTCTTGTACCTTTTGTAAACAAAACATAGAAACTATTGTGAAATATCCCGAAAATTCTGGACGGATCTAGAGTCTCACTTATTTGAAGCTGCTAACTCTGTTTATTCCTTTGATCTTAGGGATATTATATGTTACTACGATAATCCAGAGGATGGTGCTGTTGAATATCTGATTAACTTCATTATCCTATATGCAAAGTTTTTTATTCACAAACAGAAATTCTCAAGGTCAATACCGAAGATTTCACATTTCCTCCTTCAACTAAACTCTCTGCTTAAGTCTCTCAGTTTAGTAAATAACAAAAAAAGTGAAAAGCTATTGAAACATTATAGAACTTTTTCCCCTGAAACCTCTGTTTGATTATGTATATTTCTCTGACAAAAAAATTGTGTTAATATTTCTGGTTTCATTTGTAATTTTCTTTTGCTTTTTCTTTTGAGTGATAATGTGCTGATAATGTTATCCTGAATGTTATGTATATTACTCTTTTTGTTAAATAAAAATATATTTAAAAAATAAAAATAAAAATACATAGGCTATATCATTGAATGTGCACAACTAAATGTTTTCTTGAGAACTGATAGAATATCACAATATGATGGGTTGTCTTTTTAAAATGACACCCTTTTTCGAATTTATCTTGAATATATGGCCTGTCACACCATATTGGTACTTTAGGATATAGTATCGAAAATGGTGAAAAGCAGAGGTAATTTTCATATAGATTGTTGTGTAGCCAACACAACTAAATCTTTCTTATGACTTGCATTTGAAGAAAAAAAGTAGTGCTTATCAACCACCAATGTGTGTGTGTGTGTGTGTGTGTGTGTGTGTGTGTGTGTGTGTGTGTGTGTGTGTGTGTGTGTGTGTGTGTGTGTGTGTGTGTGTGTGTCTGTCCCTATGTAATGCATAATCAAAAAAATAAATAATGAATTTTGTTCATGTCTCGAGTGAATTATTTAGTTTTTCCTACATTAGCCTACATTTGCGATCTATTCATAATTTTATCTACAAGTTGCCAGCTTTGCAGTTAGTTAATTGGCTATAAGTTTAACCATGGCACTAACTAAATTAGCAGTTGAATAAAAAACGAACTAAAAAGCTATTCAGGAGAAATTAATCTTACCTGCGCGTTGCTTACGGTAGAAACTGCAGTGTGCAGACGACAGTCCCGGTGTCGAGAAGGGTCAATCTGCAGTCGCTTACGGAACGCCTCTTCTTTGGGAACGCCCCTTCAATGGGACCGCCTAACTCGTCACTCAGAGGACGTCACTCAGAAAAAGAGCATCTTTCTCAGCCAATCACGGTGGCCCATTTCCAACATTCGCCATCTTTTTGGCTTCTGTCGTCAAATCACGTCTCGTCATTTCCATCTTTCGCCAGCCAACCACTTTTCCATCCTTGACGGAGCAGCCGATATCGAAGTAAGTTCGAATCAATATTAAAGTTATTTAAGTCCGCATCAATATTAACATTAGTGAATTAATTGCATACTGATATTATTGCCTACTGTCACAATGTATGTTGATACAGATACAGTCGCTATTATTTACTGTCACCCCGATTTTACCTGTTAATACACGTAAAATCGCTGTTATTTATTACCGCATTATAAGGTGTTTCGCCATTAAATTAGCTAAATATTTGGCTTTCCTCATACAACATAATCCTCTTTTTGAGTTTAGGTGATTTTGCTGCCTATTGAGTTTAGCTAGAATTGAGCTAGATATTTGGTTTTCCTCAATGAACAACATAACAATGCCTAATCATAACGTAACTGTAATGTTAGCACCCCTTATTCTACAGTACAGTATAACGCTGCTGCACTAAAGTTCTTCATAAAATGAGAAAATCATTTGTCAAGTATTTAATTCACACAGGTATACAGCTGTTGCACCTGTTGTGACACCAGGCTTAACTTGATTATGTTTACCAATTGATAATAAACTTAATATGATGGTATGTAACCAAACTGTAATACAAGCTATTATGGCATACTACTATATTATACACTGAGCCCACATATGATATGGTTATACTGTGTAGTGAAACTGAATAGTTATACACATTAGCTGCTTTGGTGTAAGTGGCACTTTTCTTTTCTCTATTAATGGCAGATGGCTTACAAACAGAAGAAGCACAGAGCTATGGGCGATGAGGAGTGGATGTCCCACCTGCGCATGTTTGCTGCCTTAGGGGTCTGGCCCTCTGAGGCAGGAAACAGGCCAGCACCACGCCAGAAAAAGTGATATGATCTGAAGGTAAACTTGGACAAAGTGATATGTGTAGAATCATAAAACATAATGTCATATTATGTCATATTAAAAGGGGACACATTCTTATGATTCACTGTCAAACAATATTACAGATTGAGAAATGTCCAATGCAGCTGAGGGGACAAACATCTGTTTGGAGGGACACAGACATGTAACTGTGGTTTCCATACAAAGAAGGTATCAGAAGTATTTTATAAAATTATGATGTGTTGGATTCGCATACCAATTTCGGGTTTTTAGTGAAGTAAACATTATCACAATAAAAAAAAACAATAGGCTACTTCCATTGCATTCCAAGCTCTTTTCTTATATTGTCCCTGTAGAAATAATCCAGCGCGTCATACAGCTCCATGTATTTCTCTACTTCATAGATCTACAATCGTCCATCTTCTCTCTTTGCTTTCTTTACAGTTTATGTCCGCATCAAGTCTCGTGCACAGCAAAACTGCTAGTGTACATTTAACACCATGGGGTGTTTATATATGATATGATATCATATAAACACCCTAGGATGTTAAATATACACCACCATTTTTGCTGTGTGTCACGTGCAGTTGTTTAGACTATGTTTTTTCCCCCGCAAAGTTTGACACTTGATTGTAAATACATGATAAGCCTACATAACCTATTCTTATTTATTTGGCAGTAAGATATGCAATGCTTATCCATGCCCACTAAAGTGATAATACATGTTTAATGTAGTTTTAATAACCGATGTTCATATCCCATCTCAATTTTAAATGAATATCAGCGAAGTGAGTAGGCTATTATTTAACAATAACAACAAGAAATTATAGGTTGGTGATCGATTATATATTAACTCTGATTTAATGACATGGTTATTAGCAAACTCCTCTTTGGATAGTTTATTTGTTTGGCCTAATAACTGGCCTAAAAATGTGAATATTCTCAATGTTGCATTTTTAGTAAAGTAATTTATTACATGACACTGGGGAAGGCATATGAGTTACTTGTTGTAGGCTACTGTATGGATAGATAAAATAACACAAAGCATCGTCATTTTTTTTTGGTGTGTGATGAATGTTTTTACATTTTATTTCAGGTAGGGTGAATTCAGATAAAGTGGGACACTTTTTTTTAGCAATTTTGCCTTCTGTTACCTGTTTCGATATTAGTCCAACACATTTACACAGCACATGATACAATTCTGAAATCCTCAAGATGTTATCTGACCACATAAAAATAAAAAATGTAGAAATCTTGCTCACAGGATGCGTGACACACCTTTATATTTCATTTGAGCCACAGCACATTTTTTCATCTGCGTTTGGGAATGTGGGACAGCTCATTAGGTAACTTGGGACACCAATTCTTTATAATAAAACCCCAATAACAAGCTATAATGTAGTACATTGCAATATATTTTAATGGTGCACCATGCTTAAATACACTAAGTAAACATCAGGACCCAAGCAAAAAAATATTATACTTTAAGTATACTTTTAGTACGTACTCATCATGTAGTATCTACTAATTTTGTGTTAAACTGGCCACACTTTAAGTACAGGCTAATAAATGCACTAAAGTTGTACTTTTGTAGAACTTCTGTACAACTTTAGTGTACTTACTGTACTTAAGTGTACTAAATTGAGACACGTCTTACAAACTTAAAGTATATTTAAGTATACTAATTGAAAGGGTGATTTGTAGGTATTGGAAATACAATTTTAAATGATGACTACGGTGTTTGAAATATACTTTAAATAGCATTAAAAGTAGTAGCCTATGTGACAGATCGGTTGTCGGGAAAAGAGTCAGAATCCAGGGCTGGTGAATAATAGTTTTTTTAATGCAATAATATTGTGGTCCACAAAAGCAATGTACAGAGGAAAGCAAAGTTCAGCGCTGTTGTTCCTTCACATATTTATACCATTTCAAACAGGTCACACGAAGGAGGGGTGGGTACATAAATCACAAGATGCTGGTGCAATGTCAGCGCCCCCCCCCACACTTCACTTTTTCTGAGTTTTGGGTACATTACACAATCAGTGTCTGATACTCTATCTGTTTTTCAATAAGCATTCTCCCAGAGGAATTAATGACCAACGTCCATTTATACCACTAGGGAAAACAGGTGCTCTAACCCCTTGTCTGTAGATCTAACTTCCTGCGGAATGACTTTTTGTCAAGGAAATAGCACGAAATATCACTTTGATCCTTCGAGCCTCCCTCTCTCTTGGGCGCAGCTCCAGGCTGGATCCCTTTCCACTGAGTTCCTTCCACCCGACTCCTCTGAGTGAAGGACCCTCAGCCTCTCTGCTTCCCAGGCGTCTCCTTTTCAGAAACCCTGATCACAGAAAGCACTGCTCGCTTACTATTGCATTCGGTTTCAGCTTACAGTGGCTTGACTGTACATTGAGCCGAGCGCGCCGGCTATGTGCTCCACTACAGGGACGCCACTCATGGTCTTACTGCTCTCTGCGACCCGACCGACCGGTGACCCAGTCGATAGCGATCCCCAGCCCAGTGTCACACCGAGCCCCGTAGTGGTAACCAGCCACCCGGTTGGGAACCGACGGTCTGATCCCTATCCCACTTTGCTATGGGTAAGAAACTTTGACCGTTTTCACCAGCCTTGCCTGTTCACAGAGGTTGTCTCTTACGCCCCTCTGCTAGGTGTGGACTGTCATCCACGTACCACGCAGTGCCTGCATACTTACATGCGACAACTACGCCGAATAGATGGTACCACGTCAGTATGTCAATTCATACTTCATCAGACACGGGGGCCTTCAGTCTTCTCCCCTGCACTATACGACCTTTTTAACGTGCCCTCGGAACTTTGCAATTCCGCTGCCGCCTGTTAACCCCTAGGTTCGGGGTGCCTAATCCCCTGCCTAAGGGTTAGTTTTATGTAATTAAAACAAAAAGGTTTAACTGTTATTAATTTTAACTGATACATATCATCATATCTTAGTACGACAATTATTATTCAATCATCAATTAGTCATTAATTTCATAGGCTTCATTCAAATAGCCATTGTTAGTACATTCTTATTCTTAAATATATGATTCCCCTTTGACCTAACTCAGAGGCCATAAGGTTAGACTCGGCACATTGGATAGATCAGAAACTGGAACCAAGGGGCCCCTGCCACCGCCCCCCCTATCTGTCTCTTTCAGTTCCTTAAGACTTAGGGTTACACAGAGACCATAAGGTTAGTCTCGGCACATTGCATAGATCAGAAACGGGAAGCAAGGGGCCCCTGCCACCGCCCCCCCTATCTGTCTCTTTCAGTTCCTTAAAACTTAGGGTTACACAGAGACCATAAGGTTAGTCTCGGCACAATGGATAGATCAGAAAAGGGAAGAAAAAGCCCCCCCCCCCCATTTGTCTCTCTCAGTTCCTTAAATCTGAGGGTTACATGGAAGGCAGGATGTACACGGTCACATGTTTGTGCAGAAATGATGACCGTGTACATGGAAGGCAGGATGTACACGGTCATCATTTCTGCACAAACATGTGAGTCTTGCTTCATGCCAATTCGACAACGACACACTCCTTTTAGTTTAATGATTACATACTACGGATAAATGTGCATTAAACATATATTGCAATAAATGTAAAGTAAAGAAACACTTAAATCAAAGGAATAATACGTGGATTAAACATGTTCTTTAAGCACTTAAAAGATATATATGGTAATCAGCTCAGCATTTTTATTAAGTCCTTTATTCACGGCCCCTCACTATGCTATCAGGAGATAAAATAAATTAGGCTATATACCTTTTATAAGTACCCTAAAATACCACTAAATATGCGATTTAGTATACTTATTTGAAGTTCACTAAAGTACAATTTAATTACATATATTTCCAAATGAATTACACATTTTAAGCATACTTTAAATTAAGTATTAAAAGTTTAAGTACACTTGAAACACATTTGGTATACTTAAATTATATTTTTAATATACTTAAGTATACAATTTCTTTCTCTTGGGGAACTTGATAGAACATTATCTCTAAAGATAAGCTCTAAAACTCATATTAACTTATTAACAATCATAACATAGTTCATCTTGACAAAAAAGTTGAGACCACTGACCTAAATATGACTTGACAGCAATATAAAAAGTATTAGAGTTGCATTACAGTTAATATAGGGTACATTACCACATACATATGCAAATACTGAGGTTCCCTAAGTATAAAATGGGATAATTTCCCTCCATTAGAATAGCCCACAACACTGTCCCACATTACCAGAAACATGCTGTCCCACATTTCCTGACTGCGTTTGGTAATGTGGGACATATAAGAAATGCCTGAATTAAAAAAGTCTAAACATAATATTTACCACTTTTAAATTGTTTTTGTTGCACAAGTATTTCATATGCATAATTACATCATAATTAGGCACAGTGTATTGTATACGACAGATTTAGAACCTTAACATTAATTCAAGCAAAAGCTTATGTCATTGACCTAACCATGTATTTTGCCGGGTGACCTTCATATATGAAGCTTGCCATGATCCCCATCATGACATGACATCAATGAAATCATGTGACTTTGATCATGTAGTTTCTCTGCAAGAACCTAGTTACAATTATTTTGATTGGCTCTTGACAGAGCAGGAAATAAACATGTCAAAGCATAGTTGTCCCACATTACCTGATGTCCCACAATACCTGAATTCACGCTAGGTGGACAATTATAGCCTACAGGAAGAGAAAATAATAATAATTAAAATAAATGCATATTTAAGCTATACACACCCATATACAAATGCAAAACATAACAACAGTGTAGGTCCGAATTGAATTCAGTAAATTTAATTCTCCGCTTCTGGCGCGCTTGGACCCAACGCCGAAAGTATCGTAAGCGAAGCGCACGCGGAAATGGCGCTTCGCAGTGCGCTCGGCTGGTGTGTTCTTTCTGGTAGGTTATAATGGACGCCGAAGTGAAGCGGTCGCATTTCCGCGTGCGCTTCGCTTGCGGTGTGTTCCGGGCCTTACCCCTGGAACCCACCAGACGCGCAAGCGCACGCACACGCGCACTGCTGCGCTTCACTTCCGCTCCCATGTTAACGAATTGCCGCGGTTCTCACCGGCCACGCACGCACGGCAGGCGGGCGTACGGCTCGCGGACGTGGAGCTGATTTTTCCGCACCGGGCGGAATTTTTTGGCCATCCGCATGCGCATATCTCATAGAAATACATTGAATATGTTCAATATCTGCATTATATCACCACATTTTAATGTTTTTCAACCTACTAATAGTTTTACAATTGTTATAAATTATTTTAATACATATTATATTTTAATATAGGCCCTAATGAAAATGGGAACAGAGACAATCACCATTGTCCATTGTGGGATGAATGAAGTTAAATCAAGTCATACATTTTGCATATAACCAGTTATTCTCGTTTTATAATGCTTTTTCTTTATTATAGTATACATACATATATATATATGTTCAATGAATTAACCCTATGCTTACTTCTGTTTTTATTATACTGATATTACTGTATCGATTTAAGGTACTACATAATCAAAATAGCTGCTAATTCTGCTAAAATTAAATGTGTAGAACATGTTGATTACTGTCTTAAATAAATAAATAATATTAAACGGACTTTAGAAAGGAGGCATTGTCTCGTTTGCTACATTTAGCTTTAAAAAGTAGGCCATTTGCTGCCAGCCAGTGAAGCCTTGTTTGTTGGTCTGATTCATGTGTAGCTATTTTCCCTATTTTGTACTATATATTGACAGTATGCAAGTTTTCATTTTTAATTAACCTGTCAAGCAGTAAGACATATGTAATAGCAATATTTACTTATCCATTATTAAGCGAAGCTCAAAATCCGGAATGTGTTTCTATAGCGCGTCTCTGTCGTTCACGAAAAAGCAAAGCGTCCGTGTGCTCTTGCGCGTCTGGTAGGTTCAGTTCTGCGCAAATCTGCGCGCGGAATAAGCGTCTGTGCGCTTGCGCGTCTGGTGGGTTCCAGGGGTTAGAGCTTGATTTCTGTTCATTGTTAAAGGCTAAGTGCATTCATCGTTCAGCTTAATAGAAGACAAGTGAATTTTGAGGACTGCTACAAAGCTGATGTAGGCTGTTGGTTGTAAATAACGTGACCAACATCACTGTATGAAAGATTTGGTAATTAGCAGAGACTTACTGCAGAATGCCTTACAAACGTCCTGCCATAATGATTTAGGCAACAAACGGAGACAATGCCAAGTCATCAGTGTCACAACTGATGGTAGTATTCATGACATAAACATGCACCGTAACATTAAGTTCACAAGGGAGTGCGAGGATTTGGTGTATTAACTGGCATATAGATTTGAAGATGGAACGCTTCGAACAAATTCACTCCACATGCCCTTTAATAAAACCAGACTTAGGTTTTTTCATATTCAATCAAACTGTAAAGCTCAGACTAAAAAACAGGAAATGGTATGGTGTTAAATTTGTGGTGGCCAGGCTGGAGGTGGACGCTTTTAAAGAGCATGTGAACTTACCTTGAGCAAATAATCTGTTTTCTATCCTCAATTTTACAATCCCTACTTTTAATACAATTAATACAATTAATACAATTAATAGAATATAATCAAAAGAAGATCTTAAAAATAATTTAGTGAACAGAGGAATATCATACTGTATGCATGCAACATTTTAGCAATAAAGCTATTAATGTAGTTTGTCTAGTAATATTTTGGACATATGCTCTATATAAAATCATTTCTATGTTATATGGAAGAGGGGGGAAACAAACATCGGTAAGTCAAAATTGTTCAGAGTAAAAGCTTTTTCAACTGCTAATTGCAGAATTGGCCAATAAAATGTCATTGGGTTATTGTATTCGATACAATAGATTAAGAAGTCCGCATATGTTTGGTGGTATTGTGATGTGTTGAATGATTGCAGAGTTAAACATTTGTTGCATACGTTATACATATGCACATGTACTGTAGCATTCGCTTGGTTAAAATGTTTCGTGTTTATTTTGATGCGTATTGTTACCTAAGGCTTTGGAGAACAATTATAAATCCACAGCCTGTCTATGGTGTGCTGTGTGTAATTATTTATTTTTTAGGGCTTTTCAGCTTTATTGGATTCAAACCGCTGTCACGGCTTGCAATGAGCATGTGGACGGTGCTCTTACCCCTGTGTTTTGTGTAATTAGTAAATATTGTAAAATTTAACCCTTGTGTGGTGTTCGTGTTTTTGTTACTCACCCAGTGTTCGCAGGTCTGGTGGACCCACAACATTATTCGGTTTTTAAAACAATAAAGCCATAACAATTTACGTAAAAATACTTCACAGATATTGACTTTATCTCAATTACAAGCAATATAGACAGCATATATGGTTAATATTGACCATTTACCTCTGCTACATCACATTTATCAATAAAAGTGATATTTGTTTTTTGTGATAAAATGTGATTTTTGTGTTCTTTTACATGTTTATCACAGAAAATGAGCCAAGGCCAATGAGTCTCAGGTTGAAAAAATTATGAATTGTATCATTTTTCTTTTAGTAAACATTGAATACGGGTCCCACAGACCCGAACACCACACAAGGGTTAAATATTTTTTATTTTGTATAATTTCAAATTTCCATTCCATTATTCAGCATTTATGGCTCATGTCATGTATACAATCAAACATCAGTTTGTGTTGAGAAAATTGACATGTAACACTTGAACGTACTATATTTTAAAGTAAAAAGGGGGTGATCCCAAACGCGCTACAAGCCGGCTATATAAACAAGGAACTATAGGTGCTCAACAGAAGGACCAGTGAATAGAAAGAATACCAAACCCGGACTACTTCGCTAGGACTAACCCGAGATAAGGAGGACTGGAGCACACTAGTGATGGGCAAAACAGTTCACTTCAGTGACACGAATCACTAGAATCAGTTCATTAAAAAGATTCGTTCAAAAGATTCGTTCACCGAATCGTTCAGTGCTTGGGCGGAGCTCCGACTGCATACTGCGTAGTCCGACTCACTCAGTGAACTGACGGCCGAACAGTTCATGCGGAAGTGCTGTCGCTTTGACAAATGCGCCAAACTCCGTTTACAAATCTTGATATTTTAAAAGTTTCCTCGTTGAATATCAATATTGGAGGTGAACGCTGGTTTTCAATGACTTTTAAGTCTTAACTGGCTGGGCCTGATTCTGGCAGTTTGAGCCGCTGATTATCACTCAGGATCACGTCACGTTAACTCACTGTGTCTAGTAGCTTCAGTGAACGGATCACTGAACTTGCACCGTTGCGTCACAGTTCGTTCACTCAGTGAACTGTTCGGGCCGTCAGTTCACTGAGTGAACGAACTTGCACCGTTGCGTCACAGTTCGTTCACTCAGTGAACTGACGGCCGAACAGTTCATGCGGAAGTGCTGTCGCTTTGACAAATGCGCCAAACTCCGTTTACAAATCTTGATATTTTAAAAGTTTCCTCGTTGAATATCAATATTGGAGGTGAACGCTGGTTTTCAATGACTTTTAAGTCTTAACTGGCTGGGCCTGATTCTGGCAGTTTGAGCCGCTGATTATCACTCAGGATCACGTCACGTTAACTCACTGTGTCTAGTAGCTTCAGTGAACGGATCACTGAACTTGCACCGTTGCGTCACAGTTCGTTCACTCAGTGAACTGTTCGGCCGTCAGTTCACTGAGTGAACGAACTTGCACCGTTGCGTCACAGTTCGTTCACTCAGTGAACTGACGGGCCGAACAGTTCATGCGGAAGTGCTGTCGCTTTGACAAATGCGCCAAACTCCGTTTACAAATCTTGATATTTTAAAAGTTTCCTCGTTGAATATCAATATTGGAGGTGAACGCTGGTTTTCAATGACTTTTAAGTCTTAACTTGCTGGGCCTGATTCTGGCAGTTTGAGCCGCTGATTATCACTCAGGATCACGTCACGTCACGCAGTGAACGAATCAGTCCACTCTGCACGCTCGCTGCCTCGCTCGGCCGCCCGCCCGCCCGTGAATTTTTTTAATAATTTTTTTTTTTAATATAAACTTTATTTCGAACAATTTAGGAAACAAATTAGAGAAAAAAAAAGAAAAAAAAACTTTCTAGTATACAACACGCAAACACGGTACTCATTTCGGCTATACAATAGGCTACTTAGAACAATACGTCCGAAATGGAATAGGAAGAAGCAAATGCGAATGATTCGTTCAGCACAGCAGAACTGGGCTGGGTTGCACCGGTCATACGTAAGTTTGTGACTAAGTTTGCGCGTAAAGTATTTACTAGGTCCTTAGTTGCTACTAGTTAGTTTCAAACTATCGCTTTACTAAATTCGGTTGCACCACCAATACGTAAGTAATGTCTTAGCTAGTGAAAAACTAAGTAATGCTTAGTTCAATACTAAGGTAAACATTGTCGCTTTATCATGACGATAACAAATCCATAACCAATCAATCAATAAGCTACAATGTAAACACGGAAATCAACTTGCATTGAGTTTAACAGGCTACTTATTTTGCATTCCATGGGAAAAAAAATAGAACATTGAACAGAATTACAATGTGTGCATGTTTATGTTTTTTACGAATAAAATTCAAAATATCCTTATTTGTTTGTTTAAGCCTATTTATTTATGTTACAAGCCATTATGTGCTTTGAAAATATATGGAAACTTAGCCTAAGTTACGGGACTGTTCTGTTTGCCTCTCTTTTGAACTATAAAGAACTTTGTTTTGAAACTGAACGTTTTCCACGCGTCAACTATTTTTACAGTGTTTGCTGAAGAAACGGCGGAGGTAGCCAATTAGATGAACAGACGGTTACAGTTTGTGTATTTTTTTTATACCTAGGGGTAGGTGTAAATATTTAGTAGCTACTAAGCTCAACGTACAAACTAGTTTGTGTGCTGCAACCCATTTTTATTTAGTAATGTGTAAACCTTAATTTAGTAAACACTTACGTTTATAACTAGCCTACGTTTTGAATTTACGTATAGCTGGTGCAACCGGCCCCTGGTTCGCAAGGGACGAATCACGTTCGCTCGCGGCAGTCCCTCCCCCTCCCTGCACGGTGCACGCTCGCTGCTGATCAGATCCGTTCGTGAACTGAACTGAACTGAGAAATGAACGGATCTTTTCAGTAAGTGATTCAGTTCAGTTCGTTCACCCAAAAGATTCGTTCTTTTGAACGAATCGTTCGCGAACGACACAACACTAGAGCACACAGAGCTCAGAGCAAAACAAAATATTTTAATAAGACTGACGTTTCGACGTCAACGACGTCTTCTTCAGAGTCAAATGAAAATACAGACAATGTACCGGGAGGTATACCCTCCCATCAATTACACAAAGTAAGGTGCGCATGTGTAGGACTAATATATCTCGTCATCAATACCACATACATAATATCTTCTTTAACAGGGTAAAGAGAAGACCGACAAATGTCATAGGTAAAATAAACTGAATAATTGTCTATGGTGAACATGGCCTAAAACAATATACAATGAAAATCAAAAAGCCTGTACACAAGTTACAAAAAACATGAAAGATTCAACGACTCATTTAACCCATTGGGTTCCACACTATTGAGTGTATGTATCCAGTACGCCTCCCTGCGGAGCAGTTGCTTAATAATATCTCCGCCTCTGGATGATAAAGTGACTCTCTCAATACTCCAACATTTTAAAGAAGAGACAGAACCATGATTGGCTTCAGCGTAATGTCGCGCAATTGCATAGTCCATATTCTTGGACCGGATCGCGGTCTTATGTTCAGCAATTCTAAGTTTGAGGGCTCTCTTGGTCTGTCCGATATAGATTTTGGAGCATATACATTTCAACATGTAGATTACATAGGTAGTGTTGCAGTTAATAAAAAGTGGTTATTTTAAATTCCTTGCCCGAACGTGGATGACAGAAGACTTTAATGTCATTGGAGCTAGAGCAATGGACACAGTGTCCACATCTATAGAACCCTCTAGGGGGCGTAGGTAGCCAGGAGGGTTTTTGTCTGCGGACTACTCACCATGCTGTGAACCACCTTATCTTTTAAGTTATGTGGCCTTCTAAAGCACACTCGCGGAGGTTCGGAAGTAAATTTATTTAAAAGAGGGTCACTCTGGAGAATGGGCCAGTGTTTACGGACAATATTTTGAACTCTTCCAGCGACCGGACTGAACTCAGTGGAAAAGCAAATACAAGGAAGGGTAGCACGCTTAGGCTTTTTACAGAGGAGGGACTTCCTATCAGTGTGGCGGGCACGGTCAATGGCGGCAGTGACGTCAACAATACTGTAGCCTCTTTGAAGAAATCTGCTACGCATCTGACAGATGTTGCTCTCAAATTCTGCATCCGTGCTACAGTTGCGTCTTAAGCGCAAGAACTGTCCAATCGGTATATTGCGTATCAGTGGACGGGGGTGATTGCTATCTGCCTCTTAACAGAGTATTTCTGCTTAAGGTTTTACGGAAGATGGGTAGATTCAAGTTTACCGTCATCACCTTTAAAAATAGTCAGGTCTAGAAAGTTAATGGATCTCACGTCATGTTCCTCTGTAAAAGACAAATGACGGGTCTCTAGCGTTCACATACATCAAAAAATCCTCAAATTCGAGTACAGTACCATCCCACACGAGCAGTATGTCGTCAATGTATCTACGCCACAAGGAGATTTTGGAGAGAAAGGGATTAGTGGAATTATGGATAAATTTCTCTTCCCAGTGACCCATGAACAGATTGGCATAATTCGGTGCAAATGCTGCTCCCATTGCTGTACCCTGAGTCTGTAAATAGTAACAGCCATTGTATTGGAAATAGTTCATGGTGAGTGCCATCTCCGTAAGGGTGATAAGGAAACTAGAAGGGGGTAAATAGGTCTTCCGGGCGTGTGGAGAGGTAGTATGACAGAGCCTCCAGACCTCCTTTATGGGGAATGTTGGTGTATAAACTCTGTACATCTAGCGACGCTAAAATAGTAGCTGGATTCACATGAACACCTTCAATAACCCTAAGTAAATCAGACGTATCACCTATATACGAAGGCAGGGTAGGAACCAATTTCTTAATAAAAAAGTCAACAAATTGTGAGAGAGGTTCTGTAAGGCTATCATTGCCTGACACTATAGGGCGCAGTGGAGGATCAGATACAGACTTGTGAATTTTTGGGAGACCATACAATATCGGGCATAAGGGGTATTTGGTAGTTAAGAAATCCCTTTAATTTTTAGTGATCCAACCCGTAGACAAGGCATTTTCTATGGCAGTGTCAATTTCACATTTTATGCGCTCTGTTGGATTGGCGCAAAGAGGTGAGTAGAATTGTTTATTCAAAAGTTGTTTTTTTATTCCCTTATCGTATTGTTCAAACGCTAGAACAACTACTGCTCCGCCTTTGTCGGCGCTGCGAATGACCAAGTTTGAATTAAGCTGTAGATCTTTCAAGGCTTTGTGTTCATCTAAATTTAAATTGTTCCTGTATCTAATATGTTTATTCGCCAGAACAGATAGATCATTTTCCACCAAGCGACAGAATGTAGTTATTGTGGGGTTAGGGTTGGAGCTAGGCAGGAACACGGATTTACCTTTAAATGAGGTGTATTCTCTCATTTTACTGCCATTATCAGTGTTGCTAGGTACAGTAGATACATTTGTCTGTGCACAGAAAAAATGTTTTAAATGTAATTGTCTAAACAACTTAAAAGAGTCCACTTTTACCTTAAAAAAATCACATTGGTTGGTAGGGGAGAAGGACAGACCTTTACTGAGAACAGACATTTCAACCTCACTTAAAGGAAAGCCAGAAATGTTAATTACTGCTTGTTGAGATTGCGTTGGGATCTCCTCAGCGAATCGAAATGAGGGCTTCTTCCTCCATGCCCCCCGGGACAAGCACTAATTAACATTTCTGGCTTTCCTTTAAGTGAGGTTGAAATGTTTTTCTCACTAGTTAGTATAAGCCACGCGGCCAGGGCGGCCAGGCTACACATAGCCTACTTAGGCGTCACATTGCGTAGTATGGCCAATGTCTGATCCAAGAACACAGCCGTGTTCTGTCTCTGTGCTGGAGGGATATAGATATGGTCTTCCTGATCTTCAGGAGACAGCAGGTGCTCTGCTGTACACATAGTCTATGTCACATAATGTTAGTATGGCCAATGTCTGATCCAAGATCACAGCCGTGTTCTATCTCCTTGTGGAAGGGATATCGATATGGTCTTCCTGATCTCAGGAGACAGCAGGCGAGGTTGGGTACTGGATGATCTGCTGTTGGGGGTTTCTGGTCATCTCCTGTTTAGCGGGGGGAGATGCCCGTGCTCTGGAGCAGTACTAAAGCAGATCCATTCACCGCCAAACTAAAATAATTATGCAGCTCATTCATTCATTAAACATGTCATTTAAATATGTGAGTTGTCCTGACAGAAATTACATTATATGTGCACAATGACTATTTTCATGCAGCTAGTTGCGTGTAAAAAAATTGTACATCTGCATCCAGAAGCTGCATGAAGTCATTCTAAGAGAAATGTAGCTAGCCATGAGCAGGTACAATTTCTTATTTGGCATTAGGAGCAACAGTGTGCCCCAGCAGTGATACCCACCTTACAGCCACATGGTGCTAGTGCTGGAGCCAGGGGAATGCTGACCTTGTCTCCCACCCCACCTGTGGAATGCTTGTCCACCACAAGCTCTGTCCACTCTTTGGGCCAGCTCATCACCTCTCCGGACAGCATCATCTCATGTGTCAGTGCCAGCGTCTCCTCGGCAACCATGCCCTTAAGCCACATCGCCATCAGCATGGCCCCTGGGGGCCATACACAGCTCTCAGCCAGCCCTCAGTCCCGCCCCACGCTCGAGAGGACTACTCCAAATGCTGACACTTTTATATTCCCACATTAGCTAACTACAAGGATCAACAGACCTTCAATGGCACGTGTACATTTTTCACTGACAGTCATGATCTGTCACGGGTCTGTGGAAGCTATAGGTTACTGGGGAGAGTGACAGCGAGCCAGAAAAAAACTTTATTTTCTTTAAAATGGGATATTTTTAAAGTTACCTGCTGTAAATCTTTTGGTGCTAGCGAGTACCGGACCATGTCGGCTAACTTTCACTGGCTTATTATTTTAAGTAAGCTTTTAAACTGATAAAGTGATACTGCAGTCAAAAACCGACTTTTCCCGTTGAAAACCGATGTTTTGGGTTAGATTATGATCATACACAACTGTTTATGTCCGAAAATCTCATGTTTAGTCAAAATAGTTTTATCTGAGTTTTTGTGTAGGCTTACCAATACGCTAGTTTCCGGGGATTCGTGACATCACAAGATCCTTAACATAAAAATGGGTGGAGTTGAGGTGATCCTAGGGGTGGTCTCGGCTGGGCACGTGGTATAAAAGCAGAGACCAACGGGTTTTTTTTCCTCTTTGAGACTGAGACCCTTACTGCTAACTAGTTCGTTCAAGTTCAAATGTGAATTGCTTTGTACTACTGCTAACGTTAATATTACGACTTATATCGACACACCCTTTCACTGACCACACCCACTCACGGGTTCCAGTTCAAATTGTAGCGGTAAAAAAGGCCTTAGAAAAGCCTCTGCAGTATCTCTTTAAAAGTAAATATTGTTCGGTTTCTTTGCCTTTGCAATAAAAAAAAGTGTCTGGGGTGGTGAGATGGTGTGTCATTTAACCACACAGAATTCAGATACAACTTCACACATCCATACAATAAAGCCACAAACTAGGGTTATTCTGTTCAGATGGTAACATGAAAAAACACAGGGCCAAGTTAGATTAAATAATTTAGGACACATTGGGTAGCATTGCTTGTTTAATTTGTGTGAACTAAGTTATTATAATATTGTTTGTTGTAACTTTGGCTCATTTTGATAACGATACTTTGACTGGCAGGCCTAGATTTTGCTAGTTTTATTACAGACAGTGCTTTGTATGTGTGAGTAACTTTAGAGCATTTTAGTACGTTGAAAAAAATAAAAATAACATGTTTTTTGTTGAAATAATAAAATAACATATCATATAAACTCTGGTAACTTGGTTTCTTTTGGAATTCTTGGCAAGAAACAAATTTGTTATCATGGACACATTAAATTGGACAAATTATTCAGCAGGGTCATTATTATAAAATTATAATTGTACCTTACCTATCTGGCCTTCTTGAATTGTCTTGTCTTTGACAGCCAGCACAAATGCTCGAATCTCCTCCCGGGTGAATTGTCCCCCATCCCTCTTTTTCCGGATCAGCTCGGGGAAGCTAACTGTATTCTCCATACGTTATATCAGGTGACTTGTCAGAATCCAGACCTGCCAGTGACAGATCTCATGAACATGCATACAGTACAAAACTCTGTAAAATACTCTGCCTTCTGGCTCCCTTATATGCACTTCTGATGGTAGCTGCTATACATATACAAATATACACATGTACTCCTGCACATTGGATTTGAATATGAGGTTAAAGTGCAGACTGTCAACTTTAATTTGAGGGCATTACATTCATATCAGGTGATACATGTAGGAATTACAGCCCTTTTCATACACAGTACAAATTTAATCTGAAATAAAAGTTTTCATATTTATTACATGGTTGCACATACGTTAATATTAATGTATTAATGGTAAGATTCATCACCTAGAATCATCTCTAGACCTTTTGCTGTCTTGTGCACAAACTAATGAGGTAACGACACAGCTGGACAAGAAACCGCTTAGCAGCCAGTTGTCCCATTATTTTTGCTCCCCTAAAATGGGGGGACTATGTATAAAAAAGGGCTGTAATTCCTACATGTATCATTCAATATGGATGTAAATACCCTCAGATTAAAGCTGACAGTCGACACTTTAACCTTGTATTTATTGTTTTATTTCAAATCCAATGTGCTAGAATATAGAGCCAGAACAACAAAAAATGTGTCACCATCAGATTACTTTTGCATTTAACTGTATTAGTTGACTAAGTTAACTAACTTTGGTTTAAGTTGCAACTTACATGTTAAAAGTAACCCAAATTTCTAAGTTGTTTTAGCACCAATTACCAAGCCACTTGCAGACAAACTGATCTCAGCAATATATCGCCATAAAAAAAATATGGGAAAGATCTGTTCAGCCATTTTCATATAATGAAGTAGGCTACATTTAAAAAAATTAGCATTGAGTTTAAGACTTTTTATATAATTTTTGTATAATTAGGCTCTAGTAGCTAGAATAAACAAATATCAATTGATAGAAGTAAGATCAACGTAAAGTGTAGGCTAGCTATATAGAATCAGCACAGCTGTGTAAAAACCCAGGCCAAACAGCTTAACATTAAGCTACCTAGCTAACGAATGGTAGGCTATATCATTAGGTTTACATTTACCATAACAAGTTGAAATACAGTGAGAAATTTGAAATGAAAAATAGAAAACATTGACGTGCCCAGCAGCCAATGTGACAGGAAGATAAATTTGGATAAGCCTACTCAATTAACTTTCGGTCTATTAATCAAGCCTTTAAATGGAATTAACCCTCAACAACAGCGAGTTGTTTTTTTCTACCATCTTATAGGACACGCTGGCATCATTTTTTATTTTGATACTGACAACCTCTAATATCTCACTATATTCTCTCCCTTTTAATGATGAACAACGCTTTGGCTCACTGATTGCACGGTAACTCATTCCTTACACTCCTTAGCTCAGACTTGGTGTTTTACTTAAAACATGGAAAACATGTTGAAATTTTTCCATTTCACATGATGACAGAGCTGTCACAGAGTTCTTCCCATAGCCTTGCTAAAGGCACATTGCAGGATAAGTAGAACAGGAAAGCTATGCATGCCAATAAGATATTAGCCTTAATGCAATTAAATTTTTGCAAATACCATTTTTTCCTCCCACCACAGACTAAGAGATATAAGGCTACCCCTCTCAAAACTGTAAGTGGGCATTATTATTATTTTATTTTCTATTACCCATACCTGCAATTTTATGAGGAA
This sequence comes from Synaphobranchus kaupii, assembly GCA_029718625.1. NCBI lineage: Eukaryota > Metazoa > Chordata > Actinopteri > Anguilliformes > Synaphobranchidae > Synaphobranchus > Synaphobranchus kaupii. Next base: position 82,402,239 of record CM056376.1, on the reverse strand, counting down.
TATTGCCTGTTATTTTAGATAAATCTACAATTTTTATATAGTCACATATAGTTTACATTAAGGACTTTTCAGATTTATTATTTCAGCAGCACATGCTTCATCCCCAGAGCCGTCATCGGCAAGTACATTGCCCCCTCTTCAAGGTATCTTAAAAAAAGTTTTCATAGAAATTAAAATCATATGGTGTTACATGATACTGTAACTTTTAAAAGGGCAATTATTTTCAGAGTCTTGTGGAGAAAGGGTCCTGACTCATCTAGGAAGAACAGACGACATCTCTGGAGTACACAAGTTTGCCTTGTAGGTTTTTCAATAAATAGCACTTTTAGATATTCCAAGTTCAGTACCCTTTTCTTGTGTCTTGTGGTGTGACACATTTTACTCAAAAATGCAATAAACAAGCTAAGTCTGGTACCATGAGTGGGGCGGGGTTGAAGAAGGAGACTTCCCTCTACGATATTCCCTACACTTGGAGATTCAAAAGGGTTACCTGAAATTTCCCTGAAAGATCGCATGGAAAAGGTGCACCTGGTGGTGGTGATCTTCAGACACCTTGAGATTTATGATTATTTACAACAGGTCTGAGAACATAGTAAAGTGGATTGAAGACAACGATATCTCCCTCCCTGTGAGAATCACAAGCGAAGCAACAGTGTCCCTCCCAATGAGCTTTCCAATGCCCTTTCAAAAGATGCCGCCAACAGTGAACCTGACCTTAGTTCCAATGAAGATGAGAAATAAATACACTGAGGGAAAGTTCCTTATTGTAAAGTATGTTGACAAACCATATCATGAAAATATGTGGTGAGGTGGAGATTACCTGTATGCAACAAGTCGGAAAGAAGAATGCATTCAACTGGCCTACCAAACCAGACTGCATCTCTTTTCTTTTTTTAAAATTTGGTGCCCAACATGTGGCTGAGCATATCCAATTCCCACCGCAATTTGGAATTTGTGGGAACAGTGTAGACATCCACGGTTCTCCTCCGAAACACATGGTGTTGCCAGCTGCTTATTTTCACACTGCAGACTATAGCTAAGCTCACATAGAACGGAGTTGGAGGAAGACCTTTCATATGCACCTTTGATTGCAATCTACGGGCACCCCATTGATCAGCAGGGGTCGTTAGAAAGCGATGCACGCAAAACATATCTGACTGAAACCTCCCATTCCCTGGGCAACACAATCGCCAATTGCATGTCGCCCTATGGAACTACCGGCCATAGTCGGCACTGGCACTGTCTGGATTTGATCCGAGGCTGTGAAGCTCATCCATTTAGGGGCTAGACGAAGTTATCTCATTTGGCCCCACCCGGGGTAGAGAATGTAACATAAAGATACTGTATATTAAAGAAGGAAATGTGACTGCAGGATTAGGGGCTACACGAGGTTATCTCTATTGGCCCACTACAAGGTAAGCCACTTCAGGAGGGTCAACTGTACTTGGCTCCCATGATTTCCAACAGTTTTTGGTTTGGTTTTCACAATTTATATTGGAGAGGACAGACGATTATTCAGAATGTTCACAATGTTGACTGAACTTCCTGGGGCACTGAATAACATCAATTCTTAAAATGGGTGGTATTCCTATTACAATACACAGTTCAACATATTATCACAACATGGCATGCATCTTCCGATTTATATTTTTTGATGATTGTAATTCATTTTGATTATCTTGATTTAATTCTGATTTACTGTTATAATTGATGTTTTTCTTGTTTGAAATACAAATCTATCATGTCTATACAAATTGTTCAATAGACCTTTCGTAATAAATGAACTATCATTTGGTGACATAAAGTTTTGCTTGTGAGAAATAATAAAATTCTTAAAATTGTTTTAAAATAGTGTCACCACAAGTCACAATAATATCATATAATGATATACAGTAGTATATCAGTAGTAGTAATAATACTAATAATATATAATGAGATTGGAGCAATGCTGATGCATTTGGCATTGTGCTTGTAAAAACAATACATAGGCTATATCATTAAATGTTTTCTTGAGAACTGATAGAATATCACAATATGATGTCTTTTTAAAATGACACCCTTTTTCGAATTTATCTTGAATATATGGCCTGTCACACCATATTGGTACTTTAGGATATAGTATCGAAAATGGTGAAAAGCAGAGGTAATTTTCATATAGATTGTTGTGTAGCCAACACAACTAAATCTTTCTTATGACTTGCATTTGAAGAAAAAAAGTAGTGCTTATCAACCACCAATGTGTGTGTGTGTGTGTGTGTGTGTGTGTGTCTGTCCCTATGTGTAATACATAATCACAAAAATAAATAATGAATTTTGTTCATGTCTCGAGTGAATTATTTAGTTTTTCATATAGGCTAATTTGCATCTACTAGCCTATAGCCTACATTTGCTATCTATTCATAACTTTATCTACACGTTCCCAGCTTTGCAGTTACTTAATTGGCTATAAGTTTAGCCATGGCACTAACTAATTTAGCAGTTGAATAAAAAACGAACTAAAAAGCTATTCAGGAGAAATAAATCTTACCTGCGCGTTGCTTACGGTAGAAACTGCAGTGTTTAGACGACAGTCCCGGACCTAATTGATATTCAAAAGTTTTTTTACCAATCAGGAAATAATAAAATTCTTAAAATTGTTTTAAAATAGTGTCACCACAAGTCACAATAATATCATATAATGATATACAGTAGTAGTAATAGTAATAATAATAATAATAATAATATATAATGAGAGATTGGAGCAATGCTGATGCATTTGTTATTGTGCTTGTAAAAACATTACATAGGCTATATCATTGAATTTGCACAACTAAATGTTTTCTTGAGAACTGATAGAATATCACAATATGATACTATTAAGATATTAATTTTTTTAAGGTTTCTTATAGCCTAGGCTACTTTACTTTTGTTCATTTGCTCAATGTTATGCAGATTAGCCTTCTCAAATGTTGAATCGCACTGCCCTCTGAACTTCCTGGGGCACTGAATAACATCAATTCTTAAAATGGGTGGTATTCCTATTACAATACTTGGTTCAACATATTATCACAACACGGCATGCATCTTCCGATTTATATTTTTTGATGATTGTAATTAATTTTGATTATCTTGATTTAACATTTATCCTTACTTTATTAAGATATAATTTTTTAAAGGTTTCTTATAGCCTAGGCTACTTTACTTTTGTTCATTTGCTCAATGTTATGCAGATTAGCCTTCTCAAATGTTGAATCGCACTGCCCTCTGTCAGATTTCTGTTGCAACTAGCAGGTGTTTTATATATTTTAGATCTAAAAGCTTTGAATACACCATTCTACATTAAATTATATTTAAAGATAAATATAACAAAGAAGAAACACTTTATTTTATCATAAGAAAAAAAACTGTCACTGAGCAGGAGATATTATGGAATGCCGCAGGTCACTCAAAGTTATCGCCATGGTAACTGAGCGCGTTCATCGCCAAGAAACAAGTTATAAACAATCAGAGCATTGTGTGGGTCCAGCTCGACATGCCGCAACCACCGGAGTGCTGAGCGCGTTTTGACAGGTTTTCCATGACTTTTTAAAATTATGAATGGACTGTTCTATTGTTTCTAAAAGATTAATAAATGTATACAGTAAATCTTTGATTAGATTAAATTGACTGATTTATACGTTTTACTAACTAACAATGAGAAATAGCCTAGGTAGCCTATTTTGACTGTAAACATCTATATTTCATTAGGCTATTAGATTTCATTTAATTGGCTAGTCTGAGATTTAGGCTACATAAACTTAATCCAACTAGCTAGCAAGTTAACGTTCGCTTTCCTCGGACGCTAATCATTCCTAATCATTTAATTGAATTAAGTAGCCGTCAACCTTCCAAAGTAACCGTAAACAAAACTTATTAATTTGTCGAAAGAATTTGGAGTTAAGTTTCCACCGGGATTAACTGGGTTTCTGACTCGATACTCATCTTTTCAGCGACTGTTCATGAAGAAAACCTAAAAAATAATTTATATGTGCTCAATGTTATTCATCCAGGCTGGAGTGCTAACGTTATCTCAGCGCAATAGGCATGTTACCGCAAGTGGAGACCCATAATGGAGACCACAGGAAAATTTACTGTATTTATTGTAACGTTAGGTCTATTCCAGTGTTAATAAATAAATGAGGTCCCATCGCATAGATACCTTACGCTTGCAAGCGAAGCAATTACCATAACAACAAGCATAAATAAAATAACAACCTCATTGTATGGAGACCTAATTTTGGAGACCTAATTTTTAGAAATGTTGTTAGCTAACGTGTTATTTATAAAATTATCACATGGTTGTTTTTTTGTTTTTTTTTAGGTTACTGCTCCTAGTGTTCACGTAGGGCGGTGTTGACTCGAGCTATTGATTTGCTGGACTCGTTTTGCTCCATTGTTACGTCTGAAACGGAGAGTACATCACAGTAGTTACACATTGAAAAGTGTCATGCATGGTGTTTATCCGAATAGTAATACTTTTTCATTCAGTGGCACACTGTGAAGTGCATTTACAGGAATCGGGAATGGTATTTTAAAACGAATTGCTCTCGTTTGAATTCAAAGGTAAATTTACACAAAATGTAAAAAAATGGTCACTAACTATTCAGTTAGTGCATCCCTTTCAGTGTTATTTGTATTGTTTTCTTGCTCCACTTCCAGGACAAAATGTCACAGACGGATTTGTGGGTAGGTGTATGGAGGCCTCACAAGCCAAGAGGACCCATTGCAGCCCTTTATAGCAGTCCTGGACCAAAATATGCACTTCCTGGCAACACAGGTACAAAGAGTGATGACATGCCATGCAGACATCTCCAAATATTTTTGCATTGTGATGGACTGGCATCCCATTTAGGATGTGGTCTACTTTGTACTGTATGACCCCTCTGCCACCAGAAAATAATAAAATTACTTAAAATTGATGGATAAGGAAATTACTGCAGAATCTTATTGCGCAGTAAAATGTACTCATATGTACCATGTTGAATTAACGCTGGACATTTTACTGGGTGGTTAGCAGTTTATATATTTTCTGATTCTATCAACTTTACCTGTCATTTACCTTTATTACACCCGCGCATGTAGTGCAAGCAGGGGGTATTGTTTTCGCTCCTGTCTGTGGGTGTCTGTCTATGTTTGTGTTCCCATCATCCATAATTCGAACAATTCTACTCCGATTGTAAACTTTGTAGAAATGTTGACAGTTGGGCAATGACCTCAATCTTGCATTTTTTACCCAATCAGTCAATGCCCGCCTTCACAGTGCAAGATCAAATTTTAGCCCCATGCATATTACGTTCAGGGTCGAGATTAGCACACACGCGGAATAGCATCTCTCTGAGTGCCATTCTAGTTATGTTTTTGTGATTGCTGTTGTGCTTGTTCTTCATTTCTTAAAAAAGGAAGTGATTTTCATGACCCAAGGAAACTAAAAGCTCCGGCCTTCAGTTTTGGCAGTCGGCGCAGTCAGACATCATCTAACATCTCCCCTGGGCCCAGCTACCTTGTCCCATCCAACATCACCAGGATAGGACGCAGTGGAACGCCAGCCTATTCACTTTATAGTCGTCCCAAAGATTGCCTTCGCTTCCAGACTCCTGGGCCAGGCCAGTTGCATACAATGCTTAAGGCAAACTGCTATATATTCATAATGCTTTTGCTTCAGGAGTATTCATAGCAATTTTCTTCTATCCTTTCCTAGGCAAATATGCACCAGAAAGATCAGGAAGGTCTGCATATTATAATCCTCCAGCATACTCAATGTCAGAACGGACAGGAGGCCTCCTTAATCCCAAATCCCCAGGTGATAAATGCATTTATAATATACTGTAGGTATGCATATAAAATGATTGGGAGATTTACTCGGAGAGGAACTTCATGCTAATTTCATACTATTGTATTTTATTGATCCCCTGCACTGCTGGAAGGTTTAAAAAATTATATTTTTCCAAGTTGTGGATGTCTAGATGTCTTGCTGCATTCTGCAGCCAAAACATGCCTCATTAGGCTATGCATTGAGAGCGAGGGTAAGCGCCCAGCTGACACAAAATGTGTGACAGATTTCTTTCCCGGATAAGAGAACAGTCTAGAACAGTACCCCTTGTGTATGCAAATTTTTGTTTCAGCCAATTTCTAAATCAAATAAGGCTGCTGAAAATATGTGGTAATTTTCCTTTAATGTATTACTACAATGCAGGTTTGGCTCATTGCCATTAATTTTGTTTTTGCTTTGAACTTAATTTTCTGCAAATGGTTTTCATTTCAGATTAATTAACTTCATTTAAAATGTAACCTGTTCCCTATGAAATAATTTGCCACATAGCACATTGAATGAAGGCATTGATCTGACTCTGTAAAAGTATTGTATGTGACTATTGGACCTTTATTCATGGTGTGCATAGCTGTTTCTGACATAATGTGGCTTTTAGAGGGTAAACATCCATCTTAAGGCCACATAGTAATGAAGTGTTTAATAAGGAATAATTAAAACCTTCTTAAAATTGAGGGGTCACAAATGTGATTGCAACAAAACCCAGCATACACAGGGCGAGAATCCTTTGAGAATCCTAGATTCAGAAGTTTTGCATTTGTAAAATGACATGCTTTGCCTTAAAATCAATTCCACAGTGAAGTACTATTTTAATAGAGAGCAAATGGTGTGTACTCAATGATCAATTGTGCTTTCCTTCATCTGGTAACCAGGACCTGCAGCGTATACGTTGCCCGCCGTACTTGGAACCAAGACTGTGAACAAGCCCTCTGCCCCAAACTTCTCCCTCACTGGAAGGAGCAAGGTTGGCAGTTTTCATGAGGATCTTCAAAAGGTAAAGGACATAATGTGCACCCAGCAAGTATTCAACGGTATGCAAATAGTACATACCTTGCAGCAAACATCTATGCCAGCTGCAAAAAATGTCCTAGCTTTCTTTAGCTTTGGCCAAATAGATTTTTGATAAACGGACATTAGCTCCTCTTGTGACTTCCCACAACCTGAACTTGACAACCAGTGGGTGAACGCATATTTTTAGATAACCACATTTTTATAACCACATATATTTTATGACCCTGACGAAGGCATCTTTTGCCGAAACTTTGGCCAATAAAGCACAGAAAGGAGAAATGTGAGTGTGCGACTTACTGATTTCTTCATACTAACCACATATATTGCAATGGTTGTTGTAGTAACCAAATAAATTGTAATAAGATTGTGGAAATCTGTAATGTAAATTGTGCTGTTGTGTGGGAAGGGCTTCAGAGTGTCATGAATGAGTCAAATATTAATTATTTTACCATACAGACACCAGGGCCTGGAACTTACAAAGTAGTGGAACCCAGCAGCTACAAGTACAAACCTCCCCAGTACAGTATGATTGGCCGCAATAACATGCCTGGAGATCTCACCGAGAAACCAGGACCAGGAGCCTACCAGCCGGAACAAGTTAGTGTTATACATAATACATCTTAATGTGGTACAATGCATTTTCTAAGACCAGTACAACCACCACCTCTCCTTTTTATATTCAAACTGAAATGTGGTTTTCCTTCATTTTAAGTTGGCCACATGTTGCTTTTTTTTCACGTTAAGATTTCTGCCATTGCTGAAACAATTTACAAATTCAAAATTCTAAGTTATAAAGTGCATTGTTGTTTCACTGAACTTGGGCTGACATGCTGTTTTACCTTAAATGTTAAATTAAAGTTATATTAATATATTTATTTCTCTATTTTTTCCAGGTCACTTTCACAAGGAGAAAATTCCCAAGTTTTACTTTTGGAATCCGGCATTCAGACTTCTCTACTCCAATCTTTTTGGACAAAGAAGATTAGTGTCCTCCTACATGTATGATCATCTAACGACACCATTCACTTTGTCATGAGCATAAAGACATCACTCAACAATGTACTGCAAAAAAAGAAGAAGAAAAAACAGCAAAGCATGTTTGATTAAAATTATCACTGTTAGGGTGTCTGTGATTGTAATAAGAAATCATAATAAAATAATTTAAAAAATGACTAGTATGGTACTTGATACTAGTTAAAGGAATGTCAGTGTAATTTGCAAAAAGAGGGACTGGCTGAAACCAGGACTTACTTTGATGGCTGATCTTGTTTTGTTTGTTGTTAGGAGAAAAATAAATTATCTTAGGCAAGATGAGAAATCCAAGTTGTCAATACGTTTCTATTCAGCAATTCCCATTGTGACAAATATTGCTCAATCAAGCAATCAAAACTAATTTTGCACATATAGGCCTAATAACTCAAAATGCATTCATTACAAGAGTGTGATGAAGATGATAACGAATGTAGCCAAATCCCGGAGGCAAGCCATGCGAGAGCGAAACCTCTTGCATGACCCAGAGCCATTGAAAAAGGAAGTGCGTGAATGCCTGTGGCGTGATTGAATTACATGATATTGGAATTAAATGTACCGATTACTCCCAATATTAAAAATACACAACAAATAAAACTGAAGAGAGAAATCCCTCTATTTATGTATTTAGAACTTCGTATTTATTTTTGTCCAAAATTAACTGTGACCAAAACAATTTACATCTATACATAACCATCTAAGTCTATATATATATTACAGTAACAATCTAGTAGCTACTATGTATTGTAACAATCTAATATGATACATTACTGTAATAATGTAGTGAGTCTATTTATTAGGCTATCTTTACTTTCGGAGGTCTTTACTTTCTCCTGATTAGGTTCAATTTGAGGTGGGTTTTAAGATGGAGAAGTCTCGCCGGATGAGGATGATGAAGATGAAGGAAATAATCCTGCAGAGTCTTGTATTCAGTTTATCCTTTTATTGAGCACTGGCCAGTGGGAGGTCCTTTCTCCTACGCAGGGGATTCAGGAGCTCTCATAACAAAAACAAACAATTATATATTTTCATAATCCCTCCTCTTCCTAGCAAATAAACCAATGAGTTAAGGTGACACCCTTCCATCATAATTTCTTTTAGCCAATAGATGAAAAGGCAAAATTAATCTTGTTAGATAATCATTTCCTACCCTATGCGTTTGGGGGCACTCATGGTCCACTAAATAAAGTTATTTTGCATACCTCTGCTAAAGTCGGACCAAGCAGTGGGTCATTCCAGTATCTATTAGCTATGGCTATATTTATTTGTGGTTCAGCTGTGGCTCCACTGGATGTTATGGATAGCATTTCCCTTGCCTCACACTCCCCCTCCTAGAGGGGTAGGATTCTCAGGGCATCCCTATTGATTGTGGTGGGGGCCCATGCCCCATTGTTCTTGTGGCTGCCATCCCTCCTGCTGATGCCCATATGTATTTTGCTGTGGGGTCATTGCCATCTGGTTCTTGGGTTCTTGATATGATGGTATTCTCTGGGGCCAACCCCTCATGCGGCCCCTTGGTTGAAATCCTCCCCTTCCTGGTGGACAAGATGAGCTCTTTGTTTCTCCCAATTCTCTTGGGGAAGTCCCACAACCTTGTTTAGGACCTTCCCTATTGGTTTGGGCAATGCTTTGCATAACATCTGAAAGAACATTGTCAGCATTCCTGGTTATGCATAATATGGTTCTTCCATATTTGTCTTCCATGCCTTCTGCATTCTGTTGATGAAATCATGGATGTCCTCTCCTTCTTTTAGTTCTGCACTCGTATTTTCCACAAGGTTTGCTCTGTGTGGGAACAACTCTCTCAAAGCGGCCCACACACCTGGTCTGTGTCTGTTGAATGATTTCCTTCCGCCCTATGGGTGTCCATAGCTCCTTTTAGGCCTGCCAGGTCCATTACTTCCCTGACCTAGTGTCCCATACATCTTGCTAGGAGCTGCTTAACATCTCCCATGCACAGGGGCAGGTGGGCAGTTTTTATCTCTACCTTCGCTATCTATGGCCCTGCTCCCTGTTATTCTTGGTAAATACTTTATCATGTTTTCCAGATCCGTTGACAACCATGGGGTGTACTTTAGTGAGTGGCTGTTGTCCCCCTGGTTGGGGTATCACTTGCAGTGGGGCCAGGAATGTTTCTTCAATCTCTTTCTCTCTTCCATCCCCTGGGCGGTATCGATCTGGTGCTCTTCTCTCCCTGCTGCTTCTCCTGAGGATTTTGCTGGCACTGTTCTAGATATCTCTACTGATATCATAGACTTGCTTTAATTCTTGAACCCGTTGCTGCGAGTATCCAGATTCCCTTTTCTCATGCAAGAATGCTTGTTCTGCTCCTTTTTACCTCCCTTCGGGTTTCCTCCAGCATTCCCCTTGTTATATTTTCATTCATTCTTCTGACGAGAGAGATACTGTCGTCTGAGTCGTCACCATCAGAGGAACTTGATTCTTCTCTGGGGAGGGCAGTTGACCTTAGTTTCACTTTTCCTCTGATGTCATATTCCTTCTGTGGTCTTGGGCTCTTGGCTCAAATCCTCTTGTCTCATGATGTCTTCCAATGCAGGATACAGGCCTGCCGCCTTAATGGTTTTGTCCACCGGCCGCTGTTTGTCTGGGTTGTAGGGTGGTGGTGGTTGCCCTCGTTGGGGTCCCGCCTCCAGCTGGGGCTCCACCTTCTTTTCCACTCCTCATTCCTCCATTGTTCCATTCCTCATTCTTCCATTGATTTAGATGCATTCTATGGGTTCTCAGCTTTCCCTACTGGCTCAACTAGTCTTTCCCTTTTTTCTGCATAAGATAGTTTCCACTGGTTGTAGGTGGAGCAATCTCAAAGAACCTTCCTCGGGCCATGCTAGGGGACCTTCTTTAGTCTACTCCCCCAATTTCTTCATGGTATGACTATAGTCTGTCTGGAATATTTCACTCATGTAGGAGAGGGGAGTCCTCGGCCTCAGGTGTAAAGGGATCGGTTTGGGCTCACCCTTCCTGGCTTCCAAGGCTGCATTCGAATAGTCAAAAAATATCTCCTTTTTCCTTTCCTTGCAACTTTTCCTTGACCTCGCCAGAAAACGTCATGGGGGTCAAGGAAAAGTTGGAAGGAGAGATTTACAAGGAATCTAGCGTCTACTGTGGAATTTGAACCTCCTTCTCTACCTTGCGTCGTGGTGCGACGTCCAGTCGTATTGTCGAACGGTCCTTAGCATGGCTGCCCGGAAACTATTTCCGGTTCATGTGATCTAAAGGATCCTTCCATGCTCGAATTAAACTATTCGAATGCAGCCTTTTTCACTCATGTTTTTTTTTTTTTCTTCAGTTCCCACTTACTGACTTGCACAGCTCCTCCCCCTAAAAGCCACTGAACTGATTAATCTTCTATCTCTTCAGTTCTTAATTCCCTCACTGGGGTACACTCCAGCCAAATGGCTCAGTTTTCCCACAATATTTTTATTATATGTATTTATTATATATATTATTATTATTATTATTATTATTATTATTATTATTATTATTATTATTATTATTATTATCATCATTATTTATTATTGTTATTTTTATTATTATTATTTATTTATTTTATTTTTTTCTTCTGTTACATTATTGTTTGACTGATTATCTTCAGTTTGATTGAACAATCCATGTACCAGATCTACATTAGGCTAACCAGCCCAAACTTATTGCAAAATTTTTTAAAAATAAAATAAATTAAATGGCAACAAATAAAATGCTACCACACCCCAAAGGAATATCAAAGTTGGAGGTATGTTTCCCGGAGGACTGTCTCCGGCATTTGTTCTAATTTCATTAATTGAGGTGTGTATATACAGTGCCCTCCACTATTATTGGCACCCCTGGTAAAGATGAGTAAAAAGGGTTATAAAAAATTCACCGTTTGGTGAAATAGTTTAATCTCACACTGAAAAAATGAGAAAAATCCAACCTTTAATTGAAGTAAATTTATTATGAGAAAAAAAATCCCCCATCAAGAAATAATTGTTTTTAACAAAATCATGTGTGCCACAACTATTGGCACCCCTGCATTTATATATAGAACAAAGTAATAATTTTTAATATTTGGTCGCATATCCTTTGCATGCCATGACTTCCTGATGTCTGTGACCCAACAACATCAAAAGACTCTTGATATCTGTAAATTACACTGGAACAGTATGGAACACATGGTTGGCTAAATGGCTGTAAGTCATCAAAGGTCTGACGTATTAAACAAGCCTTAAACCACACACTGCTGCCAGAAATACAGTAGATAATATGGATGGATAACTTGAAGGGTTTCTTCTCCTGACTTATCTTTCCATAGTGTTCAATAGGAAAATTTGTCAGGAGAAACAACCCTTAAAGTGATCCATCCATAACTACTGCATATCTGGCAGCAGAGTGATGCTTTGAGGCTCGTTTGATACCTCAGACCCTTGATGACTTACAGCCATTTTACCAACCATGTATTCCATACTGTTCCAGCATAATTTACAGCTAAATCTAGTCCCACCCCCGAATTCCCATAGAGATCCATTCAAATGCAGAGACGTTATAGTATCGCTTGTAAGATTTTGATGTTGTTTATTAGTGTGGTTGCTTCAGCTCTCTTGCATTATTATTATTATTATTACAGTTTTCCCGCCCAAATGTTGTCAGGTTTATGGCATAGGCCTATTTTGGACGTCAATAGCCTCTGCAGTAGCTACTCTGCGGGCGGGATCGGGACAAAACTTTTATGTTGCGGGCGGGAGCAGAACGAGTCCAGTTTTGTGCGGGAGCAGGCGGGAGTGGGATAGAATCTTGCGGGAGTGGGTGGGAGCGGGATTAAATAATCAGTCCTGTGCAGACCTCTAGTTTGAATTCCCGATCCCCTTTTGATGGAAAGAGGTAGGCCTGCTTAGGCTACTGTCTGATACAGTAAATTTTATGTAGCTACACCAATAAGCCACTAAAGCCAGCCAACTGAAACTGTTGTGGGTCCCACCCGTCTATGGTCCCACCAGGCAATCGAGTTGAGCAATACATTTCACATGACATGAGCTGCACAGACGTGACAGCCCTTTTCAGATTTTGTAAACATATCTTCGGATGGAGCCTTGAGGCTACGTTTGTGCAGTAGCCTACAGTTACGGCACCAATAACATTGCTGGGCAGGTTGTCAATTTCATTAAAACCCGAAAATGACTAACCAGCCATATATCACATATATCATATATCACACTCAGCCAACAAATAGCTTTTGTGCGATCATAAAGATGCATTCGTTTCTCTCCTAAGCAGCCAACTCCTCCAACAGCACAAGGTCAGCCATTGCAATGCTGGCTACAGCCTGTAGGCAATTTAAAGCAAATTTCATTCATTGGTCAAATGTGTGTTTTAAATAGCATATGTCATAAGTTAGCATTTACATTTTTACCAATTTAGAAAAATAGTAGCCTGGGAGCATTTATTAGCCTACACTTATGAGACTAATTAAGCAAGTTCATTGCCTACAATTGATTAATAGGCATCATCTAATGTGTTGGTTTTTTGCAATCGTAATTTATTAGCTACGTTTGCTTTGTGTATTTCAGAGGCTACATTTTGTCATGTTAATTTACCAGAAAATAAAAATAAATGCATATTCTAATTATCACTCAGAAGCTACATTTAGCGGCATTCTGAATTTACAAACACGGTACGCGTGGTCTTGAGCAGGTGAAAATTTGTTAGTAGGAGACCGAGTAGCTACAATTTTACCATGAGTACACTTTGAACATGCAATACCTTCTTTGCCTTACAAGCTTGAACTGTCATATTGGCTGTGCAAATGTGACATCGCTGTTTCCCTCCAGTCCACCTTCCTTTCGTTCTCCCTGTTTTCCCCATTCCTCTTGTTCCAAGTCATGTTTTTCAGTTTACCTTGTCTATTCCTTGTTGTGCAGGCTGGGCATGGCTTCCCCGATTTGTTCCTCATTATTACTCAACCTATCACTCGCCCCCTCTGCTCACATTCCACACTCACCTCGTTACCTCATTAACTCCCACAGACATTCCTCACGCACTTTAATTATCCTCATGCTTTCACACCTGCTTTCCCTCTATATAAGTTCCACTCTTTGTCTCGGCGCCAGTTCATTCTGTCTGTTTGCCTTGTGCTTGATGTGTTTGGACTCTGTGTTTGCTTTGTGCAGTTAACCTGTTTGTTTGTCCCAGTCTAGTTTCGCTCCAGCCTGCCTCCCTGTTCCTGCTGACTCCTGCCCTGTTCTCGGTCCTGCCCACTTGTTTCTCGGCAGCCCTGTATCCAGCCCTTCACCTACTCACCTGCCTGCTTCCCTGTTCCTGCTTGCCCCTGTCCTGCCTGCTTTAGTTCGCAAACCCCGCATCCAGCCCGTCACTTAGCTCCCCTGTCTGTCTGTTTGCCTTCATTGAATTGGGATGGCAGGTATGCCATCCGCCAAGTTACGGCACCGAGAGTTTTAGTTTTTCAGTGTTTCCTACAGAAGTATCCACAATGACCACAGACCTTAAAAACATGAACTTCTGTATGTTCTGACCTCATGTAACCACACAGCATTCAGATACAACTTCACACATCCACATAATAAAACCCCAAACTTGGGTTATTTTGCCATTTTTCTCCTTCTGCTTCCTCTTCTTCTTCTTCCCATTTTTCCTGCCTACCCAGAGACCCTCACTAGCTGCCTGCCTCCGTACCCTCAAAGAATAATTCTCCCCATTGGATAACATCGCATACCTGCTCTCCCAAGCTTATCGCCCAATAAAAACGCTTCAAACTAATCTGCACACATCCCAGAATCACAGACAAAACCGCTATATGGCTTTGTGTATTTCACAAAACTACTGTGGCCTACTGGTTAGTGTTGCTGCCTCTCAAACAGAGGATTGGGGGTTCTAGCCCAACAGGACACAAATTTATTTTCGACAAAAACAATGTGCAACTGTTAAATACTTTTCATTTATTACTTACTGTTATTATTTTCACATTAACAAACATATTTTTATTGCAAAGGCAAAAGACGTTTCCAATATTAACTGTTCAATGTTTCACTTGTATTTCACTTGTACTACAGCGAAATGCTGAGAGTCCGATGGACACTGACAAATGGCCTATAGCCTATATCACGTGACTGTATCCCTTTGGTCTTCTGGTTAGACAAAAAAAATATTTGTCTGTCTGGAGCCTGCTGTCCTCTTGCGCCGCGGTCATGTCTGACTCACTGTGGAAACCGAACCTTCAATGCTGGCCTCGGCCAAAATTTCTTTATTATGTCTTCATTCATTTCTTCACTTCAGCTCTGTTCAGTTTATCCTTTTCACACATAACACAACATCACCATAAAATTACCTACTAGGTAAATTAAGAATTTACGATAATACATTAAGAATTGATGATAGCCGACTATAAACTGAACTCCCTTAAGAGATCGGATTTATAAACCTCCAATTACCCAAACATATCAGTTTTATGGTTAGTCACTTAAAAAAATTATAGAATAGCCTCCGAACATTGCTCTAGTCTACGCTACTCTGCAGACAATGCAGCTTACTGCAAACACTTTTAATAATAATAATAATAATAATAAGAATAATCTCTGGTAGGCTACTTTCTTAGTAGTATCTATTGTTTTCTTTCTGGCTAAGATTCCTGGGAAATATGCATTGTCCAATTAAGCTTGTTAGCCAACGTTAGTTTTGCCAGAGAAATGTCAGTCAGCTGCTAGTCAGGAAGCAGGTACAAGCTAGGCTACTACGAAGCGAATCAACATGCCTTATACATCCATTGCACTACAGAAAACTAAACTATTCATTGTATTTCATTAGACATTAAATACAGCTAATCTACAAATTATTTTAATGTAATTGTGGGCTATCGGTAATCGGTAAAAATATTATCATTCTCGCCAGTATTTTATTTATTCATTTATTTTGAATGCATGTATTCTGTATGCATGTCTCTCTCAATGTCATTATCTTCATGCATTATTAATCATTAGTTAGCTTTCAAAAATAAGTGATATCTGATCAAAATCATGTCCGACATTTTTAAAAAAGCCAAGTTACTCACGCATAGCCTACAGAGCGCTGTCTATAAGTCCTTAATTCCAACTTGCAAAAACTAGGCCTGCCTTTAAAAGTATTGATATCAAAATGTGGCCAAGTTACAACTAACAATATTGCCTATCGTAGCTCACACTAAATAAACTAGCTCTATTCCAAAGCAATGCTATCCAAACTTTCCTAAATTATTTAATGCAACTTGGCCCTGTGTTTCTTCATCTTACCATCTCAAGAGAATGTGGTCAATGAAACTGTATGTTCCACATCAAACTGCAAAATAAGAATAATTTATAGTGGAAATACTCTGATTCAGATGTGTTGCAACTTGCACTTATAAATTAAACAGAAAGATTACTACACTATAGGGCATGTTTGAACAATTGTCTGCATCCACTGCTTTGAGTCTATGAAAAGCACAGAATTAATAAAATGTATTATTATTATTATTATTATGTATTTATTGATTTATTTATTTGGATTTTTATCAAAAACCTGTGTGGTCCTACAGAGCATAGATATCCTTGTGTTCACAAAATTCTGTTCGCAAATATCCTAACTATTGGATACGTTCGTAAAAATGCTATATGTACGCTATTTTCTAGGTAAAAATATTACTCATTTTTATCTGCATTTATTTATTCATCGCCCCTTTCTCTATTGTACATGATGTTTCTTGATATAAATGTCTGTTTGTGAATTGTAATGAAATCTGTAGCAGCAGTTAACATTTTAAAACCTGAAGTAAACTTGCCAACAAAGTATAACCATATCTTTTCTGGAATGTAATTATTCATAAACTGTTAAAACATTCATTGGAATCATATGTTGTTCCATGAGGCACAATCTCTTCACATGCTAAGATGAAGAAACACAGGGACAAGTTGCATTAAATAATTTAAGAAGGTTTGGATAGCATTGCTTTGGAATAGAGCTAGTATTTAGTGTGAGCTACGATAGGCAATATTGTTAGTTGTAACTTGGCCACATTTTGATATCAATACTTTTAAAGGCAGGCCTAGTTTTTGCAAGTTGGAATTAAGGACTTATAGACAGCGCTCTGTAGGCTATGCGTGAGTAACTTGGCTTTTTTTTTGATCAGATACATATTTACTCCTTACGGAGTTTGTTCCTGAGTTTGCCTCTGAGTCCTGCATTTGGGTCCATTCCAGTTTCTGTACCACAACAGCACATGCGTAGTACCACCCTCTTTCTACGTGGGAAATTTGAAGGATTTCGGACCTTCTCTTCGAAGATAAAGAGAAAAACGTTTTTGTGGGGTAAGTTAGACCACTTTCTTAACTAGCTTTGTTTCTGGATAGATTTTCCTTTGTATTCCCATTCCTTGCGTTCCATATCATGTTTTTCAGTTTACCCTGTTTGTCTCTGTTCCGTGTATTCGTGTGCAGGCTGGGCGTGGTCCCCATTAGTTCCCTGTTCTCCCCTTGGTTTGCCAGCCTGTCATGTCTCCTGCTCCCTCACATTCCTCTCTCCTTTCAGTTATTCAATTAGTTCCTTCACCTGTTCCCTGAACTATTTACTTTCTCCTCTCACGCCTTTTCATTGCCAGTTCGTTTTCTCTGCCCCGTTTGAGATCGCTCCCGGCCATTCTGATTTTTGGTCCCGCTTGTCTTGTAACCTGTTTGTCTGTTCTTTATTTAGCCCATCCAGCCTGCCTCCTGCCTATCCCAGCCCTGACACCTCACCAGCCCCGCTTTAGTTCGCCAACCCCGTATCCAGCCTTCCTCCCTTTATTTGCCCTTTGCCTGCCTATTGCTTGCTTACTTCTAATAAATATTCTCATCGAGTTCTTGCATTTGGGTCCAGTCCTGTACACTGCCTTAACAAGATAGTTATGATCCTTGATCACTTCTCTAAAAAATGACATCTTTACTGATGTGTCAGGATGCTCGCTTTTTGTGAAATCGAGACAAATGTGGAAGGTGGTCAGTTGAGTACAGATCTACCAGTGTTACAACTGTACTCACGGTCGGAAAACACCAACAGCCCAAAATCACGCTCTCTGGTCCAGCAAGTGCTGATAGAGACCAGCGCTGATTTAAATGGACATCCAGACCTCAGTTCAGAGATCAGAAAAAAATGTAAGCATTTATCACAGTGCAATATAACAAGCTTTCTAGAACCAAACTTCTAATTTGAATCTGTTTTATTCCAGTGTTTGAAGAAAAAAACAACATATTGATAAATATTGTACAGCCTGAAAATTTGTGTAAGGTGCATGTTTATATCAGATTGATACATTTGCAATGGAACAATATTTAATAGCAAACTGAATTGAAATTAAAAAGCAAAAATAGGACAATTGTTGTGGAGGATAAAGTAATGTTATTTTGATTAGGCTACTACCTATAGTTTAGAGCTTTAAATGAGTGTTACAACTGTCTCATCGTACTGTTACAACTGTCCCTCACATGTATTCTTGTCTTTACACACTAATTGTGGAATATATAACTATTTACATCCTTTTTTGACTCAAAATTGGTTGGGAGACAATCTATGACTAAGAAGTCTATGTAATAATAATAATGCCTTGCCAACCGGTGACTCAAAGCGCTTTACAATGATGAGGGGGAAACTCACCTCTACCACCACCAATGTGTAGCACCCACCTGGGTGATGCAACGGCAGCCATTTTGCACCAGAATGCTCACCACACATCAGCTGAGGTGGAGAGGGAGAGAATTATTTTAGCCAATTAAACTGGGGATTGATTAGGTGGCAGATTGAAAGAGCCAGGTTGGGAATTTAGCCAGGACACCGGGGGAAACCCATACTCTTTGCGATAAGTGTCATGGGATCTTTAATGACCACAGTGAGTCAGGACCTCGGTTTAACGTCTCATCCGAAAGACACCATCTCCTACAGCACAGGACCCATCACTGCACTGGGAAATTGGGGTTTATTTGACCAGAGGGAAGATTGTCCCCCTACTGGTCCACCAACACCACTTCCAGCAGCAACTTAGTTTTCCCAGGAGGTCTCCCATCCAAGTACTAACCACGCCCACCACCTAGCTTCAGCAATTCAGCAGGAGCAGAGTGCATGGTGGTATGGGGGGGGGGTCTGGTGTTTTTTTCCTCAAGCCCCCCCCTCCCAGAAAAAAAAATGTATTTACAAAACCAATTTCCTTCAATTTTACATTGAAATGCAATGAGAACATTTGTTTCATCACCAAAACACAACATGATATCTTTTCAATTTAGCCTACCAGCTCATCCATCTCAACAATGCCGACATTACGATCCATTTTGCTGCTAATGTTGCTTACTTTACCATTCACTGTAACTGTGTTCTCATGATGTATTCAAATGATCTCGGAAGTCTGAATTCCGAGAAGACTTCCGAGAAGAAAAAATGTTTTGAACATGACACAACGATGATGACATGGTGACGAGCTGATGACAACGATCTCGGAAATCCGACATTCAACTCGGGCACCTCCTGAGGTCCCCGAGATGACGAAAAATGCGTCAGAGGTAAAAGGTAAACAGCTGAGCATCTGTAGTGTAAACATGGAGAGATCTGGATGTAGAGAGACCTGTTGCGTGGTGTATGTAGTCTTTCACCTTCTGCGTTCGTTTTCATCTTCAATCGTTTTTGAATACTTCATGTAAAACCTTTGGAGCTGTAAATGCTGCTCAGAGGCCAGCCAAACAAGCATCAGCTTTATGCAGGCGTCCATGTTTTTTGCCGCTGAGCATTTGAACACCTCTATCGCAACGAACGGGACCATCATCACAGCAAACGTCATGCACAATCCTCCCGAGTTGGCCACTTGAATACACCATCACTGACGTCACTGTTCGAATTCCCCATATTATACAGATTTGAAGTGCGCGTGGCTGATTTAATTACAAAAATTAGCATAGATGTCATTCTAATTGTATTTAAAAAACACATTTTTAAATCCCATTGCTACATCATTTCCCCACATATTAATTCACTGTTGATGTTAACCTGCATGTTGCCCTTTAAACAAACTTTAAAACATCCGCTTTTAATAGCGTCACAAGGCGACAACATTGTTCAGCAGTTACTTGCGGACTGGGGCTGCATTCAAATCCAATTTAACACGCTCAAGTCCCTTCCCCTGCTGTCTTTCCTCGAGGGAGCTATCTTGTGACGCAATTTGCTATGTGCAGCAAGCAAACTTAAAAGGTGCTCTGCAAGGGAGGATTGACGACAAACAAACAAAAACGGAACCGAACCGCCCTCACAATATTTCGGAAGTGCAACACCATAGAGTTGAAATGTGACCGCCACATAGTTCTGTAGTGACCGCCCACTTTTTCCATGTGGAGCATTGAGTTGTGGGATTCCCTTCTTGCTGGAAGCTTGCATAACTTGCATGAATATAATTACTCCCTCCCCTTTCTTAAATTGGATCGAATCACACTTGTGGTTGCCATATTTCATCCTGGCATTTTGGGGATTCCCCCCTTGAAGCAAGGGAAGGGAATGACAAGAAGAAAGGATACATTTCGGATCCGAACGCAGCCCCGGTCTTAGTATGAATGGCGACGACCCAGGACTTATTGCGGTGTGTTAATGGGTCAAACACGGGTTGAACCCATGTTCATATCCCGTGTCATTCCCGGGTCTTGTGTGTAAAAGGGTAAGCCTCCTGAAGGTAGGCCTAGGCCGTGTCCGAATCAGCACTCTTCCACACTGTTGAGTAGCCTGGATTAGTAGATAGGAAGAGAAAGTCGTAGAGTACACGAAAATTTTTCAAATGGCAGTATACTTCAAACACCCAGATGATACACTTACTTCCAGGGTTTCGCTGAATACATTCCGAAGCACACTTTTCAAGAAGTACACAAACATTTTGGTCACATAAATATGACGTGAAGCTACGTTTTTAAACAAATGAGGCGCAGCTTCTCTGATGTTTTACTGCAAATACAACAAAAACAACACGTGACATGGCAGCGCAAGAGTGGGGCGCAGGGTTGCCAGATCTTGTAAGACTTTCTAGCCAAATGGCGACTCAAAACTAGCCCAAATTATCGCTATTTTTAACCGAAACCAACGTATTTTAAATAGAAATCATCATGTTTATTTTATTTTTATTTTTTTTGAGGGGTCCCGCCACCGCCCCCCTCTTCGGAGGTCAACTTTATTTTTATAGAGCTATGCACAAAAAAAAAAGGGAGGGAAAAACTAAATTAAGTAAACAGTAAATTTAAGCAAACAAAGTGTCATAAAACAAGACAAAACAACAAAAAACAAAGACAGAAAGGGGATAAGGGGAGATGTAATAATGTTGAAATAAAATAATCATAATAATGAAATGTTTTTTAGTTTTTTTCCGCAGAAAGGAGGGATAGATTAAAGGGAGCTAGTAGAGGGGAGGGGCATGTTTAGTGTGGATAGTGTATAGGCAAAAAGGTGATGAGTGAAATCGGTACTATGATTATGGATTTAAGATACAGATGAACGGACTCCAGATTGTGTTAAAATCAGCGGTTTGTTTTTTGATAGTGACAGATAATTTTTCCAATGATATGTATTCAATTATGTATGTATTCAGGTTTTTCCAAAGTGTAATATAAATTTTTTTCCTTGATTTCCAGTTCATGAGGATGGTTTCCTTTGCGATAATTAGGGCTACGGAAAGTATTTTACTGTATGTGTTGTTTATGTTGATGTTGGATATGTCTCCTAGTAAGCAGAGTGGAGGGGATAGTGGGATGTGGCTGTAATGGGGCGTGACGTGTGATGTAGGAGGAGCCAAACGCAGCAAGGGGATTCTTTAAGCCCTAGGGCCACTAAGGCGGGAAACCCCGCAGATAAGGGAGGAGACAAGACAGGGAACACACGCACCAAAGCTACAAACCGGCTCACTGTCACACACTAATAAGTAGAAGCGCAAACGCCAAGTTTTCAGCAAGAAAACCGAATAAGGCAAATGGAACAGAGCACAAGGTTCCCATACTTCTACGAGCAAAGTGACTGAAGAAAGAGCCAGAAACAACAAACGCCCTGTCTCGGCAACGAGACGCATAAGAACAGACGAGTAGCATAAAAGGTACACATAAAACACACACAACCAACAAACACTGAAAACGAATAGAAATTAGTATACCAAGAGGCGAAAGGAACGGGGATCTAAAGTTCCAAGGCTACTATCGAGGGCTCGCAGTCAAACACAAACATGTCCATAGCATCGTCCAAGCTCCATATAAGGAGGCACACACCCAGGGAGCGAACAGAACTACAGTTCCAAACAAAATCGTCCCGCAGGTGAAAAGGACGAACAGGACAGCAGCACCGGACATCACCGGCTAAAAGACTAACACGAGTTAAATAGAAAATAAATGCCGCGCCTCTTGATAAAGAGGAATGTAATGAGGCAAAGGAACAGATATAACATTCCATGGGTAGTTTGATAGGCTCGCAGTCAAATGCAACGACCACGAAGCAGGAACAGAAAAGCCAGGGGAGATGAGTCCTAATAACTACATCTACATAGGCAAATACGCCAGGGGGGACGAGTCCTAATAGCTACTTCCACATAGGCAAGTACGCCAGGGGGGAAGAGTCCAAATAACTACATCCACATAGGCAAGTCCCGCATTGATCGAGAAAACGTAAAGGGGTAAACGCCCGATCTCCCAGGAGAGAGAAACATTTTACAGGCGAGCCGACGGAGCACCGTCATCCCATAACTTTACTAGCAAACATGACTAACGCAAGCTTAATTGAAAACACACGCCCTAGCCTCTCAATAATGGGAAATGTAACGAGGCGGAGGAACAGAGATAACGTTCCATGGTTACTTTCATAAATGCGCAATCAAACACAAACATGTCCATAGCATCGTCCAAGCTCCATATAAGGAGGGACACACCCGGAGAACGAACAGAACTACAGTTCCGAACAAAATCGTCCCGTAGGTGAAAAGGACGAACAGGAACAGCTGTAACAAAAGACCAAAGCAAACTTAATCGAAAAATAACCGACCTGCCTCTAAGAATAAATAAAACCCTAAAGTCAGTATGATACAAACGCCCTGTCTCTTAGTAAAAGGCAATAGATCTAGGTAAAAATGACAAGCAAAGGACAGACCAGAAAGCGGAGACTGAAATGAGCACACCAAACAGGAATTCAACCTGAAGCTCAAAGCACAAAGGCCAGAACCGCAAAACTCCAATAAAAGCACAACGGAGCAAAATGGTCTCCTTAAAAACCTAGATCTAATCATACGATTAAAACTTTAAAAGGGCAAAATAAACCGTACACAAAACAGCACAACTAATACCCGAAAATACACCACAGAACAAACAAATCAAACAGTCACAATGAACAATTAACAATTAATATCGAAGCCCAGAACAAAAGGGACATGGGCTTAAATAGCTCACCGGCATTGCATCCCAGCTGTGAACGCTGATTACTTATTCTGTGAAAAGAAGGAACGGAGCCAAAACCATGACAGTGGCAGCCTAAAAGAAGAGAGAGGTTGTCAGTAACGTCTTGCCAGAATTGTTTAATTGGTGTGCAGTCCCATGTGGCGTGCATATAGCTGTCTGTGGTGTTTTGTGTGCAGTGCGGACAAGTTTCTTTTCCCTGTGTAGTGTACTCTATGAATAATCTTGTATTGTATGAGTTGGATGTTTGTGTTGGTAGATATAGAGAAGACGTTTTTGCAGATTTGGGTCCAGAAGTTGGCATCAGGGATGATGCAGGTCTTGTTCCCATTTTTCTGAAGGGATGGATATTGTTAGGTCGGCCGTGGAAATTATTTTCTAGATTTGGGACAGTATTTTTTTTTTAGTAGTGATGTTGATCAGGTGGAGGAAGATCTAAATTAGATGATTTAATGTTGATTTTGGACTGAATAGAGGATTTGATCTGGAGAAATTCTAAAAAGTGATTCTCCCCAATGCCGTACTTCTGGACCAAGTGAGGGAATGAGACCAGAGTGTTATTATAGAAGATATGTTTGAGGTGTGTGATACCTTTACTAATCCATGTTAAAACGTTTAGTGGTTTTTTGTTCATTAAGAAGTCAGGATTGTTCCAGATGGGAGTGTGATTGGTAGGTGATAGTGTGGTGTTAGTTATTTGATGAAATTTCCACCAGGCTGTGGAAGTTGTAGCTATGGTAGGGTTTTTGAAACAAGGATGACGTGTAATGGAGCGGCCTATGAATGGTAAGTCTGAAATATGGATTTCTTTACATAAAGTTTGTTCATGTTTGTAAATGTCTGTCCAGGAGCTGTCAGATTGATTGGGAATGGTCCATTTGTGAATGTATTGGATTTGGTGGGCTATAAAATAGTGAAGAAAATTTGGTGCTTCCAGACCTCCTTGGGTTTTGGATTTTTGTAAAGTGGCTAGTTTGATTCTAGGTGTCTTGTTTTTCCAGTAGAATTTTGAGATGATGGAGTCTAGGGATTTGAACCAGGATGGTGGGGGCTTGATGGGGATCATTAAGAATAGGTAGTTTATCATGGGGAGTATGGTCATTTTGACTGTAGCAATTCTGACTATGAGGGATATTGGTAGATTCATCCAACGTTGAAGGTTGTCCTCTACTGTTTTGAGAAGTGGGTTGAAGTTGAGATTGACTAACTCTGACAGCCTAGGGGAAAAGTTGACTCCTAAATAGTTGATATTACCAGTGCGCAGAGAGAGAGGTGGTGTTTGGACTGCCTCATCCCAGCTATTAGGGCTGAGAGGGAGAATGGTGGATTTAGACCAGTTGATAGTGTAGTCTGAGATTTTAGAGAAGGTGTTGATGAGGTGGATAGTTTCAGGTAATGAAGATGAAGGATTTTGTAAGTAAAGTAAATGCCGACTGCATAAAGGCTGATTTTATGGTGGATATTTTTTGTTTGAATTCCTGTGATGTTTATTTTTTGACGAATAGCTGCTGCAAGTGGTTCAATGAAGATGGCGAATCAAGATAGGGAGAGTGGGCATCCTTGCCTAGTACCCCTGTGCAAAGTGAAGCGTTGTGATATTATTCCATTGGTGGTGATCGATTTTCTGCATCCAATGAGGCTATAGCTGTTGGTGAGTTCGTGTGAGATGTATATTGGATTAAGTTAAATAGTCTGCGAAGGTTGTTAGATGAGTGTCTCCCTTTAATAAAACCAGTTTGATCTGAGTGGATGATAGATGGAGTAACTGTTTCGATTCGTGAAGCTAGGGCTTTACTAATGATTTTTGTGTCTGTATTGATGAGAGATAGGGGGCGATAGCTTGATGGGGAGGTTGGGTCTTTGTCGGGTTTTAGTAAAAGAGAGATTGTAGCAGTGTTCATGTCTATGGGAAGTCTGGATGTTTGTTTAATTTCAGCTGTTAATCTGTTGAAAACAGGGGCTAGAATATTCCAAAAGTGTTTATAGAACTCAGCGGGGAAGCCATCTGTAAGGGGGCGTGACGTGTGAGGTGGGAGGAGCCAAACGCAGCAAGGGGATTCTTTAAGCCCTAAGGCCACTAAGGCGGGATACCCCGCAGTTAAGGGAGGAGACAAGACAACGAACAACGAACACGACTACAAACGCTACTAACCGGCTCACTGTCACAAGCCAATAAATAGAGCGCAAGGACAGGTCTCTGAATAGCCAGAAATAATACGCGCCCTGTCTCGGAAACGAGACGCATAAGGACGGGCGAGTAGCGTAATGGCACAAATAACAGTCAACAAACACTGCAAAAATAATACGATAGTAAATAATTGAGGAGGCGAAAGGAACAGAGATTTAACATTCCATGGCTAGTTTCATAGGCTGCAGTCAAATGCAACGACCAGGAAGCAGGAACAAAAAAGAGCCAGGGGAGATGAGTCCTAATAACTACATCTACATCGGCAATACGCCAGGGGGGACGAGTCCTAATAACTACTTCCACATAGGCAAGTACGCCAGGGGGGAAGAGTCCGAATAACTACATCCACATAGGCAAGTCCCGCATTGATCCAGAAAATGTAAAGGGGTAAACGCCCGATCTCCCAGAAGAGAAACATTTTACAGGCGAGCCGACGGAGCACCGTCGTCCCATAACTTTACTAGCAAACATGACTAACGCAAGCTTAATTGAAAACACACGCCCTAGCCTCTCAGTAAAGGAATATGTAACGAGGCGAAATGGAACAGAGAGCTAACGTTCCGAGGCTATTTTCAGAAACACGCAGTCAAAAGAAAATAGCAAGCACTGCCTCAATATAATTAATAACCCTGACTCATAACAAAGGGGAACGTAGTCCACGAGGAGGAGACAAAAACAGGGAACAAACGTACCGAAGCTACTAACCGGCTCACTGTAACACGAAAATGAGTAGAAGCTCAAACGCCTGGTCTCTCAGTAAGAAAACCAAACAGAGGCGAAATAGAGCAGAGATCAGCGGTCCCATACTTCTACGAGATAAGTAACCAAAGAGCCGGCAAGAATAAAGCCCTGCCTCAGCAACGAGACGTTAACACAGGCGAGTAGCATGAAGGGTACAAATAGCACATACCAAATAAATAAAACCCTAAAGTCAGTACGATAAAAATGCCCTGTCTCTTAGTAAGAACCTACTATACAGGTGCATGCAAACAAATAGTGACTCCTCTCGCCTTCACGGAAGAAAGCATACAGAGAGAAGAAAGAGACATCGACAGGCAAAATCTAGGCAACGAACTAAGAAAACCAGGAAGCGAGGACAGAAAAGAGCCAGGGGGGAAGAGTCCGAATAACTACATCCACATAGGCAGGTAAGCCAGGGGGGACGAGTCCTAATAGCTACTTCCACATAGGCAAATACGCCAGGGGGGAAGAGACCGAATAACTACATCCACATAGGCAGGTAAGCCAGGGGGGGATGAGTCCTAATAGCTACTTCCACATAGGCGAGTCCCGCATAACTCCAATGAAGCACAACGGAGCAAAACGGTCTCCTTAAAAACCTAGACCAAAATAATACTGACTTAAACATACAAAGGGCATAATAACACCACACACCACAACAAACAATCAATATAGAAGCCCAGAACAAAGGGAAACATGGGCTTATATAGCTCACCGGCATTACATCCCAGCTGTCAACGTTGATTAATTTACTCCGTGAAAAGAAGGGACGGAGCCAAAAGTCCACCAACGGAGCAGCGCCCACGTGTGGCGACCGAGGAACACGACCGCAAGGGAAAAAGGGTCATAAACCATGACACCATCAGGTCCTGGTGATTTATTGTTAGGCATGAGTTTGAGTGCATTGTAGAATTCTGTTATTGTATACGGTATTTCAAGTGCATTTGCTTGGTCTTCAGTAAGTTATGGTAAATCAATATCATTTAGGAATGTGTCAATGTCTTCTTGGCTTGGTTTATGTTTTGATGAGTATAGGTTGGTATAAAAATCTTGGAAGGTCTTATTTATTTCCTCAGGTGTCTGCACGATCTTCCCCGCTGAGTTCATAATTGTTGAGATTGTTGTTTTTTCTTTGTTTCGCTTGATTTGGTTGGCCAGGTATTTTCCAGATTTATTACTGTATTCAAAATTCTCATGTCTGAGTCTGTGTATGAGGAATTGAGTTTTTCTATTTGTGTGTTCATTCAGTTATAACTTGTATTTATGTAAATCGTTTTGGATTTGTGCTGTGGGATTATGTGTTGATGTTCTCTAGTTCTTTAATCTTTTGTTCTAAGTACACTTCCTGTTCATTGTCTTTCCTTTTTTTGTGTGTGGAATATGATATGATTTTTCCTCTTAATACTGCTTTCCCTGTTTCCCAAAGTAGTGATGGTGCTATTTCCGGTGAATCATTTATTTCAAGGAAGGAAGCCCACTCTCTTTTAATATAATTATCAAAGTCTGGGTCATCAAGTAAGGATGTATTAAATCGGCATCTGTTGGATGGTTTGCGAGAATGGTTGATATTCCAAGTGAGGGAGACAGGAGCATGATCGCTAATGGTAATGGGGTGTATTAGTATGTCTGAGATTTGGGAAATAATTGAGTTACTGGTTAAAAATAAGTCAATGCGAGAATATGAGTGATGAACTGGTGAGAAGAATGAAAATTCTCTAGCGGACGGGTGTTTTAATCGGCAACCATCGCCAAGACCAAAATCACACATGAACTGTTTAATTGTTTCTGTGGATTGGCAGTGGACTGTAAAAAAAAAATCCCGTTAAAAAACAGTAAAAAGTCTGGCAGCAAAGTTGCCAGTAGACTACCATAAAATATCAGAACATTGCTATAAATGTAATTACAGAGGAAACCCCTAAAAATGACAGTAATTTTTCATTCATTCATTCTCATTTGTTGAAAAAATCACATTATTAAATGGTATTTCCACATAAACCTACGAGCAAGACCATTTAAATAAAAATAACAACCTTCAATCGTCTTTTTATATTTATGGGTTATTGCTGTTCTTTTAAAAAGAGATCTTTTATATAAAGCATATTTCTGTAATTTTACAGTAATTCTGCCATTTTTTTGAGAAAACAGGAAAAATCCAGTAAAATTTACAGTAGATTGTCTGTTAAAATACTTCTTTTTTTTTTACAGTGTGTAATGTTTGAGTTGTTAGACCTGTCTAATGATGGATTTATGACTGTATTGAAATCACCTCCTATTATTATTGGGGAGTCAGACAGATTAGAGAGAGAAGTGGAAAAGGTGTGGAAGAAGGATGAGTCATCATTATTCGGGCCGTAGATACATGCAATGGTGATTGGGCTGTTGTGTATTGTGATATTTATTATAATAAATCGTCCTTCAGGATCTGTGATGGTGTTGTTATGAATAAATTATATCTTTTTGTGTATTAATATGGCTACTCCTCTTTGCCTGGAATTGAAATGGGCGGTGAAGATTTGATTAAATTGTGGTGTTTTTAATTTATGATAGTGAGATTCGGATGTATGAGTTTCTTGTAATAGGCATATATCTGCTTGTAATTTGTTTAAGTGGTTGAGTACTTTAAGTTTTTTTGCCTGTGAATCAATTCCACGGATGTTCCAAGTAAAAGGTTCATGGTGAAAGGATGTGGGAATCTGTTGTATGATAGGTTTTAGTGTTTTGTGCATGTCTGTGTGTGTGTATGTATGTATGGGCACATACGCATATGTGTCTGGGCATGTCTGTGTGTAGATGGGTGGGGAAGTGTTCTTCCATAGGTGCGGGGCGTGAGTGCAATGTGTGTGCGTGTGTTTTTACTTTTTAAAATAAGTGCGTACTTTGCGACATTTCATTTTTACCCGTGACTGCATTTTGAAAGTAACCCAATTTAGCTGTAAAACCGCGGACATGGCAACACCAGTGGGACGTCTTATGACCTGCTTACGACACTTCCACAGTGCGGTTGGAAAAAAGTATGCCGGATATTTGTCGCGGACTGCTAAACAGTGCACATTAAACAGCACACTTCTGCCAATGCACTGTATGCAGGAGACTGGGCGCAGTAGATAGGGCTCTGAAAGAAATAATAACAAATGACACACTGTACATTGATGGCTTCGGCTGCCCTATCAGACTAGATCGGGATAGCCAGGCCACAGGTAAATCAGTTGGAGGGGGCGTGTGCATATACGTCAATGAGAGGTGGTGCTCAAACTACGTCATCAGGGAATCCCTCTGCACGGAAGATGTGGAACTTCTAACTATATCCATGAGACCCTACTACCTACCCAGAGAGGTTGGCCAAATATTTTTATCTGTAGTGTACATCCACCCCAAATCAAACTACCTCAAAGCAGCAGATATTATTTATGATCATATAGGTGTACTAGAAAACATATCACCTGATGCCCCCAAATTAATTCTCGGGGATTTTAATGGGTGTTCACTGAAAAAAGTGCTTCCCCGGTTCCAACAATATGTCACATGTCCAAGTAGAAAGGAAAATACTCTTGACCTATGTTATGGTAACATCAGGGACGCTTATAAGTCCTACGCCAAGCCTCCATTGGGAGAGTGTGATCACAATGTCATTTTACTTGTACCTACATATAAGCAAAGAGTTAGTGTGTAGATAGTGTCATACCAGAGAAATGCAAGAAAACTTATCCAAATGACAAACCCTGGGGCTCCAGGGAATTCAAACAAGCTCTGTACCAAAAGAGAAAAGCTTTTGCAGAGGGAAATATGGCCAGAGTGAGGGCCACACAGAAAGAAATCAAACGGATTACCCAAACATGTAAAGAGGAATACAAGAACAAAATAGAGAACAAATTTTGCGATGGAGACTTGCGCAGGGCATGGCAAGGGGTAGCGACCATGATAGACGGGAAAAAAGGGACTAAAACCAAGATTCAGTGTGAGGACGACATGGCCTTTGCCAAAGAACTGAACAACTTCTTTTGCAGGTTCGACATGGATAACCATGCACCTGAATGCAACAGTCTGTGCCAAAACCTGGGCCTCGGCGAGTCCATACCAGTCACAGAACGTGACGTGGTCTTGTCCTTCAAGAGAATTAACCCAAGAAAATCAGCCGGGCCAGATGGCCTGGGGGGCTTGGTCCTCAAGGAGTGCAGAGACCAACTCTGCTTCATATTCAGAACCATATATCAAATCTCCCTGGACCAGCATCACATCCCATCTGCATGGAAAACATAATACCTCTACCCAAGACCCCAAAACCAAGCTGTGCCAATGACTACAGGCCAATCGCTCTGACTTCACTAATCATCAAAAGCCTAGAAAGGATAATACTGCCACACATGCTACAGGACATCAGATCCAAACTTGACCCACTACAGTTTGCATACAAGGCAAGGCGTGGCACTGAGGATGCCCTTCTCTACCTCCTCCACACCATCTTCACCCACTCTGATCAACCAAAGACATGCACCCGTATAATGTTTGTGGATTTTTCATCAGCATTTAACACAGTCAAACCACACCTCATGCTCCAGTAACTTCTGGCCATGGGGGTCAACACCAACATCATCCGCTGGGTAAACTGCTTTCTCACAGGGCGAACCCAGACGGTCAAAGTCAACACCACCCACTCTCCCCCCATCACTACTAACACAGGAGTTCCACAAGGCAGTGTCATATCCCCACTATTATTTACCCTATATACCGATCAATACAGAAGTAATTTCCCAAATTGTCATACCATAAAATTTGCTGATGACACAGTAATAGTTGGGCTCATAACCAACCAAGAGAGTGAAAACAATTACATGGAAGAAATAAAACTTTTCACCGCCTGGAGTAAAACCAACCATCTCATACTCAATACCAAAAAAACACAGAAAATGATCATTGACTTCAGGAGCAGGAGGAGTACACTGGAACCTGTTCAAATCGACAATCACGACATCCTCACTGTTGACAGCTACCGTTACCTTGGAACCGCCATTGACTCAAAGCTCACCTGGAACATCAACACACAGACCATATACAGCAAAGGACAACAAAGACTGCACCTTCTACGTAAACTACGAAAATTCAATGTCAACAGCTCCACACTACACCTCTTTTACAACACCTTCATGGAAAACATCCTCACCTTCGGATTCCTCGCCTGGTTCAGCTCCTTAACACTCGTCAATAAAAACAAGATAACAAAAATCATCAATATCTCAAGCAAAATCTGCAGAACCAAATGCCGGGACATTACATCACTGTTCAAATCACGTGCAATACACAAGGCAAACCGGATCATAGAAGACACTACACATCCACTTAACAGCCAATATGAACTTCTCCCATCAGGACGCAGGTATCGGACTCCATTCCACAGGACAACAAGAACTAATAAAACATTCATTCCCACATCCATAGGACTCATCAACAACTGACTTTGACCCCCCCCCATTGCCTTTTTCCATTTAAATCTATGTCATGTAAGGTTTTGGTGTGTGTCCTGTCCAGTGTGTCTTGTTGTCTTGTGATGCTGTTCGTTTCTTCTGTTGTTGTTTGTGGTTGCCAACCTATGATTGTACAGAACAATTCTCCTAATGGACAAATAAATATTCATTCATTCATTCATTCATTCTGATTCGGACACAGGACATGAGTACATTCGCTGAGTACATTCGGGAGCACACTTTTCAAGAAGTACACAAACATTTTGGTCACATAAATATGACGTGAAGCTTCGTTTAAAAAAAATGAGGCACAGCTTCGCTGTTTTCCTTCAAATACAACAAAAACAACACGAGACATGGCAGCGCAAGAGTGGGGCAGGGCGCAGTAGATAGGGCTCTGATTCGGACACAGCCTAGGGCTTGTCATCTGCGCCCTGTCTCCCGCATACAGTGCACTGGCAGAAGTGTGCTGTTTAATGTGCACTGTTTAGCAGTCTGCGCGAAATATCCGCCATACTATTTTCCAACCGTACTATGGAAGTGTCGTAAGCAGGTCATAAAACGTCCCACCAGTGTTGCCATGTCCGCGGTTTTACAGCTAAATTGGGATACTTTCAATGTGCAGTAGGTAAAAAGGAAAAGTTGCAAAGCACGCACTTATTTTAAAAAGTTAAAACATGATGATTTGTTGGTTTTGGTTAAAAATAGCCTATAATTTGGGCTAGTTTTGAGTCGCCATTTGGCTAGAAAGTCTTACAAGATCTGGCAACCCTGCACCCCACTTTTGCGCTGCCATGTCACGTGTTGTTTTTGTTGTATTTGAAGGGCAACGCCTGCGAAGCTGCGGCTCATTTTTTTTTTTAAACGAAGCTTCACGTCATATTTATGTGACCAAAATGGTTGTGTACTTCTTTTTAAAAATTTGTTTCTGATTTTTCCCCATTTTCTCCCAATTTAGTAGCCAATTGAACCCCTATTCTAATTCAATTCCCCCCGTGTAGCAACCGCTAGAGAATCACCGCTACACAACCCTGTCAGCCGGCGGTAGGACGCCACGTCCTCTTCAGGGCGCGACTCCTCCTAACGCTGGTTTCACATTGGCCCCGCATAGGCGGCAAGTGCCGTTGATATCAATGGAGAGTCGTTTTCCGCTTTGCGCTCTGGTAAGCGGTGAGCGCAGCTCCACTGCGCTCAAAGTTCAACCAAACTTTGACCCCTACAGTCGCTGACCTTTCAAAGCGCAGGCAATAGCTAGAGAATGGGCGGTACTGAACGAACCAACTTCGCGAACAAAATGGATGAGAAATTGATTATGTGCGTGACCGAATTCCCTGAGTTATACCAGTTGAACTTGCGGGACTACCGTAATGTAAATTAAAAAAATTTGCTTGGCGAAACATAAGTTTCCAATTGGGGATACCAGGTTTGTAACAAATAAGCACTACTACATTGATATCTACCAGATTATTAGCAGGCTGCGCTAGCTCGCTACGTTAACTATCGATAGCCAAGATGGCATTCTATATACGGTCAGCAGATAAGTGTTTTTTGTTTGTTTAGAACGGTATACATTTCACGTTCGAAAGCCATTAGAAAAAGTGGAGAAGAGCAGAGACCCTGAAAACGAGTGACAAGCTCTCTCCCTGTCCTGGTTCATGTGGATCACGTTAATGTTGTGGGCAATGCTGAATGAAATTAAATCACATGTAAATAATAACCGGATTTTGTGCTTGTATGTGTAGAGGGAGAATGACTGGTCTAAAGTCGCTTTTAAAATACCCGTCCCAGATACGGATATGTATTGTTGTTTTTGCCGCTTCGCTCTCTGCTTGCGTTGACCATAGTGGCAAGCTGGCGCTCATGTGCGCCCGATGTGAAGGTAGCGTAAGGCTCCTGACCGTGATTCCAGCTCGCCCAGGGCCGCTATGCGCGCAGCGATTCTCTCCGAGCCCCTCCCCCCACCCGGAAGCAGCCGCCAATTGCTGCTCCCACAGGGCGCCGGCCATGCTCGGATCTGGCAGGACCAGGGCGCGAACCCCAATCCTCGGAGCACAACTGCACCGACTGAAAGTCGGCGCTCTTACCGTTGTACCACCGCAGCGCCCGGTCGTGTACTTCTTGAAAAGTGTGCTCCGGAATGTACTCAGCGAAACCCTGGAAGTAAGTGTATCATCCGGGTGTTTGAAGTATACTGCAATTTGAAATATTTTCGCGTACTCTACGAATTTCTCGCCCGATCTACTCACCAAGGCTACTCAACAGTGTGGAAGAGTGCTGATTCGGACACAGGGCCGTATTTTAAATAGAAATCATCATGTTTTTAATTTTTAAAATAAGTGCCTGCTTTGCGACTTTTCATTTTTACCTGTGACTGCACTTTGAAAGTATCCCAATTTAGCTGTAAAACCGTGGACATGGCAACAGTGGTGGGACGTCTTTGGAAATAGTATAGCGGATATTTTTCGCGTCCTGCTAAACAGTGCACATTAAACAGCACACGTCTGCCAGTGCACTCTTCGCAGGAGACAGGGCGCAGTAGATAGAGCTCTGATTCGGACACAGCCCTAGCTAGTTCTTCTCCCTCAGCTGGCAGAGAGGGGTTTCTCTTCCGGTGGCAGGGCATAGAGCAGTGGAATGTGTGTAGGGTGCATGCAAGGTGTGGATGTGGTGTGCGAGTGATTCACACGTGGGGAACTTTATTTGCCATTGTGTCAAAGTGTAGTGTGTGGGTAGGCTACCTTTCTATGCTGTTGCCCGTAGACAGCGGAGGGGGGGCATAGAAGAGTTGCCCTGCCCAGTGCCCATAATGGAGGAAGGAACAGAACCGGGGGTTAGAGCTTGTTGGGTTGTCTGTTCTTATTGTATGAACTGCATTTCAATAAAGATTAGGCCTATTCGATTTTACTCCTGGTCCTGTGGCAGGTGGATTCCTGAAAGGGAAAAATAAAACCTAAGCCTGGGTGATGGAGGGTCAGTTCAGCGGCATGAAACTAGCCTACAAAGAACTGTCTGTAGCCTAAGTTATTAATTAAAACTTCCGTTAAAGGTTGTATCAGCGATTTTGGGTGACGTCACTTCTGAAGCGAAATCCCAAACAAACATACTTACATAATTATGTTATGTTTTAAAAAATAGTGTTCAAGCATCCAGAATTATAACCACGTTAATAACGTTTGTAAGAAACCAAACCGTTTGTAATTCCGTCAACAAGATTTCAGCGAGATAAGAGTATTAGCGTTTGTGCAGATCATTGTGATTGGTTGGAATACTGTTTATTTTGGTAGTAGCCTACCATTTGTTTTTGTGTACGATCTCGGAGCATAGGCTGCCTACAGAGACGCGGTTTTTTGACGGCCTGCTTATGGGGCGGGCAGCTAGCGGATCGTGAGGAAAAATCAGATGAATGTGATCATTTATGTTTCCACCCAAAATCGCTGATACAACCTTTAAAAGTATTGGTATCAAAATGAGGCCAGCTTACAACAAACTAGGCTATTGCCTATCGTAGCTCACAAAAGCTATTCCAAATCAATGCTGCCCAATCTTTTTTAAATTATATAATGTTAGCCTACTTGTCCTGTTTTTTCATCTTACCATCTCAATGTGGTCATTCAAACTTTAAATGTCAAATAACAAAAATTGCCTCACGAACAATGAACATTTCAAACAGTTGACGAATAGGCTAATTACACTCCAGAAAGGATATGTTTATACTTGGTTGTCAAGTTTACTTTAGAAAATGTATGCCTACAGGTTTTAAAATGTAAATGTAAATCGATGCTGCTATTAATTTTTCAAATTTACAAACAAAGATACCAAGCAAGAAGCATCATTAACAATAGAGAAAGTGGGGATGAATAAATATTTTTTTCGTAACGTTACGTTGAAAACGGTTTTTGTTGAGATATAATATACACTAAAACTGAAATTATATTTTAGAAAAGTCCAGAGAGTGAGCTATCACTACAATCGTGGAATATTTAAAAGTGATAGGCCTACATAAAAATTATATCTCAGGCAATAGTGTGAACAGCCAATTTCCGGAAAAGTGGCCCTAGTCTAGCGTCTTTACGTTGCATAGAAACCTACTAAGAAGAGATAACAGCACGAGCTATTCGTTAGGTAGCTAGCTAGCGACGTGAGATTCATTTGTTATTTTATCTGTCTAGATATGCGAAAAGAAAATATTACATAATATACATAGAATACACCACTTTACTTATACAACAGTAACATTAGATGGATATATTCAACCACGAAGTAGCTGACGTTAGAGCTAACTAGAAAACGCATTCTGAAGCGGGTTAGCTAAGTTCGCTAACAACTAGCTAGCTAACGTTAATCGCATCAGCGAGCCTTAGCTGTCCGTTGTTAAATTAACGTTACGTTTGCTAAATGATAATACACTCTCGGCAGTGGGCTGTTTTGCCAGAGTCTGAGGAGGACGAGAGATACTTATGGCTAGGGGAACAACTGACATCTCTGAACTGGATCAGGAAAAATATGACACAGACGAGCGAGTTAAGATAATTTGTCTTGGAGATAGCGCGGTTGGGAAATCCAAGTAAGTTA
This sequence comes from Synaphobranchus kaupii, assembly GCA_029718625.1. Taxonomy (NCBI): domain Eukaryota; kingdom Metazoa; phylum Chordata; class Actinopteri; order Anguilliformes; family Synaphobranchidae; genus Synaphobranchus; species Synaphobranchus kaupii. The sequence continues at coordinate 82,365,954 of CM056376.1, read as the reverse complement.
CCATTATACCACTAGCGCCTAGCTAGCTGCATAACGCAGCTATGACAAGCCACAGGCTATTCATAATTAAGTTGCGTTAGCCCTTGTCTTGGCCTGCTTTTTACACAACCTTTCGCAGTAACCATAGCGTTATATTGGTACTGCGTTTGCATGCCTTGACTAGACACTCAGTAGCGTCTATTTAGCCACTAAACTAGATAACGTTAGATTCTAACTTACATATCATCATCAGCTATCTAGATAATTGCCCTATACATTTTGTGAACGCTTTTGGGATGCAGAAATATAACGTTAGCTATCTTAGTGCTGTCAAGTGTTTGTGGATGGGCGGGGGGAATCTGCTCCTGCTTAAATTCACATGTTGTCTAGGTTCTGCCACTGCACTTCATCTTTCTGGATGTGGAGGAAAACGCTACAAATAAATAACACAACGAGTCGTAGGTTATTTCCAATACAATGGAATTATATTGGGCTTACGTTGCTGAACATTCCAGTATGGCACTGACAAGGATTAGCTAGCTCAAATTGGACAGCTAGCAACTTGATCCAGTAGGCTTGACAGCGAAACTTAATTCTAATCTGACCAATTACCCAGAGAATGGTATTTTCGCGGACACTTATCAAGGTCAGTTTTATAGACCCAATCCGTATATTTACAGGGTAAGGTATTGTGGTAAATGTACCAAATCTCCCAAACTAACTTTCCTTTCCAGATGTTTAAGAGGAATTGTCGGGTTGAGACTACAGTGACCACAATTCATTTAGTGTTAAACTCCAGCTTCATTGAACTGCTTCTATTTCAACCAGTTTGTCCCCATTTGTCTTTCAGGTTAATGGAAAGATTCCTAATGGATGGATAGTATCCTTTCAAATACAGATGCCGCAAATTATATAAAGTCTTTCAGTATGCATTTGCAGAAGGAATGATAGTAATTTTAGTATATATCAGGAGAGATCTACATTAATGGTCTGTTTTATAGGACCATTATATGAATGAGTTGGAAAACAAACCAAAAAATAAATGAACTTTAACAAATATATATATATATATATATATATATATATATATACACTGTATATATATATATATATATATATATATATATATATATACACACTACTCACAAAAAGTTAGGGATATTTGGCTTTTGGGTGAAATTTATGGAAAATGTAAGTTCACGCTACAGTGATATTATACGTATCATGAAAGTAGGGCATTTAAGTAGAAGCATGCAATGGTGATTTCCTCATCTCAAACAATTTATTGAAACAAAAGCCAACAACAGTGGTGGGTATACCACAACAAAAATGTCAATGTCTCAATAACTTGTCATGTGCCCTTGAGCATCAATTACAGCTTGACAACGACGTCTCATGCTGTTCACAAGTCGACTTATTGTCTGCTGAGGCATGGCATCCCACTCTTCTTGAAGGGCGGCCCTCAGGTCATTGAGGTTCTGGGGTACAGAGTTACGAGCCTCTACACGGTGAGTCAGCTGATCCCATAGGTTTTCTATGGGATTCAGGTCTGGAGAAAGTGCAGGCCACTCCATTTGAGGTACCCCAGTCTCCAGCAGCCTTTCCCTAATGATGCGACCTCGATGAGCTGGAGCATTGTCGTCCATGAAGATGAAATTAGGCCTGGGTTGTTCATGCAGGGGCACAATGACTGGATTAATGATGTTATTCAGGTAGTATGGGCTTGTCACTGTACCATTCACAAAGTGTAGGGCAGTTCTGTATTGACTAGACACACCTGCCCACACTGTAACACCGCCACCACCAAAGGGTCGTCTGGTGACAACAGTGGCTGATGCATAGCGCTCTCCTTGACGTCTCCAACATCGTTGGCGGCCATCATTTCTGCTCAACGTGAATCGACTTTCATCAGAGAACAGCACTGAGGCCCACTGGTCCCTCGTCCAGCGTAAATGCTCCCTGGCCCATGCAAGACGATGACGCCTGTGCCTGGTGGTGTGGTCAGGTACCCTTGCAGGTCGTCTAGCACGCAGACCACGCTGATGTAAACGGTTTCGAATGGTCTGACGTGACACTTGGGTGCCTCTCACCTCCCTTAAATGTGCCTGGAGTTGAGTGGCATTCATCATCCGGTTCCGCAGGGCACTGTTCACAATGAAGCAGTCATCAGTGTGGGATGTGGCCAAAGGACGTCCACTTCTATGCCTTTCTGTGACTCTTCCAGTCTCTCTGTATCTCTGTTGCAACCTGCTGATGACACTCTGTGACACTCTAAGCTCAGTGGCCACTTCCCTCTGAGAACATCCTGTTTGAAGCCTCGCAATGGCGAGGTACTGTTGATTAATTGTTAGGTGTCGTCTTGGTCTCATGATGTCAAAATGTGAACAGCATGATGAAGAGGACTGTTTAAATACCAATTCTAATTGAACCAGGAAATTTATTGGTCGATTCATGGATCAAACACCTGTTGTGAATTTTGCCGTTCAGCTCCTTGTTAGAGAACAGCAAGTTGTGCAAAAAGTACTGAAACATTGAATAGTTGGACATGTGCATTCAAAAGTTTAGAGAAGGTCAAATTAATTTCACCTGTAAAGGTTATAGTGCATTTTAGGTTCATCCTGAAATTTCACCCGAAAGCCGAATATCCCTAACTTTTTGTGAGTAGTGTATATATATATATACTCCTAATAAACAAACTTCAGTGATGTGATATAATGCAGTATTATGATATCAAGCCTAAATCTGATGATGATCCTGAACCTCTCACCAGTCGCCCTGAGCAGCTATCCACATATGCACTGACGCTGTACAAGTATACCACCACAGTCGACGGGAAAGCTGTATTAGTAGGTCTGTTTAATGTAGGATTACTCGTTTTAATTTTTAAAAACAAGGTATGAGGTGGACTGTTTTAGAACTTGTTACTTTCTCTGTGTAATTAAGCCACTTAATTAGCTTTGTCCTTAACTTCAAAGAAGGTATCAGGACTTGTAATAAATAATAGTATGGAAAGAAACCTTCAGTCAGACCATAGAGGGAAAAGCACTCTTCACATAAAGTGTGGTTTGTTGGTCTGTCAATGCATTTTTCTGTGTTTTAGACTTTTGGGACACTGCGGGCCAGGAGAGGTTTCAGAGCATGCATCCCTCCTACTATTACAAAGCCCATGCCTGTATCATGGTGAGTGTTTGTCAGGCAGTTGAGCATCAACCCAACCCAAGCTACCCACTTCCAACCACAATCTTATAAGGATGACATGGGATAATGGCTATAATAATTTTCACCACTTTCCTGTCAATCAAGTGCATTTTAAAGGGGTTGTCCACTGTAACTTTTAGGCCAATATTTTAGATTTCTGAAAAGCTTCAGCAATTTTCCAAGCTTTTTCTCTGTTGTGATAGCAGCTATGAGCTCGGATGCTGTGAACTGCAAAATGCAATTACATGATGGCACTGAATTAATTAGTTTCTCAAATGTCTAATATGGAAATTGATGGAGTCATTTTCATATGGCTTTAAAACGCCTGGAATTTTTTGTATCATAATATCACCCGGATAAATATGTAGCCACGGCTGTTTTTTTCTAATTATATGTAATTACATTTTGAATATATGTTGAAAATATGAAGAAATGTTTATAGGCAGCCTGTACCGATATTTCACGGCTGTCCAAGCCTCCAACTCCCATAAATCATTGCAGCGCTGTGACCAGTGTAACTACAAGCCTGCTGTCAGAGTTCTAAGTCATCTAACGTTACAGTTAACAGCAACGTTACTGACTTCAACTTGCCTTAGTAAGGCTGACACTTGGCTGGGGACAATGACAGTTTTCTCTCGTAATCAGCCGGACACACTTGGGCACTAACGTAACAAAAAACTTCATCTATCCCTCACACAAGCAGGCAGACACTCGACTGCGAAAATGGAAATGCTAGTGGCAGTTGACATAGCTTTTAGATCTGACATTAGCTAACATTAGCTTTCACTTAAATTTTCAGAAAGAAACAACACAACCTGAACCACTGAGCTAACTAAACTTACCACCATCAGACAGCTAACTTCGCTAAATGTAAACCTACCTACCTTAGGTTTCTTCTTTGCATTGCACACAAGTAAATGAATCCACAAGTAATCCACAAAAAACTAAAGCTAGCTAGTCCATTTCAGCCAGTGGTCTAGTTAAAGTGAAGCATTGTGGGAATTGTGGTCTTATAACAAAGCAAAGGAAGATCAAGCTTACAAAATGTGATATCCATACAAAGTGATATTTTGACATGTAGAAATCCTCCAGAAGGAACATTGCAGTGATATGTCATAGTAAAATACATGCACTAATTATATTTTGATTAGTTTTATTGAGATGGACTACCCTTTTAAATTAGGCGAGCTATGGCAAGGGAAAAGTCACTTCTATATAAACTGTGTGTCCTGTGTGTGCACATCAGTTTCTGTGGAGTGGGAATCCACTATTCTTGCTTAAAATATAATGCCACAGAACTGCACAATCTGTGGTCAGTGAACTGGAGGAAGATGACTTTTTTAAAGGAATTCCTCAGATTAATAAGATAATCAATACACACAGAAAGGGACTAAAGTTTCAGCTTTGACAGTGTAGTATGGATGTTAATTATTAGGTGAAGTTAGAGCCAACTCTACATCACACTGGGCCAGGCATAGTTGGCACTGGCAAGGTCTGGATTCAGTACCAGATTATGGGGCTTATCCATGCACAGCTGCCCCTTTAGATTTGTTCTGATCATATATAACACTGTACTTATTCTATTTTAAATAATACCTGATCTATATCTGCAGTAAGCCTCAGTGAAGCAAATAAATAGGGGTATGTAATACTAGGTAGAAATGGTTCAAAGATTTGGCAATTTAAATTCATTTTACACGGTCATTAATACAAGATATAAATTCATATCTATTAACAAATGGACACTGCACAGTATATTAGTCAGTATTGCTTTATTTTTAACATAAGCTAAATGAGTACCAGTTTATGTTTAATTGGATAAACATCAGTTTAATTAGTCATTCTGACTAAGTATATTCTTCAGTGAGTTTGTATCCTAATTTTAATAAACTTTCTTTTTTTTTTGTGGTAGGTTTTCGATGTCCAGAGGAAAATCACCTACAAAAATCTCGCAAACTGGTATAAAGAGTTGAGAGAATACCGACCAGAGATCCCTTGCATAGTTGTTGCAAACAAAATAGATGGTGAGTGGCCCATTCTAGACCTTTTAATCTCTGATAAGAATAGAGCATGGCTTGTAAAGGATTCAGTTAAGAGGCACATGCATTTCTGTACATTTGAATTAATATTCCGCTATGAATTGATCTTAAATATGTTTGAGCGATGCAACCATAATGTTACATTTGTAGGTGTAAAGGGTTGCTTCATACAAAACAAAACTTAAAATGAAGTAGCAAAAGGTATTGTTATCTGAACAAGCACAAAAAAAGAGCTTGGTTGTTATGACTGTCCTTATGGGTTATTGTGTCTTTCATGTGCTGTGTTCCAGCTGATATGAAGGTTACACAGAGAAACTTTAATTTTGCAAAGAAGCAGGGCCTGCCTTTGTACTACGTGTCTGCTGCTGATGGAACCAATGTGGTCAAGGTGAGAGGACAGAGAGTAGGATCGCATTTGCATGTCACAGTGAAAAGTTAATTAAGCAATGTCACAATCAAGATTGTGCTGTTATAGGCTACTGTGCACCACTGCGGCCTGCGGCCTCTTACCTGCGACCAAATCACAGTCGTGCCGATATGCAGTATAACAGCATGACCTTGAGTGTGATGTTGCTTTTATACAAGGGTTCTACTAGCCTGTAAATTATTTATCAAGTAATGATTGAGACAACAGATTATGATTTTGTCATTTATTTGGCTTCACCCACAAATATAGTTCCGTCAGGATTCCACTTTTATTTATTACATTTTTTTTCAACAATGAATCAATTAGAATGTAAACAAAGCGGATTGATATGTTTCAGTAAAAAGTTCCAGTGCTGTTGTACTGTATATCAGCACGCATGGAATGCCTCTTGTCCAATCAAATTACTCGATTGTTGTATAAATTCATTGTTTATCACAAGAAGAGGAATGACCGAATGTCTTTGCTGGAAAGAATGAGTTATGTTCATAGATGAAAAAAACCTATGTGAGCTATGTGTAAACTATTGCCTTTTTCATAGCTCTTCAAAGATGCAATAAAGTTGGCGATGTCTTACAAGCAAAACTCCAATGATTTCATGGATGAAGTGATGCGGGAACTTGAGGTATGCATTTACTCAAGTGGTAAAAGACAAGAAATTAATATACTGGTCTCTCTGTGTGGTCTCTCTATACTGGTCTCTATCTTCATTCACAAATCTTTTTGCATTAAAGGCAATTAATTTAATTTCAAGGGATGCCTGCCTTTATTTCATTGCAAACACTGACTGTATTTTTTTAACATACAATGGAACAGCTATAATTCATCCAAACTGAAAGTTACTAGTGGATTTGCTGTTGCTATATGTGATTTAAGATTTTGTATTGAAAATGTTAATATAGAACAGAAGTATGTAATTGTACTCAGTTTAGTTTTGGATTTTTGGGTGACTCAAAGTTTAGCTTGAATCCAGACCTGCAGTAGTCATGAGGCTTTTTCATATTGTTCGACGAGTAAAGGCAAACATTTAATTATACATAAGACGCTGCGCCATAACCTTTTATTATATCACCGAATATATACACGTTTGACTTTTCCTTGAAGTACATGTTAATCTGATAATTGTTTTTTTAAATTTTTTATGCAGAACTTTGAACTTGAACAAAATGAGGAATCTTCAGACAAAGAAGACAATGTCTCCAAAGAGGAGAAAACCCACCTGCAGTGAAAACCCCTGGGATATTACCATCTACTGAGCTCTGACATTTCCAAGTGTACATGAATGGTTTTCACTCCCTCTCAGATCTGTCCATACTTTACATTACAGAAGATGTTTTTATGTCTATCACTAATGACCAGTGAGGTGCAAACCTGTGGTGTACCTCTTTCACGCTGTCAGTGTGCTTCAAAGTGAGTAGGAAACGCTAGGTGTTAACAGATCAGCATCACTAACTGTGAAAATGAAAACTACCCTCATATTTTTGCAGCTCATTTCAAACATGCACTGTATATGCATTCTGTGTGAAGTAGTCAGTTTAATTGTACTAAATTCAATAGGCTTGCTGGAAAATGTGGGAGATATTGTGGAATTGCCTGTTCATGTCATCAACTATTTATTTATATTCTGTTGGAAAAGTGATCTATTATGGACCATTTTCCAGGACTGGATTATCTGTCATTGTCTATGTAATTAAGCTGCGTTTATATATTTAAAAAATAACTTCATAATAACGTGTGTACTTATTTAGTGTTGCGACATACAGGGGGTGGTCAAAATATTGGAAACGCCATTTTTATAGAAAACATAAAACACCTGCCACATGTTTGCTATGCAAAACCTCAACCTCTGTTCCTAACCTGATTGATTATGCTGTTTTGTGAATATCTTGTGCCATGTGTACATTTTATGTGATGACTTGTTTGTGCAGTGGTGCACATCTATGGTTGTCATGGACCAAAATGCTTTTAGTTTTTGTCCTACATTAGCTCTAAAGTGTTCTCACTTATTACTGACACAAAAGCAGCATTTAATTGACAAATTAGTATTATTTGATAATATGATGAATGGCTAATTATGATTCATTATCAAGCTAATAAAAAAAGACAGAAATTAAAATGTATACATGGCATGCTAGTTGTAAGAGTTTAGAAAATATAGGTAAGAGAATGGGAGCAAACATATGGCCTGCTGTTCTATGTTTTATAAAATACTTTTTTCAGTTTCTGGTGTTTCTGATACTTTGTCCGCCCCCTGTAGATGTGTGTGTGTGTGTGTGTGTGTGTGTGTGTGTGTGTGTGTGTGTGTGTGTGTGTGTGTGTGTGTGTGTGTGTGTGTGTGTGTGTGTGTGTGTGTGTGTGTGTGTGTGTGTGTGTGTGTGTGTGTGTGTGTGTAATATTTAAACAATTTCTGTGTAATAATCATGGTTAGGTTTTATCAAGGTTGCTTTTGTTCAGATTCAGATTATATATCTGCTAATAATAAATCATACATAGTGTTATTGTCATAGACATAGAATCCATTGCCTGGGATTTAATAGGGTCATGTAACATTGAGTTAAACTGATTTCACACCAAATGATCAGCTATGTCCCCCCTATGAACCAAAACAATTTCAGTGCATTTTTTATTCTGTTATTTATTGTGTTGAGATTGGAACTAAGTACAGGGATTCTGAACCCTGGCCCTGGAATTCCACAGGTTTGGCTGGATTTTGCTGTCAGTCAACACTTGACAGCAAATGAGAACTGAATGCACCCGATTACACTCGGTTCACCTCACTTGGTTTGGTGGATCTGCATCGGTTGCTGGATTTAAGGTGAAAATAAAAACCAGCAATAAATCCCTTGGCAGGATTCAGGATGGCAGGATTTGGGACCCTTGCACTAGTAGTTATGTGCGCGCACATTTTGTAATTCTCTGTAGACAAGAATGTCTACTAAACGAATGTAATAAAATTTAAAATGGAGGTTGTTGATTGTGGTGGTTATGAGATTACAAGAATGCTGAAACCATCATGGACCCTAGGTTTCTGTAATTTCATTTGAAGCATAAATAAAGTGCATACTGGTGTTTTCCCCTCTGCTCATTGCTCAACCAAACATCACATTTTGTTTTCAAATATGAAAACTCCATGCTGCATATCTTTGATGTCACCTAATGAAGACCATTCGCCCCACTTTACATTATGTGGTCCTAATGTGATACACGTGATTACGCTGTAACCAGAGGTGGGAAGAGTGAACAGATATAACTATTGCCTTGCGGACAAATTCACTTTTATACGGTTTGGTATAAAAGCAACTTGAATTGTGTTCTTGAGCCTCTAAAATGGCGGAAACGAGAACAGATAACAGTAGAATGACAGTTTTAATTATAAATTTATTACATAATATAACAAACATAGATCTCTGCGGTGTAGTATCACAACATCAAGGTCCGAGGGCTTGCCGTACACCCCAAATGTATGTCCATGTACTCATTTGAGTAATATCTCTTAAAAAAGTGACAGGAATGGTTTTATTAAAAAGAGCAACGCTCAAGCAGGTGTCTGCAGCTACTCGCTCCGGATCTGTCCTGAGTAGGGCAGAACTCCCAGCGGCTCACGCAACTATAAATGTGCCCGGTGCGTACGGGAGCGTGATGGAGCAAGCTGAAGAAATGACACAGCTATTGTGAATGATCAGAATGAAAGTATGCTATTTGAATCCGCCGAAACCATAAACGTTTTTCATCCAGTTAAATGCTTGAAAGTTGTAAGGCCGCCTGTACTCCGGGGTCCTTTAACTTAGCAAATACTTAAATCTCTTAAACCCTATAATATCTGTCACACTTGTGAGGGCTAAATATAAGATGCTGATACAGAACCAGTTTAGACAATGTTTCAAGCACAATTTGAGAGATTGTTCTGGAACCTGGAAATTACGTTTTCCTCGTGCTTCAATTTGATCTACATCATCTTCACAACCTCCACTCTTCGCAATCCGTTTCTTAATTTTAAAATAGCCGGGACATTTTCCTTCTACCTGACTGTCAGAAAGAGACACCATCACTTAAATGGGGGTATCTCTTTTTGCCAAGCCACTGATACATTTCATGGCTCATGGCAGTATAATTACATGGTAATCAGACAGGTTGTGAGACCAGTGTTTCTTCTTTTTAGTTCTTGTAAAATTACAAGGTGAATGTGGTCATCATGTTATCTGTAACATTATCCTACAATAGATCCAACGTCCATGCACTTCAAACACAGCCATCTTTATGGGTGGGATTGTAACTCAGAAAAGGTAGGTTTGAATCCTAGGTAGGGTGTTGCAGTTGTACCCTTGAGCAAGGTACTGGACCTGAATTGCTTCAGTCAATATCCAGGAGTATACAGTAAATGCATTGTATTTAGCCAAAAGAATGTAAGGTGTGTGCGCCACTCTGGAGAAGAAGAGTGCTAAATGCCTAAAATGTGAAATCCTAACAAACACTTTCAAGTTAAGAGTTTTCCCCCCTAGAAAATACTAGTTAAGTCTATCAGTATAAAAATCACTGTGCTTCTACCAGCGTTTTACACACTGAAACAGTTCTGGTCTATCCATTCTTATTGTTTCAACAGAACTGAAGTTTTGTTTTCAACAGGAAAATTGCTGGTTTTTATACCTGACCCTTCAAAGTTCATAAGCGTTTTTTGTTTTTATTGTGGTCAGTGATGTTTAAATACAGTGGCACAGGCTCAGAAAGCTTGGGGTATATTACAATATTTCAGTGGCTTGATGTGATGATTTTTATTGTTACATGTCAGGGTTTTTCCTGGTTAATTTGAGCAGAAGTAGTTGGGGACGAATAATTCTGCCTGAAAAATATGCAAACACGATTTAACTAAAAGTGACAGCGGTCTCTGTATAACGTTTGCTTTTGAACATGTGCAGGACTACCCATCGGCTTCTAACAAAGTGCAATAGATTGAGCATTTCAAAAGACAGTAAGCGCTTCATGTATTGCAGTTGTCTGCTAAAGATAACAAAATATAACAAATGTTAACTCCATTACAAAGAATACATTCCAATCACAACCCAATTTATTATGTTCTAGAGGCCAGGGAACATGACATATGATGAACACTTTAGTTCTGTTAGCCTTATTTTGACTTTGTTCTGGGGGTTTATGAGTGCAACCGTTAAAGATTAATTACATACAGCACTGTAGGTAAAATCACTGTCAATCATTCTGTGTCACGTTTGTTTCTTTAGCAATAGTAATTTCTCAAGGCTGTGTATCAGGCTGTTTTCAGGATGTTGTTTTTTTTTAATGTAGAAATGTCAGCCAATTATTTCTCTTGAGGCAGATCAAAGACGGTCCTCTTTTTTTCTCCCAACAAAGACTTGCACTCAGAAGGTGGCGTCTTCTGGTGTGTGCACGAGGGCAAAGTGCAACAAAGGCAAGAGAGACACTGGCTGTGGTCTGAAAGGCAAGTCCGAGGCACCGGGTCAACAAGTCCTGCCCTCTGAACTCACAGTGCAGGAAAGGAGTTTGCCTTCCCTCTAAGAGTCCCCAGGTGTCGCACACCCCAAAGCCTGGCAAATTCTCAAGAGGGATTCAGAACTCTGGCAACCTGTGCCACTGGGGTTGTGCTTTGTTATTTCAACGTAACATTGATGATAGCGCCTAAAGAACAAATTTATGTGAAATACGCCCCCCCCCGCCCCATAGTGTTTTGCATCTGGTTATTGACGTGGTCAATGTACAAACAAAAAGGGAATCTTTTTATTCCAAAATCCAGAAAATCAACTCGGGGTCTGAACTGCATTTCAGTCCATTAGGTAACACGTTAATGTTGGGATCAGCAAGGCTTTGGGGAAGATCCTTTTTTGAGTCTCAATGCAGTCAATTTATTTACCCTTCACTTTGACAAAAGATACTTTTATACCTTGTCTCCCAATATGAATAAAAATGTTCATGAAAATCCCATAAAATCAGGTATTTATGTGTATTTATATATTCCTTTACAAAAACATAAAAACTTTATGTCCACCAAAAAAGAGATTCTATACAGCAAATTATCTCATCAGCCAGTAGTACTCAAGATTTCCAGGAGGTGGCACCATAGTGCTGAGTCTAACAGCTCAAAAAAAACAAACAAAAAAAAACAAACAAACAAAAAAACATGAATGCAATATTTGTAGTAAAGACAGCAGTACAGTTAAAAGTTAAATACTTTTTGGCACATTATTAATTTCTTTTCTTGAAAACAATTATCATCCTATAACACATGTAACCTCCAAAATAAATTACAGAAATTATTAAGTAGTCAAATCAAAAACCAAAAGAGAAACTGTCAGTGCTTACGTTCAGATTAAACTAATCTGATCTAAGCATAATGGCTATGTATAAGCACACAGCAGTATAATTTGAATAGTCTGTGTGTTAGACTCCTGGGCCCTTTACTGACACTGTGCAGAACACTCATTCTGTGTCTCCAGCTGTTTTACACCAGAACACTGACACTGATTATTATTAATATATTACAGAGACATTTATCTCAATAATACAGTAATAATTTATTGTTCTATTACAGATATTTGATTATCAGTTCAACATAAATAATCTATACTATTGGTGCGATAATCAGCTCCGGTGTCCTTTCTGTCAAACTTCAGGCTGGTAACACAAGGTTCTGGTGCTGTCTGTGATGCTATGCTAACTATGAATGTTTTATTTTTTTATCATGAGAATTAACATTCATAATGAGTCAACACATTAGAACACTGAGCTCAACAGTGACAGAGTCAGAACGTCCAATACTACCCATAAGGAGCTGACAATCTGGTGAATACATAAAATATCTGTGGATTTACCAGAGTAGAGAATGGTGAAGGCGTATAGTATCCGATGCAGATGGGATGGATTTACACGTTGCCCTCCACATTAGCGTTTACTATCACTTCCCAAAATAATACCCTGGAATAACTTGAAGAAAATTAGAAGTTAGTAGGGATAGCTGTTTTTTTTTTGGCTTTAAATAGAATATTACATCGTTATTGAGTTAGTAGACATTATAACAATTTGGTAATTGATTAGAAACCTTTTCAAAGTATTTTGGCTTCCCAATAAGGACAGTTGAACAATGCATATAGAAAATGTGCTTACTATTTGAAGTACATTTTCCATGACTGTTGAAAATAATACAACATTTTAGTATCAGGTCACACAGACAGGCATGTTATGAATAAACAACATGCTAAAATCCAATTTAGTCACATACGGTCAACATCTGTCTATCTGATACAAATGTTAATAATTTGGCAGCACAGCATTTCGGTTGGCCTGCTGTAGAACTCTCGAACGAGGATGAATGAATGCAGTCAGAGTCATCCTGCTTGACTCCGCAAGGGGGCGCCACACGGCGCTCTACTGCCTAGCATGATGGGGATCACAACTAAAAAGTTGAGTCGCGTGGCATGTTGCAAGTAAGGGTGGATCCTTGGTTGAGGGGAGTGTACGGGTGGGTGCTTGGACATGTGAGGGAGTCAGTCCAAGGTGAGACGGCTCAGCTGGTGTTAAGGCTAAAAGAAGCTGCCCTGGGACTGGGAGGTCAAAAGGCAGCCGTAAATCTCAAGAGAATTTTGCGCAAGTCCTTGCTTTTAAACATGCAACGAACTTGTGTGCCGCAGCAGAAATGTGGGGAATAAATCAAACAGCATCTGAACTGGGCTGAGATCTGCTAGGGGGTACAGGAGTGGCTCTATGAAGATGGATGGCTTTGAGTTAGCACCTTGTTTTGTGCAAATCACACCCTAGTTCATAGTACTTTGAAAGAATAAAATTTTCTCACCCTCTCTGACAGGTGGTTATCTATGCATATATATGCCAAACATTCATATATTTATATATATATATCTATATATCTATATTTTGTCTTGCTTTAAAAATGTATATGAAAACTATTATATTTACATTAATTGTGATTAATATAAAAAGCAAATATCTGTAATTATTCCATATTTATACATGTAAGGAGTTTTTTTTTCCCCAAGTCTTTTTTTTTCTTTTTGTAAATCCTCATTCTGAAATTTCACGCTTTGCAAACGAATACAAAATTTTTCCCAAATTCTAAGCCTATTTCCACAAGCTACAAAAACTCACCAATGAGGAAAAAAATAATCCAAAATGAATCAGAAAACAGCACAGGAATTTAAAAAAAAACAAACAAACAAAATAATAATTAAAAAAACATCAACAACAAAAAAACATCCGAATGACAATGTCTCTGTGTATTCGGTGAGAGTGGCCCTTGGTGAGGATCGCTTACAATTTCTGATTTCATATCAACGCGTTCCTTTTGCCCACTCTATGTTTTTCCCCTCGACAGTCCTGCGGTTGGTCTCAGATGGCATAGTACGGTGACACCGATGCACTTTCTCTCTTATTGCAAGAGAAAGACCATTTTCAGATTTCGGGGAGGAAATAGCAGCGCGTGTGCAGACACCCCCACCCCTGGTCTCTTTATTGCTGCACTCATCTCCCTGCGCACCCCATTGGGGAGGACAGACTTGATGGAGGAGACAGGTGTTCTGTGCTGGGAGGGGGGCGTGAGCATGAGGGTTTTAGTCGAGGTGTCCCATCGTTCACGGTATCCAGCCAACTCCTTTCGCCCGAAACGGAACCATGAAGTGGCCACTCTACAAGTTAAGCTGAAAAGAGTCTTCCCTCTCACGATATACTCTCTGGATGGATGCAAAGGACAGTGCATAAGAGTAAAAAAAAAAAAGGGGGAGGGTGGGGCTCCGCCACTGGTCGAGAACGGGTGGGCGGGACTTAGTTGGGGAGGAGGGGCCGGGGGTGAATCATGCAGGTCTTTGTTCCATTGTGGGTGACCCTCACGGAAGATGGAAGACCACATTTCACAAATGGCGACAAAAAACGAGACCAGCAAAAACTGTCAGTCCAGGAGAGACAGAATGATTAAGCTTCTTCCCATGCTACTTTAATTACAAAAAAGGTCACCATAAGGAAGATTCATTTTTAACAGTGTTCTCTGTTTATAATATCATATATAGTTTTAGTAAAATGATAACAAAATTGTATATTTACACATTTTATATAGATATACTTTTTCCTTTCAAATATATATATAACCTTAAAAACAGGAGTAAATTACCAGTGAAGTAAATTTGAAAAGGTTCCTCTATACTCTCAATTAGTTCATACATAACGTGGGCTTATTGAACTCATTTTAGAATGTAAAGCTGTCCTTTATATGTGTACGGTCTTCCCAAAGATAAATGGTGATGACGAAAAAAGCCACTTATGTTGGTTAAACATTCTTCTATTGTAGTAGATAGCAATGTTTGAAAGGTTTGTTTTACTGCAGTGCTCTGGCCCCCCACCCTCATCGCCAGTAATCAATGTAAAATGATCCGGTTAAAAAAACAAAAATGCAAATGTGTGAGGCTTTAAAAAATTCCTCACTGAGGAAAAAGGACTCTTTATTCATCTGATTGGATAAGATCCTTGAAAATATTTTTTAAAGGCAACTGAAATTTCAGTTTTAAGCAAGGTCCTTCTATTCAAAGGTATCCCTTAGACACTGATGAGAAGAGAGCAGGAGTGGGTGGGAGCTGGTTGGTATGTACCTGGACTGCAAGTGGAACATTTGTGGTTTCATGCAACATTTGTATGGTATGCCACTCCAAAACTTACAGAACGGTTGACAGGCTCTTGAGTGGAAGGGGCGGGGCCGGGGGTGTCGCTAACGGGAGAGGGAATGGCTTATTCTTCTGTCTTCCATTCAGTGCGATGTAGTACTGAGAGTATAAATGCAACGATTCAACAAAAATCGTGGCCAAAAGAAAAAGGGGTGGGGCGGGGGCCAGCGCTGCGTCAGCTCTCCAGCAGCTGCTTGAGAGCGCGCTCGATGTTCATGCGGTGGCCCACGCGCGTCACCCCTAGCTCGGCGAAGTCGTCCTTGGTCAGGGCCGGCAGGTGGGAGCCCTCGATCTCGTGGTCCTGGAAGCGGTCGCGGTGCTCGCCCAGGTTGATGCTCTCCAGCCAGTCGCCCACGTCGTACTTGTTCCACAGGTGCAGGGGCTTCTGGTGGAAGGGCCGCAGGGCGAGCAGCGGAGAGCCCAGGCCGGGCGACGGCGAGGGCGACGGCGAGCGACTGCGGGCGCTAGAGCTGCGCATGACGAAGCGCACCTCCTTGGGCTCGTGGGGGATGCTCAGGCTGGAGGATTTGAGGATGGTGGGAGGGGTGGTGGGGGAGGTGGCCAGGCCGTAGCCCCGGATGGGCCCCAGCGGGTCCGTCCTGTCGGGGGAGCCCTTCCCCGGGCTGGGGGTCCGCCGGGTCACGGGATACCGGCTGCCTGGCCGGATGGTGTACGTGGTGCCGTAGCTCCTCTGGGAAATGGTGTGGAGTTCTCCTAAACTGCTGAATAGTCTGGGGGAGGGGCAGAGAAAGAGTGGAAGGTCACTTAACCTCACCTCTGACAGGGGAGTACATGAAGCTGCACGCTAGTTAGGCCTTAAGGTGAGGTGCGGTGGTCCGACCATCGGCCACAAATCAGACAGACAGAGGCCAGGAAGTCAGGACTGCTTTTCCTTACGATGATATTCCCTCCACCCTTGATCATACACGCAAAAACACACACGCGCACGCACGCACGCACGCACGCACGCACGCACATACACTCTACATCAACAGCGAAAAGGAGAAGCTTGGGAAATCGGGGCATTAGACAAAGGCCCACTACACATTTGTTAGTGAGGTTTCATCATGAATGTATTTCAGCACAACACGGGGAGAGGAATCCGCAGATGATGGACAAGGTGGGTTAAAGGGTCTAGGTTAGCCGGGTAAACCAGGAGCTGCATCCCACATGTCCAGCCTGCGTCCCCTTGTTCAATTTGTCCCTCCGTTGATGGCCACTGATTACCAAGGTGTGATCTCATCAACTCCTGGCCCCTCTGTGAAAGCGATCACTTCAAGTGGGCCTGCGACTGCAATGGGCTCATTCCTTTCCCAGGAAACCCGGCCCAACGCCGTCCACGAATTCTGGAGGACCGACGCGACTTACCTACATCTTATTGTAAAACAAATGGTTCCATTCGTTTCGCATCGGAAACCTGTCAAACCGCTGAAAGCTAACTGTAACTGGACGGGGATATTTTAGCCGCTTCTTAATTTTTTGACACACTCTTAACCAGACCACCGCGTTACAAGTCTTGCCTATTTTGTCACACATACACACAGTTTGCCATTTTCTGTAAATTGGTTTCTGAAGCCATAATTGTTTTTGTGCGGCCGTGGAGAGAAGGAACCGGAGCGATCTCTCGTAGACCTGTGTGTCAGGATTTGGCACTGGCACGGCTGGCCTCCGGTAATGCTTTTCAGCTAATAATGTGTGAGTCACAGGGGAAATTACGAAGATATGTGCACAGTGGAAAGCCATGATCAAATGAGCACATTTGTTTATTTAGCCTTCTATAAATATGCTAATACTCGACCAATAGACCAGGGAACATTGGTGGTGGTACTATATTTTCAGAAGGATCCACTTGGTCAATCAAGTTTATGAAATTGTCAATTTGCTCAATCAAGTTTAGGAAAGGGTCAATTTGGTCAGTTTCATAAAAATCTGTTTATGTATGCCTACTCTTTCATTCAGTACCACCTTAGATAGAGAATTGAGCTACTTGTCTATTTTGCCAATGACTGGATTTAGAATGTTAATTACGGAAAGGGGGAACTGCCCAAAATGATCAGTAGGTCTATGTAAATTTTTTCTACATTTGAAATATACATCTCAATTCAATGATAACATTAGTCTTTACAGCTTTTAAAAAGGCTACATTTCTACAACTCTCAAATACAGATCCTTTCCAAAAAATGAGAATATCATGGAAAAGTTTTTTTTTTTTTCCATAATTCCATTCAAAAAGTGAAACTTTCATAGATTATAGATTCATTACACACAAAGTGAAATATTTCTAGCCTTTATTTGTTTCTTTTTTCATAATTTTGGTTTACAGCTCCAGAAAACCCCCAAAACAGTATTTCAAGAAATTAGAATAGTGTGTCGAAAATCAGCATTTACTTCAGTTATTTCAGAGAATGAATGTTTTAGACTGAGTGTCACACTCTAATCATCTAATTTACTCAAAATACCTGCAAAGTTTTTCTACAGGTGTGTCGTTAAATTGGACAGGTATCTCAGTTTGGTTCAGTATGGGGAAGACTGCAGACTTGACAATTGGCCAGAAGACCATCACTGACACCCTCCAGAAGATGGGTAAGCCACAAAAGGTCATCGCTAAGGAGGCTGGCTGTTCACAGAGTGCAGTATCCAAGCATATCAATAGAAAGTTTAGTGGAAGGGAAAAATGTGGCAGGAGAAGGTGCACAAGCAAAAGAGATGACCGTAGGCTTCAGCGGATTGTCAAGCAAAGATGATTCCAAAATTTGGCGGAGATGCAGAGGGAGTGGACTGAGGCTGGAGTCAGTGCTTCAAAAACCACCACGTACAGTGTGACACTCAGTCTAAAACATTCATTCTCTGAAATAACTGAAGTAAATGCTGATTTTCGACACACTATTCTAATTTCTTGAAATACTGTTTTGGGGGTTTTCTGGAGCTGTAAGCCAAAATTATGAAAAATGAAACAAATAAAGGCTAGAAATATTTCACTTTGTGTGTAATGAATCTATAATCTATGAAAGTTTCACTTTTTGAATGGAATTATGGAGAAAAAAACAACTTTTCCATGATATTCTAATTTTTTGGAAAGGATCTGTACATAGTTGTGGGTAGAACCCCAATCCTTGCCACACTCCACTGGCTTCCTGTAATTTTTATAATAGATTGAAACATTTTACTAATCACTTTTAAAGCTCTGCACGGCTTGGCCCCTGCCTATATTTAAAAGCTTTTAGTGCACTATAGTTCTGGGAGAGTGCTTAGATCCTCACAGAGAGATCTCCTTACTGTTCCGTGTTCCAGATTAAAATCAAAAGGTGATAGATCCTTCTCTGTGAGAGCTCCAAAGCTCTGGAATTCACTCCCTGTTAACATTAGAAAGGCACAGTCGGTTGATAGTTTTAAGTCTCTTTTAAAAATACATTATTTTAGATTAGCCTTTTGTTGAATGATTTTTATTTTGTTTTGACTGGTCTTATTTTATTGCATATTTTATAGATTTTATTATTGCTTTGATTTTATCTGTTCTTACTGTTTTGGAAAGCACGTTGAGCGACTTGTTCTGAAAAGTGCTATATAAATAAAGTTATTATTATTATTTATTAAATGCCACAATCTTATGTAGATTGTAAAGTTGTTTTGTAAGTAAAATTACTTACAAGCCTGCTGCTGGGATATTTCTGTCATCCGTGCTACCCAGAAACAAAGCCCGCTCACGTTTAATGGAAACAAACATAAAACAACACATCTGACTGCACATATTTTCTATGAGTGGCTTTTTGTTTCTTGATTTCATTCCTGGAAAATGTAATTTTCAGAACAGCAAAATTATCAGTAAAAACCTGCCATGCCTTCAAACAAATTCAGCTCGAGGAAGTGGCATAATTGCATAAAATGGCCTACTTGTGCCTACTTGTGTACAATAAAAGATATGATTTAATGCATTGATTGGCACATTAACTCATTAACATAGCTAGAAGCAGTTTAAGTTGAATTTGTCATTGGCTAACCTAACCCCCTCATTTATGTTGCATCTTTTCTGACACCATGCAAAGAACATCCCTTGCTAACTTTTAACCTCAATGGTCGATAGCTTTCAGTTTTTAAGAAATGGGTACACATTCTGTAGTGTAGTGTTTCCGTCTTGAACCCTTGTCAGTTACAGGTATACTCTTTGGGTGTGTGTACATTATCTAGCCTATGTCATGCCCACTTTTGAATACCAGAGCATCACTGTATATTGGGAGCCAACTCAACAAGCATGGGTTATCAGGGGTTCAATTATCAAGGAGGAGGTATACATCATTTTTGTTTCTCATAGTTTTTGTGCAGAAAATTCATGGAAAAGATAGACAATGACCTTCTTCTGAGAGACATTGAGATCATTTTCATATGAAATAAAAATACCATGTGATTTTGGGGTCAGATCAGAGCTGTGGTGTTGCACTTGCAGAACATGTGTTGCCAATTTTGGTGAACAAATCCCTCTCTTGTCCCTTTGAGCCATTCTCATCGAAAAGCCAGATTCACAAGAGAGTTAGAACCGCTTTATATAAGGGTCTGTGGTTCTACAGTCATGCTCTTCCTCCACCACTCACTGGAGCTGTGCTTGATTGAGATACATTCCACCTGCTTTTTGATTAATGGCAGAGAGTAAAACAATTCCTGGAACCCTAAAGGCTTGAGGTACAGAGCAGCCAACCTGACAGACATGAGCATTGAAAAAACTGAACAAACGTACATCCTGAGAAAAAGGTGGCTCTTGGCCAAGGGTGGGGAGGAAGTGGGTATGAGGTGAGGGGGCAATTAGAGGGCAGGAGAGTTGGAGAGAGGATATAAATAAGGGCCAAAGTGTGGGCTGGAACGAGATGTCCATGTGCACGTACACAGTTCTCCCACTCTCCTGGCGCAAGATCTAGACAGAAGCAGTGCAGGCATGCAGAGTGAGCAGGGAAAGAGGTAAAGAAAGAGATTGTCAGTGTATGTGCTTGAGAATGAGAGAGCGAGAGAGAGAGAAACTAGAATAAAAATAAATGGAATAAAATGTAAAATGTGATAAATTCCCATGAACATGCAGAAATATGGTTTAAATCTTGTGCCACCAGACAAAATAATTTGATTTTAGTAAATCAGAAATTGTATTTCATAATTTTGAAATTGAATTGGATTACATTGAATTTGTTGTTTTAATGTGTATGTACGCTCTTAAAACTGAATGCTGTGATTTGAATCTGAATTTCACAAACTTGAAGGCTCCCCTTTAAATTGAAGTTTTTTTCAGTATTCAGTTTCGGTTCAGTTAAAAGCTGATTTTGAAACTTGCAAGCTCTATTCAACATTTCAACTCTCAAGAAGCCACAGTTTAAAATGACTCTCCAAAAGCATTCAAATCTCTAAAAGCTTTCCGTTTGTGAACAATCGCCATACCTGAGGGTGAGGTTTTCTGCTTAGAGTGGCAAAATTCGGTCAAACTCCGCTAATTCCACTGAGTATATTCGGGAGCACACTTTTCAAGAAGTACACAAACGTTTTGGTTACATAAACATGACGTGAAGGTTCGTTTTAAAAAATAAGGTGCAGCTTCGCTGACGTTTTCCTTCAATAACAACAAAAACAACACGTGACATGACCGTGCAAGAGTTATGACACTACCACAGTATGGTTGGAAAATAGTATTGAGCATACTGCATGTCGAACATTGAACAGTGAACATTAAACAGCACACTGTACACAACAGCAAACCAGTACACTGTACACAGGAGACAGGACGCAGTAGATAGGGCTCTGATTCCCCTGGTGCCTGAGCCCCCACATACTTTGGTTGACGTCACATGAGTGCCCAGCGTAAATGCATGAGTGTACAAGGGCTGAAAATGGTACAAATACGAGGAATGGGACAGCACTTTGCGATGTTATATGTTGCCTTGACGACACTTGTCTCGCATGCAAGCGAGGCGAGGAGCGAGGAGCGAACAGCTCACAGTGCGCTGCGCAGGTTGAAAATGAGCTGGGTCATGCTGAGTCTTTATCAGTGGGTGTGCTGTACAGCTGGATTCAACCATAGCTAATCAAATTTCCTCTTTTCAGTCCTTTTAAGCGCCGTGTGCATTGCGACCCGGCGTAGTGGGTGGACTCGTTTTGACCATGTCGTGCTATCCCGCATCACGTGGTTTAGTGAAAAACAATAGCAGAACACGCCCATTAGGTCGTGATCAGGAGGCCTCCTGCTTGCAGAATGAGGCCATCCACTGTCGATTTCCAACTACTATGGAATCCTAAAGGCGACAGAAGTCACTAATAGGTTATCTGGATTGTGTGAAAAATAAAAAGCTTTTAATCATTTCCTTAGCCTCCAATCAGTCGATAAAATAAATTTTACTGGCTCCTCACTTTTCCTATTTTCTTGGTCCTAGCATGTGTTTAATCATTTATCTATTTCCAATTTTCCCCATGCAACATATCCCATTTTCCTCGCCACATTTATGAGTGACTTTTGGGGCCTTTAGGATTCTGCAGTGGAAGACGATAGGCTACCTATTTTGCATTGATTTATTTGAATGTAATTGAGTTAAGAGGTACATTTTCATCGCTATAAGTCCAATAAGAGTGAATGTATGCACCAAGTTTGTCATTCATCTCATTACAGATGGGTGTGAGAAAGAATATAGTACCCCTGAGACCACAGTGCAGTATAATAACAGCCATAAACAATTAAAAACATAAATAAATACTGGCATTAGCCTAATATAAAAAAGAAAAAAGACAACAAACAATAAATGCGAAGTATACATTTTTCCTGCTTGAGGGATAGTAAGATTGGCCACAGTTGATTGGCTTTTTAATAGATTCCTGCTCACATTGCTCGGGAAAGCCATGCAGTGGTGCGATTTGCACTGTAAACGTGGTCTCACCTGGTGGGCAGTATAAGCGCGAATCACAGTCTAATCTTACCCCAAAATTGCATTCCGCTGCACTAAAATTGAACTGGGTGCTCCATCTTGACGGACACACCCTCCAACAATGGCTTCAGCACACGGCGAGTCACCAAATTACCTAACGGGCTAAGATGCGTGCACATCCGTGACGAAAATGCAACTTCGCCAGTGATGGCTCGCCACAGGCCGGAAAATAGAGCCCCAAATTTGCACGTTCGCTACTCGATCTGGACTGACACACCTCCACCAGCGACTCTCCGCCCACTTCGTCAAACATGCTCAGGATCGTGAAAATACATGCCAAAAATGTCACTTTGCCAATGCGCTGGCTCACTACCCGCCAAAATAGAGCCCTGAGATTTAATTTGTCTAATATGAAATACTTGGCAGAAATATGTTGAATTTTGATCAGCTAAATTCATACAGCATACTACTCTTTTGTAGGTTACTGCCACTTAACATTGAGCTTTCAAAGTTTCAAAGGTTAGCAAAATATCTTCTGACAGAAAACATTTAACCAGCTACATGATGATGCTGCAGTAAGAACATTTACCAAAACTGCAGGACCTTGAGAAATAGAATTTTTGCCCCATCTCCTGCCAAAAAATAAAGACAAAAAATCTGGAAACTTTTCAAAAACCATCTGGAAGTATTGACCCATGGGAAACCTCTGCACAATGATTTGGATGATGACTAACAGCTGTCTCTAACAATAGGAAAATGTAACCTGCACGCCATTACAGAGGAGAGATGTGAGACTGCCATCTGTGGACTGTGGATGTGAGAGATCAGGTTGCGCAAGCCAGTGGGTTAATAGCTTCAGGCCCCCTGTCACCTTGTTTGCAAGTCAGACCCATTTCAGCGGACTGACCACTTTCATATTAAAAAAGAAACATTATAATACGAGCATCGATAAGAGCAATCTTCTGAAATGGAAACCTGGATGCCACTGCTTAATGGCGGGATAGGTGCTACTGTACAAACAGAGATACGTTTTTAGTTTTGGGAATACACATTCAAATTCTTCACTGCAGCTAAAATAAATCTTATGTTCCCATGTGAAATAAGTAATGTATAGACAATATGTTTTCAATGCAAAGGTACCAGACTTACCAGTTACAGTTGTTCAGGAAATAAAAAGAAAAAAAGGCTTGCAGCTAAACTCCCATTTTGTTCTTGAGCATCCCCGGTGAAACCATTTGTGGAGTAAAGAAAGGGGTGTAACAATTTGATAGGGAGTTGGGGATTTTTTGGAGGAAAAGTAACACCAGGAGGAATTGGAATAAACTGATTACACAGCTCTTTTTTTAGGAGGAAGAAGCAGACAAGGTAACATTTGTCACAACTATAAAATGAAATTGGTTATTGAAGTGAAAAAGGATTAGTCCACACGCTAATTTGAGAAAGAAAGAATTAATGTTTACCCTAGAAGTCAAAAGCCTAAAGTTTAATGTTCCTTGTCACATCTGCAAGAATACAAAGGACTTTATTGTACTTTCAGAAAATAACAGCGCAAATTCTGTTTTAATTCTGAATAAGAACTGTTCACTGAGCAACAGAACGCGACTGGCCATCCGCTCCGACTTTCACTTTTCACATTTTAGCATAATTTCTTAAAGACCAGCAAGGCCAAAGCAAGCAACACACACACGAGGGCCCTGTGATTAAAAACAAAGGAAAATGGGACAAGGTTTGTTTGAAAGAGCTAGCATACTACTGTAATTACAGTAGCCCAGCCAAACATGGTGCGCTGAGCTGAGAGTCTGTACTTACCACTGCAGCTGGCTGGATTGAAGACATTGCTGCATTCCCATACTTTTCTCATGAAACAAAACAAATCATACATTAGCTAAAATAATCAGTGCCTTTAATAAATAGGTCAGGAATCCTAATGCAATCCTATAGCATTGATAAGAATCCTGTAAATACCAAGGCTATATCCAACCTTGAGATCACTGCCAAAAGCATTATCACAGGTGACAATGTGTAGCAACAGCCTTCATTTCCAGTTTGAATTAAAGAGGTCTGACTTGACTCAGATCAAAGGGCAGCCTGGATCACAGGCTCTCTCAACATGATGTTCTGCCTGAAACCTCAGACAAATGGAATCTCCTGAGAGGCCCCGCTATCTCCCCTATTGATTAATGACCCAGGATATTAATTATTTAATTCTTAAAACTGTCCATTATTAAATCTGCTTTAACTGTTTAATCATAGAACCCATCTAAAAACCAATTTCATACTTAATATTGCCAAGAGGATAGTATGCATTTAAATACAGTGGGATACTGGTAGGGTTACAAGAGATGAGGTTAAGATAAATAATGCTAGCCAAATCATTTCAGCGAAATTGTTCTCAAACCGAACCAACCATCTGGCTTAAACAACAAGGAATAATACAATAAAATTAAATAATTAATTTAAATGTTATTCACAGAATAACAATGCCAATAGCTTTCACTTTGAGGGGAAACTCTGATGTAGCGTTGTTTCAATGCACCATAAAATAAAAAGTACTATTTAAATACTATGTTATTATAAAATAATCATAAATTTAATTTAAGGGATTAATTTTGCACATGTATGGCCTCTAATTTTAAAGTGTTTCTGAAATATGTAACATTGGGCAATATACAGAATGTTATTGAAACATCTGTCACTTGGCTATAGAACTGAAACACACTTAATAGGGGACAGAAACAATGACTTGGGGCTTTGGTGAAAAGCCATCACAGTTGCCCTGGTGGACAGAGGTGTATTCCAGGAATTGAACAAGTTTCAACAGAGTGAGAAAGACCCTGGTGATGATGTGTGTTCTGATCGTACCTGGCTCCCGCCACAGGGGACTTCCTCCCGGGGTCGAGTGAGGCTCCGATGGGCTCCTCCCCCAGCGAGCGTGTGTCTTTGTTCAGCTGCTGGAGCCTGGAACTCAACTCCCCGATCACAGTGGGCTTGCCATCCTCGGGCCCCGGTGGCAGCCGCGTCTCCATGGGGTCCCCCCAAAGCTTGGACCTTCTCTGGAAGAGGTAGCGGGGTCGGCCGGCGCTGGCGGCCGCAGCCAGTGCAGCTGCGTGTTGCTGGGAGAGGAGCTCGCTATCCGAGGACTGCTTCAATAGAGGGTCCCTGAAGGTCACCGGCCCCTTGCCGAGCTGGGACTTGAGTTTTGGCTTTGGAGGCACTGGCGGCTTGTCGAGTATAAAAGTCTGCCCATCGGCGTAGGAGCTGTAGGTGTCCATGGGCTCGCCGCTCTCCGACGACAGGGTGGACATGCTGGAGACGGTGGAGATGGTGCTCGTGGTCTCCAAGTGGTGGTCGCTAGAGCTGCGGACGTCTACCTCCTCCACCCCGGAGTCGGCCGCAGACTCAGGCACCAGGTGGGTGTCTGAGGGCTTCCCTGAGGGTGTTCCACCGGCGGGAGGGTGTGCTGCTGCTGCTTGGGTTGAGGCAGAAGGCGCGGCCAGCCTGGCCAGCTGCAGGCCAGACGCGTCGGCCGGCTTCCCCAGCTTTGCCAGGAGACCATTGGAAAACTCGTTCGGTGGTGGCACAACGCCGATCTTTCTGAGCTCTTCCCGCGTCTCCTCATCACTGGAGGACAACAGGGCAGGCGGAAGGGTGACGGTGTAGGGCTCCACGTCCTCCTCAGAGCTGCCCTGGGCCAGCTTTTTCTCTGCTGACGGGCTCCCCTGCGGCTGGCTGGCCGCCACCTCTGGGCTTGGTGACTGGCCACGCTTGATCTCTCCCAGCGTAGGCTTGGAGGGCTCGGTGGGCGTCCCCGCAGGTGACATGGAGGGCTCCTCCAGGCCCAGCTCCACAGCTTGCCCGTTGCTAGTCGCGTGTACCATGATGAGACCCGCCGTCTTCTGCTGAGAGGTGTCAACGATGCTGATGATCATGCTCTTCTTGTCCTCCTGTTTCCTGTCCTCCTTCTTCTCTGTCATCTCCTTGCGCAACATAGAAGGGCTCCCCCACGGGCTTCTGGAGGGGACCACAGCCATGCCCGAAGCGGGTCCATAGACCCCTTTAGCTCCGGGGGAGTAGGACGGAGACATCAGCTCACCCTCCGCCTCAGATCGCTCCGCCTCTTTGGTCTGAGTGTCCACAAACAAAGGCCCCGGCGACTCATGCTTAGTCCTGGACTCGGGGCTGCCGGTGGGCGACTGGCTCTGGGATGTCAGAGCCCGTTCCCTTGCGGCCAGCGCAAGTGCCAGAGGGGAGTTGGGGTCCAGGGGCCTCCCGGTCAGGGGGTGGATGAAGGTGGTCCCGCTGGGTGAGGCCCGGGGCGCCAGGGCAGGGGCGGGGGGAGGCAGCTGGCCTAGCTCCCTGCTGAGCAGCCGCTCGTCAATGGAGCGGGACTGTGTCAGGGACGGCAGCTCGGGGGCGATGCCGCTGCCCTCCATAGTGCCAACTGACAGGAAGACTGTGGATTTCCTCCGTTCCTGCAGCCGCCTCTCCCGGTCCTTCACGGCTCCCGCGATGATGGCGGAGAAGGGGCCCTCACCCTGTGCCCGGGCCCGGTCCTGCAGGAGCTGCTGCTGGTAGTACTCTGCCCTGCTTGTGTGCGGAACGCGGCCCGTGGGGGAGTGTTCCCTGGAGTGAGCTGAGGCAAGGGCCAGGGATGCCCTTTCCTGCGCGTCCTCCACCTGCAGCTGCTTCACCAGGGGGCTCTTTTTGCGCTGGGGTTTAGTGGGGGTGTACAGGCCTATGCTGAACTGGCCCACGTTGGCATAAGGGTTGTCGATCACCCTCCCTTTCCTCTTAAGCTTTTCGGGAGGGGTGGAGGAGGGCCCGAGCCGGGGGAGGTCGGTGGGCTCCACAGGTAGGTGGGAGGAGTCCTGGAGAATGATCATGGAGCGGGCCTTCTTCTGCCGCTCAGCGTGGGCAGAGGGCCGAGGCGGGTCATAGATCTCAGCTGTGGTGACCACCTGTGTCAGGCCATGGAGCTTGGCCTCAGAGCCCGGCTTAAAGCTGGAGCGGCCCTGGTCGTGGCCCCGCCCTGGAGGAGGGGGCGGGCAGAAGGTTGGGGGCGTGTCCTGGTAATAAGAGGACGGGGGAGGAGGGGGCGCGGTTTGGGGAGGGGGAGGGATGCTATGACTATCTCTGAGGCTGTCCGTCATTGACGAACTCCTTGGAAACCTTGCTTCTCCCACCAAAGCTGACAACCTGTCCTCTTCTGTTGACCCTACAAATATATGAGACATGCATGAGGACAACACTTTCGGAAACTAAATTTCTGCAGACAAAAAAAAAACTACCCAGTCAGCATACAACTGTATAACAATCATAATGGAGTTGTGCTAGCTAGTTCAGGTGATATAATTTTGATCATCTGACCAATCTGAACTAAAGTTGCATATTTATTTTACAATCTAGGGAAGGTTTTGTTTTACTGTTGCTTTCGGAATACACAAAAGGCTGCATTTAATGTCATTAAAACCCCATGGAACCTCATGTTACCCTGTCAAGAGACAGAAAGACAAGAGAAAAAAGGGGTGGCAGCTGTCATTACCAAAAGACTTTGTCCTGGACATTCCTCTTGGCAGCGGGATGTGAGTCTTCTCCATACCTGGGTGCAGCCCGCCGTGGGCCACCATTCCCTGACGCTCAAAGAGTGACTTCATAAAAAACAAACCACACAACAGGGAAACACTGTGAATATCTGCCCGCAATACAACAAAAACCTAAAAGGATTAATCTGAAATGGAGAGTGCACAGAGAGCTAAGAAAAGCCCACTTTGACTGTCGCCTCCAGCAGCACTGGCCACTGATAGTTTTGTGGAAACTGAAACGTTCTACAGATTTACAGTGTCATACAGCAGTGCAGTTCTGCAGTGTGGCTATGCAGACGGCAGCGGCTTACGCTGATCTCAGCTTGCGTGATTCTCCTGCTCGTCGGCCGCTGCTTCACTGTGGCGGCTCTGTAGTCAGCCTCGACAACCTGAGGCCGCAGCACAGGCTCCTGGGAGACAATCATCTCATCCAGTCTTTCTGCAGGCCAAGAGAGAACAGAACATATCCTGGTTCAGGTACAGTTCTGCACTGACTGACCCGTTACACTGAAAACTCTGCCCATGCTTTGACGAATAGTTACGTCACAATTTCACTCAAGATACACTGCCCGGCCAAAAAAAAAGTCGCACACTCTAATATTTCGTTGGACCGCCTTTAGCTTTGATTACGGCGCGCATTTGTTGTGGCATTGTTTCGACAACCTTATGCAATGTCACAACATTTATTTCCATCCAGAGTAGCATAAGTTTTTGGCTGAGATCTTGTATTGACGACGGGAGAGTCGAACCACTCCGTAAAGTGTTCTCCAGCACATCCCAAAGACTTTCAATGGGGTTAAGGTCAGGAATCTGGTGGCTAATTCATGTGTAAAAATGATTCCTCATGCTCCCTGAACCACTCTTTCACAATTTGAGCCCGATGAATCTTGGCATTGTCATCCTGGAATATGCCCATTGATGGGATAACCTGGTCATTCAGTACATTCAGGTACTTCGCTGACTTAATTTTATTGCTGCATAATGTTGCTGAGCCTAGACCTGACCAACTGAAGCAACCCCAGATCATAACACTGCCTCCAGAGGCTTGTACAGTGGGCACTATTCATGACGGGTGCAATGGCGACTTTTTTTTTGGCCGGGCAGTGTAATTTGCATCACTAATGACGAGGCTAAAAGTTTTTTAAAAAGTGAGAGCTTGCAGACATTTGACCCCAATCAATACCGCTTAAATTATCGATGACTTTTTGAATTAATGTAATCTCGGCGAAAAGTGTCGTTGGTGAATGTCACCAGCATCTGAATGCTACTCACCCCCTCTTCTCCTCCTTGCGGATGCTTGCAGGGAATAAAAATGGAGAGCTTTTGATTGCACTTTCAGAACATTAGACAGATGTTATGCAAATGTTTTTTTAGGAGCATCTAAATGAACTGTTTTTCTGGAAGACTAGGCATGGAAGATGGTGTTCCGAGAAAATTAACTGCCACACCGGATATGTGAAAAAGCATTTGACAACTTACTGCAGTATATTCCTCCTTTTGACTTTTACATAGTCACTGCTCATCTTTTTCCAGGTATGATGCAGACCAGGGGCCACATGTTTAAAACTCTGAGTAAAAGAATGCGTAAAAGAATGCTCAGGATGCAAGTCGGAAATCTGCTTAAAAAAAGTTTTGCATTTTCTACCTCTGCCTTTCTGTCACGTGTCGCCATATCACATGGACTCAAAACATTGCGTACGTATGGTGTCCATCGTGTGCATAGGTACGCAGATTCTCACAGCACGTGTTATATTATGCATCTGAATTTCTGCATGGAAACTCGCTTACGCTGCTTTCTGAGGGCATTTTTCTGCTCAGCACTGTTTATACATGTGGCCCCAGGTGTCAACAAGCAAGTGAAATTCATACATTTGTTCCATAGTGCTTGAATCCACAGATTGCTGCTATTATAAGCCATACATACAAATTTGTCATTTTTAGCCACAAGCATAAAAGCATGTGTTCAACCTTTTCTGATCCAGGAACCCCACCCAGGCTCAAAGGCATCCAGGGAACCCCCATAATAAGTTTGAAATGGCTATATTTAAAACAATGTTTACATTTAAAAATATTTTCCAAAATATATATATATATAGTCATTGCATACCAAGTCTGGCCAGGGACCCCCTATGGTACCTTCAAAGACCCATCACACCAAGGGGTCTGCAGACCCCTTGTGGAAAACCCAGGCTTTAAAGGGTTCTGTGGCTAATGTTCTGTCCCAACCCTAAGGTGTCATCTGTTCAAACTGAAAATGCACAGGCTCTATTTCAGGACCCTAGTACATAGTTGCTCTTCCTAGTGCAGTCAGCTCAAACTGCAGAAGGGCAGAGTGTAAATGGAGAAAAACTCCAAACTCCAAAACTACAAATTCAGCTAGATATCTTCAAAGACAACCTCTTACACCCAGGGTATCAAAATTTCTAGGCAAGCTTACTTTTCTAATCTGATCTCCAATAAATATGACAGCCCCCGCATTCTATTCTCCACATTCGATTGACCAACCCTTCTCCTGTTATTAATTCCAAATTTGTCTCTGCGTCTAAATGTGACAAGTTTGCTAAGAAAATTGACATTAGGAAAAACATCCAGGCTCTACAATGACAATGGCTGTGACCGAATATGATCCCTGTTCCCTGCCCCCTGTCCACTCAGACCCCTGTCTACTATGTGCCCTGTCCCCTCACTTTGCAAGCAGTGTGTGCAAGAAATCCTGCAAAACTCTTTCCAAACTAGTGAGGAAATAGTTTGTAATATTTTTATTCAGAATACCAATCAGTTTACATATGACAATGGTTACAAAGTGTAGATTATGAATGAAGATAGAATTAACAAAAATAAAAAGAGAGTAATATGTCCCACTGTTGTACTACAAGTTGTAGTTTATACTTGCGGTTTACTTCCTGAAATTGTCGGATAAGTGTGCTCCTGAATGCTCTCAACAAAACCCCGTAAATAAGGGTTTCATCCTGGGAGTGCCCCCATTTGTGGGAAAAAGTCGTCCACTCAAAAGCATTTTGACGAAGTTCACTCAAATATGCACCCTGAAAGGGGTAAAGGGATCATATTCGGTCATGGCCAATGTTTTAATCAACACTGTTTTACCTTTTTTTTTATATATATACCTGTCTATCTTGGGAGTTACTCAGAATTGTAAACAGCTCATTACAGACTACCTTTAAAACAGCCATACATTGTCCTCTTCTAAAAAAAGCACCCTAGACTCCTGCACTCAGAGTAATTATAGACCCATCTCAACCTCACCTTCCTACAACTGACTAATTATGATATTTAAACAGTAGGCCTACATTTGAAAATTTCGATCTGGTTTTCGTTCCATACACAGCACAGACATATCTAGTAAAGGGATAGTTAATTATCTCAGAATAAATCTTGATTTTAAAAAAATAAACTCTTCATTCTGGGCCTCCACTACCTCAGTGGTACATCTGATACAGTCAACCATAAAATTCTTTTGATAGGCTAGAAAAGTGGGTTGGTTTCTCAGGCACTGCCATAAATTGGTTTAGGACTTTGTTGTCTCTATGGGTGTTGTCTCTGACTAAAGACTTTGGGTGACTACTTATCTCAGAGAGTCAACATTACATGTGTTGTTCCGCAAGGCTCAATCCTTGGGCCCCTACTGTTTAGTATCTACTGTATATGCTCCCACTCGCAGCCGCCATTTGCAAACATAACATTAATTTCCATTGCTACATGGATGACCTCCAGTTTCTGATTTTGCAGATGACTTGCACCCCGTAGATTCCCTTATCAGCTGTATCTCGGATATCAGTAACTGGATGACAAGCAACTTCAAAGACAACAAAGACAAAACAGACAAAATAGATCCTTGCAAATCCTTGGTATTGGAGAAAAAAAGGATAAAAGAGAGACTGATTTTGCGTCACTTCTGCAGTTCTGCAGACCTTATACGGATTGTCTTACGCTTGCATTTGTTTTTTATTTAACATTATTAATTTAGCTATCACTAGGCTAGTTATTCACTTTCCTCAGGTAAATCTTGAATACACAAACCCACTCGTCAGCATGTGGAGAAGCAGCCAATCGTAGTGAGATAACCCCCAATTAAAACACTGTAATTTCATACTTGGAGTTAGTTACTAACCGAGGGGAGTCCACACAAAACCCTGCCAGGTATTAGAGGAATCACTTTATTCAAAACCATGCAATCGGAATATTGCCCGATTACTGATTACTTCCAATAATTGGGGTATTGATGTGCATGCAAACGTAGTCTCTGTCATTATTACTATTTTAAAACTGTTCATTAAATTTTAATTATATTATTAAAGCACAGTAAACTTCACATGTTGAATGAAATTCGCTAAATAAAGTTTGATTGATTCTTTGAGTGAAATGACTGAGATGATGTTATGAGGAAAAATGTCTGGGACAGAATGACTTTCTGAGATATATGCTGCCCATGCACACAACAGATGATACACAAACACGTGCCTCTGACCTAAAAGAAATAATGGGAAGACTGATGTGCAGTTGGATACTTCCCACTCTCATAACCTGCAGTTCAACGTAGCAAACACACCCACTCTCCCTGTTACAACACTGTCCAATAGGGCAGGCACATTTATAACAAGCTTTTCTTTCTCCACAGTAAGAGGTAGGGAATTCTGAATCGTCTTTTCCTGCAGCATTTTCCAGACTATCACGCTTGTCCTCCTCACATCATCCTCGGAAATGTGTGCATCTAACCACAAATACGCATTGGTCTGCAGTCCACTAGCAGAGCTGCGCAGAAAGTGCGCTGGAGGGACGCGCTACTTACGCAGCAGACACGGGCAGACTGCAGGCACCTGATTGGTCAGAGCGCCGCTTGTGCGATGAGTAGGGCAGTGCCATCGTGGCTGAAACCCTGCCTCCCTGCGTGATACCACGGCCAATTCATTATGCCTTACACACAGGCCTGCCTGCCAGAGTTGGCTCTGGCAAGGATACAATTTGATTCGGGACAAAGGGGCGCATCACTGCACAGGGCTGAGGCGGTTTGTCTGGACACTTCACCTAACAGCTCCAAATTTACTCGAGGATCTGATCAAACTACTGCACGGTCACCAGGACATGCATGCAAGGATGATATGTCCTGAGGATTAAAGCCCTATTACAGAAAAAAAGACACAATGGATTTTGGGGACAGTAGTGTGACAGTAGAGTGACATAGGGTTTATATAAGATTGACAATAGAGTGAAAGAGAAGTGACACAGGGATGCCAAAACACCAATAGTAGGGTGACATAGGGGTGCCAGGTGTGTATCATGGTGATGACCACTAGAGTGACTCCAGGGTAATAGAGTATGGTCACAGTTGGGTGACATAGGGGTGACTTACCTAACTCCTCCAGCTCTGCCGTCATGGACTTGGAGCGCAGTGTCAGCGTGGTGCTGGGGGCCCTCTTGGGGGGTGGGGGAGCTGTGAAGAAAAGCGAGGATGAAGACACCTTGGACTTTCTGGCCAGGATCTTACGGGCGCTGCCCACATGCAGGTGCCACCGCTTTTTAACGGCCTTGATCTCGTCGTACTCCGGCGAGCTGGACGACTCGCACTGCTGCAGAACTTTGTTCAGGCTGCGGTTAGACGCAAACTTTTTCATGGCTCTCCACCAGGCTTTAGCGGTGACCGTTAGCACGTGCACCACGTGAGCCTCACGATGCCGGCCGTCTGACCAGTGTGGCAGAGCGGAGGGCAGGCTCTGACTTTATGTTCCTCTCTGCCATTTGTACTTCCGACAAGAGCAAACCGTAAAACAACACACCAGTATAAAGAAGCACAGTCCCTCTTTTACATGCAGACTTGCTGACAAACCCCTTTTTTCTTTTACATCTTTATATTTTCCTGTTTGGAGTATTATAATCCTGCGCACCTTGGTGTTAGAAGCCTACCTGCTGAGAGACAAAGCTTTTTAAACTTGTTCATTTCCCACCATAGCCCCGCCTCCATCGTTCAGAATGGCGACCATTAAAGAAAGCGCCTGATTTAGTCTCTGTAAGATGAACGTGTGGAAAAATGGCAGCTGCCCCTGTCTGAGATTCCAAGTTTTCTGTGCCTTCACACAGCGCTGCCACTTGCTCAACTGTCTGTAAATGCTGGGATAGACAATCTTGGCAAAGCAAAATGAATAAGACAGGAGAACCTCACGGTTAACGCCGATCACTTCCTTGATAGACAAATGCGTGGACTGTCGCCGTTACCATTATTATTAACCTCGTAGTGTAATGTTCACTGAAAACAAATAGTATCATGCCAAAATGCAAACCAGAGAGAGAACGAGAAAAAGAGCGGGGAAGAGCGAGAGATAGAACTCCTTGGCCTTAATGTAAAGCTGGATTCAAACATTCATTGTGGTAGCCATGGAAACTGTGGTGGGAGGGTGGCCTGGGTTGGCGCGGGGATACGAGCGCTCTGAAAGGCTTCATTCCTTCAGCCGGGTGGTGGGTGTACAAGCACGAGGACTGGAGAAAGAACGTGCATGTGGAAAAGGCACACGATTTACATATGTGCCACGGACTATAGTTTTTAAAGAGCTGCTCTGATATCTAAAGCGTTAAAGTGTTTTCGATGCATGTATGTGTGTTCTGCAGATATGATCTGGGTGCAGGGCTCTGTGAAGCTACAAGGCTATGGCGGAGCCAAAAAACATTTGCCAAATTAGTTTCAAAATTTGTCACACAAGCAACGTGACTCATGAGTCAGATGGTATGACAGGAGACGCATCTCTGTTTGAGTAGTCGAACATTTAAGGCTTTCCAAATGCTACTAAATGTCAACTCCATTAATGTTTTCCATCATGTTTTTGCAGTTGGAGAGCTTTGGAAGAAATAATCCATGCAGGTCCGAGAATAGGGTTCAACAGTTTATCTCAACTGTCGAGAGAGCAAATTGCGGTTAACACCCAGGTCACTGAACTCCAGGTCTATAATTTGTACTTTTTGGAGGATATCGATGCTGTGAAATGCTCTCCAGTAAAAATCAGCAGAGGCGTAAAAAAGGCAGGAACAATTATGAAAAGCGGGTTCTTCTATCCACACCCATTCAGGTGGTTCGGTCTCAGCACAATGCCTCCCAATGCCAGGTGCTCACCCCCTCCTTCTCAAAAAAACTTGCAGCTACTCAATTGTCACCTGTAGTGGTGTCCAACAAATCGGAGCAGCTTTACCTTATGCTGAATCCTCTTGGAGAAATGGTGCAAAACAAATTTTGTCAGTTTTTAGTCTCCTCCTTCCTCCTAGCAGAAGGTGCCATATGTTATTCAGAGAACAGGGTTGAACCTCAACTGAGTCGCTCCTAGCAGCAGAACCGCCAACACTGACTGTGGTGTTAAAAAAGCACACATATTCTCCAGCCAAAAAAAGGAGTTTTATCCTGGTTTATCCTCTACTTGTTGTCAACCAGCTGTGAATTCCTGTCTACCATAGGAAGAGGTCTTTATCAATAAGGTAACAGTAAGAGGATGAAGTGGCGAGACACAATGAAATAGCTTTTAAGCTGAAATCCCTTTTACATCGTCGGTTTCCGAAAGCGTGGTGAAAAACGAGGACTGCTCTGTTCGCTCCCGGCATCTCCCTCCCGGAGCCGACAGCCCTCATGGTTCAGATCTCCTTCCCTGTGCGCGCGCCAATCTCTCCGTACCTCCGTTCTCTGGCTCCCCTCCTCCCCCTTTCCCACACTGCTCCTCCTCGCTGCAGAAGCAGGTGAAGGGTATCTGTTGCCACCGTGAAGCGTGAGGAAGGGGGATCTGCGAACGGTTTTTCCGATCCGATTTGAGCCTCTTGTTCCTCCAGGTCTGACTCGCTCTCCAAACTGAAATCAGCTTCTTTCTGTCTGTTTATGCGCGTGAATATTCCACCCACAGAGCTATGCTCTCTGTTAATGTTTTTTTTCTCCTCTGCCCAGCTTTCTTTAAACTCACCAGAATCTGCCTACCTCTCTCACTCTCTTTCTTCTTTCTCTCGTGCTCTCTCTCTCTTTCTGACCTTATTCTCTGTGTTTTTTTTCTGTGAGTATATCCACCCCCTCTCCTTATTGAACTTGTTATGGTTACTTCCAACTTCAACTTGGAATCAATCACAGTATGAATTGTACTGTCGCATAATTGGAGGGTTAAGGTACGACCCAGAATGGAGCCCTGAACAGCAGTTTCCTGCTAAGCCACTAAAAGCCGTGGATGTGTCCTGTTTAGATCAACTTCTTGGGTAACCTGCTGGCATTATTGCCTTTACACTAGGGGGTCGATTTACGTCTAGGTTTGCGTGTACAAAAACACTTGTAAAACTGTTACCACCCTCAAAAAATCATCCAAGGTGATCAACTAAAGAGTTGTAAAAGAGGATTGTGTGTGCTAAAATTGACAGATATGTTGATTTCTCATTTTTGCGAGTTAGCCTGAATGAACAATTATGCAAAAATGGGAGTCCCTATGTTATTTCACGAAAATACAACGTCTATTATAACAAACAGTGAATAACAAGTAAATCAAAACTTTATAAAAAATAAAACCCATGATCAAATGGAAATGTGATTTTATGTGACACTTATGTCACGTGTAGGCTTCGTGCTATTAAGCAGTTCATTTCAGTCCTGACACATCTATAACTCCCGGCAGAAACTAAGAGACATCCAGTGAAACAGTTTGTAATAAACCGCCAGCTTGTTCAGTGTAACAGTAGCCTATACCCTGTACTAAAAAAAATACCATAAAAATGGCAACATTGCTGCTATTCTTTTCACTGTTTTCTTACAGTAGAAACATCCAAACATGCAAAATCTCATTTAAATATGTCTGTTTGCGGCTGGAGTAATTTACATAATGCCTCCTAGTTGATCACCCGCAAAGCGTGAAATGATAGCGCGGGCAAATACTTTGGCTGCACCCGCAAAATAACGCCGCTTATTTGGGATCTTAGTAAATCGACCCCGAGGTGTGTTGCCTTACTTCAGAACAAACACCAGAAATCCCGCTGTGAATCACAGCTCCTAGCGCACTCAGTTCTAATGAAAAAATTCTAGAACACAGCACAGCCTTTAAAGCCAAACCCAAAATTGCTGCACCTTTATTTTTCTGAATTGATTGGCATAGGCTACACTCTTGTCTTTGCATCAAGCTACAGATTAGAGCACAGTGTCCAGAGGCATGCTTGGTAAATATGAATTTATTTGCACTGGCATGTGCTGAGGTTTGTGATGGTTGGGGGATTAGAGAACCCATTCTCAGTGCAATTCTCAGTATGACCTTTAAAAGTAAGTTTCTGACAGGTTATCTGGGCAGGCTTGGGACCTTATATTAGGGAAATACAGATTGATATTGTGAGTGACACCTGTTTCATGCAAAGGGGACACATAATCCTTTTCCATTAGGGAGACAAAACAGCACAATTATGTTACCTCAGGTCCAGATGGTAACAGCCAGAGCAGATGGGTGTAAAGCCACTGTTGAGCTCACACAGACAGACACCATAATGGCTGCAGAGTTATACTTGAGCTCATAGAATAACACCAGAAAGTCAATACTGGGCAGAACTGAAAATGTGCCTAAGTAACTTAGAGAAGTTAATTCAGTAACTTCTAGATCAGTAAGAAACAATGTCAGGCGAGATGTGTTAGATGAGATGAGTTGTCAGAAAAGGAAAGCGAAGTGTGCTAAACCAGTGCGTAGTAAAGGCAGGTCTCAAATCCTGCTGTGGAACAAGTAAGACATCAAAATAGTGTTTCCAACAAAACAGATGGCCATTGCTTCCCCCTGTTTGCTGGCTGTGCAACAGATGCTTATACCAAAAATATGAATGTCTGTAAAATATTAACCTGACTTGGCTTTACAAACTGAATGGCACTGCACTGCAAGCTTTATTTTTTAAGCTTTATACAACAGGAGCCAGTCTCAGAAATACTGTCCTTCATATACTATACTTTATTAGACTTTATGAATGAGCAGCTCCCACAGTAACATTTTACCAGTTACTAGTGGGCGGTTGTTTAGTAACACTGTTAAAACATGAGTCTGGGCAAAATATACAGAGACTGCTGGGTCACTGTTGCAAATTATCATTAGTGCTGAGAAAAACACCAATTCATGGGGCATTTACTGAAACTAAATATGTAGATTATCACAGCTGCAAAATACACACTTTGGTAGTGCTATTAAATGCTCATCCTGTATGCAATGTTTAGAAGGACAGACAGCACATGGTATATTTGAACCATGAGATTTCTACAGCTATAGCAGCAATACTAATGCTCTATTGGCTGATCCAAGTTAAGATCTGATTTCTCTGTCAGTAAAAAATATGCTTCTTCAATCGTAGCCAGCCTTAGATAATTTTCTATTACTAGCATAATCTTCTAATATTTTACAGCCTGAAATCAGAACTCCCATGAAAGCACATGAATAAAGGCAAAAATAGCCAGGTTTGCCACTATATTATACACAAAATGCTTGTGCACCATTATAACAGATACAACAGTGACTTTTTACATGTGGGGATAGTTCCACATCACTACAAATATTTTATTCAGTTGCAAATTAATATGCAGATTATCTTCTGATTTGCCATCAAAAGTTGAAAGATGCATGTTAATAATGCAAGGAAAATATCCCAGTCAATTTAGGAGGCTTCTCAAAATTCTAATTTATAAGACTCAAAGACATTATATAATCAACCCCTGACCCAATGGCCTATCCCCTACTGAATAAAGCCATAGCCTAAAGCTTGTTTCTTCTATAAAAAATGGGAACAGGGGATTGGTGTGTTTAGCAATTAGTTAAGATTGTTCTACGGTGCAACTTGCTTGTAAGACTTCCAAAAGGTACAGTCAAAGAAGCACAGTCTATTCTGTGTTAAATAAACACTGACAGAGTAAAAAGTACATTTGATCCCTCTTGGACTCATATTAGATTTAATAAAACACAGAATATTTTACAAACAGTATATCTGTCTGTATATCAGTATATCTGTCTGCTTGACTATCTCCTCCTTTCTTTTTTTCTTTTTAAATCGGGCATCTCCGAACCCACCCAAATTTGGATTACCCATTTCGCAAACTACAGTACGTACACGCGTGCTCATATACAGCCCCTGCTGCCGGCTCGGGATAGTGAAGGCAACTACCGTTTCTCTTCCGCAACATGCAGAGCCAGCCAGCGGCTTCTTTTAACATCACAGCCACAAGCCGGGCACACGCAGAGCGGGGTCAGAGGAGGCCCAATCATACTTATGGCCAACAGGGGTCGCTCGAGCAATGTACACTGATATCCATAAATCCCTTGGGCGACGCAAAGCCAATTGTGCACCGTCCCCGCAGGGCTGCTGGCCACTGGCATGGGCCGGATTCGATCCGAGACTGTGGTGCTCACCCATGCGCTGCAAGTGGCGTGTTCACCGAGCGAGTTACCCAGAAGCCTCTCTTCCTCTCTAATACACGAGTATGCACAAACCGTAGCTCCAGAAAAGAAAACGCAGAGCTCAATTTAAAAAGGCAGGAAGTGACACCGGCTAATGCGTCTGCCCTGATTGCAGAGTGTATCAGCAGTAAGATAAATTACAGGGGAAGAGCTTTGATGAAATGAGACATTCACAGGTGTAATTCATGCCCACATAGCTGCCCGGCTCATCACATTCAGACCAGTCCACCTCTTCCTCCAGTGTGTCTCATTAAAGGATTCAGGGGAGACATAGGCAGGGTGTAATTTCACTCAGATTACACTGAGAGAGAGGGTTCAGATAAACTATAATGTAATATCTCAAGATAAGGATTCACACTTAGTCATTTTGAGGACATATGCTATTCAATCAAACCAAAACCAACCTGTCCAGATTAATCTGGTGTCATATCACCAGGCCAGCTTTTCTGGCGCCGTGGCAGACGCGTACTTGAGCCGAGGAGGTAGCGAAGTTCGGTGAGCCTGGCCGCCTCTGATCCAAGGACAGCCCTGAGGCGAGTCATTTCTGAACCTGCACGGACCAGAGGGGCTCTCGGTTCCCAGGCCGCGAGAGAGTCACTCGCAGCCCTCACGTGACCTTTGACCCCACCCCAACCCTCCCGGGCACTGCCGGCGGCGATCATACCTTTCTTCCGCACCACCTCCTCCGACTCTGGCTTGCGGGTGACGGAGACCACCTTCATCAGGAGGTGGTTGCCCCCCTGCCGGATGAGGGAGACCACCTGTTTGTGTCCCACTTTCACCACGTTGACCCCGTTCACCTGTGGGGGGGTGGAGAGCGTCTGTCAGTGCGGGTGCCAAGACATCGAGCTGCATCACACCCACTGATGCCCGATCTGTCAGACTTGCGGCGAAAACAGGGACTTTCGTCCTTTGAGCCGGTGAGGTTTGGTACCGTTACAGCGCGGAAGTGACGGCCCGCCCCCCCCTCCCGTTCGCGAGTGTGTCACAGAACGGAAATGGGGGCGAATAGGAGAGGGACAGATGATGTTGGGCTTTTTTGGGGGAGCCGCGAGACTGACATAATCGGGTCGGAAGTGAGCTGTTTTTAGCTCCTCAGAAGTAACTGCCAAGCAGACAGCAGATCATGTGGCGGGGAGTTCTGGAGCCGGCAACCGACTGTGTGAGCAAATGCGTTTATGTATGTGTGAGGTGTGTGTTTGTGTGCAATTCATTTTGTTTGTGTGTGTGTGTGCACGCATGTAGAAATGCGTGTGAGTATGAGTGTTGCGTATGTGTGCATGTGCAAATGTACATCACGGCAGGGCTGAACGATATTCAGTTGAGTAAACGTTTTCCAGGTCAGTGGAATAGGAATGACATGTGGTGAGTCAGATAAGAGGTGACTCTCGTGAGCTTCATCTGTACCAGCTAAGTGCACTGACTCTGCACTGTGGATCATCAGACTATTTTCAAAGCACAGACCCAAGTGCTGAATTCATATTGAATCTAAAATAAATGGCATGTCTTCCACGTTTATGTTATTTCAATACCATATGAACCTTTGGCTCGGTTCACCGAGACCATAATAAAGTACGGTACATTGAGACTGTAATAGTCACTGTAATATGCTCCAAACATGGTTTTTCCTGTGCTACCATGATGATTGTCATTACTTTCACTAGGTAAGATGCGGTTAGCTCTCTATTTGAGCCTCTCATACAGAGTACATTTCTGTGTACTTTGTATATATCTACACACATTCTGAGAAAATTAAAAAGAAGTATTTTAGGACAGAAGTGTTTGGAATTTTAGCAAGGGCGGTCTGTGCGGACGACAACCTGGACAGAAGCATTTATCGTACTGGACAGAAGCATACATCTTACTACCTCCACAATCTACTGGGATTATCACTTGCCTGATGCATTGGACACTAGGCACTGGATAATGTACGTCATTGGTTGATGCTTATAGTGAGCTGACCAGAAGAGAAGGACAGCAAGGCGAGTCTTTACCTCGATGAGGAAGTCCCCCGTCCTTAGCCCCGCCCTCCAGGCCACGCCCTCCACATCCACTGACTCCAGGTACTGCAAAGCGGGGAAGGCTGGCGTGGGAGTGAACTCCTCGATGGGCGTCTCCGCTGAGAACAGACCACACCCCCATAACACAGAAATTAATGTTACAAACAAACGGAGCTAAGTATGTGTACGCTCTCCGCATGGTGTTGTTGAAAACCCACCCAGCCCTGTCTGTGATCTGTGTGATACTCACTGTAGTGGTTTTGGCAGTGCTACACAGGTTCTGAACTTCACAGACAATTTTATCACAGTAAACCAGTTATGAGTAACGCATAGGATGATCATTTGCACAGTAATGCAACTGTTTCCCTCCCGCAGTAAAGCTGTTGTGCTCTTTAAAGAACAATGGCCACATGAAATAATTATGTCACAAATGTAAACACTTACATTGGGAACCTTTTTGTGGTGAGACCTAAGAAAGAGTATATACACTGAATTGTGTTCCAAAATGCACTTGTTACTGTGTAAAAATGTTTGATTGAATTTATGTAAAAATTCCCTGATAGAACACCTCTATGGTTAGACAAAGTGCATCAAGTCATTTCTGTTGAAGAATGTTAAATAGCCTTTCAGTGCTTCTCTGCTGCACATTAAACTAGCAGATAAGAGATATTCATTAGTTACACGGCACTTCATAAATGTAACACCGTTTTGTATTGAGAAATGAGATTACAGCAGCCGGGTAACCACCCTGGTCCCTACAGAGTGTTGAAGGAGTGCCGTGTCAAATGCATGTTCCATTTAAATATAAATGCATATAGAGCAGAATCATTTTCAATGCCGTGATAGTAAATAACTGAAGTGACAGGAACACAGAAATCATATTATTGGTGCAGCTTGAGGTCCCAGCAGGGGACCAGGAATGGTGCAGATGGAGAGGGGAATCGGGAGGTGGGAGATTTGAGCAGTCGGTTATCGTCACATCCCATTATCCACCGGCGCTGTTCTCAACTCGAAAACTGGGTTGCATCATGTTAAGAACATAAGAGAGATACGGACGTGTGGATTTATGCGTACGCGTCCGCGTTTTTCGTGCACGGTTTTGCGTGCACGTTTCAGCGAGCACTTACGCTGGTGCATGTGCGTGCGCGCTGTACTGTAGTTCAACAACAAGTGGTTGACTGTGGAAGAAGGCCCAAATGGATGCAGCCAGAGCACGTCAGAAGTCACAGCTGTCTACTTGCGGACACACAGATTGTGCGCGCTCGCTCCAGATTGTACCCCATACTAGCCATGCCTTTGGTCCCTGGTTCCTTCACACTTGTCCTGGCTGCTCTTTGCATTGCACAAAATACACTGTAGCTACACAAGACATTTGAGGTCTTTCAACAGTACAGACTAACTATATCTTATTTGGTGTGTGTTATTTCCCTTATTTGCTTTATTAGCATTCAATTAAACAGTGAATGCAACGTAATCTAACTGCACATGGGAGACAAGGGCCAAGTGAGCAGCAAATCCATGTGCCTTATGTAATTTCATGTTACCTCATTACCCCTGCCTCTTCAGAAAACTAGCTGCGTCTCTACCCCTAATCCACAGCTCTAAATGTCCTAGGTGCTCTCAAACCTAAAATATGACTTGCACTTCTTTCTAAACGTACGTGAAAGAACAGTTTAACAAGATTTATGGTTAAACTGTACCATTCCATAAGCTGTTGTACAGGACTGGTATCTATCTTTGCCATTACAATCAGTCTACATTCAACAGAACTACTGGGCAAGGCGAAGAGGCATTCAAGTACTATGTATGATCATACTTTTGATGATGTTTTGACAAACTGTAAGAACTGTTTTACTACAGTAACTCACAAATAAATTGTAACCCCAGTACCCCACATAACCTCAAATATCAAGAGGCACTAATGAAAGAATAGCACAGATGGAAAACGTGTTGACAGTCTCACAGAGTGCTCAGCTAGATGACAGATACCCAAGTCGGTTAGAATAACTGGCACTGAAAGACTGACTGGCATAGATGGCAGGGTTTGAATTATGGGGGGGGGGGTTATGGGGGAGCAAAATTAAAATAGCCTAAATTTGTGATGCATTTGTTGAACCATATAACTGGGTTATTATTTGTTCTGTATTAGACTATTTTTGTAAAACATTTGTCAGTATTTTAACATGCACTTATTAATATAAGCGACTGAAAGCAAATTTTGATTTGTTTTTGTCTTCTGTGTGGTGTGGGCGACGAACAT
The DNA here is from genome assembly GCA_029718625.1 of Synaphobranchus kaupii. NCBI lineage: Eukaryota > Metazoa > Chordata > Actinopteri > Anguilliformes > Synaphobranchidae > Synaphobranchus > Synaphobranchus kaupii. The sequence continues at coordinate 82,322,464 of CM056376.1, read as the reverse complement.
TAACATAGACTACATTCAATCAAGCGCACGCAGTCATGAACGTAGCGTGGAGTCTATGCTCGCCACAAAGCGTTATTTTTATATCGATATGTGGTTGTACTGGAAAGAAAAAAAACAAAAAAAAACTTTTTTGATTCAGAAAGCCCCACTAATATACACCCCACACCCGCCCCCAAGAGTTAAGGTATAATTCAAACCCTGATAGATGGTAGTCTCCCATGGAATGAAACATCTGCACATTTGCACTTTAATTTGTTGAAACAAGCTATTTTCAGTAGCAAACTGAATGTGGAATTTCCCCATGCATTTGTGTTCGGGACTGATCCTATACTGGGACTGATCCTACACTGGGACTGATCCTACACTGGGACTGATCCTACACTGGGACTGATCCTACACTGCTCAGACTTCACACTTGGATAATGTCCTGCCTTAAAGACTGCCAGTTTAAGATTATAATTGTGGTAGTGCAGTGAGCCTTCCTTACTAATTCAGAGTGCCATGTCCAAATCTGTAGCTGTACCAATGATACGACATCCACGCCATATAATACTCGATATAGCACAACATTACAGTAAGCCGTGGAAGGCGAATATGATTCTGAGATGGCTGACTAGCACCGGAGGACCCGCTCTGAACAAGCGTTCACCGACTGTCTTATCGTCTGAAGTGACAGTTGGCAGGAAATGACAGGTGTTGGCACCTGTGGGAAAATCATAGCTTAGAAGACGCGGCAAAAGAGGGGTTGTACCACATTCGCCACACAATGAGTATAGCGCGCTCGCGAGCACAAGAACACGTGCTCGCACAAGATGCGTTTTTTTTTCCGCGACGGAAATGACGCCTTTGATTAACCTTTGTGGACAGTTGGGTAGCGTGCCGGGAAGGCGTGCCTAGGAGCTTCTAATCGTCCCCGTCAGCCATAGGGAGAGCGGCTGGGTGCGGAGCGAGGCACGCGCCGGATGACAGATGGGGCTCGGCAGCCCGCTGCGCTTGGAGCGCTCAGACGCATCTTTTCCCATAAACTGTGCTTGAACCTCCGCTGCCCCCCAGCATCTGTTCCTTGGCGCTCGGGTGGGCCGAACAGCAAGGCGCTGCCGGGGCCAACACGCTGCTCTCTTGCTGCGATGACGCAGGTTTGGGGCTAACGCTGTAGAAGGATTGCGACAATGCTGTGGGAACATCGCGCAAACGTTAAAAGGCTTAAAATACAATTTTCAACATATAATTCGCCTGCCGGTTAGGGAAATTTACCGCGATAGGCTGTTGATATGTAGAACAAAGATGGCCGTTCGCATATTGTGACTGACAGACCAATTTGAAGCAGGTGCATGATGGAATGCATGTACAACACTACTGTGCATTCATATGATGGATGGACCAGAGAATAGGCCCATTGCTGATCCAGACATCTGATCTCACAGCTCCCCACACAGACCTGTATGTATTCCTATCATTTTTAAATACATCTTTTATCCTGAAAGAAACTAAGTTCTAGAGGAGGATTCGTAATTTGGAGACCATATTTCTTGTGTAGCATGCATTTACATTTTAACTAATAATGTGACTGTTTAGTGGGCTGTCATTCAAAAGTGAACTTCAACTGAATATCCACACAGAATTTTATTTATCTGTTTATAAATTTGAAAAGAAAGAAATTTTTATCTTGTGGCTAATAGAACACTTTAAATTCAAGGAAGCAAAAAAGTATATTGTACAGGGCCTTTTTATGACATGGATCTGTGAACTCAAATTTCTCCCCCAACCCTCTAACCTTTTTAAAACGCTTTTACTCAAAAAATAAATGAGACAAATCCTTCAGCGTTTCTGTGCATACACCTTCGTAATTCAGGGGCTGTATTTTACTGTGCAGTGGTACCACTGCATTTGAAATTCCAAGAAAGGTGCCTGCCTGGCTGCCTCGTGTTACTATAGTAACCAAAACGGTAGGGAAGATGCCATGTGCTCCAGTGGAATTGAAATCAATCTGGCGGGGCGGAGTTAAGTGCCAGGGAAATTTATCTGTAGCACTGTGCTACTGTGCTACCATTAGGTGAAAACAGTAGTGAATGGGAAAGATTTACATCAATGCCCATATTTGCTAGTAAGAGGAGTAAGGAACCAGTGCGTAGAGCAGGGACAAGCACTTTTCCATCACGGAGACAGCAGCTGATTGGTTAGCCCAACAACACGAGGGACTCAGCCATTCAGTGATCTCTGAGGGCCCAGCTTTGATGCAACATCAGCGTTTGTATTTTCCAGGCGAGGTTCACATGGACGTGGATGCCCGTGGTTACTGGAAATGACACCCCTCATTATTACTGGCATGCCTGGCATGAGAAAAATGTTTCTGCACCCTGTGTCTTGTCCAAGAAGCAGGTGCCCTTTGTGCATGTGCCCACAGTGTGCCAGAGGACCGAGGAATGACCGCATGGTCACTTGCGCCAACCTCCTCGCATGCCCTTCTCAGTGCCAGCAGCTCTCCCTCAGTGACCTGAAGTGGGCGAAGCCATCTTCACCCCTTAACCCCCCCACCCCCCCACAAATGATCCTCATCACATTACGAGACCCTCACTCACCCTCACTGGTGAATAAACTCCTCCAGGGCTCGCACCAATAAAGCACTGTAAATGTCAACAGCTGAGACAAACGCACGGATTCCGAGGCATGGATTTAGTAAAATATTCAGTCGAGAAAATCAGCAGACCAAATCAAATTAGTTTCTGAACTCATTTGAGATCTGAATAAAAGTAACCTGCGCTGTACGTCTGCGCTTAACAACCTCGCTCCATCAACTCTGCAGCTTGGGCTCCTCACCGGGTCGGATGCCATGCCGAGCTTCACATTAAGCTTTTTGAGCACTTTTTGAGCCCCCCATTTGTGATTTAAAGAGATTAAATTTGTTGTTGCATTTTCTCAATTCCGCTCAGCAAAATGATCTCATTAACAATGTAACCAGGATCGCAGGTGAAATGAGCATCATGCAATTTGTACTTCTATTCAGGTCATTTTTAATTGGACCTTTTTATCTCTCACCTGTCCCTTCGGACAAGTGGATGGAAGATTTTACTTGTCCAACCAAAAAATATACTTTGCAAAGGTCTTATGCATTTTGCTTTTTATCATTCTGATGCTAAAGACATTAGCATCAGGCTGTTGAAGGAGGCTAAGGCTTTGTATGTCACTGAAGCTCTGTGGGATGTTTTGGATAGAGAAAGGCATCAGAGCAGAAAAATGCAAAAACGTCCAAGACTTTTGCGCAGCGGTGTATCTCTAACCTCCCTCAAGTGCCATGGGCCTCTGAAGCTGGGCTGGTCCTGATGAAACTGGCTCTCTTGTGGACGGTAACGAAATACGCAAACAGGTGGGAAGGAGGTCAAATAACCCAAAATAAAAAGCGAGAGACTTCTGCTTGGCTCTTCTTTTCGCCATACTCTGCCCATAAGGAGATCTCTTTGTGTGCGTTCAGCTGCACTGCGTTTTTATCAAGCCGAAAAGGTTACGACACTTCCTCCATTCATTGTATGGAACCAATCTGTACGCCATCTGCTGTGAGGCCAAAGGCCTTTGCTGTAAACATGACGCTACGCTCACTCATATTGTAATACCAACACCAAGGTCAAACACCTTCACTAATTTCCAGGAATGTAAATCAGGGCTATCTTCTGAGGAGATACTGAACATGACAGCTTCTAATACATTAGCATGATAATGAGAGCAAAACACAGGTGAAGTGCGCTGTACGTTGAACGGGCGAGTGCAAAAGGGGGTGAAGGTGGGGCTGGGGGTAGGGTAGAGGAATCAAGAGCTGCCCTTGTTCTGTCGTCTCTTCGGTAGAGCACCTTGTGCCCAGAATGGAGGCACCGAGGGCCATTCGCTCACCAAGCTGGTGCGCTGAACCCTGTCCCACAGCCAAGAGCCTGAGAGCACAAGCAGGCCACAAGCCTCCCGCGTCTCATTCTCTACACTTTGCACACTGACAAAATCTCATCAGTCTCCAGCCCAGACACAGGACACTAGCCACAGCTTATTATTTTTATAATACAGTTAATTTACATGCACCTTTCAAGAAACTCAAGGGGCCCTATCTTGGCGATCTTGGCGCTTAGTCTAAGCGCATGGCGCTAAGTCCATTTAGGGCGTGTCCAAGTCCACTTTTGCTATTTTAACGGCATGTTTTTTTGGCGCTAAGCACGGCGCATGGCGCAACTGGGCTGAACCTAGTCGCTTCATTAATTATAGGTGTGTCTTGGGCGTGACATTCAATAAACCAATCAAAATGTCATATCCCATTCCCTTTAAAAGCCTGCTTTTCCACCTTGGCGGATTGCTTATGATGGCGAAACAGACATGCTCGTGCGTGTTCAGTGTGATCAAGGAATAGGCTAAATGGAGTATGATCAATATTATTCGGACTAACCATTTGCCTATGAGTTCCCGGTAAATCCAGACAGGGCTGTTATTTTACAAAATATGTGCGGTTAAATTTCGTTAAAAGGACCTGCAACAGCTGAGAATAAGCTATCAATGGCTTCAGTCTCACCTTAGAAAACGCCAAATTAGCCTGCTTGTTCAGCGAATTTTGTTTGATTATGCAATGAAAGTGTCAAACATCAATTCCAAGAGGCTGTTCTCATGGAGTTCTCGAAGTTCAAGCTTCATCCAAAGTTCATTAGGCTACCTGCATAGTAGGCTAATATTGATTAATAACATACATACCGTTATTTTGCCTTAATGATGACACTAAATAGCCATACAATAAAGCTGTCAGGTTCGCAACCCATAAGTTCACGCATATTTCCCCTTGTTTAATAATGTCCTGTTTATGGAAATGTGACCAACCTGTTTTACTCGTAGCGTAATCCTTTAAAACAATCCACTTTCCCAGGAAGACCGTTAAACGTGCAGAGAATGGCATTAAAATTAATTGTGAATTAATTGTGTAACGTGCTGCAAATTTGTTTTAGTTTCTAATTAGACGCTTAGTTCTCTTTAAAATCGTTTTGTTCAGTTAAGGAATAACGGGTGAAATCAGCTGGGTTTTAAACGGTGAGAGTATGGAAACCTGGTCACTGTCATTTAAAAAAATATGAAGGAAGAATAGCTAAGGTTACAATTTAGTTAACATGGTGACATCTCCGTTTTTTAACCATAGGCTATCGAAAAAAACCTTATGCACAGCGAATTCGCTGTAGCCTAGGCTATTTGAAAAACAATAAATGCAATATTCACTGGACAAGGTTTTGAACTTTTTTCAGTCACAAACCATTCTATTTACTTACAGGCTGTATTCATAGATAAACAGAGCTGTATTGTAATGACATCTGAAGCGCATTTTCAGAACTTAAATGTCCGTCTATTGCCGTGCGCGAGTTTTCCATTGAATGACAATTCACGCATTAGGTGCAAAGACAATTCGCGCATTAGGCTTGATAGCTATAGGTGTTATCAGCTCCTTTTTAATGGATAGCCATTGTCCCGTACCATCGCACATCGCCTGGATGTTGATGGAGTGGGCTGAGAGCAATGTAATGTGGCATTGTTTCCCTTCGCTGAGGGAAAGGTATGTGGACCTATGGAACCTTTTATTATTATGCATTTTTGATATAGCCTACACAATAATAATATTTCACATTGTGATCTAGATATTTTAGTCATGCCTGTGCACGCCCCTGTGTGTAACAGACAGGAGGGTATGCGCGTTGTGCACACGCCTATGTAGACGCACTTATATGCGCCGTTAAAATAGCATGTAAACAACTGCGACATGACTTTAGACCAGGTTTGTGGTGGTTCTAGCGCAAGCGCTTTCTGCTGGCTCAAGATAGCAATACGCCAAAAAGAATCCTGGCCACTCCTCATCTTAAGACCAACACGCCCAGTTCACTAATGATGGCGCAAGAGTTACGCCGTCAAACATGCTAGTTTGACGGCGTAAGCGTTAGGCGTTATTATGGACCTAGCGCCGGGTGTAAGATAGCAAAGACACTTGCGTTTGCGTTAGCGCCGCTTTGCGCCGGGTGTAAGATAGGGCCCACGGACACAATTACGAGGGGGAAACATGCTTCAACCACCACCAATGTGTAGCACCCACCTAGGTACGTCAGCCATTTTGCACCAGAATGCTCACCACACATCAACTGAGCTTGCACTATCGCCAAAGTCAACAGCTTAGGGAAGTACATGCAGGACAGACGTCTGCTCTGTATACCTTACCCAGGACTCAAGGATGTTGACCAAACTTAAAACTGTGAGTGGCGCACCAGCCATGATGCAAATGGATATCCGATCTTGCCAATATCCCACACTAAACGCAAGGGGGTGTTTGACATCGAGGTGAGGTGCTCTCCTTACCTTTGGCCCCTCGCAGCACGAACCCGAAGCCCTCGTTCTCCTTCTTCTGCAGGACAGCGTTCTTCTCTTCGATGATGTAATCGCTGCGGGGGGAAAGAGGAAAGGGACACCGGGTCAGAGCTGAGCACTTTGTCGGGAGGGGAGGGGAGGGGAGGGGGGGGCGGGTTATCGCGCCCGCTGACCGAGCACAGGTCCGACAGAGTCCGGGACACCCATGCGGCGTCGGTCAGATGGCCACAACGGGGGCGCCGTTCGCCCACACCACCCCCCTTACTCTGCCTCTGCTTTCAACAATGCACCAATCAGGGACAAAAAACCCAGGGTAACCAGATGAGCTCCCTACAGTCCACCGCCTTCTGATCTCCATTGATGCATTAAAATGGAAATGTGCTGATGTCCTCTTTATATGCTGTTTGCAAAAAACAGATCCAACAAAACAACAAAAATCTCATTCATTCAGCCTCTTGTCTTCCCGCAATGCATTTTAATGGTGAAGACAGAAAGACACAGAAAGACATCTGAGGTAATTTAATGAAGAAAACAAATCGCAGGCAATCAAGACCAGACCCTGCAAAAGGCTCTAAGAAGAGACGATGTCCCTCGTCCATGCTGCCACACAATGTATGCAAAAAGATATAATGAATGTTCCCTGATTGGTAGAGAGGGAGAAATATGGAGAGCGACTGAGAGAGATAAGGAGAGAGAGATTGAGAGAGAGAGAGAGAGAAGGTATTAAGGGAGTGAGAATTACAAGCCACACAAACACAGAGTGGCCGTGCCGCTTATACCCACACGCACCCTCTTGGCTGGTTCTGTCCTGTTCAGCCGTTATCATCTCTCCTTGCCCCCTGACAGACAGTACCATAAGGATACATGGCATTACTACTACGCATGCCGTTTGGTCTCCCTGCTGCCCCCTTTTTTGACATAAACCATCTGCTCAAGTTTGGTGAGCCTAGATAAGGTGAGGAGCTGTCTCTACGAGAGGAATGACTCACTAAGGGGACAGCGGGAGACCAAGAGAACAGCAAGGCTGAGAGAGAGAGAGGAAGAGAGAGAGAGAGCATACATAAGCATAGAGAAAGAACATAGATAAGCTGAAACGTATTGACAAGAAGAGAATGCCAAGGTGCTTAGATGACTCTCATAGAATCTGGCTGTGTAAGTCAGTAAATGACCATGATATTAAATCTCTTTTGTGATGGGCTGGAGGAGAGGAACAGCTGCTATCATTTCAGTTCCAATCTGTTTGTACATGCAGCAGCATTTCAGGCAGTCATGTCTCATCAAGAACATTTCACAGCAATACAGTGGAGCAATTTGACACAAGAATTTTGACCTACGCGATAAAAAAAGCTGACGGAATACTTTCCATGTGGGTGTATTACTGCCATTAAGAAAATGGCAAAAAAAAAGATGGCAAAAGATAGAAAATAACAAAAACAGAACCAAATCACACAATGCAAGTGTGGTAATGTTTAAAGTTTTAGAAAGCCGTGTCCTTCAAACAACTTTTTCTTCAAAGTTACGGATCATTTCTCTCCTCTGCTGATATTCCACATTCACCAGACCTGGAGTAAATTCTCATTAAAATGCACAGTGCCCACACTGTCTAAGAACAATCAGTGTGCTGTGGTTATAGCACACCTAGTGGGATGAGATTAGAATTCCATTAATTGTGATGTTCTCAGGAATATGTGTGCAATTAACTTGTTTCCATTGCTATTCATCACAATGGCCCTTCATTGAATCTTCTGTTTGATTAACTCGCGGCATATCAGGAGTGACAGGAACCAAATTGGACTGTGATGAACCAATTACACCAATTACGGATGATTCAATTGTGAAGACGCAATGTCTCAGGGTGATTAAACCCTGTTCTCTCGGAGAAGATAACCATCTGACACTTTGTACAAAATGGCAGACCTTTCTCTCCTCTCAGAGACCGCTGTGCCGTTTGAAGGAGCCGCAGTAGCAGCCTAAAGCTGACAACAATTTTAATGAGTGAACTGTGCGAGGTGTTTCTTCGGCAGTTTTCAGCTGAACCAAAACTGGCACTACAACGGTTGGTCACTCCGTGGAGAGATATCAGTTGTATGAGTATATGGTAGCGTAAAATGTAGTAAAAAAACACAGACACATGACTTCCCTCTGTTAGCTTGTTTAGCGACACCCCCTGGCCATTTACCTACAGCCACCTGTTAGCATTGGTATGGACGCTGTAAGACTCCAAATGTGGGTAGAAAAAGGGCACGAGGACAAAACCGTAAATAATCAGCATGTTACATTACATTACATTACAGGCATTTAGCAGACGCTCTTATCCAGAGCGACTTACACAACTTTTATTATTTATTTTACATATCCATTTATACAGCTGGATATATACTGAAGCGATTCAGGTTAAGTACCTTGCTCAAGGGTACAACGGCAGTGTACTACTTGGGAATTGAACCGGCAACCTTTAGGTTACAAGGCCAGTTCCTTAACCATTATACTACACTGCCGCCCTCACATGTTCGCCCTCGCATGTTCTTGTTTATTCTGCAGAATTGGAGTCAGTTCACACAACAAAGACGCATTTCCGAGCCCCACAGAGGGGCAGTCCCTCTGAGCATTTACATCATTCATGTCACATCACTCATGATTACATTAAGCATTAGCAAATCATCACTTGTTAAGCTCTACTGATTCCCAAATAAGGTTATTTTTATTACTTCTGAGAAAGCTGGGGCAGAACTCCCTGAGAACGCCCAGGCTCCCCCGATCTATACAGTATTAATAATCAGGTACATTTATGGATATTACTTATTCCTTATTGTACTATTTGTTTATATCATAGTAACATTAGTAAAAATGCACACGTATCTAAATATATTTATAGTATGTGATTAATCCGTACATTATGAGCTATCCCACAGAGCGCATACCTGGTCAAACTTCCTGTCTGGTGCTGTCATGGTTTTGAACCCTGATTCCTTATGCGGTCGTTTTCCTCGGTGGCCACGCGAGGGCGCTGCCCTTTTGGTAGATACTTGCTCCGCTCTGCTGAGTTGGCGGAGCTTCTGTTAAGCTTTTACACCTGTGCGTAGTCACGAGAGATATATAAGCCTACCGTTTCCTTCGTTCGGGGCTTCGACATTAATTGTTCCTTGTTTGTTTATTGTTTTGTACGGTGGTGTATTGTTGGCTGTGAGTTCTCGTACCATTTTGGCTACTCGCCTATTTTTAACGTCTCTTTGTTGAGGCAGGGCTTATTTCTTACTGGCTTGGTAGTTCCTTATCTCGTAGAAGTTTGGGACCGTAAATCTCTGCTCTATTTCGCCTTGTTGTGCTTTTTCTCCGTGTATGGAGATTTGGGAGATTCTGTTCGCCCTTCGGCACATGTCTTCCCATAGGGAGATCAGGCGTTTCACTTGTACTTAGTTATTAGCTCGTAGAAGTATAGAGTAGCAGTTCTTTGTTCCTTTTTCGCCTTTTGATTGGTTTTCTTACTGAGAGACCTGGCGTGTTAGCTTCTACTCATTTCCGGGTTACGGTGAGCCAGTTAGTAGCTTCGGTACGTTTGTTCCCTGTTTGTCTCCTTCTCATGGCTACGTTCCCCTTTGTTGTGAGTCGTGGTTTTTTGTTACATATTCCTTTACTGAGAGGCTAGGGCATGTGTTTAATTAAGTTTACGTGAGTCTTTTGGATAGTAAAGTTATGGGACGACGGTGCCCGTCGTGTTTACCAAGGTTTGTTTGCTGCATTAGACTGCGAACTCATTAAACTAGCCATGGAACGTTAAATCTTTGTTCCTGTTCGCCTCGTTACATTTCCCCTTACTGTGAGGCAGGGCTTGTGCTTGTGTTAGTCAGTTAGCCGATGGTTTCGGTTCAGCTGTCCTTTCGTCTTTTGTGCTCTTTCTCCGGGTATGGAGATTTGGGCGATTCTGTTTGGAACTTTAGTTCTGTTCGCCCTTCGGTGCAATTCGTCTCTTAGGGAGACCGGGCGATGTTGTGGACGTGTTTGCGTGTGACTGCGAGCCTCTAAGCCTTGGAACTTTAATTATCTGTTCCTTCGCCTCATTACTTTTCTTCTGTCTGAGAGGTTAGGGCGTGGCTCTATTTTAAGCTTAGTCATTTTGCTGGTAAGGCTATGGGACTGCGGTTCTCCGTCGGCTCGCCTGTAAAATGTTTCTCCCCCCTGGGAGATCGGGCGTTTACCCCCTTTAGGTTCTGCGTATGACTGTTAGTTCTAGCTTATGGAAGTAGCCACGGAACGTTATCTCTGTTCCTTCGCCTCCTCCTATACCAATAGGTATTAGTTTTCTGTGTTTATTTGCTGTGTGTTTTGTTTGTGCCATTGTGCTACTCGTCTGTTATTATGCGTCTCGTTATCGAGACAGGGCGTTTGTTATTTCCGGCTTGCTTGTTAGTTACTTAGCTTGTAGAAGTATGGGGTAGCAGTTCTTTGTTCCCTTTCGCCTTGTTGGGTTTTCTGGTTAGGAAACCAGGCGTTTGTGTTTATACTCTTTGGTATGTAACAGTGAGCCGGTCGGTAGCTGTGGTGTGTGTGTTCGTTGTATTCTCCTCCCTTATCTGCGGGGTATCCCGCCTTAGTGGCCTAAGGGCTTAATGAATCCCCTTGCTGCATTTGGCTCCTCCTTCCTCACACGTCACACCCCATTACAGGTGCAGCTGTGCAACATGTGATCCGTTGCTGCTGGAGCACAATAAATAAGGTCACGCAACCTGTGTCATGTTCAGTTTGTCCCAGGTTAAAGTCCTCCTGAGTGTCTGCTTATCATAACGCACAGCAACTTTCGCCCTGCAGAAGGCAATCAGAGAAAAGTGAGAAATCTAGTCTGAGAGGGGGCAGAACAATCACTCAGCCGGTTACTGTACTGTACTTACTGACAGACAAAGTTTTGCTCATATTCTACACTTGGGATGAAACGTGGGGACCTATTCGGGGACTTAAAGAAGGTCATCAAGTGTGAGTTCACAGCTGTGTGGTGGGCTTTCCACAGCCAATTTTCACCACGGACCTTGACTCTCTACCCGCCAACACCCTGCCTCTCATTGGCAGCTAACTTCAAGGACATAGCCCTTAGTGAAAAGTACAAAAGTACCAAAATACCAATCACATCTCACACTGTAGGGATATGAAGTTTCTGAATGGCCTAAAACCTGATTAAATCCATTGACTCCAGTGAATACTAAGACTTAAAAGAATTGCTCATAAAATTACACTGAAGTCTCTTGAAAGTTGGCAGATTTGGAAGTCTAAGATCTCTCATCTATTTGAGTGACAGGGTACAGAAAGCCCCGTTTCTGAACTGAAAGGAGTATGACCCAGCTGGGATTTCAACTGAGCAAGCAAAGATCGATGGGCCTTTTCCGAGAGCCTGCCAGAGTGGCGGACTGCAGAGCTAAAATGAAGTCACTCATTTCCTTTTGTTTCCCAATGGCTTGACATAAATCACTCGGGAACCTTTCATGCCTGAGCTTCCAGCAAATTCCTTCCCGTACTGGCCAAGCTCCAAAGAATGACCTGACTAACATTAATGCACTGATTAAGTAGACTGAACAAAACGTGTCTTGTTTGTAGAATGTGTCTTGGCGTTTGTAGAAAGAGTCAAGCTGAGCCGGATTGTTAAGGCTTCTCTGGTCGTTCTTCAAACCACCTGAATATAATCCACAAATGTTGTCTCTGTGCTGGTAGTAAGGGGAAAAACATGAGGTGAAAATGCACGATGGCTTTAAAAACGGCTCCTTTACTGCTCGTCGGAGATATGCATCCTCAAATGACATCGCACACCATGCACTCCCCTCGACAGGGTATCTTAACATCCCATGGCTCAGCGAGTGCACCGCGGAGTTTTCGTCGGATTCTCACACAAGCGATTATGCTTTGACTATGATGCGGGGCTATTGATTGACAGGCCTAGTTTGGGAGGACAGAGGCACCGATTTATTTTATTGAGAATCTATTAAATAAATGGCGGTGTCAGCGAGAGACCCATTCATGAGCAACCGCCATCTGGAGCCAAGCAAAGACGCGAGAGCCGCATATCAGCAGGTTATTTGACATTCAGTGCACGCGCGCCCTATCCTCAACTGAACGGCCAGAGCTCAACCCCTTCCGCCTGTCCGTAGCAAAACTCACAACTCAGCAGAAATCGTTGCGTAACACACTTTAGGCCATCTCGGAGAGGCCGTTTCATTGAATTGCGGTGTCACTGGCGTTCGAGTATCAAAGGTACGGGTCATATTGCGATGTAAAATCATTAAACCCCATTTGATATGCGAACGGGAAGAAAAACAAACTGAATTTAAAATCAAGCTACACTTGGCTCGTGTAGTTGCAAAAAATGTGAAATTGCTTTATTTGGGCCTTCATTTGTTTTCAAAAGCCTGCCCGCTTTTTCTCGACAGCCTGACCACTGTTGCGCAAGAGCTTGCAAATGGATTTTGACTAGAGTCTATTCATGGTGACGACGGCTAGATTGGCCTACGCAGTTCGCTGAAACTTCAGCGGGGCCAATTGAGATGCAAGTGATGTGTGTGAAAACCATTTTAAAAAAGCTATTTGCGCACCTTGAGCCTCCACTCAATTAATGTGTGGGAGATGGGAAAGGTCGCTGAGGAATTGGGACTCTTCATGAATAAACTGACCGTACAGAGTCTGGGGCATCTAGTTTATGAAGTCGGCTGCTGCATAGTTGTTTCTGCGTCTCCCAGAGCAGGGAATAAGACGCTCTTAAATCTCCCTCAACTGTTACAGTGACAGATTATGATTTACCACATATGCCCATGCACAGATGATTACTGACACCTAAAGAGAGCCTCGTTGCTACATAACCATTTCTGATCCAGGGGTTACGATTCGATTCTGAGATTCTGTGTGTGTGTTTGTGTTTGTGTGTGCGTGCGTGAGAATGTGTCTGTGTGCATGTTTACAAGCCTTCTCTGCAATCTGCACTGCTCTTCCCCCTCTCTACAGCCCACACATTCTTACATCCACGCAGCAATAGGAATAAAACACCCATGATGCATTGGTTAATAAACTGGCACAAAAACAAAGATGCTTTATAACTCAGAATACTTGATATGCATTCTATTTACTTTGTACCTGCAGAAAACGAATGTAACAAAGGAACTCATTCAAGCATTAGTGACTGTGTATCCCTATTAAAACACAATACTACATCAGTGTTACACATTGCATCAGCAGTGGGCACTAGTTGTGTTAGTGTGTAAAAACAACCTTATTTGATCAGCTTAAGTCTTGACCAACAGGGATAGTGTGAACATTGCATGGGCCAAGGGTTGGTATGAGTGTGTTTCCTGAGAAGAGGGCTCTAACTACGAACTATGTCTGAACAAGGATACACATATGAGATGCATCATCTATTACTGTGTTCTGCTCTTAGCATTTAAAGGAGGCACTTGCAGAATGCCCTAGACTTGCATACAAATGAACTGTTCCTTACCTTAGTTTTAAACCAGTGAAACCAGGAGGCAGTGTTGCCCACATCTTTAGCACATTAAATACTTTGGCCCGGGACAAAATGAACACAGCATATGTTATGTGACTTTATTCTGTGTGCTCCGGCAGAATCAGATTGCATGTTCAACAGCTTCACTAGACAGGATGCTTGACCAGATGAAAATCCTCCCAGAGTGCAATGATAGCTCTGCCACAAGATGGCAGCAGAGTTACAGTATAAAGTCCCTGTGCCACAGCCTCAGCCCAAGCTAGCTGAGGGAATTTTGTGGGTTTTGAACTGTTCAAATTTCTCCTCTGACTCCAGCAAAGGGGCAGCAGGGCTTGGTGATTCTGTGCGAAGGAGTGGCTGACTGACAGAGCAGGGGTCTGATCAGAGAGCCAATCAGAAGGCTCCTCTTTCCCTCGCCCAATGAGTTGTGTAACTGCCATTGTGTCTGAGCCCAGCCAGCTAGCATGATTCTCCCATTGACCCAGTGACACACACATGACTTGGGATGAGTAAACATACACACCAACAAACCCACACAGTTCAATGTGATTGCATGGCAATGCTCGGCTCTATTAAAGACTACATCTTGGTTTGCTATGCATTTCAGCCATCTATGCTGCTCATTTCAAAATAGTAAGCCAGGCGACCGAGATGTTTTTTTTTTCTGCTATGCCACAACAACTAATGCAAAGAGAATAAACATAAGTCAATGCAGGTAATACAATATCACCATGTAGTGTTAGTGGACATACCTGTAGGAGGTGAAGTTGTCATAGGAGCCCACTGTATAATGTCTGAACAGCCTCTTCGTGCGGTCCTCTCTTGTCTCTGCACATAAACACAACAGCCAGCCTCGCATTAACATAGAGAGCGACTACAATCCCAAAAGAAGCCCTCTTTAAACACACATTCCACATAAAAACTAAAAACCTCACAATAACACACAGGAACTCCAAAACACTACATACAGCCTCATTAACACACATGGCATCTACAAACACAATGGAAAGTCTCTTGTTAACACGCAGGGTATCTACAAACATAAAGCCTTGTGTTAACACACAGGGCTTCTACACACCAATGTGGGGGGCAGGGCAGCGATGTAGAGTGGCGATTGTTTCTCGTTCCCATGGGCTTCTGTATTCAACTCTCTGTCAGATGACATGGCAACCATATATAAACCCTAAGTCCTAAAACCTCACCACAAGTTCAGGCTACTAAGGCTAACTCAACAGCCTAACCAAGAAGCATTCTGAAAATATGCCTAAAGCATGCAAAAATGGCAAAATTCTTGAATCTCTACTGTCATCTTTTAATAAAAATTGTTGTGTGCAGATCTTTCGTAAACACAGTTCCTAGGTTCCTTTTTATCTGCATACCTCGGTTTTTAACCTAAAGGTTGCAATATGAGCACAATCCATTAATATTTAGAGAACCCTGCTATTGCACCTTTGACCAAGGTGATTTTACCTCAAACACTTGAAGTAGTAGCTGTATAAATGGACATTATGTAATCATAAAAGCTTTGCACAGGACAAATGCTTGCATTAAGAGACAAATATTAACAATATTAGTAGTGTATCCTGTTATTATTCCCTATAACAGGTCAAATCAATATTAGACACAATAAAATTATGACTCAATGTTATTTGCTATAAACAGAAAATGGCACAGCACACAACAGTGATATAACTTAAAAGCTTCCAGTTCTTCCGGACAGGACAACTTTACAGTTCTACATTTGATTAATGAGATATCGGCCTGAAAATAAATAAATGTTTTTTTTTCTCTGAATGCATAACAACAGGAATGATTCATTTATGAGGTTGTGGATTATTGATGCCCACTGTTGCCAACATTCATTTCCCCCCTGCCCATTACTTGGAAATAACAACTACTCAATATTTAGTGCTACAAAACAGAAATTTAATTAATATACAAATGATGATTTGTTATGTAGAAGTGACTGAAAGGCTTTCTAATGCAAATGCTCCTCCTTTCAGCCTAACACAATTTCAGAATGTGTTATTTTGAATTGCACTTACAGTATATTTAAAAGTGTCAAAAACATTGAATCACTACAACTTATTTCAATTTCAAGCCAGACTTGTCAATCACTGTCTAATGATTTCTCTATGAATTTGCATTGGTTTGCACAGCTGATTGCTGCGAGATAATTGCAAATTGAATTTGTTGACCGATTTATAATAGTCTGTCACTGTATATAAAATGTAACATATTATGGTTTTACATTCCCCTCCCACTGCATTCTGCTCTGAAATGAGGTGCTACACACACACATCTACAGTATATAGTGATGCAGGGCTGGCCACTGACCACAGGGTAAACAGACAGAGTCAGCTCAAAAAGATATTTGGCTTGCTGCCTTTTGATTGTGCAAAAGAACCAAAAACAACACAAATACTTCTTAATACAAGAAAAGGTCAATCTGGTAAACCAAATGCTCCACAAAAAAGGAAGGAAAAAGCTACAGAAAAACCACAATTGAAAACAGATATTCCCATGCAGCAAATCTCTAGAAAACCCATCCTCAAAACAGTCCTCTACTAGGCCTGAGGATAAAGCATTTTATTAATAAATGAATATGGAATAATAATAATCAATTATGTAATGTAATGGGCAGCAGCTAAATTCTTTTTTTTTTCTAAAGCAAGTCTTTGCAGCTCCCAGCACTAAATTTAATCTGCGTAGGATTGGTCCCTGAGGAACACCTTAAAGAACAAAGCTTTAGAGGGGCAATGTCAGAGGCTGGTCTTTGGCCTTTACCAGTTGGCAGGGAATAGAAGTCCTCTTTTATGTTTTCCCCAAAACCCTTAATAACTCTGCAGCATTCCACGAATAGACCTCCTTGTAGGTGCACACTGGTTTTTAGCAGACACAAGGGTATAATCTCCCTGGTTTGATTACCAATGCATAACAGTCTCTTCAGCCATCATCACCTTTCCATTAGGGTGTTAATTAGGATTGCCACTTCCCGTCCATCACAGCTACTCCCATTCTGCATGTTCATACATCAAGTCTTGCATTGTTTCTAATGGACAAACTCCAGAATTCCCAAAATTGAGAACTTTTGCATTGGCTGCCAATAACACCAGATGCAGCCATCTACTGCATATGTTCAACATACTTTGATGTTTTATGGATGTAGATTTCTAGTAATATGTTTTCCCTCTTCCTTATGTAATGTCCTGAAACCAATGCAGGTTAATTTTATTTCACCATCAGCTTGCACAAGCACTTGAATCAGCTGTGTCCATGGCAGAGGCATGTGGGTAGAAACGGCTGAAATGTTTTTAATCATCATCGTAATTAACATGCGGGAATTTTGATGAAAGGCACAGGGTAATCACTTTAAGTTAATGTTCGGAAATTGCGAGCGGAATGACCAATTACAGCTCTATTATCACACATACAACGCACCCCTGGGGAAAGGAACATTAGTCATTTCTGAATGGAGAGAAGCCACACAGCCAATTCCCATTTCCTGTCACTGCCATAGGAGACCAAAAAAAAAAAACATTCGCTGGTGCTGCTGCCTGATCATTCACTATAGGGGCAACTCATTAAGTGATGCCTTGTTAATCACAGTCAAATAAAAGCCCCAGCCACATTTCTATTCCAGAATGACGTTCAGTTTGAAAAAAGCCCACATAAAAATCTTAGTGAGATAACATCCCGCTTAAAACACAAATCCACATTGTTGGTGTTGGAAATCTTTAAGTGCACCTTAATAGTAAGGTAAACCACTATCCTAATATTTACTTAGCACAATAATTCTTGAAAACACACATACATAGATACATACTTCAACACAGAATATGCATACACACTGTACCTCCACAAAAGAGAAAGCCAAGCATTTTGGCTTGTGAGAAATAAAAAATATGCCAGTAAGAATGGAAAATCTCTTTAAAATAGCATCTCAATGTGATCGGCTCAGGAAACATGACACCGGGTGATCCACATTTTCGGCCTAGCTGCCCGCTTTGATGTTAACAGGGCAGTGATCAGAAAGTCTCATTACAAGGTCACGCGGTACAGTTTACAGTATTAAACCAGTGAAGGCAGCCTGCGGTCTTGCTATGGACACGTCGACCTGTAAGCTCTACGGAACGAGCTCTCAGCTGCGAGGAGTCCTAATTAGTCTCTTCTTTCCAAGTGAACTGCAGTACAGAGATCCCACAAAGCAATCACAATTTCCACAGATGATTTTTTCATGAGATCCATTCGAGGTTCATCAGCACCTCCATATGAATGGCTCATTACACCAGACTGCCGCTCTGCGCCCTCAAGTCCCGTGCAAGATCAATGTCACCTTTAAATGCACTGACTGCAGGTGAGAAAAGCCTTCAAATGACATGCTAACAGCTAATGCTATGTTCTTTACAGAGGTCTTCAACATTTTCTGCAGTCCTCTTCTCTAAAATGCTCCAACACAACTTCTGTAGCACAAACAGTTGCATGCCGATGTTCGATGGCTGTACAATTGAGAATTCCACATTTACTGTAACATGGGACTGATGCAAGTGCAGAGACAAAAACGCAGGAAGCAGGATAAACAATATAAAGGTGTTTTAATAAACAAAATACACATGGAAATACAATAATGATGCTGACTAATGCCATCATGAAATGCTTCCATCACGATTCTGAGCACAATTCTCATGTAGCCCGGAATCTTTGTTTTTAGTACTTCAACAGACCACGTGTGTGCTAATTTAATCCAGCTCAGTTTTTTTGTGCACATATAAAAACAATGGCAGACATCAAGATGGCACTTTTAATTAAGTAAGCATTACAAATGTAATTACATTTTTATTACTGTGTAACTACCATATGTACACATCTAATTGCAGGGCTATAAATATGGACTGAGGCTTTTTGGTTTTTGTAATCAGCCATATTATCTTAATGATCGTAATCCTGCCCCAAACCATAAACTCAGATCTGCTCCACTGCTGGCCCTGATCCGGCAGCCAGCCTACCCTTGGATCAACTCAGAGAAAATACATTTTACTCCGACAGAGTACAATTTTGTCAATTCTGGACTCACATAAACTGTTGCGTTGT
The DNA here is from genome assembly GCA_029718625.1 of Synaphobranchus kaupii. Lineage (NCBI taxonomy): Eukaryota > Metazoa > Chordata > Actinopteri > Anguilliformes > Synaphobranchidae > Synaphobranchus > Synaphobranchus kaupii. The sequence continues at coordinate 82,303,536 of CM056376.1, read as the reverse complement.
ATTAACACAAAACATTATACTGACCTTCCCTAAAGCCAACCCTTATCCTTTACCTAATACAATGTGTTTTAATGCATACAATGCATATCCATTAAAGGCTAATTACTTATGGTTATATAGTCCTTATTTCTCCAATGAGTTACTAAACTGGTGAATGACTAAATAATACAAAAGACACATCATTGCATGTCACTATCATCCTACCTCTCCTACCTGTAATGGGTGAAATGTACTGGCGAGTGCAGCTATATGGTGCAGCATGACTGTGTATCTGTGAGGAGGATACTGTCCTTGTGCCCTAAATGACTCAAGTGACTGATTGGTCAGAGGCGGTTGGCTGGTGTATGAAATCTTTGGTCTAGTGCGAGGACTGAGCTGCTTTCTGTCCCTATCAGTCCTGTCTTCCACCCTCCGTGAGCAGAATCCTTGGCACCCAGGCTCTGTGTGACAGAGCCAGCACAGAGACATTAAATCACTCATTTACATTTTAATGACCCATGGGGGTTTTAAGGGCTTGTTTAAAATGATGAGCTGTGAGAGTGCAGCCTGCAAAGTAGGGGCTAGGGCGTGGGGGAGGGGAACTTGCAGGGGTCTGTTACAGTACCTCTGTTTGTACAGTACGCTGGGGTCCTGAAGCTCCTGAAGCTAAAGTCCTGAAGCTTTCTCAATGGAAATACTTCCAGGTGCTGTCAGTGGGGCATGTAAGTAAACGAAAAGCTGAGTATTCAGCAAAAAGGCATTTGGAAATAACAGCATTCAAGTTTAGTGATAAGTCTATGCAGGCACGGAAACTGATTGAGGGCAGGCTCAGTTCTCAGCTGAAGTGCAGCCAATGTTTCCCTACGTAAGTTAAAAACGGGGGGAAACCGAATCTGAGGGGGGAATGTGGGTGTGGGAGGGACACTCGTGAACATTCCCCTCAAAACGACTCTCATTCATCACCCGCTGGCATCTCGTACACAGCGCGGGAATCGTTTTAACGCCTGGAGAGAGAGCCTGAAATCTCAGGCAATTTATCACTCTTTGCTCCTCCTGCGATATCACCAAAGAATGGACAGAGACAGGCAAAGTGCAAATGCAATGCTGAATGATGATCAACGATTTATTCCCTTTTGTCTATTTTTGTTTGATACTTACTACACTCCCTGGTGATGCACGCATGATTTGGGAAAAAAAAATAGGAATACTGATTTTTTCAGGACTAGCCTTAAAACAAAAGCCTTGCATAGCTCACATTCTGAAATATTATCCATTCATTCCACTGGATAACCAACAAAGCTATTCAGATCGACTATCTTTATGTAGGGTACAACAGCAGTGCCCCACTTGGGACATGAACATGCTGTGCTCTGTTTGCAGGGTACACAACACAGGCACTGTGCAGCCTGCTTCTGTGTGATCTCCTGAGTTTCCTATCTGTATGTGTGTGTGTGCATGTGTGCGCGAGTATTAAGTGTGGTGCCCAAATGCGCGGCTGAGCATTTCTAATTCCTACCCCAATTTGGAGTGTTCAATTGCCTGGAACCGCAGCCGTGTACATTGCGCAAACCCCAATGCTGATTCGTGAGAATGTAGATATCCATGGTTCTTCTCCGAAACATGCGATGTCACCAGCTGCTTCTTTTCACATCACAGACTACAGCTAAGCTCGCACAGAGCGGAGTCGGAGGAGGTCGTTCGACTGCAATCTACGGGCGCCTGATCGATCGCTAGGTAGCAATGCAAACAGACCCCTAGTCGAGTGAACCATCCCATTCCCTGCCAATTGGCCATTGCCCTATGGAGCTACCGGCCACGGTCAGCACTGGCACAGTCCGGATTCGATCCGAGGCCGTGAGGCTCAACCATGCACCACAGTGTGGTGCCTTAACTGTGTGGTGCCCCCACAATTTCTTTTTGACTGGCTGTCACACAAGTTGACACAGTGCTAACGTCTTGAAGCTCTTTAAGGAAGTGCCACAGTACTAATGTCTGATGCTCTTTAAGGAAGTGTCACAGTGCTAATGTCTGAAGCTCTTTAAGGAAGTGTCACAGTGCTAACATCCTGAAGCTCTTTAAGGAAGTGTCACAGTGCTAACATCCTGAAGCTCTTTAAGGAAGTGTCACAGTGCTAATGTCTGAAGCTCTTTAAGGAAGTGTCACAGTGCTAATGTCTGAAGCTCTTTAAGGAAGTGTCACAGTGCTAACATCCTGACTAACATCCTGAAGCTCATTAAGGAAGTGTCACCGTGCTAATGTGTGAAGCACTTTTAGGAAGTGTCAGTGCTAACATCCTGAAGCTCTTTAAGGAAGTGTCACAGTGCTAATGTCTGAAGCACTTTTAGGAAGTGTCACAGTGCTAATGTCTGAAGCTCTTTAAGGAAGTGTCACAGTGCTAATGTCTGAAGCTCTTTAAGGAAGTGTCACAGTGCTAACATCCTGAAGCTCTTTAAGGAAGTGTCACAGTGCTAATGTCTGAAGCACTTTAGGAAGTGTCACAGTGCTAACATCCTGAAGCTCTTCAGTAAGTGTCACAATGCTAACATCCTGTAGCTCTTTAAGGAAGTGTCACAGTGCTAATGTCTGAAGCTCTTTAAGGAAGTGTCACAGTGCTAATGTCTGAAGCTCTTTAAGGAAGTGTCACACTGCTAACATCCTGACTAACATCCTGAAGCTCTTTAAGGAAGTGTCACAGTGCTAATGTCTGAAGCACTTTTAGGAAGTGTCACAGTGCTAACATCCTGAAGCTCTTTAAGGAAGTGTCACAGTGCTAACATCCTGAAGCTCTTTAAGGAAGTGTCACAGTGCTAATGTCTGAAGCTCTTTAAGGAAGTGTCACAGTGCTAATGTCTGAAGCTCTTTAAGGAAGTGTCACAGTGCTAACATCCTGAAGCTCTTTAAGGAAGTGTCACAGTGCTAATGTCTGAAGCACTTTTAGGAAGTGTCACAGTGCTAATGTCTGAAGCTCTTTAAGGAAGTGTCACAGTGCTAATGTCTGAAGCTCTTTAAGGAAGTGTCATAGTGCTAACATCCTGAAGCTATTTAAGGCAGTGCCATAGTGCTAATGTCCAAGCGTGAGACTGCAGAGAGACCTCACAGTGAGAGGGCATAGCCACAGCTTCTCCTGCCTGGCCGAAGGTCCAGGCTGAGGCCTAATCAACACAGCCTCACTGCTACTGCTCACATCTGGAACATACTCACAAATCACATCTAGTAGCCATGAACCTCATTACGCTTGTATTGAATTATACGTGTTATGCGTAAGCATTTTGTGCAAGTGCATATGAGTTATTACAGAGAATTAAGTTTATGAGGGGATTTTTAATACAGTAAGTCTTGTGTAACAAGGTGTAACACAGCTTGTATGCAGCAGTACTTAATGATGTAATTACACATGTAACAAGTGACAGTAACCATAAATGTTATATGGTCTTATAGTTCAACATAATTCCACACATTCACATGACTTTTGCAAGACGCATACTTTAAGGTGAGCTGCAGATGGAAAGTAAATAAGCCCTGCAGGTGATAACAGGGAAGAGGTAAATAAATAAATTAGATGGGTCATAGGAGTAACCTCAGACTCAGCAATGTGGACTGCGATGCAGGTGAAACGTAATTCAAACTAACCCAGCAGAAGGCTCAGGAGAGTACTCTAAAATAACGCTGAGCAGTTTGCTCGGTTCTCAAACTTTCCGCAGCAGTGACATCAAGAGTGAACGAGAGAGGGAAAAAAACAAAAAACATTTCTATTTGCATTTAGTCCTTCGCAGAAAGGACTTCAGAAAGTGAAAATTTACAAGCAGTTTTGGAATTACAGGGCATGAATCTTTTAAGGCGTATTAAAATTCTATGGCTCGATGGTAGACCTTTCCATGGTAGAAGACTGCAACCACCTCATGTTACCTCAACAACTGACTGAATTGAAAAATGACTGTTTTGAACAAGCTGGCCACTATGAACCAGAGCGGGATGGACTCCCCTCTTGAGTCTGGTTCCTCCCAAGGTCTCTTCCTATTTGTTCCATCTTTCTTCCCCGTCCGTCTCTTTGTTTTGCTTGCCACTGTCACGCTAGACTTTCTTTTGTGTGGTTTTAAGACCATTGTGAAGAACATTGTAATAAATGTTCTGTGATGAGTACTATAAAAAATTGATTTTATTTGATTTTGAAAAAACTAAAATAAAACAAAAACATCATAAATGTTCATGCCTAGAAAATATGGTAGGGATTAGGCTCTCAGTTGGGTTTCTCTGTGCAATGTAGAGGCCAGCATGTGTTCGTGGATCCTTGGGGACCTGTGTTTTGTACCTGACTGCGATTCTGTCAGGACAAAACATGTGGCAAAATATAAACTGTTTCATCTTTCCAGACTGCAACCAGCTGAAAAGGACCTCACACATTCAGGCCACAATATACTGCATTCTCTTGCCTATCAGAAAACCATGGGCAGAACGGAAAGCTTCTAGTTAACAGGAAACCAGCAGCTCATTTGTTTTCCCCCATCAAGAATATCAGACAGGAGCAGATTCTGGGCTAAACATCATGAGATATCCCAATCAGCCAATAAGGTCTGATTTCTTGGCAGCGTGTTTGAAATCCAACCAATCGCAGGGAGCATGGACAGAGGGAGAAGCAGAAGTGAGAGCCCGATGCTGGGATGGCCAAATAGATGGGGATTAAAGAAGTGACACCAAAGCGGGTAGGGGACAAGTGGCCAATGATAGGTCTTTCTTTCAATTTTTCCTGGGCAAAAAAATTATAAAAAAACAAACAACCAAAAGAACCACGGACGAGTATTCCTTTATCTGGACCATAGGTCTGCATTCACATAAACGTACATGCTTATTTCTGGAAGTTGGCTCAAGTTCAACCTGTCAGAATTCTGAATGATAGGTAGGTTGATATTTTTGCTGGACACTTGTTAAATCCTGCTTGAAAGGCCCATATTACTAGTCAATGGTGTCATGGTTGTTAGCAGCCTCTGCGGTTTCTGCATTCGGTTTTCTTTTTGGCGTCGTTGGGACGCTCTATCGGATTTTTTCCTCCTCCGTTCCGGTGTTTGAATCTCGCCTGGCAATTATCCCTTTCACCTGTTTTGGATTTCCTGCTTATTATATATAGCTCAGGACTTCCGCATTTCGGCACTTCAATATTGTCTTTGCTATGTTGACAACGAAGTCGGTAAGGTATAGGTAATTTGGTCACTGCATTTCTGGTTTGTACGAATAAGAAACGCAGCAAGTCCGGTTAAGAATTAGGATTAGATTGGTTTTCTCCTTTCTTTCTAATCGTTTTCTTTATCCTTTATTAATTGTACCTGTTACCCTTTGTTTTCAAGCTCGTTTTTTCGAGTTTTGCTTTGTTTCACAACCTCCTGTTATGCCTAATTATTTAGTGTGTGAGGTTCTTTTGTTAGTTATTCTCGCTGTTTATCGAGATCGCCTCAGTTTTTGAGGTTGCTTTGTTTTGCCTTGTGCTCGGGAAGTTTTGCTCCCGAACCTGTGTTATGTCCTGGAGCAGTTACTTCCGCTTTTGTGGTGTATCTTTCTAGATACGCTTTTAGAAATCCTTATCAGTCGCGTTTGGTTCTCCGAACCTTACACTCCACCTCACAAATGGTTTCAAAGGTTTGGGATGTATTCTAAAGAAAAGTGTCCCCTCTTGTCATGCTAAACACACTTTCAACATGCTAATGACGATGAATGCGATAAGGTCTTCCTTAAGGTGGATTTAATCAAGTTATATCATGGTGTTCCAAAGTATCATGGTGAGGATGTATTTGAGGAAAAGAACAAAGGATCTGGCTATTCTGTTTAATATGATTAGGTTCTTCAAACGTCCCGGTGTGACGTTGAAGATGCGTTCTTTACGGAACATAAGCTGTGCATCAAAATGAGGAAAAGTTGGCAGAAAATTAGATGCCCAACAGCAAGCTGTGGCCAGGAAACCAGTGAAAGACATCAATGTGCTTTAGCTTAGGCTATTAAAATAAATGGGATCACTCTTTCATGCTTTGATTGGGTACAAAAACATATTAAACCTGAAGATACAAAGGGCATGTATGAATATTTAATGTGCTTACAGGGCTGGTGTGTTGAAAGGAGTTGTAGTCAGAGCTAGATCGAGATCAGGTCACTTGATCGAGCTCAATAAGGTTTTCTGAGTAAGATGCTTAACAATGACCAATACATTTCCCTGAAAATGCTTGTTCAGCTAGGAGTTATTTAATAATTATTCCAGTCCAACCATTGGCAAAACAATATCACATAATTTTTTTTTCATATTTATTGCCAACCCTCTGCTTTTGCAAACTCTGCATTATCTGGATTACTAGGAGTTTGGGAGATTGCTCTTCCAGCTGGTCTGCCTTTGACCAGGGACTGAATTACTGCCTGAATCCAAAATTCATCTTCTGCTTTGTTAGCTCATTAGCATTCCCCTGATCTCAGTGGGTGTAAGCTACCTATGGGGTTAAAGATTTTTTGCAGCCGCGAGCGCTACTGAACCACACCTGCCAGCCTCTCTTATGGTAAGCTTCTCTGCCAGGGAAGCTCCACCACCATGGCCTGAGCCCCTCCATTCAGCAGTTGAATGTAGCGAACCACACCCCACTTGAGTGAAGGCGCTTGTGCCCATGTCCCAGCGGTGATGCTCACCGCCAGAGACTACCGTGGTTTTACCAGTCACGCTGAACTAAACCAAACACGAACAAGAGATGAACGCCGCAGGCATCCTGACGGGACCCTCTCAAGATTCGCCAGTTATTATTTTCAAAGCGGCGCGGCGACTGACCTCTCCCAGAGCACCGAAATGAGCGAACGGCAGGCTATACGAAAGCGCGGACCGGCGCTGGGAGACGCTGGATTCGGCAAGTAGGTCAAAGTAACGGGAAGCACGACTCCCAACTGTCAGAAAAAAGAGCTGCTCAACGACAGGTGTAATGACTTGATCTGCACATTGCAAGAAGTAGTTCTGCTTTTCATTCTGTTCGCTCATCGAGTGCTTTACATAGAGCTGTCTGTTAGAAGACTGACCCAATTCTACAAAACTGAGGGAGCATCACTGATTACATTATATTCTTTTCAACGTCTGTTTATTCCAAAGTAATTAAATGAAGAGGCCATTTGTAAAGAAGTAGAACTGTTATTCAGCCAGTCAACCGTTCCACAAAACCTAATTACATAGTAGCGCACATCATAAAAACTTGATTTGATGATATTTTATTCCACTGAGAGGTGAAGGAAAAAATATTTTTACTTATAAACTTTAAAAATGATAAAGAATACACTTTTCTACAGTTTAATTTTACTGATATTCACATCTTGCGTGGTACATTTTTAGTTTATTTTCAGAATATTAGCCTACATTATTCTCACAATATATACACAATATATATATAACAAAAAGCCAAAAAATGTGACGTTCATAGCCTGTCAGTTAGTGCCACAGTGCTGTCAGTATATTTCACACTGGGCTAGGGACATGAAAATATGAGCTGGGGAGAAAGGAACAAGGGAAAGATTGTGAAAAGAGGAAAGAGAGGGAGTAACGGATGATCAGATGGTTCAAACGGTCAGCAGTGAAAATGTATTTCTGGAGCAGCATTTCTACATAAACCCTTGATGACCACTGTTTGGCCACTGCATCCTTTGAAGCAACATGAAATGAAGAAAACTATCTGTTTCCATCATAATCTTTCCTCATGAACACAAAAGAAACTGCACTAATCATATTCAGTATCTAGTCACAATGTGCATTATTAAAACAATCATCTCACAAAGGTTATAACATATTGCAATGACATATAGTAATTCAATAACAAACAATATTGTTCTGTAAAGCTTAGAATCATTTTGTTTAGTGCCAGATAATTGTATCTGGCAGGAAAACCTCACCTGATCATGAGAGTGCTATAAGAGGCCTAGATCTCAATTTATTCAAACAAACAAATAGACAATCACCACCCCCACACAAAGCTTTATTACAGATTGAATCAGGAGAGAGACCCAACCCTTTCAAAAAGCCAGTCATGTTTCCACCCTTAGCAAAACAGATGGCTTCAAGATAATCAGACTGACTCTACAAGTCTATTTACACTGGAGGAGACTGCATTTATAAAAGTGTAAATCATGTCAGATCGGAAGAAGACCTCTGTATTGCCTTCTGCTGAAGAATCCGATCATGTGGTTTTAATGGCATTTTCAATAGGTTGGTAGTTCCATAGCTGAGTTGGCCCAAACTAGCCTTGCAGGATCAAGATTCATCAAGGAACAGCCAGTGCTGATGTCAAGTTCAGATAGTCTGACAATTTAGTCTCGGTAACCATTACTGTTACTTTGGTTACAGTGAAAATCTGTATGTTTCGTTAGGTCAAGTCAATAGATTTCCATTGGACTGTACAACACAATTGAGAGTAAGCCATCTGTAAAAGCACATCATCAACTGAAACGTCTCCCAGGTGTCTCCTAGCACCAGAATCAACAAAAGGGCCTCGTTTCATCACCACAAAGGAACGTGAGATAACCTTGAATCCACCTTGCAACTATTTTTCCACGCAGCGCAAATCATATAAACTGAAGACATTCTGTAGAGAGGCACTCACCCCTGTCGCAGCTCTGATAGATTGATACAGTTTGTTGACCTTTGACTACAGTCACTATGCCATCTATCCTCCTACTGAGCCCAGGCAAGCTTGCCACCAGCACGGAGCAACATTCCATCATGATCCCATCCATCCAGGCCTAAAGACCGCCGACATCCCAGCGATCATTCAAGTGCTCCCGGTTTCACCGCGCACCGCTTTGCGGGGAGAAGACCTCAGAAACCGCCCCGGCATTTCCGAGCCGCTCATTATTCAGGAGCGAGTTACATTGTGCAGGCAGCCGTCGCAGGAGTGACAGAGAGCTTTGTGGATTCAGGGTTCTTCTCACGTCTCGGATCACCCAGCTCTGGCAGCGCGACGAATTCTCAGCCAATTGACGGCACGGCTCTTTTCATTGGATGCAAGGAATCAACACCTCAACCCGCTACCTTCTCGGCTTTGACGGGCGAGGTGTTTTTAATTATTCAGCGTGCCTACAACTTCCCTCTGGGGACTCAGGGAAAACATTTGCACACTCTTCATTTGCACACAAAAGGTATGCCACAAAAAAATAAAAAAATAAAAAAATAAAGCTTTCCGACTCCGGCCGGTGAAACAGTGAAGCTAATTAAGAAGTTGAGACAGAAAGATAAACTTGACGTTGATAAGCCTTGCTTTTCTGCATGCTTACGAGTGATGAATTGTTCTGTTCTACTGGGATTCAACCAAGGAATGGAGGCAGATGAGTTCCCTGGTTTTGCTTGTCGGGTCTTTTCATTCAAGGCCATTGGCCGTGATGGGTATTTTCATTCTCGTGTTTTTAGAAGAGAAAGTAACTTTTTCCTGTCTGGTTTCACTATGGAAGACTATGGAGAAAGTTACTGAATTTGCACCCCCTTTTGCATAAAGTGATGGAGAGGTGATGATTTATATTTCCTTTGAACCCCCAGGGTCTGGTCTCAAATGTTATCCACGAATGAACAATATCAGATAAACGCTGTTTGAGTATTGCAATGTAAAGTCCATTGTACATCCTAAAATCCCAGTAAGAGCCATTAAAATGTATTGAAGGGACCTGGTCTTGGCTTTGTTAACAAGAAAGACAAAATTAACACACATTTTAAAATAAAATATTGTTCAACGTCCTTAAAAACAATGTAAACATGATGTCTGGGCACTTTATGATGTGCAATTTCTTTCACATGGGTGAACATCTTTGACTATTATCAGCCAGGTTATGCCTTAAAATATAGCACGCTGCACACTGAGCTAAAGAAACTCTCTCTCTATTTTTCTCTCTCACTCACACACTCACACACACACGCAGACTCGCCTCAGATACACATCAAGTTAAAGTGGCTGCTAGAGGTACGATGAATCACAGATGCTGAGGGACTGGGCACAAATCACATTTGACAAGGTGCGGTGAGAATGATTGAGCTCTCGCTGTGTGAGCCCTTTCCATCAAAAGCCAGACATATTTACCACTGTTATGGCCACACGTGCCCGAATAGCCAGAATCGTGGGAGATTCAGAGGTCAAAAGCAGCTGCTACAATTCATATGCCCTTCTGCTCACCATGTAACCATCGAAGCTGCCTGCAGCTTCCATGGAGAACTCATCACAAGGCAGGTGTTTCTGTTCTCAAGCAGGCCTTGCTGTTCCAAACCAGGCCATCATGTAGCCAAAGAGCTCCTCCAGAAGGAAGCTGGTCGTCATCAGAGCTATTAATTACGGCAGTATGCTGAGCAGTGATTAACACACACATTATGGGATTTGCTGTCTAGAACAAACATGGTACAGCAGTATGGTGATTGCTGTCTAAAACATACACACAGCATGGCAGTCATTGTCTAACACAGACAGTGTTGGACAGTCTAAAAATAGTTTTTGTACTCAACATTCACAAAAGGGCTCTAGTTGCTGGTTGCTTTTGAAATGGCTTATTAATGTTCCCGAAGCCAATGGTCTCTGCTTCAGCTCTGCAGAATAGATGAAGGACTGTAGGGGCCCTATCTTACACCCGGCGCAAAGCGGCGCTAACGCAAACGCAAGTGTCTTTGCTATCTTACACCCGGCGCTAGGTCCATAATAACGCCTAACGCTTACGCCGTTTAACTACCATGTACTCTTGCGCCATCATTAGTGAACTGGGCATGTTGGTCTTAAGATGAGGAGTGGCCAGGATTCTTTTTGGCGTATTGCTATCTTGAGCCAGCAGAAAGCGCTTGCGCTAGAACCACCACAAACCTGGTCTAAAGTCATGTCGCAGTTGTTTACATGCTATTTTAACGGCGCATATAAGTGCATCTACATAGGCGTGTGCACAACGCGCATACCCTCCTGTCTGTTACACACAGGGGCGTGCACAGGCATGACTAAAATATCTAGATCACAATGTGAAATATTATTATTGTGTAGGCTATATCAAAAATGCATAATAATAAAAGGTTCCATAGGTCCACATACCTTTCCCTCAGCGAAGGGAAACAATGCCACATTACATTGCTCTCAGCCCACTCCATCAACATCCAGGCGATGTGCGATGGTACGGGACAATGGCTATCCATTAAAAAGGAGCTGATAACACCTATAGCTATCAAACCTAATGCGCGAATTGTCCTTGCACCTAATGCGTGAATTGTCATTCAATGGAAAACTTGCGCACGGCAATAGACGGACATTTAAGTTCTGAAAATGCGCTTCAGATGTCATTACAATACAGCTCTGTTCATCTATGAATACAGCCTGTAAGTAAATAGAATGGTTTGTGACTGAAAAAAGTTCAAAACCTTGTCCAGTGAATATTGCATTTATTGTTTTTCAAATAGCCTAGGCTACAGCGGATTCGCTGTGCATAAGGTTTTTTTTCGATAGCCTATGGTTAAAAAACGGAGATGTCACCATGTTAACTAAATTGTAACCTTAGCTATTCTTCGTCCTTCATATTTTTTTAAATTACAGTGACCAGGTTTCCATACTCTCACCGTTTAAAACCCAGCTGATTTCACCCGTTATTCCTTAACTGAACAAAACGATTTTAAAGAGAACTAAGCATCTAATTAGAAACTAAAACAAATTTGCAGCACGTTACACAATTCACAATTAATTTTAATGCCATTCTCTGCACGTGAGCTGCATGTTCTCTGTTTCCCCTGCTGTAAGTCGCACGTTTCACGGTCTTCCTGGGAAAGTGGATTGTTTTAAAGGATTACGCTACGAGTAAAACAGGTTGGTCACATTTCCATAAACAGGACATTATTAAACAAGGGGAAATATGCCTGAACTTATGGGTTGCGAACCTGACAGCTTTATTGTAGGCTATTTAGTGTCATCATTAAGGCAAAATAACGGTATGTATGTTATTAATCAATATTAGCCTACTATGCAGGTAGCCTAATGAACTTTGGATGAAGCTTGAACTTCGAGAACTCCATGAGAACAGCCTCTTGGAATTGATGTTTGACACTTTCATTGCATAATCAAACGAAATTCGCTGAACAAGCAGGCTAATTTGGCGTTTTCTAAGGTGAGACTGAAGCCATTGATAGCTTATTCTCAGCTGTTGCAGGTCCTTTTAACGAAAATTAACCGCACATATTTTGTAAAATAACAGCCCTGTCTGGAATTACCGGGAACTCATAGGCTAATGGTTAGTCCGAATAATATTGATCATACTCCATTTAGCCTATTCCTTGATCACACTAAACACGCACGAGCATGTCTGTTTCGCCATCATAAGCAATCCGCCAAGGTGGAAAAGCAGGCTTTTAAAGGGAATGGGATATGACATTTTGATTGGTTTATTGAATGTCACGCCCAAGACACACCTATAATTAATGAAGCGACTAGGTTCAGCCCAGTTGCGCCATGTGCCGTGCTTAGCGCCAAAAAAACACGCCGTTAAAATAGCAAAAGTGGACTTGGACACGCCCTAAATGGACTTAGCGCCATGCGCTTAGACTAAGCGCCAAGATCGCCAAGATAGGGCCCTAGGTGTTAGCCATGCTGCCACTCAATGAAACAAAGGCCTGTTTTTCCCAATAGGGACTTTGAAGTTGTGCCAAATATAAGGTCTGTGGTTAATATAAGCTATAGTTTCACATTTTGTTAATCAAGATAAACACACTTTTTGACATTTTTTATCCACACACGTAATTAATATAAGTCTAAATATAACGTTATGCTAAAGTGAACTACATTACGACAGCAATCGTTTGCATTCCGCCAACATCACTCACCACCACTCAACAGTTTTTCTTTTTGACGGGGAGGTTGATTATTTGTCTCCCGAGTCTGAGTTGGCAACACTGCCATGCTTGGCAATGCTGGGTTGGTCATTTTAACATTTACCTAGCAAGTTAACAATAGCTCAATCATCAAGTCGTTTTAACATTTAGCTAGCAAGCTAACGATAGCTCATGGTAAGTCCTTTTAACATTTAGCTAGCAAGCTAACAATAGCTCATGGTAAGTCGTTTTAACATTTAGCTAGCAAGCTAACGGTAGCTATGGCAAGCCATTTTAATTTAACAGTTATTCAACTTCCATAGCTACCTTAATTAGTCCTAACTAGCTGCCCAATGTCCTAGCTGGCTGGCCATATGAGTTCAGTTAGCTAGCTACCATGATTGCCTAACTACTAGCCAGCTGGTCCAATACTAGCTATGTCCTAAATGCAGCTAGTTTAACTAGAGCTTTTTATTTTGCTTACAAAATAAGAAACGGCAGTTAGCTAGCTAAGCGATTGTGGTAGTTAGCTAAGTCATATATGGCCAGCTAGCTAGGAAAATAGGCAGCTAATTGGGACTAATAAGGCAGCTAGCTATGGAAGTCGAATAAATGTTAAAAGACCTAACAAAGACCTTAATTTTAAATAGTATTCATTCATATTCTTGAATTTCATAAAAAACAAGTTGATGTGGAAAAGTTTGAAAGGAGTGCTGACACGACTAGCTAGCTAGCTAGCTACACTTGAGAGCCGCCAAGGATCTGCTGAGGTAATGACATATTTATTCTGACAAGTTGTAGTTTGAATATAGAACAGCAACATACTTTCTAAAACCATATAAAAGCCTCAGAATTCATGGTTAAGATATTACTATGTATAATTTATGTCGTAGAACAAAACGTGAAAACTCTCTTTGGCTTATATTAACCACAGACCTTATATTCGGCACAAATCTGAAAACCCTATGGGGAGAAACCTTTGGATATCTGGCGAGGGAACCCATGGCTCAAAAATGGACTACAAACTCTAGGACTCTATTAGGTGACACAAAGAACACCACCATCCAAATTCAACCAGCGTTCCACTTCAACTGAAAGGTGAAATTGTGAAACTATGCAGACAGCGCCCCCACTTAAGATGACAACCCCATGAGTAAAACCAGCAAGAGGCAGTCAATGAAAACCAATACTCTGCAACTGTCCATTACAGGAGATTAATGAGGCGCTCGGTTTAACCTCATTTGCAATGGAAATCCTGTATAGGTACTAGCTTAAAGAAACATCCCCTCCCTTCAAAACTCCCTTGGTCCCGACCAACCACTCTGATATTGGCTCTAAAAAAAACAAATGCAACTTTTATAAGCTTTTATAAGCTTTTATAAAAATTAAATCACAGCTACAGTAAAGTGTGCATGGTGCGATACATGTATTCTGAAAATAGACATTCAGTATCAACACTTGATTAGACTGGTATGGAGGACGGGGAGTTGATTAGGCTTCAGCTTTCATAGAAGACAGTCATTAAACCTGATATTATGTTGAAAAATAGTTACATCCATTATGTTATGACCCACACAGTGTAAATCTATTCAGTGCAGTCAAATAATCCTAAAACAGCGATAATGTTACATTTTTCTCATATATTTATTATGTTTATTTCAATCACAATATTTACAGTGTTTGAACACATTTCCTTTCAAATAAATAGTTGGACTTTGAGAAAACTGTTGAACTTGATGCAGGCCTTTTCAGTAATCAACTGTTTTTTTTGCCATAAGTTGACCATAAAACACTATTGACCCATCATCTTTAATACAAAGTGTGCAGAGATATTCTACAACACAGCTGTGGGGAAAACACTCATAAAATATCACTACTAATACTACTAAAGAGGTTTTGGGTACATTAAAAACTGCAATATAATAGCAGGGTTAAAAAAATTTCCTCTGGGACTTGAGGGAAAAAGTGCAGAAACTTTGTCAAATGGAAGATTACTACCACTTATGAAATCTATTCTCTCACAATGGTTTGTTGTGTACAATGTGTAGGTGCACTTGAAATGGTCCCTGTGGAGGGAGCTGGGTTACTGTGGTCGAGATTACGGGCTCTATTTTCCGGCTGGTGCATGGCGTGGGGCGAGCCGTCATAGTCAATGACGCAGCGCATGGCGCACTGGCCATAGCTACTGAATTTCGCTATTTTCGGACCAGAGGCGAGGTGTGCACAGCTCACAGCAAACTACAGTGGAAGACGATAACGTTATCTACAGTATATTTGCATTAATATCACAAGAAAAATGTATACTATCAATGTAATAATGCATTTGTTTCACATGGGAATGTCTAAAATCTCAAACTAATTAGGCCTATACCTAATCATTTGTGTTTTAGTCCTATTGTTTTTTATAGGATATATAGTGCAGTAATTGCATCAGATAGCGTAAGTCAATAAATTCTACAAGTCCCTAAACTGTTAGGCTATACAGAAAAAAAGTGTGCCTTTGTGTGGTAACCTAGGATATTATAATAAAACAAAGTCCACCATATACTGAAATAGCCCATAAAGAAACTAGCACATTTTAATTTCTAAATGACCAGCCTAACAACCGTTAATGAATTATCCCACCATGCGACATTATGCATTGATATTATGATCAAACATTTTCACTAATCAAGCATTCAAATGTGGACAACGTCATGTGTGAATAAAAGAAAATCAGAAATACAAGTGAATCCATCTGTCCATGCTTGCCAAGGGTGTATGTCTTTATTCATAAGCTCCATCCATCGCTACAACGATACAACACAATCGATTTAATTAAAATACATTTTTTAAACATCGTCAAAGTCATGTAGAATGACGGCAATAACTCATTATTTAACGGCAATCCAATAAAATAAGAGGATTTACACATTCATTAAATACATTAATTGATAAAAACCCCAATTCCAAAAAAGTTGGGACAGTATGTAAAATGCACATAAAAGCAGAAAGCAGTGATTTGTAAATTCTCTTTTACATATATTTAATTGAAAACAGTCCAAAGAAAAGATATTTAAATCAACTTTATTGATTTTTTTAAATATACGTTCATTCCAAATTTGATGCCTGTAACACATTCCAAAAAAGTTGGCACAGGGGCAAAAAAAAAAGACTGGGAAGTTAAAAAAACACCTGTTTGGAACATTCCACAGGTAAACAGGTGATGCTATCATGACTGGGTATAAAAGGATATCAAAAAACTCTTGATATCTTGATATCTTTCAGCCACTCGTACAAGCGATACTATAACCTCTTGTAATGGGGCGTGACGTGCGAGGTAGGAGGAGCCAAACGCAGCAAGGGGATTCTTTAAGCCCTAGGGCCACTAAGGCGGGAAACCCCGCAGTTAAGGGAGGAGACAAGACAAGGAACAAACACCAAAGCCACAGACCGGCTCACTGTTACACACCAATGAGTAGAAGCACAAATGCCTGGTTTCACAACAAGAAAACCCAACAAGGCGAAATGGAACAAAGAACTGCTACCCCATACTTCTACAAGCTAAGTAACTAAAAAGCAAGCCGGAAATAACAACCGCCCTGTCTCGGCAACGAGACGCATAAGAACAGGCGAGTAGCACAATGGCACAAGCAAAACACACAGCAAACAAACACAGAAAACCAATGCGAATCAGTATTACCAGGAGGCGAAAGGAACGGGGATCTAACGTTCCAAGGCTACTCTCAGAGACTCGTAGTCAAACGCAAACATGTCCACAACATCGCCCAATCCTCCTCACAGGAAGACATGCACCGAAAGGCGAACAGAGCCACAGCTCTGAACAAAATCGCCCAAAACTCCACACACGGAGAAAGGCACACAGGGACGAAAGGACAGCTGCACCGGAATTACCGGCTATCTGACCAACACGAGTATAGAGAATAAACGCCCTGCCTCTTGGTAAAGAGGAATGTAACGAGAAGGCGAAGGAACAGAGATAACGTTCCGTGGCTACTTCCATAAGCTCACAGTCACATGCAGAACATAAAGGGGTAAACGCCAGATCTCCCAGGAGGGAGAAACATTTTACAGGCGAGCCAACGGAGCACCGCAGTCCCATAACTTTACTAGCAGAATGACTAAGCTTAAATAGAAAATAAACACCCTAGCCTCTCAGTAAGGGGAAATGTAACGAGGCGAAGGAACCGAAAATTAATGTTCCAAGGCTATATTGAGGCTCGCAGTCACACGCAAACATGTCCACAACATCGCCCGGTCTCCCCATGGGAAGACATGTACGAAGGGCGAACAGAACTACAGTTCCGAACAGAATCTCCCAAAACTCCATATACGGAGAAAAGCACAAACAGACGAAAGGACAGCTGCACCGGAATTATCGGCTATCAGACTAGCGCAAGCTCAAACACAAATACACGCCCTGCCTCTCAGTACGGAGAAATTAAACATACCAAAGCTACTAACTGGCTCCCTGTAACACGAAAATGAGTAGAAGCTAAAACGCCAGGTCTCTCAGTAAGAAAACTAATCAAAGGTGAAAATGGAACAAAGAACTGCAACTCTATACTTCTACGAGCTAAGTAACTAAGTAGAAGCGAAACGCCTAATCTCCCTACGGGAAGATATGTACCGAAGGGCGAACAGAACTACAGTTCCGAACAGAATCGCCCAAAACTCCATATACGGAGAAAAGCACAAAAAGACGAAATAGAGCAGAGATCCGCAGTCCCATACTTCTACGAGATAAGTAACTAAAGAGCCAGCAAGAAATAAGCCCTGCCTCAGCAATGAGACGTAAAAATAGGCGAGTAGCCCAAATGGTACGAATCACTCACAGCGAACAATACACCACAGTACAAAACAATAAACAAACAATCTCGAAGCCCCGCACGAAGGAAACGGGAGGCTTAAATATCTCTCAAGGTGACCACGCACAGGTGTGGACGCTAACAGAAGCTCCGCAATCCAAACAGGGCGGAGCAAGCATCCACCAAAAGGACAGCGCCCTCGCGTGGCCACCAAGGAAAACGACCGCATTGGAAAAAGGGTTAAAAACCATGACACCTCTCTGCATTTGAATGGACCTCTATGGGAATTGGGGGGTGGGACTAGATTAAGCTGTAAATTACACGGGAATAGTATGGAACCCATGGTTGGCTAAATTGCTGTAAATCATAAAACCAGCCTCAAACCATCATTCTGCTGCCAGATATGAACTAGATATGGATGGATCACTTTAAGGGTGGTTTCTCCTGACTTATTTTCCTATTGAACTCTATGGAAAGAGTTGTAAGAGTACCAGAAAATAAGATATCAAGAGTCTTTTGACATCCTTTTATACACAGTCATGATAGCATCACCTCTTTACCGGTAGAATGTTCCAAATAGGTGTTTTTTTTTAACTTTCCAGTCTTTTTTTTTTTTTTGCCACTGTTGGAATGTGTCGCAGGCATCAAATTCGGAATTAGCGTACGTATATTTACAAAAATCAAAAAAGCTGATAAGGTAAAACATTACATATCTTTTCAATTAAATATATGTAAAAGAGAATTTACAAATTACTGCTTTCTGTATTTATGTGCATTTTACATACTGTTCCAACTTTTTGGAATTGGGGTTTGTACACTCATTATACATTTTTTTACAGTGCAGAATATTGATAATCATAGATAGGACTATTTACAGTTTTGTAGCCTACAGTCATTAGGCTATATATTTTCAAACAAGCTCCCACCCCCACACTTCAGTCCATTTGTTTCGCACACGTTCACGAGCTGGCTTAATTTATTTGTTTTGATTACAATTTATTTTATATTATAACCTAAGTGCAAATTAATGTGTATAGCCTTTTAGCCTTGTTAATAACAACTGAGCGTTTGCACTACTTAATTTATTTGTTTTAATTACAATTAATTTTATATTATAAGCTCTACGAATGATCATGCATTGCTTGGGAAAGCCCCGAAATTAGGAACTCGCCATGGACTGACACACCCACACAGCGGCTCTCCTCCCACTTTGGCGCATGGCGAGTCAAACGGGCTCAGGAGCTTGAAAATCCATGTCGAAAATGCCACTTCGCCAATGTGCCAGCTCGCCACCCACCATGCGCCAGCCAAAAAAATTATGTTTTGTTAATGTGTGGAACAGCTTGCCAGGTCATGTAGTAGACACAGAAAGGATATTCGGGTCCAGGCTTGATGCAGTGCTGTTTACTCTGCAGTTTGTATGTAAATGCAATGCTGAGATGGCCTGAATGGTCTGTTCTCATTATTATTTATTACTTATAGTCTTTTGCAAATACCACATTTATACCTCTGTGTTTGTTAACATTGAAAGCTCTATCCCTACCATTGAAGCTGTAACATTCCAATTTGATGCATCTTTTCAATATTCATTAAGGGGTGTGCCCAAGGACAATATTGTGGCAATAGAGGTTCTGTCCTTGAGCATACCTTTTCATGAATATGTATGTACTGTAGCACAGCACCAGACACACTACTGTATGCAGGAAGCATTGAGGACAGAAGGAATGAAGGAGCTGACCATCTTGCTTGTCTATGAAAATGATTGTGCTAATGCAGTCTCCACAGAATGGTTGCACTCATTACTCATCATTACTGACCCATTAACACAATGCTACTTTAAGCCCAATTTACCTCCCTGGGACAATAAAGATTTCTGTGACTACTACTATAACCAAACAGTTGGCTGTGCTCTTCTGACTACTTTGATGACTCACAGAAATCCCACCCATGGAGCACTAATAGGCTGTCATGACTGAGACTTTTCCAAAGAGATATGCATATGTTCTTTTTTCCAGTACTTTTCATGATGAACAGTGAATACCCTTATGGATTGCTGAGGGAGGTTTCTTTTGTGTCATGGTTCTAGCTGTTCGTGTCACGTTTTATGTTCATTCTCTTGTCATGTCACGTACATGTTTAGTCTGGTCACGCCATGTTTTATGTTTAATTCTTGTTACGTTTCATTTTCATGTCATGTCACGTTTCATGTTTTATTCTTGTTACGATTTATTTTCTAGTCATGTCATGTCACGTTTTATATTTGATTCATGTTACGTTTCCCGTTCATTGTTTAGCATACACCTTTCCGTGTTTTTCCGCAACCTTGTGTTCATGCTGTCTCTCTCTCTCTTGCTGTCGCTCACGCTTTCCTAATTGTTTCATTCTCCCATGTCTATTTTACTAATCTACTAACGTTAGATCAGGATTGGGTAATACTAACATTCTAACCATGTGTTCATGTTTACCTTACGTTTCTCGTGCATGCCATTTACTAATTTACTAACGCTAGGTCAGGATAGGTTTATTACTAACGATTACTAATTATCTTGTTACCTTGTCAGCCCTCCACACCTGATTTCCATTCGCATGCTGCTCTCTAGCTAAGTGTCTGCACCTGTCTACACCTGCATATAAACTCAGTGTTCATGTTGTGTCTTTGCGAAATTGTTGCCTCCTGTTTTCAGTGCACTTTTGAGCGTTATTTCCAAGCCTGCTTTTTGTTACGATCCAAGCCTGTTTTTTGACCACTGTTACTGACTTCTGTTTTGTTGACCACTGCCTGCCTGTACTACGAGTTATTGCCTGCTGTCTTTGTACTGTTGCCCCGTGGAGCGGACTTCGGTCTGGACTCTTGCATCGTCTTCGACTCCGAGCCTGCCTACTGTCTGCCTGTACTACTGCCCTGCTGACAGCTACTCTGGTTACTGGACTTTTCGCATGGTGTATCGATTCTGAGACTGCCTTCTCCCTTGGTACTGTACTTTGGTTTTGGCTGGATTACCCGTGTATGAACTTTGCTTGTGTTTTGACTACGCTCATTGGACATTCCGTTAATAAAGTCCTGACGGGACTATCTCCAACCACTGTTTCTGAGTCGTGCATTTCGGGTCCTACATCACGCACCCGTCTCAGAACAATTTCGCCAGCATGGACCCTGCTGACTCAACGGCCATGTTCCACGCCCTCCAGCAACAAGGCGCCCTGGTTCTGCAACACTCTCAAGGGATCTCCGAACTTCGTCAGGAGATTCGAGAGCTGTGTGCGGAGATGAGGAGACTCGCCGTCACTGTTCAGCCACGCCCCTTGGAACAACCTGCTAAACCGCCTGCACCTACACCTGCCAGCTCCATGGGAACCTGGCAATTCCGGGAGCCACAACAACCCCCCCCGGAGAGGTTCGGCGGAGAACCGGAGAGATGCAAGGCGTTCTTGCTCCAGTGTGACTTTGTGTTCCGGCAGCAACCACAGACCTACAACAGTGACAACCGCCGGATCGGCTACGTGATGGGGCTACTCAAGGGGAGGGCGTTGGACTGGGCTACAGCTGTGTGGTCCGGGGGTTCATTCCCTCCCCGGTACCCGGTCTTCGCTGAGGAGATCCGTAAGGTCTTCCAGCACGCATCCAGCGATGAAGAACCTTCCCAGCGCCTGATCACCCTTCATCAAGGCCGGAAGACCGCGGCGGATCATTCGATCGACTTCCGCACCCTCGCGGCTGCGACCAACTGGAATGATGCGGCTCTAGCGAACCTGTTCCTCGCCAGTCTGAGTGAGGCACTCCAGGACGAGTTGGCGCACCTCGAACCTATCACTCAGTTCGACCCACTCGTCCGTGCCGCCATTCGTTTGGACAACCGGGCCAGACTACGCCGGACCGAAAGACAGGTTCTTCCCGGCCAGCCGTACCCCAGGCGAGGATCTAGTTCACGTCCCGAGGAGATGCAAGCTGAGGGAGTCGAACCCATGGATATTTCCCGTGCGGGGATGAAGATCTCACCCGAGGAACGGAGACAACGGAGAACTACCGGTTCCTGTTTCTATTCTGGGAGGTTGGGACACACCCAAGATCAGTGTACCCTCCACTCCAAGAAGTCAGGCCCATCCGTTGAGGTGAGAGCGCTCGACAACCAAGAGGGGTCTGCTAGGAATGACCATCGTCCCACCCTTACCGCCATGTTGATGCTTCCCGACAGAATGGTCCAGGTGAACGCGTTGGTGGACTCCGGAGCGGACGCGAACCTCATTGATGATGTGATGGTCAAGGAACTGGACATTCCCACCCTCCCACTGCCCCACCCCGAGAATGCTCGGTCATTGGATGGCAAGACGTTTTGCCGCATGACCCACATCACCAAACCCATCCAGCTAATCATTTCCGGAAACCACCATGAGATGATCCAGTTCCGCGTCATCCGGTCCCCTAATGATCCGCTCATTCTGGGATTACCCTGGCTCCAGAAACACAACCCTACCATTGACTGGAGTTCAAGCCAGATTCAAGCCTGGAGTCGTGAGTGTCACCAGTCCTGCCTGCGATCCGCTCCTGCACCAGCAGAGGGCGTACCCACTCCAACGCAAGTCCCCAAGCCCTCCCTTGAGAAGGTGCCCACCCCTTACCACAACCTGGGCGCGGTCTTCTCCAAGACCCCCTCATCGACCCTACAACTGTGCCATCGAGCTGCTACCCGGTTCCACTCTCCCCTCAAGCCGTCTCTATAATGTCTCCAGACCTGAAAGGGAGGCTATGGAGAAATATATCCGGGACTGCCTTGCCAACAAATTGATTCGCCCATCCTCTTCACCCATGGGCGGCGGATTTTTCTTCGTTCAGAAGAAGGATGGCCCATTGCGTCCGTGCATCGACTTCAGAGAACTCAACAACATCACAGTTAAGAACAAGTATCCTCTGCCATTAATGGACTCCGCCTTTCACCCTCTACACGATGCCACCATCTTCACCAAGTTAGACCTACGTAACGCCTACCACCTGGTTCATATTCGAGAAGGTGACGAGTGGAAGACCGCCTTCAATACCTCCCTCGGACACTTTGAGTACCTAGTCATGCCGTTCAGCCTAACTAACGCACCCACCGTATTCCAGGCGCTTGTCAACGACGTCCTTCGGGACTTACTGGGCCGACACGTATTCGTTTACCTCGACGATATCCTAATCTACTCCACCAATGCCAAGGAACATGAGATCCACGTCAGGCAAGTTCTCCAGAGACTGTTGGAGAACAAACTGTTTGTCAAAGCGGAGAAATGTGTCTTCCACACCGACGCTGTCGAGTTCCTTGGCTTCATTGTGGATAAGGGACAGATCAGGGCAGATCCCAAGAAAGTTCAGGCGGTCACTGACTGGCCCACGCGTTCCTCTCTGAAACACCTCCAACGCTTCTTGGGATTCGCCAATTTCTACAGGAGATTCATCAGGTCTTATAGCTAAGTTGTCTCCCCCCTCACCAAGCTCACATCCACTGCCATGCCATTCCGTTGGGGTCCCAAAGCGGAGGGAGCATTCTTCAAGATCAAGAAACTGTTTTCCTCCACTCCTATCCTGGTGCACCCCGACCCCACCTGCCAGTTTGTTGTGGAGACGGATGCGTCCGACACTGGGGTGGGAGCCGTGCTTTCGCAAGTTTTTTCCTCCGACAATCGGCTTCACCCATCCGCCTTCTTCTCCAAAAAGCTTTCACCGGCGGAGAGGAATTATGACATGGGGAACCAAGAACTCCTCGCCGTCAAATTGGCACTGGAGGAGTGGAGGCATTGGCTGGAGGGGTCCGAGAAACCTTTTGTCGTCTGGACTGACCACAAGAACTTGGCGTACCTCCAGACGGCTAAGAGACTGAACTCACGCCAAGCTAGATGGGCGCTATTCTTCGGAAGGTTCAACTTTGCACTCACCTACCGCCCGGGTTCCAAGAACGTCAAGCCGGATGCCCTGTCCCGACAATTCAACACCTGCTCCGAGCGTGAGACGCCTGAGAACATCCTCCCTGTTTCCTGCACGGTCGCTTCCGTAACCTGGAAGATTGAGGCGGTGATCCAGAGGGCTCTACGTGAGGAGCCCGATCCCAGGTCCAACCCCGACACATGCCTTTACGTCCCCTCAGCTGCTCAGACACAGGTGCTTCAATGGGCTCATTCGTCTCTCCTGTCCTGCCATCCCGGCTTTACCCGCACCTTGGCAGTGCTGACGCGTAAGTTTTGGTGGAGCTCCATGATCCCTGACACCAGGCGCTTCATCAAGGCTTGCACCACCTGCGCCAGAAGCAAGGCTTTCCACCAGGCTCCAGCTGGACTGCTCCAACCTCTGCCTGTGCCCAGCTGACCCTGGAGCCACATCGGGGTGGATTTTGTTACCGGACTTCCCCCTTCCGAAGGTAACACCACCATCCTCACCGTAGTGGACAGGTTCAGCAAGGCAGCCCACTTCATCCCCCTGCCCGAACTACCTACCGCCCAAGAGACCGCTGATGTGTTAGTCAAAGAGGTGTTCCACATCCATGGCATCCCCGCGGACATCGTATCCGACCGAGGCTCTCCACATTCCCCTTCAATTCACTTCCCACAAATTGCAACCCCGTTTCATTGGTCCCTTCAAGATTCTCTCTATCATCAACCCCGCATCTGTTAAGTTGTCACTCCCTGCTTCCCTCAAGATTCACCCCACGTTCCATGTTTCCTGTATTAAGCCTGTATCTTCTCACCCCCTATGTCCCCCCGATCCTCCACCCCCTCCTCCCCGCATCATTGACAACCATCCTGCTTTTACAGTCAAGAAGCTTTTGAACATTCGTAAGAGGGGTTGTGGTTTCCAGTACCTGGTTGACTGGGAGGGTTATGGCCCAGAGGAGCGTTCCTGGGTCGCTCCCAGTCTTCTTCTGGACACATCATTGATTAAAGACTTTCACCGTGACCACCCTGACAAGCTCACGAGACCGCCAGGAGTTGGTCGTTAGGGGGGGGGGGGGGGGGGGTCCTGTCACGGTTCTAGCTGTTCATGTCACGTTTTATGTTCATTCTCGTCTTAGTTAGATTTCTTGTCATGTCACGTACATGTTTAGTCTGGTCACGCCACGTTTTATGTTTAATTCTTGTTACGTTTCATTTTCATGTCACGTTTCATGTTTCATTCTTGTTACGATTTATTTTCTAGTCATGTCATGTCACGTTTTATATTTGATTCATGTTACGTTTCCCGTTCATTGTTTAGCATACACCTTTCCGTGTTTTTCCGCAACCTTGCGTTCATGCTGTCTCTCTCTCTCTTGCTGTCGCTCACGCTTTCCTAATTGTTTCATTCTCCCGTGTCTATTTTACTAATCTACTAACGTTAGATCAGGATTGGGTAATACTAACATTCTAACCATGTGTTCATGTTTACCTTACGTTTCTCGTGCATGCCATTTACTAATTTACTAACGCTAGGTCAGGATAGATTTATTACTAATGATTACTAATTATCTTGTTACCTTGTCAGCCCTCCACACCTGATTTCCATTCACATGCTGCTCTCTAGCTAAGTGTCGGCACCTGTCTACACCTGCATATAAACTCAGTGTTCATGTCGTGTCTTTGCAAAATTGTTGCCTCCTGTTTTCAGTGCACTTTTGAGCGTTATTTCCAAGCCTGCCTTTTGTTACGATCCAAGCCTGTTTTTTGACCATTGTTACTGACTTCTGTTTTGTTGACCACTGCCTGCCTGTACCACGAGTTATTGCCTGCTGTCTTTGTACTGTTGCCCCGCGGAGCGGACTTCGGTCTGGACTCTTGCATCGTCTTCGACCCCGAGCCTGCCTACCGTCTGCCTGTACTACTGCCCTGCTGACAGCTACTCTGGTTACTGGACTTTTCGCATGGTGTACCGATTCTGAGACTGCCTTCTTCCTCGGTACTGTACTTTGGTTTTGGCTGGATTACCCGTGTATAAACTTTGCTTGTGTTTTCACTACGCTCATTGGACATTCCGTTAATAAAGCCCTGACGGGACTTTATCTCCAACCACTGTTTCTGAGTCGTGCATTTCGGGTCCTACCCTCACGCACCCATCTCATTTTGGTCCATTTCTTTTCAAACACCATACCTGTAGAAACACGCACCCCGACGAAGATTGCAGCATCAAAAGATTAGTTATTTTATGAATACAGCGTGGATGTTCTTTGAGCAATTTTATCAACGACGCTTCTTCAGTACACAACTGCACGTCTGAAAATGACTTTGTTGGTTGCGTAAACATTTTTCCATTTTTGGATTGCTTAAAAAGAGATGGATACCAAAAAACTTTTTCTTGTCCTTTTCAATTTGAATTTGGCATTTTTAGCCTTCTGTTGCTTTGCTTTTTACTGGCTTTGAAAACAGATAAAGACGACGCGATGGGAAAGCCGCACAGGAATTCCTGAGAATGATCTGTGAGGCTCTGCTAATTGGCCCCATTAAAAACGCATCCTTGGCAACACGCCCTTATCTGTCCTATCTGAACTCCGCCCACAGTCCGAGAAACAGGAAATGATGAGGTGTCTCTGCTCATGTGGCTGGCTTGTTAACGCTGCAATTTGTAACTTCTAATAAAAGTGTGAATTATTCATGCACTCATATTGAACCTTATAGTGCTGCCAAGTTCACAGTCATTGCCACTCTGAACTGAATATCACAATCCCTGACAGCTTGAGCCTAATAATAGAGGAAGGAATTAGGAAAGCACTTAAATGCTAGATAATGTCCCGCTAGCCCACTATGAAATGACAGAACAGATGAACAAAATAATACTATTGCTGTGTACTTTAAGGCATTTAATGTGGCCTAAATCCAATGCAAAATTCCACTGTGATATCAACAACTTTTTCACTGGGCGAGAATATTGCCATTGTCCATATATTCTTACAGTGGAGGGTGAGGAATCCAAAAATGTGTTGAGCTGTTGTGCGCAATGTATGGCTAACTGATGTGAACCAATAAGCAGTTCAGTTAAGTAAATGAGCTTGTAAGCGAATCACTAAGTGAGAGTGGGTGAGTCAGCAAGTGAATGAGAGCGTGAGAGTGAGTGAGTGAATCCGTCAGTCAGTCAGTCAGTCAGTCAGTCAGTCAGCAAGAAGCAATTGAGTGAGTAAGAGTGAGTGAATCGCTGAGCCAGTGAGTCAGTGAATTATCGAGAGAGTGAGTGAATAAGTTGGTGCAGCATTGTGTGCATGAGTAAGTACGTAAGACAGGAACACAATGGTGTCTGGTGCTGCTTTGTGAAGTAGCACGGTGCATTCGTAACACATCCCACAGCTGCGATCCGTGCAAGAGTGGAGAAAGCCACTTAATGTGAGTCATACCCCCTTGTCTTTGAGTTTCTGGACTGCTGCGCGCTGACCTCACACTGTCATCTCCAGTCCAAAAAGGCACGGTTATACCTTTGCCCTAAGAAATAGACTTGCTATCCAAGCCGTTTTAGGAAAGGAACCGGCAGGATGTGCACGCCCCAAAGGAATCGCGGCAATCCGTGGTGAAGCGAGCCTGACACAGACACAGAGTGTAGCCCACGCTAAGTCTAGCGAGCGAGACGGAGATTCCTCTTCTCCCATACACACGAACACGAATCGAGTCCTCAGATCCAGTGGTAGTACAATCTGTATTTCGAAGCTGTGATTCAGAGAAGGATGAGTCACTGTGCAATGGGGTCAGAGGAGGAAGAGAAAGACAGACAGAGACAAGGAAGAAAAGGTACAGAAGTCTGGGCCAACCTGACTCCTATAAGCCACCGCAGCATAACAATCTGGCCCCTGTTGCCACCGCATACGTTATTTATCAATTCCGGCCGTCGTGCAGAAAAAAAAAAAAAGCCCTGGCCCTCGCTGTGAGAAAAGAGCTACCGTACTGCCTCAAAGTATGTACCCCTACATCATGGCACGCGTCCGCAAGCGTCGGGCGCAGATCCATCACCGCCTGCCTCTTTGGCATTACTTCACATTCCAGTCCCACGTGAGTGTTTCTACTTTAAAGGGATAGTAATACCTCCAGATGTTACCAGTTTTAACCGCAATACTTCATTTGACAATGGCCTAAATTATTTGCCGGCTTTTTCCCCAGCTGTAAATGTCATACAACGTTGGCAGCTTTGCAACTTACATTCAAGAGACAGTTCAGGCTGAGGCTGACTGTTGACTGTTTTTAATTATCTTCACTGGTCCTGTGTAGAGTAGCAATGCACTACACACAAAAGTTTCAGGACTTAAAAGTTAAAAGGATTTAAAGGTAAATGCAGACCTGGATCAGCTGGGACAAGCTCATATTGCCTTGCAATGATTTTACAACAAAACCTATTTGAAAGGGTAAAAAGGCCCTTGTATTATATCCTGACCGTGCTGGTGACCTAGCAGGGATGGTTTCGGATGGCGCAGAGCATCCCTGTCTCTGTAAGGGGGCGTGACGTGTGAGGAAGGAGGAGCCAAACGCAGCAAGGGGATTCATAAAGCCCTTAGGCCACTAAGGCGGGATACCCGCAGATAAGGGAGGAGGAACAGGACAGGCAGTACCAGACATTTACCGGCTAGACCAACGCGAGATTAATTGAAAATAAGCGCCCTGCCTCTCTATGATGAGGAAATGTAACGAGGCGAACAGGAACAGAGATTTAACGTTCCCATGGCGAGATAAATAGGCTCGCAGTCAAATGTAGAAAGCAAAGGGGTAAACACCCGATCTCCCAGGAGAGAGAAACATTTTACAGGTGAGCCGACGGAACACCGTCGTCCCATAACTTTACGATCCATATAGACTAACGCAAGCTTGATATAAAACAACCACCCTAGCCTCTCAGTAAACGAATGTATGTAACGAGGCGAAATGGAACAGAGAGCTAACGTTCCGAGGCTATTATTAGAAACACGCAGTCAAACACAAACACGTCCACAACATCGCCCAAGCTCCACATAAGGAGACAACATACCCGGAGAACGAAACAGAACAACAGTTCACAACAAAATCGTGAGAACGAAAAAAGGCGAACAGGACAGCTGCAATAAAAGACCAATGCAAAATAGCACGACAGCCTCAAAATAAATAAAAACCCTGACTCACAACAAAGGGGAACGTAGTCCACGAGAAGGAGACAACAGGGAATAAACGTACCGAAGCTACTTACTGGCTCACAGTAACACGGAATTGAGTAGAAGCAAAACGCCAGATCTCTCAGTAAGAAAACCAAATAACAGGCGAAGGGGAACAAAGAACAGCTACTCTACACTTCTACAAGCTAAGCAAACTAGCAGAAGCGAAAACGCCCAATCTCCCATGAGACGACATGCACCGAGGAGCGAACAGAACTACAGTTCCAAACAGATTCGCCCAAATCTCCATACACGGAGAAAAAGCACATTATGGCGAAATAGAGCAGAGATTTACGGTCCCAAACCTCTACGAGATAATTAACCGCCTAAGCCAGCAAGAAATAAGCCCTGCCTCAACAACGAGACGTTAAAAATAGGCGAGTAGCCAAAACGGTACGAGAATTCACAGCCAACAATAACACCACAGTCCAAACAATGAACAATTAATGTAGAAGCCCCGAACGAAGGAAACGGTAGGCTTATATAACTCATGTGACTACGAACAGGTGTAAATGCTTAACAGAAACTCCGCAAACTCAGCAGGGCGGAGCAAGCATCTACCAAAAGGGCAGCGCCCTCGCGTGGCCACCGAGGAAAACGACCGCATGGGAAAACAGGGTTGAAAACCATGACAGTCTCACTGCATGGGAGCAACTTCTAGGGCCAATCAGGTGCCTGCGGGCTGCAGCGTGAAAAGAAATGGCGGCTGACAGAACGCATGTGTGTGCTCCTCACAAACTTATGGTGGAGTGATGGGACTGGCAGATGACTACACACTGGTGTTCAAAATTGGGGGGAAAATCAGGGAATACATTTTTTTTAAACGATTGACTGACGTCAAATGAAATGACGGACTGAAATCAAAGCATGTATGCCAGCACACAAACAGACATGCACAAATGCACACACATACACACACGTAGAGTACCCCAGTGATATAAGTTCAGTGTGTGTCTGCCTTATTTTCCATCAGGATTTCCCCTGTGTCCTTCAGAACTGGCCATTAATGCTTGATAGAGCAGAGAGGCCGAGCAGGTGATAGCTAGAGTGATGCAATCTGGTTACAGATGACTCAGCACTCTGCAATAAAGCCCTGTGACAAAGAACCAGCATCAATTCATCACTCAATGAATATAACCGTGCGTGCGAGCACGTGAAAGTGTGAACGAGTGTTCACACTCAGGGAGCAACGTGGCTTAACGGTCAAAGGTTGAGGGTTTGAGTCCCAGCCGGGGTGCTGCCATTGTACCCTTAAGTGAGGTACTTGAACTGAATCGCTTCAGTAAATATCCAGCTGTGTAAATGGATTGTTTGTAAAAAAAAAAAATTTAAAAAGTAATCTGTGTACGTCGGTCTGGATAACAGCGCCTGCTAAATGCCAAAATTAAATTAAACGAGCGCGTGCACAGACAAGACCCCGCGGTAATGTACAGAGAGTGAGTGTAATGGCAGCTCCAGTGACAGTAATAGCTGTAGAACTTATGAGGTGCCCGTGGCTCAGTGCTGGCGTCATTAGCATTTCAGAGGGGGGAGGGTTCCTGCAGGCGTTATTTCCTCTTTATCAGTAGAGCTAATCACCTTCCACTGGGCCCACGATTGCGCACAGCTCACACCAGATCTGCACCGGGCCACGGCTACCAAGCTCAAATTTTATCCATTAGTGAGGTGTGAAAAAAGAACATGCTCCACTGGTGGTTTTAATTCAGTTTCGTTCAAACTGTGTATTTATATACTACCAGTTATATAGTGAGGTTTGGTCACTTTTATTCAGAATTAATTAAGTTCAACACTCAATTAGAATTCTATATGTCAGTAGAGCCCAACTTAGACACGACAATGGGTTGGAAAAATGACATGAATATGTGAATAATAGAAACAATAATTGATATAACATTCTATGACTTAATCTTAATCAGAGGAAATGATAATTATGCGACGGCTAAATATAGAAGCTAACAGTCCTACCATTAACAAAGGTTAGTTTGTGTTATGGGTTAATGACACGCTAAACTATATTTCGTGGTTAGCTTGTTTTATCAGTCTCATAAATATGAAGTTTTAACAGTGTAAAACTATAAGGTCAGGGAAATTGGCTATTCCCGACCTAAACGCACATAGCAAAACAAAATACAAACAACAGTAGGAACCAGCAGTAAAATAACCTCAATTGGGTATTACAGGTTTTATGCTAGCCTATCAATTGATGTCAGTGCTAAATAAAATGCATTTCAATACTTAACAGTAACAAAGGGAGGCCAGTCCCGATTCCGTAAGTGATGTCAGCTCATCAGCTGATCCAAGGTCCCGGCAGGTGCGGACTCCTGGAGACTTCTTCACGAAGTCGCGTCGCGACAGGTTTTCAGTCAGGTCGACGTGGACGTGCACAGATCTCCACTTGGGTCCGGCCGCAAGGGAGACAGTAGAGGAACAGTTTGAAGAAACGCATCCTCAAAACAGCTGTTGAGAATAAACCTGCTTAGTTTATTCTGTGGACGGTGGCAGTCCAACTCTGTCTCGGTGATCAGGCGAGATGCGGGTTGGGAAACGCAGAAGTCCATCAGGGTTTCAGTGGTGCGTCTGGTAGAGGCAAGACTGCGTCTTACCCATCAGAGCAAAGTTGGTAAAGTTCCATCGGTTTTTATGGTCAAAATTCCTTTGATCCCAATTGGTAGATGGCTTTAGGGCACCCATACAATAGATTGGCTAATTTCCTTGGAACCATCAATGAAACACATCAGCCATTTACAATCACCTCAGGGTGGGTGTGTGTTTGTGTGTTAAATTTGGGTCTCCCCTCTCAAAGGAGGGGGGGGGGGTGTTCCTGCCCAAACTGGCGCCTGATCGATCAAGCAGTCTGTGTTCATCTCAGAGTCACATGAAGAAGGAAACAGACACTGCATTGTGCCTCAGTTGATCAGGAGTGTTAATTGTGAACGACTTCGCAGGGGGCCCAGTCTCATGATCAGAAAGACAGAGTCCCAAAATGTCCCTGTGTAACCATTACACTACAGACCACCCATACACAGACACCCTAGGGCTCTCTCTACACTACAGGTCAGCCCTACACAGACACCCTCGGGCCCTCATCTCAATGAGGTAGAGGTGGGAAGGACTGCTGGTCTTTGTTCTATAAGCAGAGCGGGGAAATAAGCAGGGACCTATAAGCATGGAAATAAGTCGGCGCTTCCTTTTCTGCGAGTTCCGTGCCCTTTTCTACTAAAAAAAAAAAAAAGAACAGTGAAACGAGACGCCAACAAAACGGAAATGACACGAAGCAAAACAAATATGTTACCACACAACGACTGCTGGAGACTGACAGCCTCTTCAAGCGATGAGCTCATTTGCTTTTCTGTGAAAGTGTTCAGTCCCTGTGGGGCTCAGTCTTTTTCCCCTTCTCTTTCTCACTCTGTCTCTCTCTCCCTCTCTCCTCAGAGGAAAATCTCCCTCCATCCAGCCTCGAACACTCACACGCTGGCCTTTTTCCTCCTCACGGAGGGGTCTGGGGGGGAGGATTCGGGATGCGCGACATCAACGCCCCCGCCACCTTCGAGTCAGGGACACGCTGACCCCCAGACTATCTGGGAGAGCGGACTACCGTCACGACATTCAATTCAACCTTTCTGCCGTATTACTCATCCCACCCCCCTGCAAGCCCAAGCCCCCCAGATGGGCCTTACCCACACTGCAGAAAGGCTGCCACTGCTCATGTCCTCACATTACTCCCACACTCCCATTTCATCATAATAGGAACCGCTAAGTGCAACCCAAAGACTGCTGACTGTCTACTCTCAGAAACTGCGAACCTACCACTGAATTAAGACATAATATACATAATGGTGGAACAATCCATTTGCAGTTGAACTTCAACAGTTCGGTTTTTAAAATGACATTTAAAATGTCCTTAATAATCCTTATTTTCTTTGGTCTGACGCCACGTTCAGCATCTTCTGATGGTCAAAAGCACAAATAATTTACTTTGGTGGTGACTTCCTGCAAAACATATGAGTGAAATCTGAACTGTGCATCATTACTAGCATTTTGTAATGTGGCTGTGAAGTTAAGCACTGCTCAGTGTTGTAAGAGCGTAGCAATTAAAGCCTCCTCCCTTTGTACAACATTGAATTTAGTGTAATATAGTAATTCACATCAAGAGCGTGCAGCCCAGCCCGTTGCTCAAGGAAGCCCAAATGAAACATCTGTGTACATCTGTGGAAGGAGAACATCAACCAGAAAATCTCTGTGAGCACACCTGATAACCGGTCACACACATTACACATACACTTATAGTACGCCACCTATTGAACCACACTGTTAGGGTGGAACACTGCCGATGTAGTGGTACTGAGAACTGATGTAGTGGTACTGAGAACTGATGTAGTGGTACTGGGAACTGGGCTTTTAACCCAATTAACTTTGGCCTACCAGAGGCAATTTCCACCTAGTTTCTACTAGTCAATACCTCAAAAAATATTCACTGCACATCCATGGTTTAAAGTTCAGAATACATTTAAAATGTTTCCCACAGGATTTTCTGAAACTGTGGTGGGTGGACCCCGAACTGTCTAGGGGGGTCTGGGGGCATGCTCCCCCGGAAGAAAACTTTGTCAATTTCAACAGCTAAATGTATCAATTTGGTGCTATTTGAGATTAAAATCTAAACACTAGATCCACAATTCTTTGTGATTGGAACATGGGAAATGGAACACGTGAAATATATTGAATTTTGGCTAGACAGCTAGCTAACATCATACCGCCAGAAACGTGGTCTGATGAAAAATATTCAAAAACTTTTGGTCAGTAGACAATACAGAAACCATCACAATGCATTTTAACCTGTTCTAGTCCAAAGCTCAGCCCTGTCTTAAGTGGGACTGAAAACTACAATAAAAACAAGTTGAATACTTGTTTATTGACAAGAAAGCCGAATCAGTTTGGCTTGCTATCAAATCTTTGCTACCTTTGTTGATACTTCCTCTTTGTCTTCTCTCTGTCTTTTCGTAGTAATTTTTAAAAGTATATCCTGTTATAAGACGTAGACACCGAACGAGCCGGGTGACGCCAGACAGAGATTGTTCCTTCCACAAGCTTCTCACAATAATTTGCTGGAATTTTGGCCCATTCCTCCTGACAGAACTGGTGTAAGTGAGTCAGGATTGTAGGCCTCCTTGCTCGCACACGCTTTTTCAGTTCTGCCCACAAATTGAGGTCAGGACTTTGTGATGGCTACTCCAATACCTTGTCTTTGTTATCCTTAAGCCATTTTGCCACAACTTTGGAAGTATGCTTTGGGTCATTGTCCATTTGGAAGAGCCATTTGCGACCAAGCTTTAACTTTCTGGCTGATGTCTTGAGATGTTGCTTCAATATATCCACATAATTTTCCTAAGTCCTCACCAGTTCCTCCTGCAGCAAAGCACCCCCACAACATGATTCTGCCACCCACGTGCTTCACAGTTGGGATGGTGTTCTTTGGCTTGCAAGCCTCACCCCTTTTCCTCCAAACATAACGATGGTCATTATGGCCAAACAGTTACATTTTTGTTTCATCAGACCAGAGGACAAAAAGTAAGATCTTTATCCCCATGTGCAGTTGCAAACTGTAGTCTGGCTTTTTTATGGCGGTTTTGGAGTAATGGTTTCTTCCTTCCTGAGCAGCCTTTCAGGTTATGTCAATATAGGACTCGTTTTACTGTGGATATAGATACTTTTGTACTTGTTCCCTCCAGCATCTTCTACAAGGTCCTTTGCTGTTGTTCTGGGATTGATTTGCACTTTTCGCACCAAAGCACGTTCATCTCTAGGAGACAGAACTCCTTCCTGAGCGGTATGACGGCTGCGTGGTCCCATGGTGTTTATACTTGCATACTATTTTTTGTACAGAAGAACATGGTACCTTCAGGCGTTTGGAAATTGCTCCCAAGGATGAACCAGACTTGTGGAGGTCCACAATTTTCTTTCTGAGGTCTTCGCTGATTTCTTTTGATTTTCCCATGATGTCAAGCAAAGAGGCACTGATTTTGAAGGTAGGCCATAAAATACATCCACAGGTACACCTCCAATTGACTCAAATAATGTTAATTAGCCTATCATACGTTTCTAAAGCCATGACATAATTTTCTGGAATTTTCCAAGCTGTTTAAAGGCACAGTCAACTTAGTGTATGTAAACTTCTGACCTACTGGAATTGTGATATAGTGAATTAAAAGTGAAATATTCTGTCTGTAAACAATTGTTGGAAAAATTACAAAAAATCTGTGGAGTGGGTAAAAATTAGTTTTAATGACTAAGTGTATGTAAACTCCCGACTTCAACTGTACATAATACACATACATTACGTTGCTTAATGTTTTCAAATACATTTAAAGAGATACTGCAGAGGCTTTTCTAAGGCCTTTTTTACCGCTTCAATTTGAAGTGGAACTCGTGAGTAGGTGTGGTCATATGACAATGGTGTCACGTAGTCATATTATGAATATTCATACAGTCAAGGAGTGAAAGGGTGTGTCTTGATGAACTGACTCAGGCCCCCACTGAACTCAGCCCCCTTCCTGCTCTCTCCTCACCTAAACAAACAACAAAATGACAAGCGACAAGAGTGACAGCAATACTGCAGGGAGTTTTGAGGTGGAGGAGATTGAAAGGATTCCTTCGTGGTGGAAGACTCTTCCTCGCGAAGATGTTGCTTGGGAAATACAGCCGTATTCATTCGAGTCACTGGCAGCAGCAGCCGCTGTATTAGTTGAGCGACGTCTTCGCGATCGAGGAGAGGACCGGGGATGTAACCGAATGGTAGAGCTAACGTTACCTAGCTAAGTTAGCTTGTTTGTCTGCCTAAAGTAACGTTACTATTAAACACATTCAAATACACAGCAAAACCCAGTCAAACAGTAACGTTAGTATATTGAACATGGCTGGTTGTAGCACCCAGCTTCACTTGGTCCGGAGAGAATTGTTATCATTTATTAGCTAACATTCATAAATGATAGCGATAATTAGCTATCTAGCTAAGTTAACCAGTTCTCTGGACCAAACGGGGCTAAACTCACACACAATAGACTGCTTTGCATTACCTAATTTATCGATACATTCCATCTCTGCAGATTATGAAAGCTACAGGGGCGGTGGTGTTACACCGAGGAACAATACATCTGACTCCTGGGCATAATGCAGGCAAGTTAGCTAAAGATACCAAAGTAAGACGTTGTAGATGAATAACTCTCTATGGCTACGTTCACACTGCAGGTAAAAAGTGGCCCAGATCCGATTTTTTCCTCAAATGTGACACAGATCAGATTTTTTTATGGAAGTGTGAACAGCGAAAATCACATTGAATCTGACATTTACAATTCTCATTTGGGCCACTTTTGAATGTGGTATTAGATGCCGATACATAACCGATTGTGTCAAAGCGACCGCAGTCTGTCAGATCGGAATTAATGTGACTTTTTACGTCATT
The DNA here is from genome assembly GCA_029718625.1 of Synaphobranchus kaupii. Classification (NCBI taxonomy): domain Eukaryota; kingdom Metazoa; phylum Chordata; class Actinopteri; order Anguilliformes; family Synaphobranchidae; genus Synaphobranchus; species Synaphobranchus kaupii. The sequence continues at coordinate 82,267,386 of CM056376.1, read as the reverse complement.
TTTGATGCACCTAGCAGGGCATTAGAACATTAGCGCACGGGCTAGTTAACTCACTATTGTACAGGGTAGGTTATCAACAGATTCACATTATATTATCATGTGTTGTCATTTTAGATAAGTGGGAAATGTGCAAAGCAGTGGCAAACGATACACCATAATAAGTCGGAAGTAGGCAACGTTTTAATATCATTCGCGGACAGCTGTGTTACCCGTTTTGTGATTTAAAATAATGTTAGAACTGTCCATATTATTGTCTTGGTTTGTTGCACGGTATTCATTATTCACGGTTTTCTCATGTGGCTGCTTACCGAACGTTATGGTTGTCGGTCCAATAGTGTGTCAATAGTTTAATCTAAGGGTGCGCATGCTAGGCTATACGTTACACATGAAGTTGAACAGATGTGTCGTGTGATACTATAGCTTTTTTATATTGTGTATTTTAACATGGCTGGAACGCTGTATTGACCAATCTGCATCCCGGAACTATCCGTTTTATACAGTGCCTTGCGAAAGTATTCACCCCCCTTGGCATTTTTCCTATTTTGTTGCAGTACAACCTGTAATTTAAATTGATTTTTATTTGGATTTTATGTAATGGACCAACACAAAATATTCCAAATAGGTGAAGTGAAATGAAAAAAAAAACTTGCTTTAAAAAATTTTTAAAAAATAAAAAACTGAAAAGTGGCACGTGCATATGTATTCACCCCCTTGGCTTTAATGTATTTTTAAAGTATCATATTTAATATGTGGTCGCATATCCTTTGCATGCTGTTACTTCCTGAAGTCTGTGACCCATCAACATCAAAAGACTCTCGATATCTTATTTTCAGGTACTGTTACAAGCGATACTATAACCTCTCTGCATTTGAATGGATCTCTATGGGAATTGGGGGGTGAGACTAGATTCAGATGTAAATTACGCTGGTACAGTATGGAACACATGACTGGCTAAATGGCAGTAAGTCATCAAGGGTCTAAGGTATCAAACGAGCCCCAAACCATCACTCTGCGGCCACATATGGAGTAGATGTGGATGGCTCACTGCAAGGGTTATTTCTCCTGACTCATTTTCCTATAAAACTCTATGGGGAAAAAAGTCAGGAGAAGAAACCCTTAAAGTGATCCATCCACATCTACTCCATATCTGGCAACAGAGTGATGGTTTGGGGCTCGTTTGATAGCTCAGACCCTTGATAACTTACAGCCATTTAGCCAGCCATGTGTTCCATACTGTACCAGTGTAATTTACAGCTGAATCTAGTCTCACCCCCCAATTTCCATAGAGATCCATTCAAATGCAGAGAGGTTATAGTATCGCTTGTAACAGTACCTGAAAATAAGATATCGACAGTTTTTTTGATGTTGATGGTCACAGACTTCAGGAAGTAACAGCATGTAAAGGATATGCGACCAAATATAAAATATGATACTTTAAAAATACATTAAAGCCAAGGGGGTGAATACATATGCACGTACCACTTTTCAGTTTTTTAAAATTTTTTTTATTTTTTAAAGCAAGTTTTTTTTTTCATTTCACTTCACCTATTTGGACGATTTTGTGTTGGTCCATTACATAAAATCCAAATAAAAATCTATTTAAATTACAGGTTGTACTGCAACAAAATAGGAAAAATGCCTACGGGGGTGAATACTTTCGCAAGGCACTGTATATGTATATCGACTAGTCTCACTAGCCAAACGGCCGAGCGCTCCATTTTCTTAACTCGCCCGTCCTCGCCCAGGCGAGTGAGCGAGGTTAATTTCATGCCTTGCTTGAGTTTCACTTAAACCGCCCATGTCACGGTCCCCCCATTCCTGGCTCCGATCTCGCATTCACGAGTCACTCTGCACAGTAGCAGCCATGGCAGCACAAAAAGCTAGTAAAAACCGTGGATTTTTTCCCGTCTCCTCACCCTTATCATTAGCTCCACTGCACATCAACAAAATTAACGCAGAAGCTGTGACTTTGATGACTTCCTTTTTGTTGTTTATTTCTGCAGGCTGTGTAACAGGCGCTATGTCTTTTGTTTTTGTTAATTTGCACGGGTCATTTGAGCAGAGCAATCGGTTTACACTGGAATCAGATATGGGCCACATAAAAAAATTAATGTGAACAGCCAAACAAAAAAAATCGGATCTGAGCAATAAATTGGAATTGAGCACTAAGGCCTGCAGTGTGAACGTAGCCTTAGTAGCTTGATAGAAGTCGTAATATTAACGTTAGCAGTAATACAAAGCATATTTGCATTTGAACTTGAACTAACTAGTTAACAGTACAAGGGTCTCAGTCTCAAAGAGGAAAAAAAAAACCCGTTGGTCTCTGCTTTTATACCACGTGCCCAGCCGAGACCACCCCTAGGACCACCTAAACTCCACCCATTTTTATGTTAAGGATCTTGTGACGTCACGAATCCCCGGAAACCAGCGTTTTGGTAAGCCTTCACAAAAACTATTTTGACTAAACATGAGATTTTCGGGCATAGACAGTTGTGTATGATTATAATCAAACCCAAAACATTGGTTGTCAACGGGAAAAGTCGGTTTTTGACTGCAGTATCACTTTAAGAAAAACATACAAAAGCACATGTTTTTACATAACAACAGCAACGTATTACAGCCGTAAATGTGATAGGTGGTCACTCTGGAAATGTCGACTGTACGGGACTTTGGCAAAATGTAACAAGATTAACTCTCCAGGGTTAATCAGAAAACAGTTGTAGCTTCATAACCAGGTAGGATATTTTCATTCAGTTTCATAGACATATTTATACGAGATATTTTGTAGAAAAAAGTAGGTATCTACTAAACTGAAAGTACATTGGGTGCTGTACATAGTACAGTAAGCAAGAGAAAAATGCTGAATGCTTATTTGTACGTTTAAAAAAAAAAATTATTGTTTCTATATCTGAAAAAGATTTTCTTAGAGTGTATAAATGGTGCAATTTATGGTCTGTGGCTGTGGCAAGACGAGGGTCGTAAGCAATTTGGGCTATTAATAGAACCCTGCTAATTTATTTCCCTGTAGTGCAACTGGAGAGGCTGAGGTTTTCGCAAGCGGTTTAAACAATCCTGCGTCAAAATTTCCAGGGTTTTCTTAAAGCTATAGTTTATAATTGCACAAATATGAACACAAATATGAATACTATAATTGGGACGGATATGACTAGCGTACCGAACCCGGTTATCGGGCGGAAACCAGACATTTTTGTGATCAACATACGATACTGATATTATTCGGGCACATACCATTGAACATATTATATTTATTAGGTTCACAAAACGATAAGCTAACTTTTAAGCCAATAACCATGTAGATGTGACCGGTAGTTTTTATGTTTTAACGTCTTTTAGATGAGAAAGTACTGTCAAAAAAGGGGCGCCCTTTATCGGGCGGCTCTTGTAGTGCATAAACAAGCTCACGATTATTGTTGTTTTAATAATCAATTAATAGTTTATTTCATCAAGAAAGATACAGTTTGAATAACCAATATGTTGGCAAAATAGCTGGCTAACTGGATAGTTTACCTGGCAGTCCGAAAGATGTCAATATTGGGTTTATTTCTTCACAATACGATAAACTAAGTTTTAAGCCAATATTAAACATGTAGACGTGACCGGTAGTTTTTTGTTTTAACGTCTTTTAGATGAGACAGTAATGTCAAAAAAGGGGAGACAACTATCGTTTATTGGCTTAAAAGAGATTTATTTCTTTACAAAAACGATGTTAACTTTTAAGCCAATAACGTGTTTTTTTTTTTTCGTTTTAACGTCTTTAAGATGAGACGAGACTGCCAAAGAAAGGGCGCCCATTATCGGGCGGCTGTTGTAATCCATAAACAAGCTCATGATTATTGTTGTTTTAAGAATCAGTTACTAGTTTATTTCATCAAGAAAGATACCGTTTGAATAACCAATATATTGGCTATCTAGCTAAAGTTTTAGCGACATTTTATTTAATTAAATCCCCCGAAGTAAACAAGACTATGCAGTGTAGTACACCAGCGCAGAAGTAGAATCAGATTTCGGACATTTTTTTCACATAGGGGGCGTGATAAAAAGGCTCATAAAATGTGTAAATATCGTTAAATATTCATGAAAATGAGCGGATACATACCTTGTTTGGTTTGAAGTGGGTGGGAAATACTGGTTTTCTTTTTTTTCGTTGGCAAATCAGCTCTCGAGGAAGTTCAAACATGGTTGAACGAGGACGTGCCCGATAAAGGGCGCCGCCCGATAAAGGGCGCCCTGTAGCTACCACTAGGGCTAGGGTTAAATATGTGCCTGGATAGAATATCAGGTGGAACATTTGATTTTTTTTTTTGTTCAGCAAGATTCCCAATTGGATTCAGTTCAGTTGATATCCATCAGTGGACATGGATATCAACAATCGGAATCAGTTCAGTTGATATCCATCAGTGGACATGGATGTCAACAATTGGCATCAGTTCAGTTGATATCCATCAGTGGACATGGATATCAACAATCGGAATCACTTCAGTTGATATCCATCAGTGAAAATGGACAATACTGCACGTGTGTACACAAATGGGTTGACTTACTAAGATCCCAAATAAGGGGAGTTATTGGGCACAAAGTTAAGAGCACAAAACTGAGCAAAAACCTTGATTGGTTCAGTTAGGTATTCAACTTGGTAACTGATAGAGATAAGAATTTATGGGAATAGGACTGCACAGCTCCACTGTATCTCCTGCTCTGCATCTCGCTGACAAGGTTTTTATCAGGTGAGTTTTTCTTGGTTGGGTTCACTCCTGATGTTGAGACTGAATTGTGTTATTGGGTACATCCGTGTTGATATGGCCTATCTTGACAATCACAGCCAATGCTATTCACACTTGCTCTTGGAGGGACACAGGGGGTTTGTTCAACCATTTCAGGACCAAGAGGCCAGGTGATCCTAATTGATCCATTAATTAAAAAGCCCTCACATCCTGTGGTTCTCAGAGGCAAGAGCAAATACACACAATTGCTGCAAATCCCAATAAATGTTTTTAAGCCCAATGGTAGTGTTTGTACACCCAGTGATGTCCTTCCTTCTCTGTGAGTCAGAACCTGGTTAAGGTCCCCTGGATGGAGGGTCATTGTGCCTGAAACCTGGCCTATGGCCTGGAAGAGCAGGGGGAAGCTGGGAAGTCAATGCTGAGAGTGCGAGTGTGTAGAAGACCTCACGGAGGAGGCCTGTCATCAGGCATAATGAGTGCATTCCAAGTCATCAATATGAACAATGACACCATGTCAAATGAACAAAGACTGAGACTAAGTTCACTCTGAACAATAGCCAACAAGTATTTATTTCTCTTAACTGGAACACAGTGGTGGGGATTCACTACTTCAATCACCCCACATGCACAGTTGCACAGTACATTAGCCTACTGATACACAGAAGTGTTTCACTGATTAATCTTACTGTCACTCTTACACAGATAATCCAATACCTTGACAGCACCCGCTCACTCACGCACATACCGACCCCTTCGCACGTAACACATAAACATACCATGTATGCCTGGACCTATGGACTATGAATACTTTTCAGCATTCCACATTGTGAAAAATTCTAAGGAATGAAAATCATATTAAAAACAATGCATCACTTTGATGGATATAGAAATAGTTCACGGTGAAGAAAATGTCTGAGTGTTCATATGTACTGCATAGCATGCACGCATGCACACACACACACACACACACACACACACACTGTTCAGCCTACAGTGTTTGCCGCCCCTCCTAAAAATATAAAATGGCAATGCCATTGTTTGAAAGTAATTTACTATCATTTAAAGATCAATAGAAAATTTGTTCTCATAAGCACCCCATTTTGTGACCCGAAATGATTAACGATTCAATAGACCAAACCAAAGGAAGAAAGCTAAATAAAATTGGAACGGACCCCCCCCCCCCTCAGGCCTGGAGGAAACAGTGGCAAGCATAGAGATCCTGTCACCATGCCAACGCATCCCTATCAAGTTGTTCACAGACTGCCTAAACCCATTTTAATGGAATAACAGCAAATTTAGAGTCAACATATACTTGGGAATGTGCAGCATGACACACCATCTGTCACATTTTCTCTGAGATACATGGACAATTTTTTAAACATTTGCTATAAAGGAACATTCTATGATCTATTCAAATATGTAAATTAAGTAAAAAGCATTTTTGACTATACACTCCTCTGGGGATGTACAAATGTGTACCAGTAGTGTAATGTGTAGATAAAATGTAGGAAATGTACAATTTTGGTAAAATATAAGCAGTTCTACATCAAAGCATTGATGCGGTGAGGGACTGCCTGTTAGCCAATCTGGGGCATCGATACACAGATATCCCCAGACACAACAGCACTTCAATATTTTATCGTCTGCCCCAGAGTCCCTAGCACGACTTAGAGATTATTGCTGTAGCTATGGAAACAAGCGGAACAATCCTGCAAGAGTTCTTGGCGCTCGTAGGCACAGCCCCCTGTCAACTGATCCAGGGTCAGTCGCCACAACCGGAACTCCGCCCCACACCAAACCATTACTGGGGTCAGCTCTACCCACGGCACTGAAACACAGTGTGAAGGAAAGCCCTTTTTTAAATCACTGAGGGGGGGGGGGGGACAACATCCAGGTGACAGAATCAGCACTGAGAGGAACCAGCAATAGCAACAGGGAGTCGCCCGATACCGCAGCACCGAACTGTGCTCAGTCAGCGTTATTAAGGAGACTGAGCTGCCTCCAGGAATGATCCTCGATCAGGTGTATCCTGCTATCCTGAATATACACACACTGTGCAATTCACGAAAGCTGCCATAACGGCTGCTTAATAAGGTCAGAGAGCGCTCCACGCTTCATTCTGGGCTGCCAGTGCTCTTTCCCATAAGCGCCAAGGAAATGAATCTATTGGGAAAGCCGTAATGGACGGGACCATCAATCTCCTGTCCTTCCAGGGCTAATCTATATTTAGAGTCATTCATCAGTCGCGCTGAGTAGAGGGGGAAGATAAGTTTGCCAACGCTTCGGCCCGTCATTTTCCCTTTCAGGCAGAGTCTGTCTCTCCCCTCCCCTTCCGCGTTAGTGATCTCCTGTTGAGCTGCGTGTGTGTGTGTGTGTGTATATTATGATTAAACTCCAGTGTAGAACAGAGAAGTCATTAATCTGAGTTGAAACTCTAACCTCACTCCTGGCTGATGTGCAACCACTCAAATTACTCCTTTTACATTAGCAGGAGCCCTCTAAGGATGGAGGGAGGGAGGAGGGAGGAGGAGGGCAGACACAAAAAAGCTGCTGAAACAACTTAACCAACAGCATGTGAAGACTTTCAATATCACTCCTTCTGTGGCATATGCATATTTGCATCATTAAAAAAACCTCAGAAACTTTTTTTGTCATTTTGGTGTTCGATACATAAATACAAAGTCTGAATCATCCTTTCTGCACTGTCAATGTTAACATGGCTCTGGACCAAAACACCATGTAGCAAAAAGTCTAATGTACTAATGTAATGTGATGAAATTTATTACAATTTCCTGAAAAAAATATTTTTACAGTGCCATCAATATGCCACATTACTTATAGTTATAGACTTAAAGGCACCTTGGGCTATTTTCTGAGGGAATATGTTTCTGAGCACAATTCAACGATTGGTACTTAACAACAGACATTTCATGTGTATATGTATTTGAAACATGAAGATAATTACCAATTTTTCACAAAAACACCAAAGAGAGGACAACTTTGGCATTTGTTTGGCACACACAAAACTAATAACATGACCAATGATTGGTGCAAAACAAATACCATGACCAATCATTGGTCATCAGGGACGTGCACAGATAGGGCCCAAGGGGGGCTTGAACACCTGCCCTTTTGCTCTCAGTCAAAAAGTGCCCTTTTTTTTAGCTGGTGTTAATTGTATTTTATTTTTTCTTTATTTCTTATTGAAATTCTATCAAATATAAAGAAGGAAATGTATAGTATCCATGAAAAAATACACCTTGTCAATTTAAAAAGTACCCCCCCCCTCCCAAATGGTTTAGTGTCAAGCGATCAATCTACGTCGCATCTTCCGACATTCCGAATACAACTTGTCATGAAAAGCACCGCATCCCTTGCCCCAATTCGGTTATGGTGAATGATATCACTCAGGTAGGCACTGTTTTAATTATGAAAACACGATTAAATAAGACTTCCTTACTTTTTACGTTGTGGTAACCACGCAAAACAAGGAAGTGACACACGTGATATTTTGGATCATCTTTATATTGACGTTGGCGTGCGTACATCTTGATGAGTTCGGCCAGCAGAGAAGTGCACACTGCGGTCAACGTGGAGTTTCGCTTTCTCCACAAACACATCATTCAGTTCATACTAACTAGCCAAAGAGAATTTCCACAGCAACATAATGCCCGCTTAACAGCATCCAGCAAACAAAAAAAACAAAAAAAAGATTCACCGGCAACTTTGGATAAACGTTAATTTAACCAACAAATTCCTAAATACTGACAGGTCATCACATTGTCCTGCAGGTGGCTGCCCCAGTGTTTACCCTTGACTTTAGATCAACATCAACTACCCCACTGAAATCACAGATGAAGACAATTCCAATATTTCACTCTTGACAAGGTCACACCATTGTTGAAGCAGATCAAAAGCTTGGTGTGAGAGAAATAAGGTTTGTCTATAAACCCCTTATAGAAATGGAATATAATTAACACATGGAAACGCCTCAGCTGGTGAGGAGAGGCCAGAGCCCGGGGAGGTGAAGTGCGCTGGTACTTACCAAGCCGCGGGTCATACTGCCTCATCTGCACCTCCTCCACACAGTCTGCAGGAAACCAGCCTGTCCGGCCTTTCACAGAGCCTTCCCAGAATCCCCCTTCTCCTATGCTCAGCACTGAAAGAGAGAGAGATTTAGTCACCATTTCATTAGACAACACACCTGCACAGAGACAGGGTACACAGTGCTGCAGCGATCTAATGCATAAATATACCCTTTGTGAAACTGTAGCTAAAGGATACAGATTGTGCACACACACACACACACACACACACACACACACACACACACACACACACACACACACACACACACACACACACACACACACACACACACACACACACACACACACACACACACACACACACACACGCACAGACACACTCAAATGGGCAGGCTCAGTCTACACTACTGGTGGCCTGTGAGCTAAAAACAGAGAGAGGGAGAGAACTTGCCAGTTTATGTAAGAATCACCCATCAGCATTGAATTCCTGCGCTTACTTAATTGTGCCAAATATTGTAGGACTGCAGTATCTTTCTGCATGTCAATTTAATTTAACAAAGGCGAGACTAAATTCAATATTTTATTTTATATAATGGAGATGTAGCGTAAATAGGCATCAATTTACAATCGGTTACATTTATTTATATTGGCTGGCAAGGTAATTAAGCAATTCAATCGACCTCAGGTTAATTGAGGATAATTATGAAATAAAAGCAGATTCTCCATATTTGTAAGGCACTGCTTGCCTTGGTCTATACAGATCCTGTATGAATTAAGCTATTTCACCGTGACTAAGGCAGCTGCAGTTCTATTGTTGATGTTCATGCTGCGTGGAATAACTCTACTTGAGGATACATGCTTCATACGACTGCAACACTAGTTCAGTGTGTCCTATGATGGGAAAATGTGAAACACATTGACGGAAAACACTTCAGAAAACAAATACCCCAGTGTCTAACTGCAACCAAAAATCGAAAACTTAATAATTCAAAATTGAATTCAACCGTCAGGTTGCCGCTGTCGGGCATCAGCAGTCACATTTTTCTGCCAACTGAGAATTAAAACTATCCCACACACTTTACCCAGTTTCAACAATAGTATAACATGTCACGGCTCCTCAAGTCAAATGGACTGTTAAAATTAAGGACCATACTTGGATTGTAGTGTTCACTGTGACAAAACAACCGATTTAAGGAATAATTTTTAAAAAAATGCACTCTGCATTGAGATTTAACTTAACTTTTAGCTTTCCCAAAACCAAATCCATTCTCCTTACACATTTGCAGCAGAGCGCAGCTACCCGGAGAGGGACAATGAACTGTGATTGTGCAGACTACAGCAGGATGGGAGTGAAATGTGTGTCATTTTTTGCATGATGTTTCCAAAGTTATACTATATTTCAGGGGGCGCTCTCAACTTCTCAAACAGGAAATCTACTGAGAGGACACTGGAAAGTATGCTGTAAGTACAAAAAATGTTACACATGTGCACTCAGGTGCTCACACACACACACACACACACACACACACACACAAACACACACACACCACTTTTTACACCATGTAGCAACCCCACCATGCAGATGATTAGGGATATCAAAGGCTTCATCTAACATGAAAAATGTTTACTTTTTAGTTTTTTTCCAGCTGACTCAAAAGAGATGGTGAAATTTGATAACACCAGAAGCATAAAGCAGGCGATCATAATACAATTTGCACATATTTAATAGAGAAAAGCACATCTTGCATCCTCTGTTCAGCATGATGTGGTCGCACGACGCTAAAAGCACCATATTAGACCAGGAGATTTTTATCTCTCGCTCCCTTGCTGTTGCCGTGAAGTATTTTCCACTCTGCCGCAGTTGCTAGGAAACCGCACTGTCAGGTTGCGTTTGCCAGCTTAAAACGCTGAAGTATTTATCACCGATTTTCCTCAAGAAGGAGCTACATCCACATAGAAATTTCTCACTCATTCTCCTAGCGAATAAAATACGCCGCCGCCCACAGCTAGAACTAGGTACACCTTCCTGACTTGCTGTGCTGACCACTCGCTGTTCAGAGACACTGCTCTGAAGCCTTTGCATTTTTAATGAAATCACCTGAGAACTGAGGGGAGGGAGGGTCTGGTGTTTGTGTTAACTTCTGCAACCATCATCACGGTTTTGATCGAAATCACTACAAGACACACACTTAAGCACAAGGGTCCCACTTCAACAAAAATGGGGGTGGGTGGGATCATTACAAAGGGACCAGATAACTGTTATTGTCTGGATAAAAAAAAAAGAAGTTGGTTTCACAGAAGAGAAGACAAAGTGGAATAGAGAAAGTCAGAAAAGCGTTTGCACGGTGTGTAGTCTGTCAGAGACCACCATTTGGGGCTGTCTCTTATCTGAACCTATAGAATTGTGTGTGTGTGGGGGGGGGGGGGGTCACTGATCACAGCCTTGTGTGACCTCCTGTTTTCCCGAACCACACGGTGGTCACACTCTCCCGTTTACACTCTCGCCATGTCACAAGCAGAGGGGCCCCTGTCGATGCGCTCTCAGAAATCGATCCTGGCAGCTGACGGGAACGTAAAAGCAAGCACCTTGTCCTGCGCCGTCACCCCAAAGCCCGATCGATCAGCCCCCTGGGGACGACCCTCAGGGGCTGGATCCCCGACCGGAATTCAGGCATATGCCCAGAATCCTGGAGCCGTAATGGCGGAGAGCGGCCTGCAGTTTCCCCTTTCCTTCTGGCTTAAGAATTGCTGAACGAGCACTTCAGCCGAGAGCCTGAGCCCGCTCGGCCGTGCGCTCACTCTAAACTGCCCTCGTAAAAACCGCTTTTACAGCAGCGCCGTGGACGCACTGAACCAGCATTGGTAATGTTCCACATCAATACTCGCTCTGCCCCTCAGGGCGTGTCATAAATAGGCATTATTCATGTACTGCGCTCTTGATAGATGTATGCACTCCAATTTGCGCAGCCGACACAAAGAGGAAACAAGCTCCGTACTCATTTTGCAGCTTCTGTGGAGAGATCCCCTCTGTTCGGGAACGACCTAATCTTATCAGGTACCAGGAAGTACGGCCAAAATAGATACATCATCACATGAGATGCTCGGAGCTAAAGGGGTGCTGCATACCTCCACCCAAATACAGGCTTGAGTTGAGATGCACGTGCGAGGTTACGAAACGCTACCACGTGTGTGCAAAAGGAAAAGAAAAAACACTGAACGCCGCTGCCTTTTTTCCCCCCTACCGTTGCCATGGTTTCGCCCAAGCAATCACACCGACGATGTGTAGCCAAACGAGCAAGAACGAGTCAGCAGAATACATGAGAAACGTGATACAGTTAAACTGAAAAGCACTCAAATTTGGAACTGTAGTACGGTTACTGTTCACAAACTAGGTGCTAGAATTTACCATGACTTTAACTAGGATTCTTAATGTGACAGCATTTGGCAGAAACAATATGAAGTAAATATAACTCAATTTTAACTACACTGGGTTAGAGCAAAGACATTTCAGTGCCTGTATGTAGAACACTAATTTTGAGATGTTAAAAAACGAAAAAGCACTGACAGAATTTGATGTGCTTCAATTAATTCATAAAATGGCCTATATGTAGCCTGCATATGTAACCATAAACTACATGTAATGGCCTATATGTAGTGTATGGTTACATATATAACTACATAAACCAATCACCCGTAACACCAGCACAGAAAGGTGCCTTGGTGAATGTAAGCCTGTTGCCGATATATAGAGGTACTGAATCAAAGGCAGAATTAGCATTTCAGGACCAAGGAGAGCACCCCATCTCATACAGACCGCTCAGACACCACTGTTCTCTGAATGCAGACAATCATACATTTCAGTAAGCTAGGTTAGCTTCCTATATAAAATTCCCATATAGAACCTAATGGAAAATGACTGAAAGTACAACGGGGGATTATGTGGTTGGTTGGGCCACCTGTATCCAGTGTCCCGGAGTGAGTGAGTACTTTATTTCTTGACCCTTTATTTATTAAATGTTCACATTGCAATGTTTTGTGTTTAGCAGAACCACCTACGTATATCTAATAGGTGGTGGATATTTTCTGAGGGCTCAAAATGGCTATTACACACATTTCTAGCACAATGTTTTAATGGTTTGAAAAATGTCCCAGTTCCCATCTAGACTCACTGACTCACACACATTAGCAGCAGAGAGGCTATTGCCTGTGTGATCCTTATATCAGACCTCCTGGAGAGGCTGCTCAGTACAGTACAATTAAAACTGGCCCACTGGCCTGTGTGTGTGTGTTTGTGTGTTGCTTTGCTCAACCAGTTGCCAAAACATTTGCTGTTGTTTTTAATCCTACGCTTTTGGACTTTGCAATTATTTAATTTTCACTATGTAAACATAACAAAAAAAAACATTTACAAAATTGGATACAAAAAAACCTCTGTGTCTATACAACATTGTAATGTCTCATCTCAGATGCATATTTCAGGACACACACATGCCGAACGGCACTTGAGGGGAAACAGCCAATTTATGGTCCCACCAACACAGTACCATTCAACGGAGTCATCTACAATTCTCTCTTTCTAATCTTACACAAAAATTGCAGATGATTAGTTAGCATTTTTATTATGTGTGCCAAGAGCCATCTTGTACTGAGGCACCATTACTGCTTAAAGCTTAGCAACGCTGATAAAGCATCTTAAACTAATAACTTTAATCTATCTGTACCTTGTTCTCCCAATACTGGGATGGGAAATATTATTTGCAGCCCTGTCCCATCCCTGAAACTGCGTCCGTCAGTTTGCGAAAGCATAGTCCGTGTTTAGGCCGCGTGTTCTCCAAAGCGTTTGATTCCAGACTGTGGTGCTGCTTGATGAACTGGCTCTCTGAATGGATAAGGCCCATCGAGCATTTTCTACAGTTTACCCGTGGGCCGATTCCCCAGATGAGACAAGGCCGTCTGTCCTCAGTCAAAACAAATGCTGACTGGAGCATCAAAGCGGGGAGGAACAGAGGGCTGCTCTCGTGTGACTCCGCTACGCAAATATGCCACCCGCTCCAAACCAGTACTCTACATTCACTTAATTGACAAATACATTTCTCCACTGAAGGATCAAATGAAAGGCCCACAACAGCAGGTTACTTGATTAAATCTACTCAGTCAATTACTTACATATGTCATATCACAGGTATCTGGCTTCCGTTAACACGCAACCAGAACATGCTGTAACAAATGACATACACCAGTATATCATGCTAGAGTGCTTAATCATAAATGGAGGCCAGTTGAGGCTTCTGAGCTAAATTATATGAGGCTCAAATCTTGTCTTTAAGCTGATAACCTGCTTTCCTTGCTTTCGCCTGATTAAAAAAGTGTAGCCCACCGGTAGGTCATTTCAATTAACTTCTTAGTCTCTTGCTTTAGTGTTAGATTTATTGATGTCACATCACATAATTTAAATAAGATACAATCATGAAAATAAATATAAATATTGCAGTCTTAACTGAAACCACAAATTGCATCAGCTTTCAGCATAATACACTGTAAACTTCTGGAAACCAGATCTTTTTTTGAGAGCACTTGACTGCAGGATTTGCATGTTAACTTATCTTTTCTCATCAATATTCCCCGGTTGCCAGCGTGGAGATGGAAGAAGAAAGTTTAAATCTGTGCGTATTGGGAAATGCTGCGCCGTTTCTGCAAAGAAATACAAAGATCCCTCAAAATAAACCAGAGGAAAAGATTCGGCTATTAGTCGGCATTGCAACGCTTCACTATTAAGAATAAATGGACACGGGCCGAACAGTTATCAAACTATCGATAAAGCCATGCTAAATAGTAACGGCTAATGAATTATTTCCCCAGTGCCGAGAGGAAACAATTTGACAGCATCTCAAAATCTTCAGACTGTGACCGCACCACCTTGTGACCGCAGCCATTCGAAGGGTCATAACGGGCTGTTAAAGAGCCTTCAGAAAGAAATCCGCTCGGTGTGACTTGACAGCTTCGAAACGCATCGTGCAAGTGTCTTGCACCTCAGCAGAGAGACGGATCCTCTGCCTCGCCGATCAGCTCTTGGACCTGGAACCATCTTAGTAACGCTTGCTGGTCCATTCCAAACGGTTGCGTTTGTAACAATGTGGAAGCGGCTCTGTTGATTAGCGTTGCCCTTTGGAGCAGGCAGCGCAGCTGTGTACGCGCTGTGGGCGTGGATGTCTCCCCCAGCACCACTCTACTTCTCCAGGATAGCTTATGATTATTAATAACAACAATAATGTCCTACAAATCTCCCTTAAACATGGCGTGCATGAGTTATATTTTGTCAATTACTTTTTGCCCATCTTCAGACAGATGGATGCTTTGCTGAAACCATGTGAGTTTGCAGCGCAGGACATCTGAACTTGCTATCCAGTCCATGGCTTGATTTGGTCTTGATTCCAGGCACAGGGATCATTTGGTGAGACCGGTAGCCACTGAAGTGTAGGGCTAGAACTGCAATCACTACTTCTGTCCCATAGGGGGCACTGTGACTGGTGACGTAGCCAGTTAGCGGTGCTTTAAGATATGTGAGAGTAAGAAAGGCTGAAATTAAAGGCCCACATTGCCACTATTATGCAAAAACATACGTCATGTCACGTGGGAAATAATTTACTAAGAACTCGGAAAAATCACATTTAAACCCTAAAATATGCATTTTATTTTACTTGAACCAGTATGCAACACAATTGAAAATCTCCAGGATGATATGAAAAGCTCAAAAACACGAAAAATATGCATGTGGGCCTTCAGTTGCATGACTGTAATAGCCAGGAGGGCTATCTTAGAGAGAGCGAGACGGGTACTTCGATTAATGTCAATGGAGGTTAAAACACAGAGTCAGACGCATAAAACATCAGGATCAGTTAAATTTAATTCTATTACTTAATTTTGACTGTTAATTTGAGACACCCTGTAATGTTCACCTATTAACATTTACACTGATACTGCAAAAGTATTTATTATAGTGTTTCTTATTTCTTCACTTTTATTCCCAATAATAGCTTGACTGGAGTTTATTCACAACCTCAAAGAGAAAAGTTTGCTATTAATCAGAGGTTCCTGGGAAAATGCGCAAAGCGATATTCTATTTGTGGTGGAATTTTCGTGTCCAATTAAACATTCTTTAAGGACTCCATTTTGAATGTGTGAACAATGTCCACTCATCCGGCTGCACACAGCTTTGTGGAGAATTCACATGAGGTTTCGGGAAAAAAAGAAAAGAAAGAAAGAAGGGTTGTTAGTGATTCAAAGACTATTCAATTCCTCTTTGCTGTGAGTGGGACAACTGCAGACTCTTTACACTTCCAATTACTTGCAGGTTCTGGCCCCTCCGTAACCTCTCTCTCCCATTATCTCTGACTGGGGTGTGTCTCCGTGGACCGGGCAGCGGGGGCCAGGTCATCTCATTGACACAGAGAAGAGCAGCCTCGTACATTTCGCCTTGACGCCAACCACCTGCGAGGACAGGGCGAGACGCCGCCTCTAGACTCACACCACACATGTAGTGCCAGCAGCTCCTTCTTCAGGTCCTTATGGAAGACACTATGCTATGCTATAACTGAATTAATCATTCCTAAAATGTGCCCTCCAACACATTGTGCTTGTGCTGAATTATCTAGGTGAGCACTACGGTTGGGATGAGAACAAATGTTCGTTGCGGAAACAAGCACAACAGGGGCTGGTCAAATTATCAAGACAAATGACACATTATGGAAATGTGTGCACCAAACAAATTTTTTTTCCCTTGTTGAGACTTTGTTGGCATGGGAGCGTCCATCAGATCAGTTGTCTCTGTGTCCATATGCTGACGAAGCCTTCGGCAGGCAAAACAATTACATTAGCTTTCTTTACTGGCATTTAGCAAATGCTCTTATCCAGAGTGACTTACAATGCAAACCCAGGAGGAAAGATCAGGGGTTAAAGGGCAGTACTTCCCTAGTGAAAAGTATAGTCCCAAGAGAGATGGTGAGTGCAAGAAGTGCAGAATCGATTGACAACTTGTCAACTACCAAACTGAGCATTAAACTAAGCTGTAGAAAGAAAAACAAAATGTCCCCAATGAGCATAGAAACACAGCCACTTTTTCCTTTTGCATTTTATATAATCATCCATAGTGCTAACATTAGCCTCAGTACTGACGCTACTTACATTAGCTTCACCCAGAGCTTCCCCAATGAGCTGTACGACAGCTATGTTTTGTGACCTCAAAGAAATCCAGTATTACTGAACCCCCGTAAGCATCCATTAACACATTTATATGACTAATGGAAAAAAGAAGTACTTGAAAATATTTCTGTTGTGCTCACAGTGGAAATGAAAATTCATGTCCTTGGGTTTGGAATTTACAACAGCGCAAATACCATTTACTCAGCAACGACTGAAGAAAACAGTAAAGCTAATGCATTCATAATCTTTCTCTACAACACGGCAAATTTCATGAGGAGATTTCCCAATGGGCTTGACAACGTCATTGGGAAATGGCTCAAATGTGTTAGGCAAAAGGTTGCTGGTGAGAAGCAATCCCGGCTCACAGTGGTGGTGTTGTTTATCCTGCTCGTTCGTGGAGCGGCCCGCTCCCGCTAACGTGCTGCCCCGCTGTGCACCCTCAGCTCCGAGCAGGCCCGCTTCTGTGATGCCTGTCAGAGGAAATACCATCTTCTCTCGCCTGTTTGCTCGCTTTACGTCAACCGTCAAAAAAGTCTGGCCCCAGCCCCCTCTCCACCGATCCCTCAGCCAAAGTCTGACAGATTTGTGCCGTTGTCTCTTGAGTGCGACATCCCAGAGTAAAGTTTTCAGACCCTCTTTCTAGTGACTGCGCTACATTCTCTGAGCTTGTGCCAAACCGTTTCCAGGAGATGGCACACACGCAGCTTTCTTGCTTTGTTTTTAACAGCAATGCTGTACCACACATATCCTTACATGTGGCGCTCACATTTCAGATACAGAGCTCTCAAAAATCCTAATTTAATGTAACAATCAAGAAGACATTTAAGGGTTATGTTTATTTTACAACTATTTTTAATGACGGGGCCAAAAGATCTGAAACAAGAACTGCAGACGAATATTAAGCCTTGCATGGGTTTGATAACGCAATTTCTTCAGCTTTGGCCTGCCTCTCAACAGCTTCATCCAAAAGCCATTAAGACACTTTCAGGTTTCACCACCTGGTAGTAAACAGTGATGAAAGGCCTTTGCTAGCTCTTAAAAGGTTAAATCCGTTACACGAGAGCTTTCAAAGTCACTCGGTCATGCTGTCTTATCCATGGCAAATTTCATTTTAATGCATAATAAAAACGCGTTTGAAATGCTCAGTGTTGTGCTGCCACTGGGGAACCTTTGCACTTCAAATTACACGTGCCGGTTTTTCTTGGAGCGGATTTTACGGTACACGGCTCAAGGCGGCTCAGAGAGCTTTGCCTGTTGATTCTTCTCCTCGTGTATGAGGTGCGCCACACACAGTGGCCCGTGTGCGGGTGCGTCTGAGTCGATATCCAGGAAATGGCAATGTTGGACCAAGACGGCCAGGAGCAGCTGGCCCCACTCAGTGAATACGAGGCCGCTGCGTGATGGGGAGGTACCGTGCGAGACCCTGCCATGGCTTAGGTCAGCTGCAGCTACATCAATGCTGTCTGTGCACAGCACACAGGCTTGCTGTGACCAAAAGACCTCATAGCCCAACCCACTGGGCCATTGTAGGTGAGAAAGGATAAAATAGGTTATGTTTACTTTACCATAATATATGGGTGGAGGTGGGTGCCGTACAGGTAGGGTGTGACAGGCTCCAATGCATGTGTGTGTTTACGTGCGTCTGTGCTGAACAGAACCACTGAAAAGATCCCTACATCTCTTCAAGCACTGAAGTACATACTCAGTGTTTCCTAAGGAGTCTTCAGCCTGACTTGAGCTCAGAGGAGATTATTGGCTCCTGAAGAGTAGCCTAGGAGAACCCTGGCTTCTTCTTCTCTCTTTTTTGTGTGTGTGTGTGTGTGTGTGTGTGTGTGTGTGTGTGTGTGTGTGTGTGTTGGCGCGCGTTTGAGATAAGTGTCCCCCACTGGGACGTACTTGCAGACCCCTTACTCTTGGTTCCTCATCAACCCAGTGATGCGCCGCTATTTCTAGACCTGGCACTTCACCCGCTGGTAATCAGTTGTGATTCCAGTAGTGGGCTGAGTGAATGGATTTTAATTTAATGTCTGCCACGCTCTAATGCCTTGAGGCAGCCCACCTCCCCGCCTGCAGGCTTGGGTAAACATGCGGGCTTTTATTGCCTTCACAACAGTTAGCAAGGGGGACACGCCAGTGTACGCCATTTGGAGCCGACACCGTCCATGAATGAGCTACACGGGCCCAGAAAAATGCAGTTGCATCACTCAGTTGATGCAGCGCTCTGTCGCCATGCTGAAAGCGGTGGACATCGAGCAATCCGCCAAACTGAACTTGCGCTCGTCACCAGCGAGGTTGTCAGACATCCTGGACCCAATGAAAATATATGACACAAGGCCGCTGGCAAATTTTTGGGCCCCATCCAGCCTGGGGCTCCCAGACTCATTACCACTTTTCACCAACTTAGCAACATCTCTGCTTATCGCCACGGCAACAATGCAAACTGTGACTCTAAAGTGGCCACTGCCTGAGAGGCCTCACAAACAGCAATGATAACGGGGACCTGTGTAAATCTTTCAAGGGCTTGAAGGAAAAGTTTGCTCCTCTTCCTCTCCTGCTGACATTTAACACACCGTGGCTAATGGGCATGTTCTTTCTGTGTCGTTTTGAAAGGGCTCGGCGCATCAAAGACAGACAAACATGGCACCGGAAGCCAGCTTTGATTCTTCTGACAGCCAAAATAAATACAGTGATTTTGGCCTCTGGTAAATGCTACTTGTTCCCTCAGTGATTACAGGGCTTGCCTTTAAAGGGGAGAGTGCTGGGAAATGAGTGGGCCAGTCCTCATATCTCACAGCCATATTTTAAGCCCACGTGGGGCTGTCAATCAAAGTTTTCTTAAATAGAAAAACGTTCACCCCAGACCCCCGCCTCCTCACTGCCCCCCCCCCCCCCCCCCCCCCAAGTGGCTATATCGGGCATGTGATGCTGTCTGTGACTGATGCCCCAGGTCTACAGTAGTTATACACAACTGCATGCATAGGAATCACTGCGCTTGTGATGGTAACTGAGACAGTCCTGGTAAACCACAATAAATCACTCAGCATAATTTGTCAGACCTTACTGTGGATGTAAAAAAAATAAAAAAACAAAGAAAGACATGTTTTCAAATATTATACACAGGGAACACAAATACTGCATAAAATTGTCATTTCATTAGTACACAAATGTGTGAAAAATGCAGCGCAGCACGTGGCGGTAGGCACTTCAAACATTCATCAAATGTCTTTGTAAGGGATTTTGACTTAGTGAGAGTAATATGCCATCTACAAACACAATGGCAAACAAAAATAAATGGAGGCTATTGTGCTCACACATCCAACACATCTGCATCAGAGCTGTAAATGTTAATATTGGCACAGTGACATATTGCATTTTGGGTGCTGAAGTATCAAGTACAAGAAATATTTTCAATGATTTCTCTATAGACGGGCACCGTATGAGTTATGCTTTTAAGCAAATTCACTAACAGCTCCCACCAACAGAGGACCAAGATCTACAAAGGGGTAGATGTAGTGACCAATAATTTAAGCCAGCACTATGCAATCAGGGCACAAATAGCTGTTTTTGGCACAAAGGTGCTGATGAAACAGTTACCTCAAGGGGACTAGAATGACAAAAGATTCAATATCCCTAGCATGGAATTCTGTTCTGATCCCACAACTGTATGCAATTTTTAAGCGGTGCAGCCACTTCTATACGTGACATGTGTGTCCGTCCGTCCGTCCGTTCGTAGTATGAGATTTAAACCAATCAGGAGTCGCCTATGCGTCACATGCCCGGCAATACAATAGTAGCTTGAGAAAAGCATGCCCAGATTCAGACAGCTCTATCTCAAAAAATATACATGTCACAGCTTTGATATTCACACCCTAGGAATCCTGGGAACCAGATGCACATCTCTATATAATATGTCTTGTGTAGCTTAAAAACTGTAGTCGTAGTCACAAGTTAGAAAATGGGTTTGAAATAGAAATTACCAGCTGCCGCTAGAGTGGAGTTTTGAACATTCCACCATTTGTGTGAATGGGGAGCATGGTTTTCAAACAACACTGAACATTTTATAAACTAAAAATGTCACAGCTTAGATATTTACACTGTAGGAATCCTGGGAACCACATGAACATTTTGATACATATTATGTCTGTGTACCTTAAAAACTGTAGTCGTCATCACAAGTTAGAAAATGGCTTTGACATTCTACCACCAGTGTTAGAAAATCTACCACCAGTGTTCTGCTGGACCCAGTCAGTTATGGAACGGCCCAACAATCCATGCACCCTCTTGTTGGGTTTGGAATTCCATTGTTATTGTTAAAATAATAACTGTAATCTTTCCTGTTTGTTATCAGAGTATATTGCGTATGTAAATAAATATCACCAAACCAGAGGCCTTTGCTTTTGTACATGTAAACAACACACACATTTTCTATTGCATTTTTTAATATGACTGCTCATAAACCAGGTTTTTTTAGTGACCAAAATGACAAATCTTTGCATTGTCGTTAACTGTAGTAACAGCAGAGGACCTGGGATTTTTCTTAATTCCTCCAGAAAACTGGAGGTGTTTGTGTATGTATTTTAAAAATAATTTACATTAAGGCAAATAAGCCAACATTAGCTACCTTGCTGAACATAAAAAAAATCTAACTTCAGTATCCTAGTGATAGGTCTCTTTTTTGATACAAGTGGGTTAGCCTTTCTCTAGTTTCATTTTTTTAAAAATCCAGTGCAAAGGCAAAATGCACAGTTCACATTGGCCAGAAAGGTTTTATTTTAATTTCTTGACAGCTGCTGTAACCATTTAATGTACATATCCACTTGTAGCATATGTGCTGTAATCCAATTCTGTCACCTTGCATGGGCTGTGATTGAAGTGGCCATCAAAAGTGACTGGCACTTTCAAAAAAGATTGCAGTCTTGCTCAATCTGTCTTTGGTTATAATATAGGCTTCTTATTTTGCCACATTGAACACAATAGAGATTAATATTGAAGCAATGCTTGATGACATAATGAAGCCCTTAATTTCACCACCCACTCTGCATCAGCTCAAGAAACGGGTTATTTGTGTTGAGGTGATGTCATGTGATTTAGCTCCTAGCTGTCTGAAATGCAGGTAGTGAACTATAAAATGGAGGAAATCAACTAATAGTATGTCACTGAGCAGGTTTGTGGGCCACCACTGTGTTTAATGAAACTGGCTGTTCTCATCCCAGGTTTAAATTTGCAGTCAACTGATCCACGGTTGCTTGCCCGTTTTGCCTTGCACTTCAAATTAATGTCGGGAGATCACAATCCTTCCTCCAACCGTTTTCTTTCGCTGTTAACTTCTTTCCCTTTCAGTTCAATGCCGACATCACTTTAGACGCCAGTTGCGATGAAACATAAGCAATCCTCTTCTTGGAAGCGTCACTGAAGCTTCACTTAAACGCCCAAACAACTGCCCCTCCTTCAAAGTCACAGAGGACTCCCCTGGTAGCCATTTTAGCCATAATCATTGCCAAACATGCCTCAATGGCATTTGTATACATCACCCTGTACATACTTGGATTTTATTTGCATAATTGACAGATAAGCCACACTGTCTGGTAGCCTCTGCTTTGCATACACCTGCTGTCCCTCTTTTACAGAGACGTTTGCATGTTTTTTTTCACAATTCGCAGCGGTGACTGTCTCTGTGTTAATTTCTAGGGAGCTTTTGGAAAACCTGAGGTCGCATTACTGAAAATTGATGAAATCTCTGAGTAGTGGGCTCAAATTGCATTACACATATCTGTTATTGCATAATAGGTTTTGGAATACATAATACCTTTCACAGTATCAGTACCTTGCCACATATTTACCATATATGTATCACATATTTCCAGAGAGAAAATATAGGTGATATCATCTGTATGCCTATTGACCATTTGCATTTTGATCACTTGTGTTTTCTTTCAATCTATAAACTAGTATCTAAGCAACAGGTGTGTATCTAGGAACAAGCATGCTCCAAACTGACCTTGGGCTGATACAATGTTTAAGTGAATTACAAATTATGGCAAGTACTTATAACTTTTGATTGGTCCAAGTAGGAATGACTCACTATCAAATTAGCCTATGGTGGAATGGCTACAATAAGGGTTCTGCAACACATGTATCATTAATGAAATAAAATATCACAACTGAAAATAGACATGCCCTTTTGTTTCCTCGAGTACCATGTTACACGCCAATACAGAGTGTATTTTCTGCCAGAATGAACAAACTACTTATGACAATGAGAGGCTAAGGATTTCATGTGTCAGTTAGCATTATCCACGCTGAGGGCAGGCGGCGGAAACGCTGCATTCCCAGAAGACTGCCGCCTGGCCCCAACTTGATTAAACCAGGAAAACCTTGCAAAATCAATAGCGACTGGAGAGAACCACAAATTACCTGAAAGGCTTCACAAAAAGGAATGAAAATGGAGGCCTGCACAAACATTTTCAGAGGCTTGAAGTAATGTCTGCAGATCAATGCAAAGATAAAGCTCCTTTTTCTCTTCTGCTGACGTTTAATACACTGTGGCTAATGGGTGCTTTCAGTCTGTGTGTTTTTGAAAGGATCCAGCACATTAAGGACTCGCAACATGGCACTGGAAGCCAGCTCTGATTCTTCCGACGCCAAACTAAAGTAAATACAGTGATTTTGGCCTCTGGTAAATGTTACTTGTTCCCTCAGCGATTACAGGGCTTGCCTTTAAATGAGGAGAGTTCTGGAAAATGAGTGGGTCATTCCTCAACTCTCACAGCCATATTTCCTGCTTCGTGAAACAGGCCCCTGCACCAGTATTGTACTTTTACACTGTTGCTGCGCGTAAACTGACACGGAAGGAATCCTTTGTCAATTTGAATTACTCCCCGCTTTGATGCTGGCAGAACATAATTTTGACGTGGATTTCAGGATGTGGATTTCCCCAGGTAAAAGAAAATTATTGTCCATCTCTAGAATAGTCACACCTGCATTATGCAGGTTGAAGTCTGTTGAAGTACTGCCCCAGAGAAGCCATCTGCCTGAAAAGTGAGATTGCGAACTGAATTTGAGCCATAGCACTAAAACATCATAGCGTTTAGTTCATGTAAATTGTCTAAAGGAACTAAATATGAATGTCCACAAAAACACTGCCCATTATGGATGTCTCAAATAACAGACACGTATTTTCTGATAATAACAAACTCTTTGTGTGTCAGTGTTTAATAATAATAGAAACAAATAAGAAAATATATAATTTGAATCATTTTGTATTTTTTTTAATGCTGTATAATAAAAGAAAGTCCTTGCTACTGGGTAAAAAAATAACTTGCTGTAATGGGTTTGTTTAATATCTACCCAAAATGTGACACCTAACCTCACTTCACAGCAGAGTTCCTTACAGGTGAGAAATTGCACATTGAAATTATTCAAATGCATTCGTCCTCACAGTGCTACAATTTCCTCACAAATTCTGAATACCTTTGAACAGACATTTGATCTTACCTCTCACAATAGGATATGTGGAAAGAAGGAACTCTGCCATTTACATAAATCCAGTATACATAAAGTGTCATCTGCCCTTTTGCACACCCAACACAGGCATATGCATCAAGATGGTTCCACCAATTTAATATCCTTCTTAAAAATGCACTTCTGTGCAGTGAAAGATTCAGGGGCAAAATTGAAATACCATACAATACTACAAATCCACACTACTGTCTATCCTTTTCACTTAACATAGGTATGCTTGGTTAGACTTTGCAGACTATGGGCCCTGTCTTACACCCGGCACTAAGTGGTGCTAACCCAAACGCAAGTGTCTTTGCTAGTTTCAGTCCGACACAGTGGTCATTTTATCGCCCGGCGCTCACGTTGTTCAACTAGCAAATGAAATAGTGCCCATAGCAAGTGAAATGGGCGGGTGGGTCTTAAGATGACGTGTAGCCAGGATAATCTTTGGCGTATTGCTATCTTGAGACAGCATTAAGCGCTTGCGCTAACACCACCACAAACCTGGCCTAAAGTCATGTCGCAGTTGTTTCCCTGTCATTTTAACGACGCAATATAAGTGCGTCTACATAGGCGTGTGCACAACGCGCGTACACCCTCCTGTCTATTACACACAGGGGCGCGCACAAGCATGACTAAATATCATGCTTAAATATATATATGACTAAAATATAAATAAATATGAATTAAATATATATATGACTAAAATATCAAGATTACAATGTGAAGTATTATTATTGTGTAGGCTATATAAAAAAAAAGCATAATAAGTGGGTCCATCTGAGCTAGAGACGAATGCCTGCTGTCCCTATGTACTGCGATGCTGTGAAATTAACGGCGAGTTCCAGCATCTCCTAAATTCAAATCTCAATCCGCCGTAAATTTAGCCATACCTCAAGCATACCTAATCCGACATGCCAATGAATATATTCAATTCCTCATCACACCTGTCAGCCAAGAATGGGTAAAACAGGAGTTCACAGCAAACTTTGGGGTTCAACAGCGAAGTCCGGTTTTGGAGCCTTGATTTACACAGGTATTAGAGCCACTTCAGTTGTTGTGTTAAGTGTTTAAAGTTATGATGTTTACTGCACGGTCTAGAGTCTCACTGATTGATTGATGGCGGTTGACGGCTGAAGTAGGGATCGCTGTCTCCCCAGCAGAGAAAGCTGTTATATATGTGAAGATGTGAAACCCACTCCATCAACATCCAGGCGATGTGCGATG
The DNA here is from genome assembly GCA_029718625.1 of Synaphobranchus kaupii. NCBI lineage: Eukaryota > Metazoa > Chordata > Actinopteri > Anguilliformes > Synaphobranchidae > Synaphobranchus > Synaphobranchus kaupii. The sequence goes on along the minus strand of CM056376.1, from coordinate 82,241,669 downwards.
CTACGTCTAAGGTTACACATGTATACGCAATTATCCTCGATCAAGCTATGACTTTATATTTGCCAATAGTTCCTGTAATCTTCCGGGGGGTGGGGGGGCAGTATTCTGTTTGGGGACAATAGCTATCCATTAACAACTTCGCTGATAACACCTATATCAAGCCTAATGTGCAAATTGCCATTTACACCAAATGTGTGAATTGTCATTCAATGGAAAATGCGCACTGCAATAGACGGACATTTGTAGTGCTGAAAATGCACTTCAGATATCATTACAATACAGCTCTCTTCATCTAAAGCCTGTAAGTAAATGGAATGGAAAAAAGTCATTTTATTAGCAATCTGCCAAGGTGCAAATGCAGGTGGCTTTTAACCCTCTTTGCACAGAGGCGTAGTTTTACCCATTTTCATCTGTTTTGTACCGTTCTGTTTAAAGCTTTATAACTCCAGATATCAATGTAACACAAACACCAATAATAGCTTAAATTAAAGAAGACCCTGGTACCATTTATTATCATGCCTTAAATTTAATTATTTCATTAAATCAAATGTAAATTATGGCCAATGAATGCACAACCCCAGGTGAAAAACAAAGTTCCACCACTCTAGTTTACAGTGAACAACTTCACATTTTCTGGTTTGCAAACCTCCTGTCTGCATGTATACAAAATATGAAAGTGATATGTTTCATTGCTCAAATCCTATGAGGCAATTTGAAACGGTGTACCTTGGTGTCCAAAAATCTACCCAAAATGGAAAATTTTGCATCACAGTAATTCAGGAGATAATCAAAATTTTTCAACAGATAAACTCTTTTGACTCGTTGGAAATATATATTTGCATCTATATCATGAGATCATTTCCAACTTTTGCAAAAGATTAGGGGAATGGTTATAGGTGTCCAAAAACATAGCCAAAACTTTCCAAACCCATGAAAACCCATTGAAACATATGCAAAGTATCCAAGCTGTCCAAAGCTATCCAAAGCAATCCAAACATGAGCACATTATTCTGTCCTATGAGGTGACAATTAATGAGGAGAATAACCCTTAGATAATCAATTTCTTTGTCTCAGTTTAGTTTCCAGTGCCAATATTGTCCAACACAGCCCCGTTATCATGATAAAAGGTAATTTATTACCAACCAGTCAAACTAACAATGTATGAGAACATGCACACAATTTACAGAGTCATATAAATGACTACAACTATTACTATTACAACTACTATAATTATCACCTATATAAACATATGCCGGCCCATGGATTACTGTACGGGACAACTAGCTGCCGTGTCATCCATTAATGTCCCTATATTAGCTATTCTGTTTCACCAAATGTAATGCATGGCTAGGCCACACATGAAAGCTTCTACTATAGTGTAGTATAAATTCCCAGTAAAGTTACAGTCTAGCCATAATAGATTGACAGCTCACCACCATTGTCATTACTTATGGTATACAAATCCAAGTCGCCTCAGACAGGGACTTTTTTTTCCACAGACTCCCCATACTTTATCATTTGTATCATTAAGCCTTATGCAGGCTTAGCTTATAGCCAATAGCTAATAGGTTTCTAGCTAACTAGGTATAAACTAAATTAAACCAGAATAAGAGAGACTACAGGTCCTTTCATTCTAAATTCAGCACTACTAATGTAAAACTCTGTGACATCATAAAAAATAATAACACAAGCTAGCTTGCCATGGCTAGCTAGCTATACTATTATGAATACAACACCATAAAACAAACACTTAGCTATGGAATCCATGCTGTCTGCTTCAGATGAAGAGTCATGTATGTAAATCTCATCTGAATCCAGAGGACGGCTAACAGCATCCAGAAGTTTCAAGCACTGGAAAACTTTTTGTCACTTCGACTTCGCCATTGTACAAATCAAATAATTCACTAGTTCACTAGCGATGCGTATGCGGCATAGACTGTACAAAAATATGGAAAGGTCACTGTGACGCCACCCATTGCCACGGACTCGTAAAAACCGAATTGAGTCTCCGGAACACTTTAGATTAAGCTAATTCACCAAACGGTGAATTTTTTATAACCCTTTTTGCCCATCTTTACCAGGGGTACCAACAAATTTGAGCACATCTGTAAATATATTTAAATGTCCATTATCTTCAACCCGATTCAATCTCCTGTAGATCACACTGTAGAGTGGTCGATATACTTTTATGAAATAAGGAAGAACGGTGGCACATAGGAACTGTATATTCTGCCCGATAATAGCCCCACTCGCGCTGATGATATACAGGTTTCCATGGTACCTCGCTTTCTGACGTAGTACAGTAGGATGTTTGTGATGTAGACCCCAGGGTCTACGCCACTAGGGTCACTACACAAAGGGGTTAAAGGGAATGGGAGATGACACTCCGATTGGTTTATTGCATGTTACGCCCAAGACACACCTATAATTAATGAAGAGGCCAAGTTCAGCCCATTTGAACCTTGGGCCTTACTTAGCGCTCAAAATATGCGCCCTCTAACTAGCAAAAGTGGAGTTGGACACGCCCTAAATGCACTTCAGCCATGTGTTTCAGACCATGCGCTAAGATGCACTAAGATGCACTATGTTTTGATTTCCCTTAAAGGCACTTGAGTAACCAGTGGTTCTCGTTTTTTAAAACTGTTCAATCCGTGATTAATTGCTAATTTTTAGCTTTGCTACTGCAACGTTCGACTATATACTGTAGTCGATTTTCAGTGAAAAAACACCCTCTTCCGATCTTGGAGTCCTCACACAAAGTTTTCATGTTGGCTCAAACTGAGAAAGCGCTTAAACATGATGAACGCCTCTGTTTTCCAGTTGATTTTCAGTCAAAACATGTTGTTTTGTTAATGCCGCATTTGACATGGGACCATTCCAGTGCCGTTCCATTGTTGCAGATTTTCGTCTAAGGAGGCAATGACCTTCCAGCTGAACGGCGTGCCAGATTTTTTCTGTGTGTTGAAAGACGAGAGGGATGCAACTGTGCCAGCCGAGCTGGGCATGGCACTCATTTGCATTTAAAGCAGCTGGTGGCATTCAACCTTTCGCGCCCAAATCATTCCGCCCAGCGCCCGCCCTGAACGTTTCCGAGCTGTGGGCGTTCTGGATCACAGGGTGCATCCAATTCTCATTTTAAACTCCCCTTCAGGTAATGGGTAATGTGCGATTACTCTGCCTGCTGGGGGGGTGTGGTGGGAGGGGGGCAGTGGTTTGACTTAAAGATCAATAAAGCAAGACACAAAGGCACAGGGAGCGTGGAGGGGTGGTGGTGGTTCAGAAAAATATAAGGATGTTGAATAAGGGGAAAATTTCACCAAAAAGACTGAGATTGAATTTCAAATGTCAGTCATTGATGTAAAAAACATTTGATGTTCTTTTATATTGACCCATGAAAAGCACATTTATGAGCCAATCCTGACATTCCAATTTTGGGAGCTGCTGTCAGTCCAGTCTGAATATGGGAAGTAGCACATGATAAATCAGCTGATTACTATCTACATTCATTTTGCATATCACAATTTACAATCAAATCACACAGGGCTTCACTTGGAAAAACTAATGGAAAGACCCTTTAATAGTGGATCTCATTCAGTTAGATTAAAGTTAGACTAAAGATTCAAGAAGCACAATGGGGTAAACAAAGGTGAAAGGTGACTCATTCATATGTCATTTCTTATATTGAATATATGAAATTTACTAAATGGTTAAAAAAAAGGTTACATAATTGAATCAGAGTCAGCATAAAGGGTTCAAAGGATGCCATCTAAAGTTCAGTTGGTGGATGAAAGCTAGGTTGAGGTGTCTGGTTGGTCACAACAAAAGATCTGCTGTTGTTACATGACGTGCACTGTTGTTACAGGTTATCCGATGGTACGCGATACCTACTGCTGTCAAATAATACCTGATGGAACAAGGTGCCTAGTGCCTACTGGCGTTACATACGTGATGATACACGATGTCTGATGTTGTTACGCGGGGCCTGATGGCATGTAGTGTGTACTGTTGTTACAATGGAACACAATCTGCAGTCAGAACAAAGGGACCAGTAGGCCAACACCAAGGAAAGAAGCCACGGGCTGCACATGGCACCTCGACTGTAAACCCTGCTGTTTTCATCTAGCAGTCTCCTGAACAGAGGTGGGGGAAAAAATCCTTTTCTCCTGTGGCAGATATAGGAACTCAGATGTGAAATTCATTTGTAGCAATAAAAAAAAAGGAATGAAAAAAAAAGCTGGAGCAAGAGCCATGTGGACCTCCGTTGCCTCATCAAATGCAGCCATTTTGCAAGGTGACAGTGAAAATCACAACGCTGAGTCCCCAGGAGAAGAGTTTATCAGGGTTAATGAGGAAAATCTGGATTGACTCAGGGATCATATTATCTGATGGCCTGCCGGGGGCTCTCTGGTCCCCCACAGTCCCACAGAGGGAACCGAAAAACAGTCATTAAGAAATGTGTCCTACGAAAGACATGTTAACGATTCAAGGGCTGTCTGGTCTCCCACTGTCCAACAGAAGGCACGGAAATATGTTCGGTAAGAGATTTTTTTTTAAATAAGAACCAAAACAAGACTTTAATTGTCATGGTGTGAACCACATTTCATGTGGTTTCTGAATGAATTGACTGAACTGTCAATTGATACGTTTCTCACTGAGAGCACAAGAGTGTTCTGTGAGTCCCATGCACATTTATCTCATCTGCAGTGTGCTTTCAACAGACAAAACATGTTTTTTTAAATCTCAGTGAAATGGGCTGGTGGGAAATGTAGTCCATTAAATGTACTTCATAACCTCAAACGCCACCTGATAGGCTTCATTATCCCAGAAATAAAAATTACGCAGGGCCCTACTGCTCTATAAACACAACCCAGACTTAATAAACATTCATCTTAATGTTTTATCGCTTCTGAATGCGTGAGAATCATCTTGAACAACAATCACTGCCAATCTATCAGTCGGTAATCTCAATGGCAGATGAATTATGATTTCCTGGCTGCGTTGCCTTCTGTTTTAATATGGCAAATATATGAGGTATAAAAATAAATTAACATTCATGGAAATGATTAGCTGATACCTATAGGCAATCGTTCAATTATGCATGCGCTAATGTTTTATTTACATTCATAAGAATATATTTTCAATTACTTTTCTGTGTGGAAAACTAAAAAGTGAGAGGAACAGGTATGCTCTTCAGTAAACGGAATCTTCTGCTGCACAACCCCAGAGTTTAACACAGAACTTTTCTCATTTGTTTTGCAATAAAACAACCGCTTCAAATCTCAATTTCCTTTACATTGCTCAGTCATGCATTTGAAAATGCTGAATAGGGCTTACTATAGTCAGTACTTTCCAAAGCCCATTGTAGTGTGTTTAATAACTTCTGCTGCCATAAACTGTATGAATGTATTATGGCTTGATAACATCCAGTAAACTAAACTGAATGAAATGACCATTTGGAACCCACAAAAATAAAGGGCTTGCATTATGTTGGTCCTGATACAATAAATAATAATCATAGTAATAGTAATTATTACCATTACTACTATTTATACAACTAATATTAATTTTGAGGTACTCACCCAGCACAGCTCAAAATTTGTCTAGGTTTCATATGAAAGTGTAAACCACACTTATTATCATAAAATTTCACTTGTTCTCAGTGTAGTAACATAGCCTGCACCATAGTCTGCCATTAAATTCCAACCACGCCCATGCTGACAATGGCTGGAAGATGTGTTCCTGGCAAGGAGGCCTACAATTTCCCTTGCCTTATCACAAAACAACAACTCCCATGAGTGCTTGCGTATGGGAAGTAGCACGTGATTTCATGTTCATGCTTGCAGTCTTGCATGACTGTGAAATATCCAGCAAAACGGCTGCACAGTTCAGCTGACGGGACTCACACTTTATAACCTACAGTAGGCTATATTGATCCAAGCTGTATGCATTTACATGTGTACATAGAAAATAAACCACAGGCTTTTAGAATTAATATCATGTGTTCTATGCATTTTGCATGTGCATATTTTAAATGGATGTTACAATTTGCCGCTTTATTGGTGTTGTATAATAGCAAGTGATCAGACTGAAACTGAAAAAGCCCAGGCCATGCTTTAATAAAAGTACTCTACTTTAAGTTTCGCCTACATTTCTGCATGAATGACACATTTGTTATATGCGTGTTTAGCGTAAACATTTTCAGTGAGGTTTAAATGACACCCAAAGACAGGGGCCAGCTCCCTTTCATTTCACCTCAAGTTGTGTATCCAATCCCATCGAGAAAAAACCCCCAAAAAAACCTATTGCGCCTCAATTGATCTTGCGACAGTCACAGAAGATTGGACAATGAAAGCAATTCGTACAAGTGCCCTTGAAACAATTTGTCTGTTTGCAACAAGCGAGACCGAAGGAGCCGGGCTTGCCAGCATAGCGGGCGGGAGTCCCGCCGGGGCGACTCGGGCTCATTGACATGCGGTGGGCGTGGGGCGGGCGGCGGCAGCCTTGTTTATGACTGACAGTGAAGGGGGTGAGGGACGCTGTGGGGCTGACTCACAGGAACACCGCCGCCTCTCGCCCTCCCGGCCTCGCCCCTCTACAGTCCGTCTCCCTCTCTGTCTGATTCCGTTGATTCTCCACTTGTTCTGACCCTCTCTCTCGCTCTCACGCTTTCTCCATCCCAGCCCCCAGGTGAAGCCCAAAATAGCATCCCTTTGACTGGCCAGCGAGTTCACAGGAACAATTTAATTGTATTTCAGCTAAGCGTCTGTGAGCTTGTTCATTCCTTGTGCTCCACTCTCACACACTTATTAAACTGTTCCAGAGAACTTTGAGGAAAAAGTTCAAGCTCCTTCAACAGAGTAACATCTTAAACAGAGCTTCCCAATGTCAGAACTGGGGACACCCTGTACATGCTGTCTTTTATCCTAGGCCACAAATGCAACCCTTGAATTGCAATTATCTGTTAAATGTTCTTAATTAGGCACTTAACATCTGTTGAGGGATGGTTTACCCTCTCAATGCCACATCATGTCAGGCTATGAATAAATGCTCCATGTTCATTAAAATAATACTAATTGTGTAAACAGCTGATGTCCCATGTGGTTCACCCAAGGTATCCGAAAACAGATGCCGGAACCAAATTACACTTAATTCACAGACTTCGAAAGCAAGAAAAAAAAAAAAAAAGCTCCAGAGGAAGTGTCACTCATACTAACACATAATCCCCCGATGTTACGGGACTTCACAATCATTGCCCATCTAATCCAGCTGACGCTTTCTTCAATCCAATGATGTTCTGGGGCTTCACTACTACAATCATTTCCCATCTAATTCATCTGAAGCTTTCTTCAACTCCGTACGTCTCCTCAGCTTCAAGGGATATTCCTTGCACACGTCTGAATGTGTGTTCTCCTCATATGTATTCTGTCTGCAGAGCACACTAGACAGGGCTACTTGCTGTGGTCCCATGACCACAGTTTTTCAGACCTCCCCAGTATGGGGAGCGCAACCATGTATCTCGTATAACAGCATGACCAAGATGTTGCATCGTGGGAACTGTAGTTCTGGGTTTTTGGGTTTCCCACCAAGGGGAGCAGAGAAACCGCTTTGACCTCCTTGGCATTGCGCCGTCTGCTTCTCATTCTCAACAGGGAGACACAAAACACAATTGTGGAAAAATGAACATCTGCCAAAGAGGTGATTGCAGTAATCTCCATGACTGCAACACAAAAACAAGGCAATTAGCCTACCCAGGAGAGGACGTTGGTGTCACCATGCGCTTTGTCATCAGGAAGCGCCCGCGCAAAACACTTAATATGTGAGTGAATCTTCTGTTCTTCTTCTGTGAGACGCAAGGCCAGAGAATGCTGTAGTGAAGCGACATACTCAGCCCTGGGCTGTGCTCGAATCAGAGCCCTGTCAACTGCCTCCTGTGTACTAGCATACTGTATACAGCTTACTGAATACTGTTAAATGACATGCAGTATGTGAAAAAGATAAGTATATCATCCGGGGATATTAAGAACACTCAATTTTCAGAATTGTCGCGTACTTAAAAAAAGTATACCCAACTGACATACTCAATAGTGCACTGATTCAGACATGGCCCTGGACTATGGAGTGCAACAGGAAATGCAACAGCAGCATAGGCTGAGCACATTCTGGGGATGGAATGTGGGGAGGCAGAGGGCCGTGAAAGATTTTATATCCCACCATGTTTGCTCCGCTTAATCTCGGCATGCCTCTGCCCGAGCATCAATTTGCCAGATCTTGGCTCAATGGATTAGGAGTCATTGAACAGTCAGCAAAAGGAGATGGGGAGGGAGTGGCTGAACTCAAAGGCCAAATACGGCAAAGCCCACCTACAAAATTCTCTCAAATATGGACTGTAGAATGAATGGGGGTCTTTACCAGGGCACAAAATTCACTTTTCAGCCACTGGCCAGAGTGGCTTGCGGATTCTAAAAATCACCAGCCATTTTCAATATTTTTCCAGCCACATTACCTTTTACAATATAACACAACCTGGCTGGTTACTGGACAAAGTGGCTGCTAAAGTAGAATATCTTACCAGCCACAATCAAAATTTAACCAGCATCTGGCTGGTGGCGGGCATTCATTTCCCATTCCTTTCAGAAAACTTCAGAACAACTAACCCATGGAGGGGAGTTTCCATTCCTGGAAGGCCGGTGTGTATGCAGGTTTGTGTCTCCATTGATGAGACAATTTATCAATGGAGCAATCAATTAGAAATCGATACAACAATGCGTTCAGTTCAACAGTAGGGTAGTTTCAGTTTTTTATATCACCTTGTGACTATTATAATATTGCATTACTAATGCATTACTTATTGTGAGCGAGTTAAATCATAATTTTTATCCTGATATGTTTCCACCATCAAAACGTCTTACACAAACTTTGAGGACACCAGAAGGGCAAGTGAGAACTCAAATGTCACATCTGCAGACTGTCTGTCACCATTAATAAAATATAGTTTGCCTCTTTTGAAAACCTAGAAGATTCTAACTTGTAAGCAATTTAAGCATACGTTTATACCAGTTTAACAGTACACAAAATCATGAAACCACCATAAAAGAGAAATAAATTTTGTCTTGTTGGATATATTTCAAGTCTCCAGAGGAAGAGACTGAAATTTTAAATGTCAAGGTATGTTTACTGATGGCATGATGGGGCCATAATGATCACAACGTGGGCCATTGACAATTCAAAGCAATGGCCACCAAAACTGCAGAAACAAAAACAAATTTCACTAAGCGAAACCTGGCGGTCCATTTCACCGGGGGGAATGAAGAGCGATATTCCAGCGAATCGAGAAGGTCATCGTGCAGACAAAAGACGTGACCATAATTACCCTCGAAAAAACGGCCGAATGAGTCTGGATACGAGTACAATGAACCTTTTCAGGCCAATAATGAGTATGAACTTCCACTTGATTAAATTTATCAACCTTCCAGTTCGCTTGACAACAAGAAAAGCACAACGGTGCTTAAGTATGTGCCCACTCTATAAAGAAAAGGAAATGTCAATCTAACTGCAGACTGGGGTCATTATTGGCCTTTACATCTCAGCTGTGCAAGAGTCTGGGTTATGCACACACCACACATGTTTTGTATGATGGCCTTCTGCTGATCGCCACTGCATACGTTTAATTGAAATACACTACATTAGCCTTAAAACAGGGAGGAATACTGCCCCAGACAGTAACTCCACAGTGCTGAACTAGCTAGAGGCTGTATTTTGTGGTTATGTGTTCATGGAGATCATTAGGTACCCTCAAAACTGAGCTGCAAACGACATGACTACATATGCACACTAAATTAAGTTATGCGTCGTTGTCAACTATGTCAAGCTTTTGTTTTTTGTCTTCTCTCACATTTTCTTGTGCAAATCTATCTTTATTTTTTTTAAGCTTCTCATTGCAAATGTGAGCTTGGTCTCAAATGACATACCTATCCCAAACCAATCCCCTACCTTCTCTGTCAAGAGATAGGTTGCGCTATCAAGAGGATTGATAAATCTTGCCCATTGCTTGCGAATGGCTAAAATGGACAGATCATCGACGGTTGCTTTGGCTTTGAATGAGCCATCACAAATACTGCTCAGTTTCAGTTGGGGAGTTTTCAGATTTCTGCTACACGTACAAGTGTGGTTTACACTGGCAACAAAATGAAAATCTCCACTGTAGTAAATATCGGCCAAGGCAACAGCTGGGATATTGATTCAGCATGAAAGGGTGAGGTGAGGGCTGACGGCTGCTTAAATAGCCTGCCTAAACTTGTCCAGGTGCTTCGAAACAGGCCATCACACCGTGGCGGCGAAGCATCACAGAAAACACCCGCAATCCGAGCTCCACCCCCACTGTGTGACTTTGAGAGTCACCATAGTCTAGCATGGAGGGGATCAGAGATGGATTTTACTGTATTTAGTCAGCTATCTCTGAATCCGCTCAGATACAGCTCTTAGTTACAAATTTGCCTTCCTACACCATCATTACAGAGATAAGATTCTGTTATGATAAGGTGGACAGAGAGTGCAAAGCTGGCTAAAAAAGGCACAGGATACAGACCTAAACCTCTCCCTTTGTTTCACAGGTCTTTTGGCCTCAACCTCTACAATGGCACTGATTTTATTGTAACTGTACCTATCTATAGCACTAATGGAGGTTTTCTAGCTTCTTCTGGAAGCATCTGATGCATGCCAAAATGATAAATGCCGCATGCTATCACCCCAACACCACTAAAAAAACCTTTCACAACTCTCTCGCACTACATGTACAGCAGTGTATTACACCTCCCCAGCAATAGGAGGCGATGGGTTACCAATCTCATGTGCATCTTGTGCATCCTGTTGATCACTAATAAGCTCTTAACCTTTTTCCAATTCACCCCCTTCCTATTGAGGGTCCACAAAAAGCTTCCAGAGTGGTGTTAAGTCCAGTGGCTAAAATTGCTTCTGAGAGCACCTGTAGACAAGTGTTGGAGGAAGCAGAGAAACTAAAACTCACAAATGACTGACATATAGCCTGACTTATCAAGCTCAAGATAACAGTGAGCACCATAATTCATTGGACAGTGACATATTTTTTGTTATTTTGGTTCTGTACTCTAGCACTTTGAGTTTGAAAGGATACAATGAGAATGATGTTGAATTGCAGACTGTCAGCTTTAATTTGAGGGTATTTTCATCCATATCGGATGAACCGTTTAGAAATTATAGAACCTTTCGTACATAGTACCCCCCCATTTTCAGGCATCAAAACATATTGGACAGTTTAACATAATGTAGAATAAAGTAAACATTTTTAATATTTGGTCGCATATCCTTTGCATGCTGACTTCCTGATGTCTGTGACATGAATTATGGTGCTCACTGTATGAGCCTGCCTCCAGAGAGAGAAGAACTCCATCACAATTTAATGTAGACTCCCAGCAAGCTGGCGTATGCAGGTTTTATCAAACAATTACCATACCTTAGCTAATCAGATAATCATACATTGATTGCAAATTGTGCCAAACAACTTTTCTTACTTGTTTCTCTTACCCATTTATACAGCTGGATAATTTACTGAAACAATTCAGGTTAAGTACCTTGCTCAAGAATACAATGCCCCAACTGGGAATCAAACCCACAACTTCGACGTAGCCCAATTGCCTAAGCATTATGCTAGACTACCACACATTATATCCCACTGAAATCCCCCAAAGCTAGTTGTGCTAAGTGGAAAGATCAATAAGGACAGACAGGGGGAAGCAAAAGTCAGGTGAGGTGAGGGGTGGGCACAAAGTCTCTGGTTTAACCCTTTCATGCATGGAGTCCACTACAGTGGACAGGCTTTTCAAAGTCTATTTTAACAAAAACATTTGTGATCTCCAAAATATATCAAAGCAGATTCCTTGCACCTTTGCCTAAATTTTGATATGCTCCATCTTGTTACATTTTATTGGCTTTTCTAGTTTTGATACAGTGAAGGTCAAAATGTCAGGTGGAGGTGGAAACATAGAAACTCCCCTGGTGTAGCTGTGAAAACCTTCTATTCCTAGAGAACAGAGCATGTTAAAAAAAAATTCTTATTAGGGAAGATGCAAGGAGCAGAATTAGTTATATTTGTAAAAAAAAATTACCATAGTTCTTGTATTGTATACAAAAAACTTTCTGTCCACTGAAGTGGACATCATGCATTAAGAGTTGTAATCTGCATGTGTGGTCTATGTTTTCAAAGGGCCATTTTGGGCACATTTCTGTGACCTAGGTGGGTGAAACACATGCTTGCACATGTTTTGTAATAATTAATGCATGAAAGGGCTAAGCCGTCTCAGCTAATCAAATCTAGCAGCAGAGATCTGCCACCACCAATCGTATTACAACAAGCCAGAAAAGTTAACTAAGTTTTCAAGACCCTCTATCACAGATTGAGCATCTAGAATTTAACTAGGCAGCTGCTGATGTTTGTGTGCTGTTACACATTTCACTCTGACTGGCACCGCTCTACACATCCGATACAAACTCATAACTAGTTATTCATACTCCCTGTGAATGGAAATATTTTTCAAACCCCAAAATCTGTTTGTTCACTATAAAACAAATGCTATCAAACACCAATAAGTTGAAATTTCAGTTGTTTTTGTATCTCTGAGTGCCACAAAACAAGGCAGGAGATTTATGTACAATGCATTTCCAGCATGAGATGTTACCATGACAATTCAAAATCAGTGTATTCTCTACATGCTTAATCAAGTGGAATTGCGTATGGCCAAGCACAGCAGTGCAACGTTTGCTCCATTATAGTGTATGAGGCATCATGAACATCCTGCACATAATGGATTTCATTAACAAAAATATACGTACGTATTTTACTTGCTAACTGATGTTATACAATTAATTTATGACATGAATCAACGGGTATGACTCATTACATAGAATTCAAATGCAATTCCGGGGTGTACTGGGTGGAAGGTGGCTGACTGAAATCATTGGATATTTGACAGTCACCATTTCACCACAATGCGAGTTTGCAGACACTTTCATAAACTCTTTAAAAACATATATTCACAATATCATGGAAATACAAGTTTGATCCACCTCGGGTTTGTAATCTTGTCACCTGTTGCCTTTGGCTTGCTCTTGTGGGGGTTTAGGCTGGGTTTTTCTGTTGTGAAATGTGCTATATAAATAAATATTGATTTGATTTGATCTGCTAATGGGTTGGATAAAGCCAACATGTAAGCCGTCCTGTAAAACCGTTGCTGAGGTCTACATGGCGTCACTCAGGGCTTCTCCTCCAATCCCCATTTCAAAAGCTAGAGCTAACAGGGCTAAACCTTCCCCTTCTACAGCAATGAAAGCTGTGTACGACCTACGACAACAGCAACTATGGTCCTGATCCCTGCTGCTGGAGCAAGGAAGAGAATGTGCCCCATGCTGTGAGGACCTGATATCAAACAGCCGAGTTCACAGTAGTCACAATGTTATCGATATGGATCGATGGGGACTGGGCTGCAGTTTCGCTTGTTCCGGGGGGCCAGTTCTCCGTTCTCATTCCCACGGCGACCCTCTCCCTCCTCTGCTCTTTTCTTCATGCCCTCACTCGATCGATTGCCTCGCTGTTCCACTATGGCACGGCAAAATGTGAATGGGAGGGGTGAGGGCCGAAGGGCTTCCCATTTTGGTCTCAGCGCAAAATGGAGTCTTATTCCACGTGGGGGGCTTGTGTGAATGAGCCATTAGCGGAGAGTGGAAATTGGCCCCTTTGTCAACCAACTGGATCCCAGCATTAAGAGCTGCGATTGATGTCCATATTACATTCATATGGTGCCATTCATATTCACAGCCTCACATCCTGGTGTTTGCTTGCCTGTGTGTTTGTCGGCCAAGTTAATTAATCTGTGTGCCCCAGCAATAGGAGACAATACAGACATTGTGGGGTGATTGAGTGGGGGGTCAGGTAACTTGTTCCCAGGAAAAACACAAGTTTGTATGTTATTGATGCAAAACTTTAAATAATAATAATAATAATAATAATAATAATACTAATACTTTGTCTATAATTTCTAAACTGTAACCAGTGATAAAAATATGATTTCCCAAAGCAAACATGCTCATCAAAAGATGTAAGATGCAATGGAATGTCACATGCAGAGCACTGGTATTGTGCATCGTCATTTTAATTATCAAGATTAATGAATGGGCCTAATAAGATCAGTGCAGGGATTTGCATTTGGTCTGTACGATTGATTCATGTGTCGTCATCTTGACTGCCCAAAGTCATCCATGCATAGCTTGTTAGTGCGGATAACTGCCTTTTCCTGTGTGGTAATAGTTAGTGAGGTCTCATTTATACATACAAAAGGCCAGACTGACATGAATCCCAAGTACTTGTAAGATCAATTTAGGCAGTCGCTAATCAGCCAAGTTGATATGACAGAGAAGAGGATAAACTCCTGACCGATTCCTCCAGACAAAAATTTCAGGAAAATATTGCTCATATGTAGGGGAATACAAAGAAATACCAAATGCTCCTTTGCTCATCCTAAATGGGTGAAATTGGTTAGAAAAAAAGGGTGCAGCAGAGTGCTGAATATTGTGATTTGGGGGAAAACAGTGGGAGGCTACTCTTTGGAGTTATATTAAACTAAAAGGCCTTTATATTCTTGCAGAATTATGGGTAGAAGACAGCACATCATGCGGTGGGGAGGACTTGCAGAAGAACCAAGACTCAGCATCTTGCTAATGAGAGAATTCCAGTTCCTGCATTCTGATTTGCCTCAAGAGTTAAGAATCACAAAGCAGGATGGTTGTTTTTGCAACATCAGGGCTGCTTGAACTGTTGATGTTTGGAGACCTGGAGGAGTGGAGGCAGTGCAGACATCTCTTTTGCATATTCTTGCTGACCTTTACCTGTGCTATTTTGGAATCTTAAAAAGACATTTGAAAAACAAGGCCAGAACGTAAACAACACAGAATATTTCTCTTAGGAACTTAAAGGGTAACAAAGCACTAAAACCAATTATTTTAGATGAGAACTGATACATTTGGATTTTTCTAAGTGTTGCTGATTGATTCTGGTCCAAATCTTGACATTTTACTGCAGCATAAGGGTATTTTCAGCATAAACCCAAAGGATCTGGCTCAAAAGTGTCTCTAGTGGTAAAACGTTAGGTACTGCACGTTCAGTCTGTCATTGGCCAGAAACGGCATCCAGCTGACGTATGACTCCCGGTGAAGAATTTGAAATGTGCACAGCGTACGCCCTGAAGTTTTGGAGTGAGGTCGGGCTAAGCCCCAGCTATAAAAGTGAATCTCAGCGGTTGATCTGGAGAAGAGATAGGAGAGCGTGCGATATAGCTAGCTTACAGTTTAGTTTTTCTGAATATTCTAGTAGCCTAAGTTATATACCTATTTTTGGTATATTTTTATAGTTAGCTTGATAGTCCCTTGTTTTTTGATAGTTTGATTTTCTGTCTAGCTTAGCAAGTAGCTAGCTAGTTTATTTAAAAAATATATATACTTATATTAAAAATAAATATATAGTATAAAGCATAGTTGAGCCAGGAGTTGTAGTATATGCATGCTACAAAAAATTGCTGGGGCGTGGTTTGACACCTGGGGCCCTATCTTGGCGATCTTGGCGCTTGGTCTAAGCGCATGGCGCTAAGTCCATTTAGGGCGTGTCCAAGTCCACTTTTGCTATTTTAGTGGCGTGTTTTTTGGGCGCTAAGCATGGCGCAAGGTGCAACTGGGCTGAACCTAGCCTTTTCATTAATTATAGGTGTGTCTTGGGCGTGCAATAAACCAATCAAAATGTCATATCCCATTCCATTTAAAAGCCTGCTTTTCCACCTTGGCGGATTGCTTATGATGGCGAAACAGAAATGCTTGTGCGTGTTTAGTGCGATCAAGGAATAGGCTATATGGATCAATAGTAGCCTAGGATCAATATTATTCTGGCTAACCATTATGAGTTCCCGATAATTCCTGACAGTGCTGTAATGGTGACTGTCAAAAATATATGCGGTTAAATTTCGTTAAAAGCACCTGCAACAGCTGAGAATAAGCGATGAATTGCTTCCGTCTCACCTTAGAAAACGTCAAATTAGCCTGCTTGTTTAACGGATTTTGTTTGATTATGCAATGAACTCATGTTCAAGCTTCATCCGAAGTTCATTAGGCTACCTGCATTCTAATTTTGATTAATAACATAAATAACGTTATTTTGCCTTAATGATGACACTAAATACAATAAATCTGTCAGGTTGGCAAGCCATACGTTCAGCATATTTCCCCTTGTTTTATAATGTCCTGCTTATGGAAATGTGACCAACCTGTTTTACTGGTAGCGTAATACGATCCACTTTCCCAGGAAGACCGTGAAAAGTGCGATTTACAGCAGGGGAAACAGACTTGCTCCCGTAAAGCGCACATGCAGATAATGGAATTAAAATTAATTGTAAATTAATTGTGTAACGTGCTGCAAATTTCGTTTCTAATTAGACGCTTAGTTCTCTTTAAAATCTTTTGTTCAGTTATGGAATAACAGGTGAAATCAGCGGGGTTTTAATAAGCTGAGGGTATGGAAACCTTGTCACTGTAATTTAAAAAATATGAAGGACGAAGAATAGCTAAGGTTACAATTCAGTTAACATGATGACATTTATCTACGTTTTTTAACCATAGGCTATCGAAAAAAACCTTATGCACAGCGAATCCGCTGTAGCCTAGGCTATTTGAAAAACAATAAAAGCAATATTCACTGAACAAGGTTTTTAACTTTTTTCAGTCACAAACCATTCTATTTACTTACAGGCTGTATTCCTAGGTAAACAGAGCTGTATTGTAATGACGTCTGAAGCGCATTTTCAGAACGCAAATGTCCGTCTATTGCAGTGCGCGAGTTTTCCATTGAATGACAATTCGCGCATTAGGTGTAAATGACAATTCGCGCATTAGGCTTGATATAGGTGTTATCAGCTCCGTTTTTAATGTATAGCCATTGTCCCGTACCATCACACATCGCCTGGATGTTGATGGAGTGTGCTGAGAGCAATGTAATGTGGCATCGTTTCCCTTCGCTGAGGGAAAGGTATGTGGACCTATGGAACCTTTTATTATTATGCATTTTTGATATAGCCTACACAATAATAATATTTCACATTGTGATCTAGATATTTTAGTCATGCTTGTGCGCGCCCCTGTGTGTAACAGACAGGAGGCTACTCGCGTTGTGCACACGCCTATGTAGACGCACTTACGTATATGTGCCGTAAAAATAACATGTAAACAACTGCGACATGACTTTAGACCAGGTTTGTGGTGGTTCTAGCGCAAGCGCTTTCTGCTGGCTCAAGATAGCAATACGCCAAAAAGAATCCTGGCCACTTCTCATCTTAAGACCAACACGCCCAGTTCACTTGTAATGGGCGCAAGAATACATGCTAGTTAAAGGACGTAAGCGCTAGGCGTTATTATGAACCTAGCGCCGGGTGTAAGATAGCAAAGACACTTGCGTTTGGGTTAGCGCCGCTTTGCGCCGGGTGTAAGATAGGGCCCCTGGAGCTCAGCCCCAATGTTATTACCTTATCATTTCAAAAGGGGCGTGGTCTAGCAAAACCAGAGTGCTTTGTTACCCTTTAATGTGGGAGTGGAAGATGCCTATTGAAGTGGCACTGAGACTTGCTAGGCCAGAGAATGTCTGACACTAGCTTCTGTGAGCAGGTTTTGAAAATGGCCACTGTGCAACACTGCAACTGAAACCGCAAAGGTCTGATATGTGTGGAATGGCCCCAAGTTCTTCAAGCTCTCTGCGAAAGGCAGCTTGGAGTTTGGGTCAGGTAATGCTTCCAAGAACAGTTTTTCCACTACTGTTTTTTTAATATATCATTGCTCCTTAAAAAGTGAAAACCAGAGTACAATTATTTTCCAGGATGAGCTCTCAATCCTGTTCCAACCTGACTACCTGCTTGCCCCCCCAATACCCAATATGCGAGAGCACTTGCACTCCAGCAATTATACGAACATTTATGACACCTCATCAGAAGGATTACCTTAAAACCACAACACGGTAACCCAGGGGAGACTCTCTGAAATCTCTCAAAAGAGGGGGACAATTCAGTGAGTTTAAACAGTGCAGTGAGCTGTCTCCATTAACATGACAAGGCAGTATCTGGTTAACATCAGCTCAAGTGATCGAAATCCTAAGCATCCAAAGGACTTAAGTAATAAAGCTCTCACTCCCACTGGGGCTAGTAGGATAGCTCTAATTCCAAAGGTTCATTTGAAGAGCTCCATCAATTGCACGATAATCGAGACCGGAGGGCTACCTTCTCTTTCTCAGGAAAGCACAGGAGAGGAACCACTATCTAAGATCCGTCTTTTGTGCTCTGTAAGGATTACGCTTTTGCAATGAGGGGTCTTTGCAACTAAAATAAATCGACTCTTTGTTTTCTGAATAAAACTGTTATGTCGCAGAAAAGACCATGGATATGAATACCGCCTACGGTTTATCTGGAAGGATACTGAATAGTGGTTATTAATGGAAAGAGAATGTTACGTCACAAAACAGCACTATTGATAAATGGCTTGTTCTGGGATAAATTCACATACATACATTGTACTAAATTCTAATATGCATGCCCTTCACTAGTTTGTTTTGCTCTGTCATAACCTACTGCAGATTCCTTTGACTGAACTCCATATTATTTTACATTGCATTACATTCACTTCGCAGGCTCTCTTACCCAAAGCGACAATGTGAGAAAACAAATGTGCATTCATCTGAGTTCTATGAGAAAAAAGTACATTTTGTCATATAGCAACGTTCCCAGACCAACGAGTGTATATGCAACATAACTAATACAATAATTCATGGTAGTGCTTTCATTAAAAACATTCCAATTAATGCATCTTCTGGAAATTCATTAATGGGGTTGTTATTATTAATTCACTATGCCTCGACTCAGTACACATTAAAGTAACGTTAAAGTAAGCTAGCTAGCCTGCTGTATAGCTTACATTAGACAGCTACCTAGCCATGATCCTCAAGGCAATTTCAAACATTACTTAATGCTTATTAAACATTAAACATATAAACATAATGGCTGCTTCCGAGAATGCAAGTAAAGTTGAAGTAACGTTAAGTGCATCGACAACAGATGCAGATGCACTCAGACAAATTGAACATTTGTGAACTGTGGACCGGTGGCCATGCAATCTCATCAGATGAACTGGTTTCATAAGCATTTGAGTTTGGCAATTTGCTTGAGTACTCCAGTAATACGTAGATCTTTACAGGGATTACATAATTTTATGAAGTGTCCATTTTCTTGCATCTTCGTTATGTATGTCAAACTATGCAACATATTTGTGACTCTCTGGACCAGAGCAAAAGGACACATTCAATAACAGCAAAAGAATAATACCTTCAAGCTACTAAAATAAGAATTAAAAGCACAAAACAAACCCCTGCCTAATGAATTTAGACTCATGTGTGCGTGGGAGTGTGCTTGTGTGTATTTGAGAGAGTGAGAGAGGAGAGAATGAGAAGAGCGCGTTTGCTCGATACGGCCTGGTAAATTATGTGCGTCAGTGTGAACGGTCACTGCTCTGTACGTGCACACAGCACACAGGATTGACTGTGAAAGCAGAGACACCATTCTGCGGCAGGTGGCTTTGCAAGTGGGATGCTGGCCACAATGAGACGAGGTGTAACCTTCCTGCTGCTCTTCCTGATTGGACCTGGGGTCGGTCAGATGTACCGCGCAAACCCTTCCCACAGGCCACGCACCTCCACGCCGACTGCGCTGATCTCGGGACAGAGGTCGCCAACGCGGCCCGCTCAAGTTCACGACCGCGGCTGCTGACGCTCATCATTCTGACGTGAAGGTGGTGACGGGACGAGACCTTTTGTGCCGCACACCACTCCGGAATGCTGTTTCGAACTAATTGGCAGGTTGTTAGGATATTGCATTTGTCCTAATCACATTAGCTCCGGAGATCAGACGTGCGAGCCATTTCAATCAGGCGTGACAGAGAGCGCCTGAAACAGTGAAGCAGCTTTCTGTGAATCAGACAGGACTCAATGAAAAACTGCGTCCCCCCCCCCCATCTTCCTTCTACCCCTGGAGAAAAGTCTAATTAAAGCGTCCGGTTATCCACGCATTGAAAACACACCGGGTCATGTCGTGAGTCGTTTTGCTCTGGGAAGAGGCAAACTTTGAAGGGGGAGATCAAACGCGGGCTGAGCCGAATAGGTTCTTCCAGGCTTGTCCCTGGGCGTTGTTGACAGATCACTGCAGCCCCACCCAAGGTTATGTCTGGGGCAAATTGGGATGTTATACATAATGAAGGAAAAGTTTAAAAAGTGGTGGGAGTGTGACTATGTCAGTATAAACAAACATGACCATGTATGAAACATGCACAAATACAGTGTTTAAACAGCAACCAACAAAGTCAATGCCCTTATAAACTGCAGTTGAAAACCGAAGGCTAGTTTCATGAAAACACCTGCACAGGATTATTTTTTCTTAAAGAGCATTTTCAGCTATAAATTAAGAACATGAACTCTGTTGAAGGCTATTAAAATGAAAATCATGATGATACGACTTCTTTTGTGCTCTGAATTCTCTTTTTTGAGAAAAGTAAAGAAGCCATGGATTAGTACTTGTGTTGCTGTCTGGGTCGAAGAGAGTACAGGCTCTGAGACATTAAATTATTTTAGACTGTAATAAAAAATAAAAAAATGTATTTGGCGCCCAACTGTATATATCCAATTCCCACCCCAATCTGGAATGTCCAACTGCCTGCACCTACAGCCATGTTCCATGCGCGAACCATTCTGCCAATTTGGGTGAGCTGCTACATCCATGGTTCTCCTCCGAAACACGTGATATCCAACAGCTGCTTCTCTTTGTGTCGCAGACCACAGCTAAGTTCGCACAGAGCGGCGTTGGAAGAAGCACCTTTCATATGAGGCTTTGACATGCAGTCTGATGAGCTCCCTTATCAGCCAGCGAGGATCGCCCAAGAGCCATGAAATCCCAAAGTGGATCCCTGTCCGAGTGAACCCTCCCATACCCTGGGCGAATTAGGCTCCAATTGTGCATCACACTGTGGAGCTACCGGCCACAGTCTGCACTGGCGTGGACCATTCCGAGGCTGTGAGGCTCATCCATGTACCACAGCGTGGTGCCTTAACTTAATGAGCATCGAGCAGCCCCAGACTGTAATGAACTTTAGACTTCTTCACACGATATAAGCTGATGCCAATAACTGATATCTGAGAGCCCCTATTAGCCCATGCCGATGTCGATACCTCCCTGTTTTACCTTACAGCACAAATTCCAACTCAAAAACTCAAGTTTTCACATTCACAGATGTAGATGAGCACAGATGTTAACCAATGAATGAAGATTTTAACATTTTATTTGCATAACAAAATATTTGAACTTGCTTAGTGTGACTAGTTTCTGTACAGCTTTGTTACAGTTCTGTACAGTTTGGCTAAAAATGATCAATTAAAAATGAATAACTAAAAATAACTTAAAGATAAATGACTATGATTAGGCTACTTTTAGCCTAACTGTCATTAGCATGACATTTTCATTTAATTTTCACTTCATTTAAAGCATCAGCAGCACATCATGTGTGTCGCCTCTGGTACATGTGTGTTGCATCATCATCGAGCCAAAATCAGGTATAAGCTTATTGGCCGGTATGAACAAGTGCATTTTAAGCTATTATTGGTCAATGCTGATCTACCCCCAGTGATATTGTGCATCCCCATCACATTCATTATCTTATCACCCCTCTAAGCTGAAAAAAACAGGCAAAAAACAGGAATACTGCATAGTAGTCAAAAACATGTCTCCTATGATTTTGCATGATGTGAAAACTATACCAGTTTAACATTCTGCGCACTATGCAAGTGATTAAAAGTTAAAACTAAATAGTTTTCAGTAAAGTAGAAAGAACTAAGATAACGTTTCACAACTAGGGGAAAAAAACACAGTAACAACCTTGAGACCAGCTCATTAAACAGTTCATTCTGTTAATCTTGTGGCCCTGATAAGGTTTTGTTGCTGTAAAGAAGGCTTGAATTCAAAGTAAAAAAAAAAGAAATACCATACAAAAGCATATGACAGTAGTACCTTGGTATAGAACTACAATTTCTTGTTGGTAAAACGGACAAACACAAGAGCTCTCACAGAAGCCATAAAATGGCATTTAATTTGAATCAGTAACTGACCCCCTGATTTAAATTTGAGAAGGGGAGTAAAGTAAAGGCAGTGGAGGACAGAGGAGTCACAGGTTTGTACCTGCGCGAAAGGTATGCCCACACGAGTATACAGAACCTACGAGTGGAGTTAAACTGGGCTGGGGCGGTTGTTCTTGTGGGAGAGCAGAAGGTCATATTTTGAGAGCCAAACAGTGACACAGCGAGACAGTGAGAACCTCGAACGCCCCATCTCAGAGACACAATTAAAAGCCTGAATCAAAAGCAGAAAACCAAGAGTTGGAAAGCTCAAAATTGATCCCCTCATAATCTAACAGTAAGCTATGGGACACAACGGTTGTGTCACATTTGGTATGGAGCTGGCGGTACAGCTTAAAATGAACAAGACTCTGATGGCCAACGTTAAAGGGGCAGAACCAAAAAATTTAATTAAGCTATGTTTCTATATACCCAGTGCTATCTATTCATCCTGATAGTTTCTATAGTTTTATAGATTAAAACATGTGCACACAGTGTTGAGACTAAGCCCCAGAATACTGGCTTGAGACTGCACGGATATACACAGTTGCTGTACTTCAGTAGAAAGTAGTTTTAAAAAAAAAACTGTGCACAACTACATCTGCGGATGTGAATAACCGTGTCATTATATTTGGAAAGAGAATTTTTTCAAATGTAACTTTTTGGTGCTTTAAGCACTACAAACATTGGACCCCTTAAGGTGTGTTGTAGGTGAGCTGCAGCAGATATCTATAAAACTAGTGAAATCTCAGCAAAACTATCTGGATGGATAGATAGCACACAAGGTATATAGAAACATACAATGTAAAAAAATATCTCGCAAGAAAACGGTGAAAAGACTGGCAGGAATCAAAAACCTTTTAATAAATGGAAAATATATAAATCCTGTTATTTTTGGGGATAGGCGTTAAATAGTGAGTTATTGCCATTATTCTACACGACTTTGACAGTTTTTGAAAGGTTTTTACAAACATTTTACCATAAAATTTGTTACAGTACATTGTAAAAAAAAAAAATAGCTACAGGATTTCAGTTTTTTTTCTCAAAACTGTCAAAGCCATGTAAAATGACAGCAGTACATAATTATTTAACAGTCATCCAATAAAAATATAGCTGCAAGCAGCGATTCCCGGGGACCGAGCGGCATTAGCAGCATTTGTCAAACGCAGAAACCGCAAAATGGTAGACAACTTGAGAGAGGGTTGACCCAAAAATACTAATATTTGTTTCTAATCAGGGCTTTTGCCATTGTTGATGGTATCTTAACCCGACCCAGTAAGGGCTTGCGTATTAAGTCTTTTAAGTGTAAGTGAAACAGTGAACAGTTAATACTGTAAAATTTCTTCTTTCGCAAATAAAAAGGTGTTTCTTAATGTGAAAACAACATTAAAAGAAGCATAGCATTTGCACAATAGTTTTGCCAAACATTAACTTAGCCATTGGTACCAAGCTGGAATCGAACCGCTGACCACATACATGGAAAGCCAAGATTGTATCCACTAGGCCAAAGCAGGTTAACAGAAATGAGGAGGCCAAATAAGACTTGTGTGTTGTGGTATCAGATTGTTTTGGCTTACTGACTTCATAATTCAAACAGATAACAGGTAATATTGTGAAATTTCTTAGCCTTTGCAATAAAAAGAACATTCTTACAATGACGTGCACATTGTGTGCCTCAAAAAAAACTTCCGAAATCAATGAACAGGTGGGGATCGAACCACCAACCTACTACACGGCAGTCAAATGCCTTAACCACTAAGCTACAGGAACTTTCACAGTTGGTATAGTAGGTAGACGGCCTGTTAAGCACAGATAGTGTACTTGGCGGATGGCATACCTGCCATCCCAACATTTGTATTTCTTTAGTGCCACCACGCGGATTGATTGGGTTAAAACTGCAGGGCACAAGTCTTGATCTAACTCTCAATCAACCCACCAAGTTTCAGAACTTTATATCAAACGGTACTAGCATTTATGCGATAAGCCACGCCCAATGCAAAATTCATTGGTTTCTCATTCGGCCAATTTTTGACATACGCCTTAGTAAAGTAATGCATGTATGTAGGGATGCGGGTTGAGTACCTTGAACAGGTTTGGTGCAAATTGGTCTAATTCTGTAGTAGGAGTAGCATTTTAAGTGTTTTACAAAAAATGGAGCGGAAAATCGAAGATGGCAGACTTCATGGTTTCTTGAGGCAAATTTGTTGGGCAGGAGTAACGGGACGTATACACCAAATTTTGTGACTGTAGATCAAACGGGGCGTCAGCAGTGGGCGTGTCAATGATTTTTAGTGAATTTTTAAATATTTTCTTATATTTGGATCTATATAGCGCCACCACGTGGCTCGATTGGGTTGAAACTGGAGAGTTCAGGTCCAGATGTTACTCGTAAAAGACCTTCCAAGTTTCATAACTTTCTGTGAAATGGTTTTGGAATTATTAGCATTTTTGTGATAAGCCACGCCCACTGGATATTTATTGGCTCATCATTCGGCCATCTTTTAAAATATCAAAATTCTGTATATACGTTTTTTTTTGAAGCATGGTGTACGGAGTGTGTTTACCAGGTTTCATGTAAATTGGTCAAAATTTATAGGAGGAGTAGTATTTTAAGTGTTTTACAAGTAATGCTAATTAGCGTAAAATCCAATAGGGCTAACATGATGGTTCCTTGAGGCAAATTTGTTCAGTATGAGCAGAAGGACCTCTATACCACATTTTGTGACTCTAGATAAAACGGGGCGTATGCAGTGGGCGTGTCAATGATTTTTAGTGAATTTTTTAATATTTTCTTATATTTGGATCTATATAGTGCCACCACGTGGCTCGATTGGGTTGAAACTGTAGAGGTCAATTCCTCATGTTACTCTTAACCTTCCTAATGTGTTAGAAAGTTGTCCACACCTTTTGTGTTAGCGGGTCAAATTTGACCCATGATGTAACTCAGCCCAAAACACTCAAAAAACAATGATTATCATCCAATATTGTTTTTTACTTCATAACTAACTTATTATGCATTCATAACCATACAATTACTGCTTTAAATTGTTTTTTTATGGTCCCAAGACCATTTATCTTACAATATACCACTTGTTTTCAGTTAAAAAAAAGTTTAAATTCACTCATTATATTTCCTATAGTGAAGACAACGGTTAATTATGTTATCTGACTATAATAGACTAATATTAGAACACACTTTCTAGAATAAATTGCTTGTGGGTTTTTTAGAACTTTATATTATTAACCATAGTGACATCTGTGGTGTTACGGGTCAAAATTGACCCATATACAGATCCTTTCCAAAAAATTTGAATATTAGACCTACCAGGTTTCATAACTTTCTGTGAAATGATTTTGGAATTATCAGCATTTTTGTGATAAGTCACGCCCATTGAAAATTAATTGGCTCGTCATTCGGCCATCTTTTAAAATATCAAAAGTCTGTATATACCTTTTATGAAGCATGATCAAAAGAGTTTGTTTACCTGGTTTCATGTAAATTGGCCAAATATTGTCGGAGGAGTAGCATTTTAAGTGTTTTACAGAAAAGCGGAAAATCCAATATGGCTGACTTCATGGATCCTTGAGGTAAATTTGTTCAACATGAGCATAGGGACCTGTATACCACATTTTGTGACTCTAGGTCAAACGGGGCGTCGGCAGTGGGCGTGTCAATGTCAAAATTTTGTCACGTGCACTACAGCACCACCAGGTGTTCAATCAGCGTCATAATATAGAGGATCCAAGAGTATGGGAATCCCAACAAGCTTGCTAAGTTTGGTGATTCTAGGACAAACCAGCTCATGGAAATTTTAGGTGAAAGGGGAGAAAAAAATAAAAATAAAAAAAATAAAAAAATTCTGAACAGATACAATAGGGTACCAGCAGTAGGGAGGTCGAACGTTCTGCCCGCAATGTAATCACAATGGGCATTCCACACACAAAACAAAACACAAAATTGACGTCTGGGCTCATTTCAACATGTCATTTAACAAGGAAATCTACTAAACGAGAGTAGATGAAGCTATTAATTTGTTTCAGAAGTGTACTTCAACAATGTTATTTTTTTACTTTAGAAGCCAGACATTATTATGCTAATTTGACTCTGTTTACGAGCATTTGTGCCTATACTTCCGAAATCAATGGGGTCATTATAAAACATCCAACCACATTGAAGTCGTTAATACACATTTTATTACAAGAATAACTCACTGTGAAATGTTTTAGGTGTTAATCGATCGGTATGTATCGATACTTTCGTCTATTTAGGTGTCCTGAAAACGTTACATGTGCCGCGCGTCCTGCGGGACTTTACAGCCACAGAATTCTACAGCCACTTCAGAAGCAAAATGGCACTACAAATATAAGGCGCTCGCCACCTTATTCGAAATAACCCCCAGAAGGGATTTTGTAATAGTGAAATGAAATGTTATTCAAATTGTGGCCAACCCCTGTCTTGACATCATGCCGATTGTTCAAATCCGATTGGTCCAAGATATGCTGGCAAAGAGGCGCTTTGAAATGTTTTCTGATGTGGCTAGGTCAGTAAACTCCAGATGTAAAACTCTACATTTTTACATGTAGATCTTCATCAAAATCTCGTCTACAGTATGGTATAAAGCATTTTAATATTGCGAAAGGGTGTTTTTTTTAATTAACATGAAAAGGAAACATGCACCTTATAGATTCCGAATCCAAAAACTGAGAATTCTGATAGCCAGTGCCAGCTAAAGTCGCTAGCTGCTATGTTTTTCTCTGGACCATATCGCCGGTAAACCCCATATGAACAACGACATTTTTACATGTAGATCTTCATCAAAATCTCGTCTACAGTATGGTATGAAGCATTTTAATATTGCGAATGGGTGTTTTTTAAAATTAACATGAAAAGGGAACATGGGTCAGACCCAGACGCATTAAGTAGGCTAATCAATGTTACTGTTGCGAATACAGTGGAATTCTGAAGCCGCGGGACCCGCCAAGTTTGAAACTGAGACGTTTGGCAAGTATGGCATTTTGGGAGTACATATTTAATTAAATACAACACGCCATAACAATATATGTGAGTAAATGTGTAGAGTATATTAGTTTTCCTGTACGAATACCACAAAATATTGGTTCTTGTTGTTGAAAAAATAAGGATAACGGTATCCTAAAAGCAGCACAGATGATGATGTGTTTCCGTCCAACGAGAGTGATTACACGGAAGTGAAACGGGCTAATTTAAAAAATAATTTTAAAGCGAACAAACGTCCTTTTTCTGACAAGCTAGCAATTTATATATTGTTATTTGATTATATTGTAGCATTTACGACAATATACATGAAAAATAAGCTGGCAAAATATGTTTTCTGAAAAATCACGAAAACGGGTTTGACCTCCCTACCAGCAGCTACGCTGCTCGGTCCCCTAATAACAGGATTCATGCAGTTTTCCCCCTTCATTAAATGGTTTTTCACACGCAACATTGCTGTTGTTGTTTTATGGGTTTTTGTTTTTACAGTGTAGCTTAATTTCATTTTTGGGTGAACTGCCCCTTTAAGAAATTAAAATGGCTTTAACTATTATTTAACAGTTAATATTTAACTGCCTGGCATTTAGTCGTTTCACGTGTAGGGATCACATGTTTATTGAGACAGATCCTGACTAAATGTAAACTAAATACAGTCAAGCCGGAAAGTCTGCACACCCCTTTCACCTTCTCCACATTTTATTACGTTACAGACATATTCTACAATAGATTGAGTTCATTTTCTCAAAATTCTACACAAAATAGCCCATAATGACAAAGTGAAAACAGGTTTTTAGACATTTGTGCTAATTTATTAAAAATCAAAATGTAAAATATCATATGTACACAAGTGTGCACACCCTTTGATATGACACCCAAAAGTGAGCTGAGGTGCATTTTGTTTCCACTGATACTGCTTGAGATGTTTCTACAACTTAATTGGAGTCCACCTGTGATAAATTAAATTGATTGGACATGATTGGGGATTGCCAACACCTGCATATTTAAGGTCCCACAGTTGACAGTGCATGTCAGAGCAAACTCCAAGCCATGGGGTCAAAGGAATTATCTGCAGACCTCAGAAACAGGATAGTGTCAAAGCATAGATCTGGAGAAGGGTACGGAAAAATCTCTGCAGCTTTACAGGTCCCAACGAGCACAGTGGCCACCATCATTCGTAAATGGAAGAAGTTTGGAACCACCAAGAATCTTCCTAGACCTGGCCGCCCGGCCAAACTGAGCAATCGGGGAAGACGGGCCTTGGCCAGGGAGGTGAGCAGGAACCCGAGGGTCACTCTGACAGAGCTCCAGCGTATCCTTGTGGAGATGGGAGAACCTTTCAGAAGATCAACCATCCAGGCAGCACTCCACCAATCAGGCCTTTATGGTAGAGTGGCCAGACGGAAACCCCTCCTTAGTAAAAGGCACATCACAGCCCGCTTGGAGTTTGCCAAAAGGCACCTAGAGGACTCTCAAACCATGAGAATCAAGATTCTCTGGTCTGATGAAACCAAAATTGAACTTTTTGGCCTGAATACCAAGCGTCACGTCTGGAGGAAACCAAGCACCGCTCATCACCTGGCTAATACCATCCCTACAGTGAAGCATGGCGGTGGCAGCATCATGATGTGGGGATGTTTTTCAGCAGTGGGAACGGGGCGACTAGTCCTGATAGAGGGAAAGATGAATGCAGCTAAGTACACCGAGATCCTTGAAGAAAACCTGCTCCAGAGCGCTCTGGACCTCAGACTGGGGCGAAGGTTTACCTTCCAACATGACAACGACCCGAAGCACACAGCCAAGAGAACAAAGGAGTGGCTTCGGAGAAAGTCTGTGCATGTCCTTGAGTGGCCCAGCCAGAGCCCAGACCTGAATCCAATTGAACATCTGTGGAAAGAGCTGAAAATGGCTGTGTACCGACGCTCCCCATCCAACCTGGCGGAGCTGGCAAGGATATGCCAAGAGGAATGGGCAAAAATGTCCAGAAACAAGTGTGCCAATCTCGTAGCTTCTTTCCCAAGACGCCTTGAAGCTGTAATCGCTGCCAAAGGTGCAGCAACCAAGTATTAGGCTAAGGGTGTGTACAGATATGTAACCCCTAAATAACCTATTTTTGTCAGTAAAATAAAATTGCATATTTTCTAAAAACCTGTTTTCACTTCATCATTATTGGCTATTGTGTGTAGATGTTTGAGGCAAAAAATTAACTCAATCTATTGCAGTATAAGTCTGTAACGTAATAAAATGTGGAGAAGGTGAAAGGGGTGTGCAGACTTTCCGGCTTGACTGTACATAATTGCACGTGTGGAAAAACCCCAAAAAACAAAAAGGGAGACACTAAACTGTGAGATCAAATCTAATTTTCCAACTGCTTATTTTAATTACGGAAAAAGCTGATGATATGAAGGAGCTCTTGAGGATGGAGGCATGCTGGGCCATTTCCATTAATTATGATTTTTTGTCCCTCTCTCCAAAAGAACTAGGACGTAGACCATTCCAATAACTCCATGTGGAGAGAATTACATCAGGGTACTTTATTGAGGGGCAATTAGTTGACCAGGAGTGTGAGGCCTTACCACGCAGTCCGTTGTGTTTGTCTGCATGCGCTGCCAGCCAATTTTCTGTGTTCCCTTGCTGCGCTTGGCTGCTTTTCCCCCTGGTTTTGTCTACTGGAGATTGAGGGCGATTGCAGAACCGATTATTTGGATTCCAACTTGAATAGAGCAGGGGGGGCCGACTCTATGGACGGATGCTTGAGTTAAGGGGAAAGGAAAACGAGGGCAAGCATCCGGCTAACACCAAAACGTTGTCTGATTGTCTAGGCGATGCCAACAGCTCATTAATCTGCTTGTGAATGAATACCTGTTTATCTTCTGCTTAACAGACTTAGCCTAAGAACCCCAGTCTTACAGAAAAGAAGCCCCTCTGCCTGTGTGTAGAAGACACTTCTTCAACCTATCAATGTTGTTTCCAAGGGTTTTGTCACCTGAAACACTGCATGACACAGAAATGAAATGATGGCAGAACAAACAAAATGGCTGGTTTGAAATTTCAAATAGTGACTATTTCACTGTACAGTTTATGGTCAGCCTACTTCGTCAAGAATACAGATCAGAGGTTGGCCCAATGAAAATGGCAGGGTCCAGGATCTTATGGATTTTTCCTGGATGTATAACTGAGAAACCTTTGATTCATTAACCTTAAATGAATGAGGTAAAAACAACATGGTGCTTAGAGTGGATTCTAATTGGTTGTTTTAAAAGCAGAATGCCTGAATGCAAAAAAATGATCAATTCCCAAGACCTCACTTTGTGAATTGCTAAGAGTTAATTTTCCAATGTTAGCTGCATGGAGATGATTGTGTCGCCGTGTGTGGGTAATCTGGGGGTTCGCCATTCAGAGGTAAACAATGAGACGCCCGATATTTCTGAGATGCTGGAGACTGCTTGCCTTATGACTACAGCTGGTGACTGGGAATGGGTTCTCCCTGTGCACGCCATTAAAATCCACAGCCATTAACATCCGCAGCCATTAACCGACAGGCCTCATTGTGTCGACAGAGATAACAGAGGCAGTTTGCCTACTGTGCACCTTAGAACACCCCACAATGTAATGCGAGGCCACCAACCCAGAAGGCCTTTGTGACACCTTTAGAAAGGAATGCTGATTAGCTCATCTCAGTATCTGGGCCAAGCAAATCATTTTCACATGCAATGACTACCACAGACTAAACTGTTTAATAAGAAACACAATCATTATAGGTATCTGGGAGAAAATTATTGTGTCAGACAGGAACACTTTTTCTTTGGAAAGTGCTTAACAAAATGCATCCATCAACATGGTCCACTGCAAGATCTTGCCTTTATCCCTGCAATAGAGAATGCAACGTTCTGCATGAGATTTCTGTCTCAACCACTGCTAAAAAAAAAGTCCGTACAACCTATTTTTAGGCTAATTTGCCAAAGGCAAGTTTCAAATTTTACGGTAAAATTTTAGTTTTTTTTTGGAAATACAGGATGTTTGGGCACATCAAAACTAGTGAAGTAGATGGATCATTTACTTAGAAGTTGACATAAATATTTTGATTATTAATAATAGATTACTCGATTATGTCCAATAACTGATTATTGGGTTACACATTTTAAATGTATGACTTAAATTCATACATTTAAAGGTCTGGTTAAAGGGGAATTCCACTGAAAAATGAGGTTTGATTTGTAGAAGAGCAGCTGTCCTCCTGATTAAAATTAACTCTCAGCCAACTCTCAGAAGAGAGACTGCTTCGCACTGTAAACCTACCCATTTCAGTAGTCTTGTGGTTTGTGTTTTTATCCTAAATCTGGGTGGTTAAAGATACATTTAACCTGAACACAGTGTGCCATTAACCCCTTTGCGCAGATGCCTAGTGACCATGGTGCCGGCGCCAACATTTTGCTCAACTGAGACATTCATTGCTCCTGCAGCCAAACTATGAGTGGAAACCGCAAACGTGTTTTATCTTTATTGGTAAACAACTCTGCCGAATACGGAGTTTCTAAGTGTCACCATTTCCCGTAGCAAGTCCATTTAACAAGCAACCCCCCACCCAGTCTTGCCTGCAACTATACCTACCCATAGTGAACAATAGCATCTATGTGTGAGTTCATAAATATATTTATTCATCATATACATACAATTCCGTCATAGCAACAAGATAAATCCAACAATAGCCTGATTGTATGCCAAAAATGATTGTGTCATATACCACGTCATTCTACTATCAATATCTGCTACTAAATATGAAATAAGTATACAATTCTACCATTAGTTTTACATATAGGGCCCTATCTTACACCCGGCGCAAAGTGGCGCTAACCCAAACGCAAGTGTCTTTGCTATGTTACACCCGGCGCTAGGTTCATTATAACGCCTAACGCTTACGTCCTTTAACTACCATGTATCCTTGCGCCCGTTGCAAGTGAACTGGGCGTGTTGGTCTTAAGATGAGGAGTGGCCAGGATTATTTTTGGCGTATTGCTATCTTGAGCCAGCAGAAAGCGCTTGCGCTAGAACCACCACAAACCTGGTCTAAAGTCATGTCGCAGTTGTTTACATGTTATTTTAACGGCGCATATAAGTGCGTCTACATAGGCGTGTGCACAACACGCGTACCCTCCTGTCTGTTACACACAGGGGCGCGCACAAGCATGACTAAAAGATCTAGATCACAATGTGAAATATTATTATTGTGTAGGCTATATCAAAAATGCATAATAATAAAAGGTTCCATAGGTCCACATACCTTTGCCTCGGCGAAGGGAAACGATGCCACATTACATTGCTCTCAGCCCACTCCATCAACATCCAGGCGATGTGCGATGGTACGGGACAATGGCTATCCATTAAAAAGGAGCTGATAACACCTATATCAAGCCTAATGCGCAAATTGTCATTTGCACCTAATGTGTGAATTGTCATTCAATGGAAAACTCGCGCACTGCAATAGACGGACATTTCAGTTCTGAAAATGCGCTTCAGATGTCATTACAATACAGCTCTGTTTATCTAGGAATACAGCCTGTAAGTAAATACAATGGTTTGTGACTGAAAAAAGTTCAAAACCTTGTTCAGTGAATATTGCTTGTATTGTTTTTCAAATAGCCTAGGCTACAGCGGACTCGCTGTGCATAAGGTTTTTTCGATAGCCTATGGTTAAAAAACGGAGATAAATGTCATCATGTTAACTGAATTGTAACCTTAGCTATTCTTCATCCTTCATATTTTTTAAATTACAGTGACAAGGTTTCCATACCGTCATCTTATTAAAACCCCGCTGATTCACCTGTTATTCCATAACTGAACAAAATATTTTAAAGAGAACTAAGCGTCTAATTAGAAACAAAATTTGCAGCACGTTACACAATTAATTTACAATTAATTTAAATTCCATTATCTGCATGTTCGCTTTACAGGAGCAGGTCTGTTTCCCCTGCTGTAAATCGCACTTTTCACGGTCTTCCTAGGAAAGTGAATCTTTTTAAAGTATTACGCTACCAGTAAAACAGGTTGGTCACATTTCCATAAGCAGGATATTATAAAACAAGGGAAAATATGCTGAACCTATGGGTTGCCAACCTGACAGATTTATTGTATTTAGTGTCATCATTAAGGCAAAATAACGTTATTTATGTTATTAATCAAAATTAGAATGCAGGTAGCCTAATGAACTTCGGATGAAGCTTGAACATGAGTTCATTGCATAATCAAACGAAATTCGTTAAACAAGCAGGCTAATTTGGTGTTTTCTAAGGTGAGACGGAAGCAATTGGTCGCTTATTCTCAGCTGTTGCAGGTGCTTTTAACAAAATTTAACCGCATATATTTTGTAAACAGCACTGTCAGGAATTACCGGGAACTCATAATGGTTAGCCCGAATAATATTGATCATAGGCTACTATTGATCCATATAGCCTATTCCTTGATCGCACTAAACACGCACGAGCATGTCTGTTTCGCCATCATAAGCAATCCACCAAGGTGGAAAAGCAGGCTTTTAAAGGGAATGGGATATTACATTTTGATTGGTTTATTGCATGTCACGCCCAAGACACACCTATAATTAATGAAGAGACTAGGTTCAGCCCAGTTGCACCTTGTGCCGTGCTTAGCGCCCAAAAAACACGCCGTTAAAATGGCAAAAGTGGACTTTGACACGCCCTAAATGGACTTAGCCCCATGCTAAGATGTTCCTTTCAAAATTCAGTCATCATTTAGAAATACACAGCAGTTTAGCACGTTATTACACAATTTGGAATGTCTGTGGGCAGTATGCCCTACCTGCAGCCCTGTATTTCACGTCATTCTGGTTTTATTCACAACAGTTTTATCTGATAGGTGACAGTATATCCTTCTCAATGGTGTTCGCAATTTTTTCTTGGATGCTTTGAACGATAATTTACAGCCCAGCGTAACAGCATTTTTAATCAAGTGTAATCTTTTAATGTACTATTACGCAAACAGCTACAGAAAATGCAGTCGCTAACGGGAGTTTTTCGTCCTCGATAAGAAAAAACTACTGCTTGTAATATGCGGTTCTTCTCGCTGGCTACATATGCATGTTTTTCCACTCGATCACTGTCTTGTCCAGTAGGCTATGTTAGTTATGGTTATTTTTGCATTTTGAGTGCATTTCACACACTGTAGTGTAAACATTCATTCCTCAGTCATGTTTTATTCAACTTTCATTGAAGCTAGAACATTTGGCAGCATTTTCCTGTTGGTGGAATATTATTTTATTGTAATGTTATCGTACATAATATAGGCTTTAGGCTTCATATCTTCCTGGGCTATAGTTGTCACTTAAGGCATGGAAAATACTCATTCCAATTTACTGTGCGTTGATATGTGTTATAAGAATGTAAAAATTTTCCTTGGAGTCATTATGAATGGGAACATAATTCTCCAGGTTGTAGATTTCTATCTAAGCAATAAATATTATGCAACAGAGAATCCATGGAGTCTCCTGGATTATAAAATGGTACGATAGATTAATGTTATGGCCCTCAGTTACGAATGTTTCAACTTAATTTAGGAGAATTTTTTGTTTGTTAGTTTGGTAATTCAAATACTACAGTACCCTTGAGCCTCAACGCCTATTACTATGGTGATAGCCTGGGCAACAGCCAGAGGTGAAAAATCCAGGGGTCAGAAAGTAAAAGTCCTACCATGTGTTTCTTCCACCCATGAACTCAGCTGATTTCTGATTTCATTAATTAGTTCCAATTACCTCTTGTAAAAAAAAGTACCTTTTGTTTGAAGAATTGAAGAGTATTTTTCCAAGCCTCACTAAGTCCACTATGGTTTTGGTAAACCTTATTTTTCAAGGTGGGTATCATTTTTCTGATAAATGGTTAGATATTTGCAGTTTTACTTTTACATTATAATGTTTAGGGATTTAAGTATAAAAATGTGATTTTTCATGGAAAACCAATTTAATATGAACAAAAATGTTGAATTTCTCAAAATTGGCAAAAGTGGGCTGAGTGAGTTTTGGGGAAACACTCTTCAAATGTGCTAATTAATTGAACCTCAATAAAGGTGAGAATTATGTTGCATGCTTGCTGTGGGTCCACACATAGGTACATAGTTCAGACATGCAAAGCGTCTTTTTAACACCCCATTTAAGCGCTCAATTGTGCTCCTAGTTCTTCCATGAGCACTGCTAAATCTCTCCTCCGCGTCAATGTTTGCCTTTGCAAAATGTGTCATTAGCCATAGCAACAGTGGGTAAATCCTGTCACTCAATATGATGCCATCTGGGGGATTTTGTTTCTAAAGATATAGCTCTCCCTCAAGATCCTTGCATCATGGATGGACCCTGGCCATTTCACAGCACAGTTGGTGATAATGAGGATCTGCATCTCCCACACATTGATGCTGTGCCGCACTTTGCTGTTCACAAACCCATTCCCTCTCATGGGTGCTTGGATGTGGGCATGGGTGCAGACAATCACCCCAACATTATTTGGCATTTTCCCCAATTCATAAAACTTGCGTTTGACCTGCTTGACTTGTTCTGCATTGGTTGGAAAATTGATACACCTGTTGACAAGGCTGGCCAACACAGAAGACACCCTGTGTGACAGTGGATTTATGGACACACACACCATCTCCAATGACTTGGTAGAATGATCCACATGCATAGAAGTGCAAAGCAATAAGAAGCACAGTGAAGGTGTAACTCCTTTGGGTAGGGTGTTCCAGTTGTGGTTGAAGTAGACTGCTAATGAATGCAATGTCATTCCAACAAAATCTAAATCTTGCATACGGTTCTGTCATGGTTTGTGACCCTTTTTCCCTTGCGGTCGGTTTCCTTGGTAGCCACGCGAGGGCGCTGCCCTTTTAATGGATGTTTGCTCTGCCCCGTCTTGATTGCGGAGTTTCTCTCAGCATCACACCTGTGCGTGGTTACCTTGGAGCTATGTAAGCCCATGTTTTCCTCCGTTCTGGGCTTTGATATTAATTTGTATTGGGTGTATTTGTATAGTCATTTCTTACTAAGAGACCAGGCATTTTTATCGTACTGACAGGTAGGGCTTTATTTATTCTTAGAGGCAGGGCGTGTATTTTCTATTGAGCTTGCGTTAGTCTTTTAGTCGGTAAATGTCCGGTGCACCTGTCCTGTTCGTCCTTCGGTGCCTGTCTCCGTGCATGGAGCTTTGGCGATTTTGTTCGGAACTGTAGTTCTGTTTCGTCATTCGGTGCATGTCTTTTAATTATCCACATGCATAGAAGTGCAAAGCAATAAGAACCTGTTCCTCCACAGTGAAGGTGTAACTCCTTTGGGTAGGGTGTTCCAGTTGTGGTTGAAGTAGACTGCTAATGAATGCAATGTCATTCCAACAAAATCTAAATCTTGCATACGGTTCTATCATGGTTTGTGACCCTTTTTCCCTTGCGGTCGGTTTCCTTGGTAGCCACGCGAGGGCGCTGCCCTTTTAGTGGATGTTTGCTCCGCCCCGTCTTGATTGCGGAGTTTCTCTCAGCATCACACCTGTGCGTGGTTACCTTGGAGCTATGTAAGCCCATGTTTTCCTCCGTTCTGGGCTTTGATATTAATTTGTATTGTCTGGCATTATTTGCCCTATTTTGTGTGTGGTTTATTTTGCCCTTTGATTGCTTAGCCAGTACGATTAGGTCTAGGTTTTTTAGGAGACCATTTTTGCTCCAGAGTGTTTTATTGGAGTAATGCGGGACTTGCCTTTGTGGATATATTAGGACTCCCCCTGGCTCTTTTCTGTCTCCGCTTCCTGGTCTTTCCTTTCTTCCGTTGCCTAGACCCTTTTGCCTTTTCTGTCTCTTCCGCCTCTCTCTGTCTGCTTTCTTCCGTGAAAGCGATAGGAGTCTTTGTTTGTTTGTGGGTGTATTTGTATAGTCATTTCTTACTAAGAGACCGGGCGTTTTTATCGTACTGACAGGTAGGGCTTTATTTATTCTGAGAGGCAGGGCGTGTATTTTCTATTGAGCTTGCGTTAGTCTTTTAGCCGGTAAATGTCCGGTGCACCTGTCCTGTTCGTCCTTCGGTGCCTGTCTCCGTGTATGGAGCTTTGGCGATTTTGTTCGGAACTGTAGTTCTGTTTCGTCATTCGGTGCATGTCTTCCTATAGGGAAGACTGGGCGATGTTGTGGACATGTTTGTGTGTGACTGTGAGTCTCTGAAAGTAGCCTTGGAACGTTAGCTCTCTGTTCCTTGCGCCTCGTTACATTCTTTACTGAGAGGCTAGGGCATGTATTTTCTACTAAACTTGTGATAGTCATTTTGCTAGTAAAGGTATGGGACGGCGGTTTACCGGCGGCTTGCCTGTAAAATGTTTCTCTCTCCTGGGAGATCGGGCGTTTACCCCCCTTTATGTTTTCTGCGTGTGACTACGAGCTTATGGAAGTAGCCGTGGAACGTTGGATCTCTGTTCCTGTCGCCTTGTTACATTCCTTTTTACGGAGAGGCAGGGCATTTATTTTCTACTAATCTCACGTTAGTCTTTTAGCCGGTAAATGTCCGGTGCACCCTGTCCTGTTCGTTCCTTTCGGTACCTGTCTCCGTACATGGAGCTTTTGGCGATTTTGTTCGGAACTGTAGTTCTGTTTCGTCCTTCGGTACATGTCTTCCTATAGGGAAGATTAGGCGATGTTGTGGACATGTTTGTGTGTGAATGCGAGTCTGAGAGTAGCCTTGGAACGTTAGATCTCTGTTCCTTTCGCCTCCTCGTATACTATCTCGTATTATTTTGCAGGGTTTGTTGGCTGTGTGTTTTATTTGTACCATTTATGCTACTCGCCTATTCTAAAGCCTCATTACTGAGGCAGGGCGTTTATTATTGCTGGCGCTTTAGTTACTTAGCTCGTAGAGGTATGGGACCGCACAGATCTCTGCTCTATTCACCTGTAAAATGTTTCTCTCTCCTGGGAGATCGGGCGTTCACGCTTTTACTGAGTTACTTAGCTCGTAGAAGTATAGGGTAGCAGTTCTTTGTTCCATTCGCCTGGTTTGGTTTTCTTACTGTGAAACCAGGCGTTTGTGCTGCTACTCATTTGCGTGTTACAGTGAGCTGGTTTGTAGCTTCGGTAGGTTTGGTGTGTGTTATTTGTGCCATTATGCTACTCGCCTGTTCTTATGCGTCTCGTTACCGAGGCAGGGCGTTTATTATTTCTGGCTCTTTAGTTACTTAGCTCGTAGAGGTATGGGACCGCAGATCTCTGCTCTATTCGCCTGTAAAATGTTTCTCTCTCCTGGGAGATCGGGCGCTCACGCTTTTACTGAGTTACTTAGCTCGTAGAAGTATAGGGTAGCAGTTCTTTGTTCCATTCGCCTTGTTTGGTTTTCTTACTGAGAAACCTGGCGTTTGCGCTTCTACTCATTGGCGTGTGACAGTGAGCCGGTTAGTAGCTTTGGTACGTGTGTTCCCTGTCTTGTCTCCTTCCCTTAATTACGGGGTTTCCCGTCCTAGTGGCCTAGTGCTTAATGAATCCCCTTGCTGCATTTGGCCCCTCCTACCTCACACGTCACGCCACCATTACAGGTTCATCATTTGTGTACTCATCAAGTACTCATGGGTGTGCAATGTGCACCCTTTTGCGATATTTTCTCTTTTGGCATTGGAGATGGTGAACAATGGATGTCATTGTTATGGAATGGTCCCTCGTCATAATTCATAACTGGCAATGGGGACGTGTGAAGCACAGATGTCACGGCACACTCAGCAAAACTCGGATCGCTTCCGCATCCCCCAAAAGAAAAGGGAACCCAGATGTTCAGAACCCAGCAGCATATATTTCTGTGTTATTGGAGTCCCATATGTGTTCATGTATGCTGCTTGGTGGCTTGAGCTTCAGTGAGCTCATCACTGTGTGACAGGTAATGACAGCTTTTGAGTCAGTCCAAAGAACTATAAAATAACAGCCCAACAGCTGCAAAACACCATTGTTGTCTGACAGGCTCCTATTTGAAACTGTGAAATTTGCAGGTGGTCGCAATAGCTTGATTTAAAAGCAAGTTTGTTGTTATGCTTCCTATTATGCAGAGTCATACTGAGACACTACCCCCGCCCACACAGTCCGTCACACATTTTTTTTAAAGCTCGTTAAGTCCCAGACGGAAAATTAATCTGTGTTCTGAGGCTGTGTGGAAAAATTTAATTAAGAAAAATAAATTTTATCATAAGCTTTACAGAGATTTTTTTTAACCAGTTGCTGTCCCCAAATATTTCCTTTTCTTTCAAGCTGGAAAGGTCAATCATAGTTGTGTGATGACCGTATTGACTAAAACCCTCCCTTTCTGGAACAAGCTACGGCGTTGTCACTACACAGAGAACTAGCGGCTTACCAGCTTTAACTGGTTCTCATTTTTCGCTTGCATCTCAGCAGCTTTTTCATGTGTCTCAGCTCCTGATTTTCCTCCTCTCCCAAATACCAACACACCTCTCCCAAGCCAACCCAGACAGGACTGAGGGAATTTCCATCCTCGCAGTGCTACTTCGGTGGGCACCGGATGTGAGAGTGGCCAAGACCTTTCCAGTTTGATGAGGCTCCGTCTGGAACCATCCCTATGATAAGCTATCCCTGGTGCGTTCAGAATAACGGTATGGCATGTCATCACTCAACTTTCAGACGACCACAGCTAGGAAATCACTCCAGAAGATGCTGAAATTGAATATTTCGGTGACTGATAGTTCAGGCGTACACAATGCGAGAAAAAAGTGGTGGTGCAATCATCCCTGCCTCAGAACAGATGAACAGTCCATTCATCCATTATCTAACCTGCTTATTCCTGGTAAGGGCCGCAGGGGGCTGGAGCCTATCCCAGCAAGCATTGGGCGAGAAGCAGGAATACACCCAGGACAGGTCGCCAATCCATCGCAGGGCACACACCATTCACTCACTCACACACTCATAGCTATGGGCAATTTAGTCTCCGATTAGCCTAATCTGCTTGTCTTTGGACTGTGGGAGGAAACCCACACGAACATGGGGAGAACTTGCAAACTCCACACAGAAAGGCCCTTGGCTGGGATTGGGACCCAGGGCCTTCTTGCTGTGAGGCGACAGTGCTATCCACTGCCGCCCAAAATGAACAGTCTTGAGCTCATGCTAGGAATTTAAACCCCAGATTCTTTAGACTAACCAGATTACAAGCTCTGTACTTCTAACATTGAAAGTTCTGTCTCATTACCCTCGATGCTGAAATATTCCAGTTTCTGGTGTCTTATAAATATTCATGAAAGAGCACAACCAACAACAATACTGCACCAATGGATGTTCTGCCCTCGGCCACAACTCTTCATGAATATTCATAAACTGTAATATAGCAGGAAAGTTTTATTACTAGCCAGACATCCTGTAGTAAGAAAAATGAGAGGATGGATGGAATACAAGAGCTGAGCATCTGTTTAGTCTATAGTATATGTGGAGACTGATACATTGAGAGCGGCCATGTCCCTTCTGTGAGCTGTCCCTTCTGATCATACTGTTGGTCCACTGGGAAAGAGGGGACACCGCCCCATTTCTTTGATTCACCTCTCAGTAAACATTGACAATTTAATAGCTGATTAAATTGTTGATTAAATTGTCATTCAAAAGCTACCCGTGATATAATGTGAGTAAAGGATGTTCAGCAATCATTGCTTCACAGCCATTTTTGCTATCTACCCACCAAAAACCTGTAGACACACATACAGATCCTTTCCAAAAAATTAGAATATCATGGAAAAGTTTTTTTTTTTCCATAATTCCATTCAAAAAGTGAAACTTTCATAGATTATAGATTCATTACACACAAAGTGAAATATTTCTAGCTTTTATTTGTTTCATTTTTCATAATTTTAGCTTACAGCTCCAGAAAACCCCCAAAACAGTATTTCAAGAAATTAGAATAGTGTGTCGAAAATCAGCATTTACTTCAGTTATTTCAGAGAATGAGTCGAGTGGCTTGACTCGAGGAATCCGACAGTTGTAGCCCATGTCCCGGATACGTCTGTACGTGGTGGTTTTTGAAGCACTGACTCCAGCCTCAGTCCACTCCCTCTGTATCTCCGCCAAATTTTGGAATCGTCTTTGCTTGACAATCCGCTGAAGCCTACGGTCATCTCTTTTGCTTGTGCACCTTCTCCTGCCACATTTTTCCCTTCCACTAAACTTTCTATTGATATGCTTGGACACTGCACTCTGTGAACAGCCAGCCTCCTTAGCGATGACCTTTTGTGGCTTACTCATCTTCTGGAGGGTATCAATGATGGTCTTCTGGCCAATTGTCAAGTCTGCAGTCTTCCCCATACTGAACCAAACTGAGATAAACTTTGCAGGTGTTTTGAGTAAATTAGATGATAGTGTGACACTCAGTCTAAAACATTCATTCTCTGAAATAACTGAAGTAAATGCTGATTTTCGACACACTATTCTAATTTCTTGAAATACTGTTTTGGGGGTCTAAGCAGATCAATATGAACATTCAATAAAAACACACAAAACTTTACAACAAAGATTACAATAAGATTATAAAGAAAAACCAAAACAACAAAGCAAAGAGACACAAAACATGATAATGAATAGAATGTGGGAGCTGGGGTTGAGTTGCGTAGTCTCTATTTAAAAGCAAAATTAAACAGATATGTTTTTAGAACCTTTCTAAAAATGTCAAATGATTCTGACGTGCGAATAGACAGCGGTATGCTGTTCCACGCTTTAGGGCCATAAGAGGAGAAAGAGGCTTCACCAACTTTCTTTTTGATCTTTGGTACAGTCAAAAGACTGGCCTCAGAGAACCTGAGTGTGCGTGCAGGGACATAAGGTGTTAGACAATCGGTAATATAGGAGGGCGCTAAGCCATTTAATGATTTGTAGAGAATTTTTAAATCTATTCTGAACAGAACCGGGAGCCAATGTAATTTAAAAAGTACAGGAGTAATGTGTTCATTTTTCCTAGTCTTAGTCAAAACTCTGGCAGCAATATTTTGGACAGTCTGCAGTCTGGTAATAGCTGTTTTAGGAAGGCCTGTGTATAAAGAATTACAGAAGTCCAGGCAGCTTGACACAAACGCATGGACCAGCTTCTCGGCATCCTGAAAAGACAGGAGAGGCCTGACCTTAGCTATGTTTCGTAGATGGAAATACGCGGTTTTTTATTATGTAATTAAAATGAGGCTTGAAGCTAAGGTCGGCATCAATGATAACCCCCAAACTCTTGACATGTGGTCTTGCATAAGTGGCCAGACCACCCAACCTAGAGAGAACCAAACATCTCTTCTGTTCAGGACCAACTACTAGGACCTCAGTTTTACCTTCATTAAGCTTAAGGAAGTTTGAATTCATCCAGTCATTGATGGCTGCAACACAATTAGTCAATGTTGAGAGGGTTTCAGGGTTTTCGGGCTTCACAGCTATATACAGCTGAGTGTCGTCGGCATATCAATGGACACAGACCTTATGTTCACAAATTATATTTCCGAGGGGCAACATGTAAAGACAGAATAGCAGAGGCCCCAAAACACTACCTTGTGGGAATCCATAGTCCACGTTTGTAGGCTTGGACATAAAAAGACCCAACTTCACAATGAAATTTCTTGCTGCGATATACAGATCCTTTCCAAAAAATTAGAATATCATGGAAAAGTTTTTTTTTTTCCATAATTCCATTCAAAAAGTGAAACTTTCATAGATTATAGATTCA
The DNA here is from genome assembly GCA_029718625.1 of Synaphobranchus kaupii. Taxonomy (NCBI): domain Eukaryota; kingdom Metazoa; phylum Chordata; class Actinopteri; order Anguilliformes; family Synaphobranchidae; genus Synaphobranchus; species Synaphobranchus kaupii. The sequence continues at coordinate 82,198,700 of CM056376.1, read as the reverse complement.
TTACACACAAAGTGAAATATTTCTAGCCTTTATTTGTTTAATTTTTCATAATTTTGGCTTACAGCTCCAGAAAACCCCCAAAACAGTATTTCAAGAAATTAGAATAGTGTGTCGAAAATCAGCATTTACTTCAGTTATTTCAGAGAATGAATGTTTTAGACTGAGTGTCACACTATCATCTAATTTACTCAAAACACCTGCAAAGTTTATCTCAGTTTGGTTCAGTATGGGGAAGACTGCAGACTTGACAATTGGCCAGAAGACCATCATTGACACCCTCCAGAAGATGGGTAAGCCACAAAAGGTCATCGCTAAGGAGGCTGGCTGTTCACAGAGTGCAGTGTCCAAGCATATCAATAGAAAGTTTAGTGGAAGGGAAAAATGTGGCAGGAGAAGGTGCACAAGCAAAAGAGATGACCGTAGGCTTCAGCGGATTGTCAAGCAAAAGACGATTCCAAAATTTGGCGGAGATGCAGAGGGAGTGGACTGAGGCTGGAGTCAGTGCTTCAAAAACCACCACGTACAGACGTATCCGGGACATGGGCTACAACTGTCGGATTCCTCGAGTCAAGCCACTCCACTCATTCTCTGAAATAACTGAAGTAAATGCTGATTTTCGACACACCTATTCTAATTTCTTGAAATACTGTTTTGGGGGTTTTCTGGAGCTGTAAGCCAAAATTATGAAAAATGAAACAAATAAAGGCTAGACATATTTCACTTTGTGTGTAATGAATCTATAATCTATGAAAGTTTCACTTTTTGAATGGAATTATGGAAGAAAAAAATAAACTTTTCCATGATATTCTAATTTTTTTGGAAAGGTAGGTGCGAACCCAATTTAATACGGTCCCTGAAAGACCCACCCAGTTTTACAGACGATCTAACAATATAGCATGGTCTATGGCGTCAAACGCGGCGCTTAAATCAAGCATGACAAAAACTGATACAAAGCCAGCATCAGACTTAATTCTGAGATCGTTGAGTACTTTGATAAGGGCCGACTTGGTGCTATGTCTAGCCCCGAATCCAGACTGAAATTTATCCAGAATGTCATTATCAGAGAGAACTTTTTATGAGACCATACTAAGAAACGGAAGATTAGAAATGGGATGGAAATTTGCAAGAATAGAGGAATCTAAATTTTGTTTTTTAAAAACGGGTTTAACTATGGCAGTCTTGTAGGCTGTAGGAAAAATACCACCTTCATGTGAGGAGTTAACAATTCTAAGAATATGAGTAGACAATATGTTATATGATGTTTTTTAGAAGAGATGAAGGGATAGGGTCAAGGAAGCAGGTTGAGGGTTTCATAGAAGTGATCATTTTACAGAGTGAGGGTTCATTTATAGTGTTGAAATTTGTCATCTTTGAAAGAAGATTTCTTGATTGATGCAGGGATTTATTAAACTTTATGGTGGAAAATAATATTCTAGGATTGTTGCTGTTTGAGTTTATAATTTTGAGAAATAGTTATTTCTCTCTGTACGCATTGATTTGTTATAATTGGAGACAGAGTCTTTGTAAATTTCATAGTGAACAGTTTGTGCTTTCTCCACATACGTTCAGCTTTACGGCATAGACTTTTCATTTTGCATAGAGATTGAGTGTTCCAGGGCATAGGTCTTTTTTTAGACAACTTCTTTTCCTTTAAAGGAGCGAGTTTCCAGTGCAGTAGACAGGTGACAATTAAAGTTGTCTACAAGATCGTGTATAGAGTCACTACAAGATATGGACAGGTCTTGATTGTTTACTACGTCACAGGACTTAGAAATCGCTAAAGAATCAATAAAGCGCTTCTTAATAATACAGCCAGTGTTTCTTTTTGCAATATTAATAGTTGCTTCAAAGAAAGCATAGATGATCGGAGACAGCCATATCTAGGATATTAGAGATGTCTATATCAATTATTTTTTAAGTAGTAGGTCTAGAGTATGTCCAGCATTGTGTGTGGGATCTTTTACATGCTGAATGAGGTCGAAGGAGTCATCAAGAAGATTTAGGAATTCTAAGGTTCCTAAATCCTTAACTTGGTCAACATGTATATTAAAATCACCACTCAAGATCAGATTATCAAACCTAGTACAAACCAAAGATAACAGGATGGAAAATTCTGAAAAAAAGCCAGCATTTGGAAGCTGCTTTGAAGGGCGGTAGAGTGTTAGAATGAGTGCAGGAGATTAATTTACCCTAGTTAGTTTCAATGCCAGATACTCAAAAGTGATAAAAAAGATACATTTTTGACAGATTGAAAGCATTTCGAAAGATGGCTGCAACACCACCCTCACGCCTGTTTGGTCTTGGTGAATGTAAGAAGCTAAAGTCAATAGGGCAGGCTTCAATGAAGCTTGCTGAGCAGGGGAAAGCCACGTTTCTGTTAGTAAAATGATATCAAGCTCATTTTCAATTATTAGATCATGGACAAAGAAGCTCTTATTGAAAATAGAACGAATATTGAAAAGGGCGAGCTTGAGATGTGAATCTTGATCTTGGTTTGTGGGGACAGCATTTTTTGGGTGGCATAGATTTTACCTTTGTGAGAGTAGGTGGAATTTAATTTCCAATAGAAGGCAAATTTAGGAATCTATCTGTTATTCGAACAGGAATCTGCATAAAATTAATGATTACAGGCACACCAAAGCAAAGGTCCTTTGCAGGCAGAACAGTATTGGAGAAAGCAACATCAGTGGGAGGGCCAGGATGAACATGTACATTTCCAGAAATCACAAGCAACATTACAATCAAAATATGACAAAAAACAGAAGGTGGGCTATAGCATTTCTGCTTCTTAGCATCAGTTGAATGCAAATCGAAGGGTAATAAGATCATCTTGCATAACAATCTCATAATGTAACATGACAGCAATGGCGGTGATGGAGGGTTTATAGTTAAAATTAACCCATGAGTCCTTGTGATAATAAGAGAAACAGAGTCTCTATTCTGGAAATGAACATTATCAGTTTCGGGGCCAGCCAGACGAGCGAATTCATAGGAATTGCAGTCACGCATAGCAGAAGATGACAACATCAGGAACAACACAAAAGTAGCCATACTATCCTGTACAAGTGTAACAATGAGTTACTACTGGCAGTGGTAGCAGGTAGTGGTAGCAATAGCACCAGCAGCAATCCAGGCTGGCAGAGGCAACCAGATTCAGATGAAAAATTTCCTGGTATTTCATGGAGTTCATGATGCCATGCACCCTAACAAGGTTCCCAGGGCCTTTGGAGAAAAAACAGCCCCAGAACATCACGGAACCTCCACCATACTTAACAATGGGGATCAGGTTATTTTCGCTATAGGCATCCTTCTTTTTACACCAAACCCACCTTGAGTGTTGGTTGCCGAAAAGCTCCATTTTCATTTAATCTGACCATAGAACACGGTTCCAGTCAAAGTTCCAGTAGCGTTTAGCAAACTCCAGGCGCTTACGTTTGTGGTGAAATGACAGGAAAGGCTTTTTTCTGGCATACGTTCCAAATAATTTGTTGTCTAATGGTAGTTTTGGAGACTTGATGACCCCAAAATGTTACTTTCCTCTGTAATTCTCCAACAGTGATCCTTGGGGATTTCTTTGCCTCTCTTACCATCCTCCTCACTGTGCGTGGGGCAAAATAAACCTGGGTCCTCTTCCAGGCAAGTTTGTAACAGTTCCAGTTGCTTTGAACTTTTTAAGTATTGCCCTAATGGTAGATATGGGCATTTTCAGGTGAGTAGCTATTTTTTTTATAGCCATTCCCTGACTTATGAAGCTCAACATACTTTTCCCTCATGTGATTTGTGTGTTCTCTTATCTTTCCCATGTTGATGTATGAATAAGGGAATATGGCCTCTGCGTCACCTCATATTTATACCCCAGTGAAACAGGAAGTCATGGATTACTGCTTGAAAGTTCCTAAACACTCTGATCAACTTTAAAAAGTAAAATATAAATGGAAAAAAATGCTTCAGTTACATTTTGTTCATAAAAATTTCTAGGGGTGCCAATAATTGTGGCACACGTGGTTTTGTTAAAAAATAATTATTTCTTGATGAGGGATTTTTTTTTTCTCCAAATAAATTTACTTCAAATAAAGGTTGGCTGTATTCAAATTGTTTCAGTGTGAGATGAAGCTAATTGTGGAGGGCACTGTACATAAATACACACACACCTGCGCGCACTCACACACACACACACACACACACATAGAGAGCTTGTGTTCTATTGTCTCTATTGCCATGACAACGAAAGCTACTGAAGAATTTCTGCACAATCTATCACGATGAGGTATTTCTCTTGTTTCAACCTGTTGAAAGGCAGGAAAATAGTCCTGCTTAGCCCCCATCTCAGCGGACTCAAGGGTCGAATGAGGCGTGAATGGAGATGTGGCGAAAACAAATGCATGAAAGAGCCGTCAGTCCAAGAGAGCAAACAGACAGCTAGAGCTGAAGGGGTGAGAACCTTTAGCGTATATTTCCATTAGCAGAAAAAAAGGAAACCTGGCCTGCACATTTAAACACCTGTCCATTTTGGTTTTATCGTTTACCTACTCCGTCATTTCCACAGCAGGGAAATAAACTGGCCAATAAGGACCCAAGTCGTTCCACCACCCTTAATAGTACAGACCCATTTTCTCTAATATGCTCGTATTTATTGAGATATTGAGAGATATTCTTTTCTACATCCCACCTGGAGTTCAGAATAATTTAAGGACTAATTTTCCAGTTGGTTCAATTTGGGTCTTCTGGCTTTTTCTGTTCCCTATGGGAAATGTCCAATGTGCAGCTTGATAAAGCTTAATAATCTCATTCACATGAATGTCTGCTGCCTATGGCTATTCACATTACCATCACCAAACATGTTAAGCATAGCACACGTCTGGCTGCAGGGTGGAATTTGAGCTCTGGTCGTGGTGTTAAACACCTTGATTCAGACAGGAGTTTACATGTGCTGCCCGCACAATAGCTTGTGGCTTGAGGTTTATGTTAAGTGCTCCAGCTGCTGTCTGATTCTATATTTGTGTAGGGGGTAGGACAAATACGTGAACTGGTAAACTGCTTTATCGTCCTCGGAAGAGAACCCCTGATCTGATCAAACCGTGCAGTTGGCTTTGATCACACTTCCATGCAGTCCAGGGACTTCAGTGATGCTAACGTACACTAATAAAGATAAGATGTGTACTCAAAGGGAGGAGGATGGCAGAGGTTTGTCGCCTCTATGCAGACACAGTCGTGGATGGTAATACAGTAATCCAGTTAGGCTCTCACACTGTCGTTCTTACACTAATCCCATCATTCCAAAGCACCCCGTGGATTCCTTTAGAGAATGGTAATAACCATTTGTGGACCTGTTATAGCTGCAATTGTATGTACATCAAAGGAAAATAGTTTCTGGGAGTTGTAGTCCTGTTAACTGCAAAATGACAGTAATCCGGAACTAAAATACAGGTAGAGCAGTACACATTAAAAGAGCTGGATAATACATACAAGAAATCTCTTCTTAAAGGGGCTGATCTTAACTGATTTTAAGACAGCCATCGTTGGTGGCTTAATGCTTTGGAAAAATGCTCAGCTACTGAAAAGCTTTTAAGGAATTTAGTTAGTCTAACATCAAATAAGTTGTGCTTGGAATAAGATCACAAGATCCTCCATTCACAATTTGTCTACCTGCCCTGACACCATGAAAGTCTAAATTTATCTGAGCACCTGCTGATAGAAATAATGCATCATCACATCACAGAAAGGCAGAGAGAGAGGGAGAGAGAGAGATAAACTGATCAACAGTCAATAAATCTACAAAATAAAGGGATGGGCGAGGAATCAAATCAGAAATACAAGGCACAAATATTATATATATACACCATACACAGACACACCCCACACATTAGATACCCCCCTACCCCCTCTCAAAAACAGCAAGCCTTCCAGTGAACACCGTTTACCAGCATTCATTCACCATTGATTGTGCAGAAGACAGGGAGAGAGAGAGAGCGAGAGAGAGAGAGCAATAGAGATGAACAGAGCAGAGCGTAAAAGCAGAGTCATATGTGAGTCACCAAACCCTCAGCACAGTAATAACACAGTGATCAGCCATACAATATCAAGTGTGTGTGTGTGTGGGGGGGGGGGGGGGGGGGGGGGGGGGGGGGTTGGGGGTGATCACCCAAAGAAGAGACCATTCCATATTCCATCAAGGTACAGCAATTTCTCAGAACTGGACAATTTCTCCGAACAGAGAGTAACAGAAAGAACACTGCGTTTTTCCCCCTTTTTGATTATCTGAGAAAAACGACAAAAACAACAACGGATGGGCCCCGCAGGAGAGGAGGATTCTGGGTACCCGTCATTAATGGATGGTGTTCACACACGGGACAGTGGTGGGGGGGGGGGGTATGTGTATGTGTCTTTTGTGGAAGCTCAATCTTTTCTCATACCTTTAACACTGTAGACATGCAGTGGAAACAGGCTGTGCCACAGAGATGGTTAGAACCATGCACACTACTGTGGGCACAAAAAGTATGCATAGCGACAGTATGCATAGCCCACCATTCAGGAACACGCGAGGTCACAGGCGCACACACACACACACACACACACACACGTCGCATGGGCACGCACGCACACACACACGCAGACATCATGCAAGCACGTGCGCGCACACACGCATACACACACACACGTGCACGCGCACACACACACACACACACGCACGAATGTGACCAGGTCGACATTTTCTACACCGAATCCAGAGGAGGAGGGGGAAGGGAGGGAGTGAGGAAGGAGAGAAAGGGAAGATGAATAACGTCATGTTTTACCTCCTAGATCATTAGAGAGACCGTCTTGAATGAGGCATGGATGGAGATAAGAACAGACAAAAATGAGAGAGAAAAAAGCGGCAGAGCCGACGGTTTGTGACTGTCAACATGAAACGCGGCGTGCCAAAGGAACGCCAGCCAAAGGATTGTGCCTGGGATGAAATGCTGCGTGGAAAATGGTTGTGAACAAAATACAAAAAGGATGGAACCAACTAATGAAGCATTTGACGGGCTGTTGCTACTGCTGAGGCTGTTATCTATGCGCTTTTGGATAGGCATGCGGGTCCTCTATTCTCATGAGACAACAAAGGCAATCCCATTACCTGCAACTTGCATTCATTCAATCTGAGCAGAGGCCGTTTGAATGACTTACTCTGATCTAAGCTTATGAAATCACTTTAGACACAAGTACAACGAAGCCATGGGGCAAAAGATGGGGGCAGAAATTACCCCAAAATCATATATAGACTGCATAAAGCTCCCCATCAAAATGACAAAAACGGCAGACAGCACTGCTGTACATTTGGCTGAATCCTCTGGGCTGACTCTGGGAAGCGGTACATGTCTCTGTACAGCTCCACACCAACAAGAGCCGTCACCCGCAGGGAAGGGTCACTCTGTGCTAACCGGTGCAAGCAATCCGAGTTCTGCTAACGTGCGCATTAGATCCTTCACGCAGAGTAGACGGGGTCTAGAGGGGCTGCCCACATTGGTCTCTGCGTTTGAGAAGTGGGACAGGGGGGACGGATCAGCACCACAGTGCGCTGCAAACAAAACTCCCCGCGACCGTGACCCTGCTGCCAACAAACGGAGCAGCGTCCCGTCTTCCTGATGACGGCAGCGGCGCCGGGCTTGAACCGGCGTCGTCCCCCCTGACCCCCCGAGTTTTATATGTCTCCCCGACATTCCCCCAGCATTAGAATAAGAGGCGGGAGGCCCGCGGACTTACCCTTCACCCTCTCCCCTCTGTTCAGCTGGATCTCGCCCTCTCCCTGCGGCGTGTGGGGCTTGACCACAATAAAGGTGCGCCCGGGGACGGCGCTGTACAGTTTCCTCTTGGGGCCCCGGGGCCCGGTGAGGGCCGGCGGCGGCGGCTGCGGAGGGGGGCTGGGGTCGCGCTGGACTGTGCTGGGACTGTAAACAAAAACATAGGTTACCGTGGTGATCCCCGGCAGCTGGTAGCTGAACTCGCTGGTCACCTGCATGGCGGCGCGCTCTCTCCCCCGGCTCGTGCTGCCCCTCTCTCTCTCTCCCCTCTCCATTTCCTATGTCTCCTCTCTCTCTCTCCCCTCTCCCTGGCTCGCTTGGCGCCTCCGAACCGGGGGAGGCCGCGGCTCGGGCGGGGAACGCCGGCCCCCTTCGCCTCCCCTCCGGCGTCAGCCGCACACCGCCCCCCCCCCCCTTTCCCTAGCGGCGGTGTGAGCCGGGCGCGCTGCGCTGGGGTCTGGGAGTCACGCATGTCCGGGGCGATGGCGTTCGGCCCCTCCCGGGAGAGTGAGATATCCTCCTGCTCCTGCGCCGGCTCCTGCTCCCATCCAGCCCTCCGAAACACTGACACTGCTGCGGTGCTCCGCTCCCCTCCCCGTCTCTCTCGCCCGCCCCCCCTCTGAGCATGATACCGCGTACGCCACCGCTCCGCCACTGGATTGATTTCTGCCCGCTCTCCAGCTCCCTGAAACAGGTCTTCGGGGAGCGCCGGGCATGAACCGCTGTCCCCGTTCGCTTAATTGGCCGTTTTGCTCCACCCCCTCCTCTGCCTGCCTCCTCCCCCCCCCCCCCGCCCCCTCTGCTCGCTCGCTGCCTTCTCCCGCCCTCTTACGCCACCGGAGAGAGAGACAGGCCCAGAATTCTAACTGCGCTGCAGCGGCTGTTCTGCCGAGTTCTCAGTCGCAACTGCTGCTGCTGCTGCTGCTGCCACGTCCAGGCTCCTCTCTGCTCTCATCCCACTGGCTGCTTGCTCGCTGTCTCTCTCTCTCACACACACTCTCTCTCTCTCTCACACGCTCTCTCTCTGCCTTGCTTTCTCTCCCTGTCTTCTGCATAATCAATGGTGAATGAATGCTGTTAAACGGTGTTCACTGGAAGGCTTGCTGTCTTTGAGAGGCTAGCATGTGTGTGGGGGTAGGGGGTTGCCTGTCTATGTATGGTCTGTATATGATATTTTGTGCACCTTCTATTGGTTGTGACCTCTCAGGGATTCCTTGCCCATCCCTAATAAAATCTTTCCTCACAAATACAATTTTCCCACCAAACTATTTGTTCATCGACATCGAGTCATTGGCCACTTTTCTACCTATAATAGATCAGTGTTTTCTACTCATCCCCATGTTGCAATATACCGACGTCAAAAAAACCAAAAATTTCTGCCCCACTAATCGACGCCACATCGACCTCCATGACTGACATTGATTAGATCAACATCTTTGGTGGGTTAAATGAGGCAACTGCTGAACTCACCAAACTGTGTTGGTGAAGATAAACACTGTCAATCATATGGCCCGGGCCCGTGTTTCCTCAGTGATCATCTATAATTCATACTGTTTAAGAAATGTTGAGAAGTCATCGCCTTTCAGCCAACACCCCCCACCCCCAAACAGGAAACAAACACAAAACAAAAGTAAACTCTGAACCAGAACCACATGCCGTGCCCTTCAATAAACTGCGAGGTTTCAATTTGCTGAAACATTCAAGCGCAGAGAGCTCTCGATAAAATGGTAAAGTGGCAGACAGCAGAAAGCATGAACTTTTTTTCTGGAAACCTGTTCCTGTTTTTTCTCCATTTTGCATTTAGAAAGCTTTTGAATTTTCCTGCGCTTGTGGCACACTTCATTTTTTGGAAGTAAACTCTCCCCTTGCAATTTTTTCTTTTCTCAACTGTGACATATTTAGGCCACCATTTTATTTTTAGTCTCAGACAGAGTGGTCCCTTCTTTATCCTTTTTTCCACCCTCTCATTTTCCTTCTTTTTATAAATCCTGACAGCGCTGCGCGATTTCGCACGTCTATTGGTCATGGTCCGCAAATGAAATATTTCCGTTGTGCCTGTACTCAATCGAGATGTGTCCTTAACGCTGAGTTCAAATTCAAATTCCTGCTTTATAACAAAGTCATGCAAAGATTGTTCAAAGTCATGTAACTTCATGAAAAACTATTGCAAACGGTGTATGCATTGAAACAAAATAATATTTGATATATACATATAATATTTGATATATATTGTCACACATATCGACACACCCCCGGGAGGGAGATGCGGCAGTTCCCTGGTTTGCACCCTACATTGCCAATATTGAGAGAGAGAGAGAGAGAGAGAGAGCGTACCAATACAGACACAAAAATAAATAAAAACACCTTCACCCTTCCCCCTCAAGGGTTCCGGGCAAAAACAATAAACTAAAACAACAACTTAAAACAACAAAGACGAAATCAGCTCGTTGCTGATTTCAGCTGGCCAGCTTTTCAGCTGCCAGCTCCTCCGCATTTCAGCGACATTCTCTTTGCCTTTTTCACCCCAGACTCGCTCTCTCTCAGCGTGTGCTCCCAGTCTCGGCCCCAAACTATGTAAACGTGCACCCTCTAAGCACCTGGGCTGATTAGTTAACACAACCCAGGTGCGCATGCTCTCTCCACCAGTAGGCGTGTCCGAGACAAATCCAAGTCTTCCTTGTACCGAATGCCACATATACAGATCCTTTCCAAAAAATTTGAATATGGAAAAGTTGTTTTTTTTCCATAATTCCATTCAAAAAGTGAAACTTTCATAGATTATAGATTCATTACACACAAAGTGAAATATTTCTAGCCTTTAGAAAAAGCCAAATCATTTTTCATAATTTTGGCTTACAGCTCCAGAAAACCCCCAAAACAGTATTTCAAGAAATTAGAATAGTGTGTTGAAAATCAGCATTTACTTCAGAGAATGAATGTTTTAGACTGAGTGTCACACTCTAATCATCTAATTTACTCAAAACACCTACAAAGTGTTTCTACAGGTATGTCTTTAAATTGGACAGGTATCTCAGTTTGGTTCAGTATGGGGAAGACTGCAGACTTGACAATTGGCCAGAAGACCATCATTGACACCCTCCAGAAGATGGGTAAGCCACAAAAGGGCATCGCTAAGGACGCTGGCTGTTCACAGAGTGCAGTGTCCAAGCATATCAATAGAAAGTTTAGTGGAAGGGAAAAATGTGGCAGGAGAAGGTGCACAAGCAAAAGAGATGACCGTAGGCTTCAGCGGATTGTCAAGCAAAGACGATTTCAAAATTTGGCGGAGATGCAGAGGGAGTGGACTGAGGCTGGAGTCAGTGCTTCAAAAACCACCACGTACAGAGTGTGACACTCAGTCTAAAACATTCATTCTCTGAAATAACTGGAGTAAATGCTGATTTTCGACACACTATTCTAATTTCTTGAAATACTGTTTTGGGGGTTTTCTGGAGCTGTAAGCCAAAATTATGAAAAATGAAACAAATAAAAGGCTAGAAATATTTCACTTTGTGTGTAATGAATCTATAATCTATGAAAGTTTCACTTTTTGAATGGAATTATGGAAAAAAAACAACTTTTCCATGATACTCTAATTTTTTGGAAAGGATCTGTACACACACACACACACACACACACACACACACACACACACATACACAGTATATACACAGATGGTTGACAAATTAAAGGAAAAACCAGCATTAAGGGCCAGATTCAGAGTTGAGATAAGCAGGCGCAAATGGGACCCGAAATTCAGTGTAGCTTAAGCTATTCGTGATTCAGACATTTGACTTTGTGTGTTGTGGGTCTGCCCCACTGTCTATGTATTTTTTGTTGTTGCTGGTGGCTACAACTGAAGTTCCCTAACGGGAAAATAAAAGTTATTTTATTCTATTCTATATAGCTATAACTACAATTACCAATTTAAACTGCTTTAACTGGGAATCCAATCAACCTTATGATTAATTTACCAACATTCAAAAAGCAGTAGTTGTCACTGAGAGCTTGTTTCCCAATGACGCTCTGAGACTATTGTAGTAGTTCTGTCCAGTTCTGTTCACATGGCACCATGACTCTCATTTCATTAGCACTGACGCAAAAAAGTAAGCATTAAACCAGAGTCAGACTTTCCATTAATAAAAATACTGCCGATTTAGGCAAAAGGCCATTATTTCCAAAGAACTCAATATGGAAAAATCACCACTGGTTGAAAAAGGCCCAAAATAAGCTGAAGGGCATCAGTGAAAAGGACACAATAATGACATAATGACTAGGGCTGTCAAAATTAACGCATTAACGCATGTGATTAATGCAAAATGTTTAAAGCATGAATAAAAAGGATAACAGTATTAATTATGAAGACGTACCACGCACGCACAACGGCTTGTGCACATGCATCTTGCTAGCTGAGATGGAAAAGGAAGGAAAAGTAAAGGTAAAGTTAAACTTCAAATAGTTTCCAGATGGCTATTTGGACAAAACAAATGTATTCTCTACAATTTGCAATGCTGATTTAAGTTACCACAGAAGTAATGTCATCTCAGAGCAAAACATCCTGTTGATAATGTGACCGAGACAACAGCGTTAATTATGATATACTATGAAACAGGATTACTATAGCTGGATAACAATAGTATTATACTTGATATACATCTTTTGTCTTGATTCTACATTGCTCCATTGACAAATTTAAATATCCTCGATTTCAAATGCAATTTGAAAACGTGATTAATCATGCGAATCATGCAATTAATTAGTTTTAAACAATTTTGTCATTTGGCAGCCCTAATAATTACACAATGAATAATCATCAAATAGTAATGAAAAAAGATTAATCTGATTGTTTTATTGTTGGTTAATTTAAACATGGTTTTAGAGCTACAGCATGAGAGTAGTCAAATCAAATAATCAATAATCCCATTTTGGTTGCCTTATTCCATAAATCAGGGGTTTTCAATCTTTTCTAATCCAGGGACCCCCACTTGGGTTTAAAGGCATCCAGGGGACCCCCATCTTTAGTTAAAAATTGTTATATAAAAAAAAAACTGCTTTATATTTTGAAATATTTCCCCAAATCTATATATAGTGATTGCATATCAAGTCTGGCCGGGGACCCCCCAGAGTACCTTTAAGAGCCCCCAGGGATCCATTGACCCCTGTGGAATACCCAAGCCATAAATTAATTTAGTAATATCCTCCTTAGAAGTCACCAGGATGAATAGTTTAATTCATCCAAAAAAATGTGTTTCTCAAGGGGAGCGTGCCCATTGACCCCCCTACCCCCACCCACACACGCATACAGCATGACCTACCTCTAAACCCATTGCAAGCTATTGTGTTATATTCATCTTTCATGTCCGGTAGCAATCATAATTACACCTGGAATCAAGAACTTCGCTTTTTTGCAAAGATCATTTATGGCTTGCCCTTCAGGCTGCACTTCAGGTAATTCAGTGGATATGTGTCACCACTGGTGACTAAGCACTGTCCAATTCCCCAATAAAACACATGGCCGCACTTATTTAAATAAAAGTAAAAAGAAAATTAAAAAACAGACAGCTGGAAGAGAGATATGAAGTAATGACACTTTAGAGGGCTGGTAATGACAGAGGGGCATTAGACGGCTGGTAATCTTGGCCTTTAAAACGATGTACATGTATACCTGACATGTAAAATGTAAGATTTGTGAAATATTAATAATTCATATAAAATTATGCCTATAACATGTGAATAGTCACTCATGCAGAACATTATATTAAGTGCAGAGTCAATTTGTTTACAAAGAACTAAGCTGAAGATAAAGGGGGCTGGAGCCTATTCCAGCATACATTGGGCAAGAGGAAGGAATACGCCCCGGATAGGTCGCCAATCCATGCAGTGTATCTAAAACCATAAATTACAATGCCTTAAAGTGACAATAACTAAATAATAAAATGGAAAGTTTTCGCTCAGTTTTCGTTTTTGTTTGTTACTCAAATACCCAAAGAGGAAGTTGACTAGTTAGATTTAGTTTTAATTAACAACTTTGAGTGGTTTCTGCCAATAATAACTATATATAACTAATAACTATAACTACAGAACATGAATAAGATAATGAATATGAATAATGAGAAATTATGAAACTAAATGGGACAAAGAAAAAAGTGCTGAACAAAGGACAGCAATTATTTTTAACGTTTTAAAGACAGCACCTTAGGAAGTATTTCAGTAAGTCTGTGCGTATTTCCATGGTAAAAAAGTTACACTATAAATGGCATATATGTCATGTCATATACACTAATTATATTTTGAAAAATAAAAGGGTCACGCTTGCCTCTGTGATTACTCTGCATATTGGCAAAAATAAATGGATAGCTCTCACAGGACAAGCAATTTAATCAGTATTTATGAACGAAGCTAGTCTTGGTCGGGGGGGGAGTGGGGGGAAAACGATCCTTCATTATTAAGACAGAATGTTCCGTACTGTTTGCCAAAGCCAAGTGCCTTCCAGCAGCTTGATAGGAAGAGTATTTTCACCACGGGATTGCGGGATGTTGCATGTGGTGATGAGGTCTGTCGACAAATATCTACTCTATGTCTCCTTTTGAACTCATTCAAATCGTGTGAAAACCCTCTCTGAAGAGAATAGTATGTATTTTTTGAGAAACTAATTAAAGCACACGATAGAATCATGGGGTTTTCTCTACCTTGCTTCTTGAGATGCATTCTGTTACATGTCTACCTGGCATCTCTTGAGCCACAGCATTTGCATTTTCATTTGCAAGTGCAATTTAAGCTCTCCATCACTAAAAAGAGAATGTTTTAACTTAACAATGGATGCACCCCCTGGATAAATATACTTTCAGCCATCTTCAGCCACAATGACTATGACATGGAGTTTGGCGCTCATTCATAGGGGGAAAATGAGATCTGATGTATTTCGATAGCATTAACTGTGAAAGTCAGTTCATATTGACTAGATTACGGGCTGGATTCAATCAACATTTGCTCTTTAACTTGCTTTACTGTGCTTTTCACTGCCTGCAGTTGAACACTAATATTGATTGAATCCAGGCCATAATTTTGGTGACAGTGAAAAAGCAAAATTGAAACCAATGTCGCATTACATACTGTATCATTGTTTAACGAGGACTTTCAAATGTCAAATACCTCCACAGAAGTCCACAGGGTCCGAATGTAAGCAATCCAATAGAATTGCTTGAAAACATGGACGTTGTGTGCCTTTTTTCTTTAGTGCTATGCTGGCCATAAAGTTTAGTCCTCATTGGCAGTGATGAGGTGAGCATGGCTCAGGTGAGCACTTAGAGAATTATGAAAACAGGACTGGCTCAGAATCAACCATTAGGGAGATTATTTTCTGAAAGGCGATGGCTAAGACAGCAACAGATGGTGGTTGTGATGAAGATTCTGACACTGAGAAAGAGAGGCCTGACATCTGGCAGATTGGTTAGAGTTCAGTTAGAAATCAAGAGTAACAAATCATCCAGACAGGTGCTTATGGGGCTCACAGACGGCATATGAGCTTGTTTTCGGTTCTGTGATTGACCCCATGGTCTGGATTGAACCCTGACCTTGCCGGCACAGCCTGAGGGTGGGAGTCTTGTGAGGCGATGCTCAACTAGCGGTAGCATTACCCAGTTAACCCCTTCATGCATTTTCACTTGTTTTGTACTGTTCTGTTTAAAGCTTTATAACTCCAGATGTCAACTTTACACAAACACCAATAATGCCTGAAATTAAAGAAGATCCATGTACCATTTATTATCATGCCTTAAATTCATTTATTTTCATAATTCATCATTATTGGCAGTGAATATACAACCCCTGGTGAAGAATGAAGTTTGACCACTCTAGTTTATAGTGAACCACTGAGAGTCAATGATGTGAATGAGGTCAAACTTTCTGATTCACAGACCTCCTGTCTGCATGTGTACAAAATATGAAACGGATATGTATTACTGCTGAAGTCCCGTGAGGCAATTTGAAACGGTGTACCTTGGTGTCCAAAAATCTATCCAAAATGGATAACTGTGCATTACAGTAATTCAGGAGATACTCAACATTTTTCAACAGATAAACTCTTGACTAATTGCAAACCTATCCAAACCTACCACCACATGAACACAGCTTTATTGTTCATTTGAAACACATTATGAAGTCATATAGGGAGGCAATTAAAGGGGAATAACCAGAGAGCAAACCTGAAGGACAGCCGAAACACGTTGTTCTTCTCTCTTTTATGTTTGTGCTTCCTATCGCATTTGAGAATTAAAAGAAAATATTTATAATAAGGTTGTTCCTTTGTTTTTGAGTGTGCGGTTTACTTACACTGAACCATCAATTATTGGACAAGCCCAGTGTATTATTCTTTCTGCAACCAGCACCTCTACTGAAGAAACACGGAGTGCATTGGACTATTTTTCTGTTGGCATAAAAATCCAAGTCACTTCAGACAGGGCCGTTTTTCCACAGACTCCCCATGCTTTATCACTGAGCCTTATTCAGGTTTAGCTTAGCTTATAGCTAATAGGTAGCTAGCTAACTAGGTATAAAACTAAGCTAAACTCGAATAAAACTGACTAGAGGTCCTTTAATTCTGAACTCAGCACCACTACTGTAAAACTGTAACATCATAAACAATATAATACAACCTAGCTACTCTTTCTGTACTATCAGTGCAACACCATAAAAAACACAAGCACACACACACACACACACACACACACACACACACACACACACACACACACACACACACACAGACACAGACACACACACTTTGTACACCGGGCAACACTTAGCTATGGATTCCATGGATGTCAATCTCCTCATCTGAATCCAGAGGACAACCAAACAGCAATCTCAAGCACGGAGAATGTTTTTGTTGCTTTGCCATTGTACAAACAAAAGGATTTCTCACCGTCACCGGTGGTCACAACGCGATGTGTACAACATGCTTTCGTGCACAAAAAACACATGTAATGGGGCGTGACGTGTGAGGTGAGAGGAGCCAAACGCAGCAAGGGGAATCATTAAGCCCTTAGGCCACTAAGGCGGGATACCCCGCAGATAAGGGAGGAGACAAGACAAGGAACAACGAACACCCTACAGACGCTACTAACCGGCTAACTGTCTAACGCTAAGTAGAGCGCAAGGACAGGGATCAGAACAGCCAGACATAATACACGCCCTGTCTCGGTAACGAGACACAATAAACGGGCGAGTAGCGAAAAGGCACAAATAAACAGTCAACAAATGAAGAATTAAATTATTTAATAAGAGGCAAGAGAACAGATGTAAAGTGGCTAATTCCATAAGCTAGAACTAAGTCATATGCGGAACCTAAAGGAGGGTAAACGCCCGATCTCCCAGGGGGAAGAAACATTTTACAGGCGAGCCGACGGAGAACCGCAGTCCCATAACCTTACCAGCAAAAATGACCAAGCTTAAAACAGCCACGCCCTAACCTCTAAGACAGGAGGAATGTAATGAGGCAAAGGAACAGGTAATTAATGTTCCAAGGCATAGTATGAGACTCGCAGTCATACGCAAACGTGTCCACAACATCGTCCGGTCTCACTAAGAGACAAATAGCACCCGAAGGGCAAACAGAACTAAGTTCTGAACGGAATAGCCCAAAACTCCATACCCGGAGAACAAGCACAAAAGACGAAAGGACAGCTGCACAGAAACGATAGGCTATCTGACTGACAAGCACAAACACAAAAACAAGCCCTGCCTCTAAATAAGGGGAAATGTAACGAGGCGAACAGGAACAGAGATTTAACGTTCCCTGGCGATATAAAAAGGCTCGCAGTCCAATGAATAAAACCAAGAGGGTAAACACCCGATCTCCCAAGAGAGAAACATTTTACAGGTGAGCCGACGAAGTACCGTCGTCCCATAACTTACTATCCACAGACTAACGCGAGCTAGAATATAAAACAACCGCCCTAGCCTCTGCCTAATGGAAAAAATGTAACGAGGCGAAATGGAACAGAGAGCTAACGTTCCGAGGCTATTATTAAAAACACGCAGTCAAACACAAGCACGTCCACAGCATCGCCCAAGCTCCACATAAGGAGACAACACACCCGGAGAACGAAACAGAACAACAGTTCACAACAATCGTCTCGCAGGTAAAAAGGCGAACAGGAATGCTGTAACAAAGACCTACGCAAACATAATAGCACGAAGCCTCAATATAAATAAAACCCTGAATCACAACAACGGGGAACGTAGTCCACGAGAAGGAGACTAAACAGGGAAAAACGTACCAAGGCTACTTACTGGCTTACAGTAACACGGAATTGAGTAGAAACAAAACGCCAGGTCTCTCAGTAAGAAAACCAAACAGGCGAAGGGGAACAAAGAACAACTACTCTACACCTCCACAAGCTAAGCAGCCCAGCAGAAGCGCAAACGCCCAATCTCACATGAGACGACATGCACCTAGGAGCGAACTGGACTAAAGTTCCCAACAGAACGCCCAAAACTCCATAAACGGAGAAAAAGCACACTATGGCGAAAATAGAGCAGAGATTTACGGTCCCAAACTTCTACGAGATAATCTCCCACTAAGCCAGTAAGAAATAAGCCCTGTCTCTACAAAGAGACGCTAAAAATGGGCGAATAGCCAAAACGGTACGAGAACACACAGCCAACAATACACCACAGTACATACAATTAACAATCAATGTCGAAGCCCCGAATGAAGGAAACGGTAGGCTTATATATATCTTTCCGGTGACTACGCAACAGGTGTAAACGCTAACAAAAGATCCGACAACTCAGCAGGGCGGAGCAAGCATCTACCAAAAGGGCAGCGCCCTCGCGTGGCCACCAAAGAGAACGACCGCAAGGGGAAACAGGGTCAAAACCATGACAACACATTGTTGACGCTTGTTGATAGTGTTGTTCTGAAATACGCTTGTGACACGCACAGCTCTGGCAATCGCTGTCAGCTGTCCAATAACCTATCTTGTACCTCGTTGGAAAGCTTAGAATGCATTCTTTTTGGATAATAAGGCTGGAAATCAATTACAATTAGTTTCAAGATATTACTACTGCCAATTTGAATTGCGTACTGTTATGCAAACGTATTTTTGAGATTTAGCCCATGTTTGAAACTTACACTGTACACCAAATATAGACAGAAAAGGAAGAAAATAATTACAGAATCTTAGAAAGGACATGTCTGGCTTTAATAATGTAGGTAAGGTTATGACTGTATTCCATACTTTATGAGAGATTTTCATCTTCATGTTGTAGTTCTTTATCGTGTCCCTTGTAATTGGGCCTCACTTCTCCTAAGACTTAACCATATCTTAATAACTTGACTGTAGGAACTAGACTAGATGTCCAAGGCTATGGATACCTGCTACTTTATGATAGAACTGTACTTACTTCTGACCTGTTTGTAGTTGTTCCAATGACCTTCGATATGCACTTATTGCATGTCACTTTGGATAAAAGTATCTGCCAAATGAATGTAATGTAATGTAATATATTAAATCTGCCGGAGAACTGTGCTCCTGATTCTGCATGGTGATTTTCTCCGGCCACCACATCAGCTGCTTCTCCCCTGGCTCCTCCCAGTACTACCATGAATATGTTAATTATTATTTTATTTATGAGAATGTTAGCCAATTGGTTATATTAACACAGTGAGCATTGGTTATCAGGAGGGTGCATGATGCATTGAAGTACCATTAGGAAGACACGTCACCCTGTTGTTTAGACTAAAAAAGGTAAGAGTCACAGGGGGGGGGGTCTCTTTTTTGTGGAGGCAGCGGATCTGACAGGCTCTGATACACAGGTGAAAACTTTACCTTTATCATAACTGTACTTGGCCAGATTTCTGTCTGGCCATCTGCTTCAATTCTGAATTTTCTATTTTAAACCTTGAACTTATTAAAACTCGGTTATGTATTTAATGCGTGAATTTGTTATTTTGGTGAGTGTCACTGCATGAATGCGGTTGTTGCTTGTTTTATTAGTGCATCTGTAACGTTGCATACAGTGGTTCTGTAGCATTAAAGCAGCATCACATCACTACAAACCTACATTATCACACATAGGATTCTCTTAGACTAAACGACTTATGTAAGAAGCCATATTAGGACAATAATACAACATAAAAAACCAGCAACACATTTTATGAAAGAATAGCTATCTTGAAGAAACAATAAGTAAAATGGATTTTGCTGCATAGCAATAGATAATGGAATAACACCAGATAATGTGATGACTTGTCATAATTTAATAACAGCTGCATTTATACCGCAATAAAAATGTTTAATGCCATAACTTTCCGGATGAGGTAATAAACTTATAGAACAGATAATGTAATAACCTTTTCTAGATTATAATTTATTGTATGATCCAACTATTCAGTGGTTATAACCAGTCAGTTTCAACTCTCAAACATCCTCAGCAATTTTATACATATAAGGTAGTGCCTAAAAAGGTGTAAATACTTGGGAAAATGAGGGACACAAAGTAGGTTTAAAGCTGGTGCTTCCACACAGGTGTGGTTACTTAAGCAATTAACATCCCAGCATGCACAGTGTCAGCGACTAAAATTCTGGGAAGGTCTGGTTGCCTAAGTATGGCTAACATGGCTAGAATACGAGACCCTGGTGATGTTAAAGGAGTGGGGTACATGTGGCAGAAGCTTCACTGAAGAAAACTGATTCTTGATGAGGAGCAGAAGCAGGCTATCTGAGGTCAGCATGGAAAGACATCATTTGCATTTACATTTTAGGCAGTTAGCAGACACTCTTATCCAGAGCAATTTAAGCAGATTAAAGTCTTCACATAAAATCCATTGATGCAGCTGGATATTTACAGAAGTAAGTCAGGTTAAGTACCTTGTCCAAGGGTACAACGGCAGCAACCCACCGAGGAATCAAAACTACATTCTCTGAGTTACAAGCCCCTAACCTTTATGCTACACTGCCACCCCACCATCAACAAAGAGAAACTGCGGTTGGTCAGCTTTTCATTTAGACTGTCTTTTCTTTAGCAAACAAAAAGTGAGGGGTGACCAATAGTCTGCACTCAGAAGTTCTCCAACCGCAGTTGTAGATCACTCCACATTGGTCAAAACTGCTCTAGGGCTCTATCTTGGCGATCTTAGCGCTTTGTCTAAACGCATGGTGTAAAGTGCATTTAGGGCGTGTCCAAGTCCACTTTTGCTAGTTTGACAGCGTGATTTTTGAGCGCTAAGCACGGCGCAATATGCAAATGGGCTGAACCAAGTCTCTTCATTAATTATAGGTGTGTCTTGGGCGTGACATGCAATAAATAGGGCTGAGCCGAATGCTTCGGAGCTCCGAAGCTTCGTTCGTTGGACTCGGATCCTAAATTCAAATTCAAATAGTTTGTTTTTTTCCCTCAAACAACAACAAAAAAAAAAAACTAAACATTTTTTCCCACTCAAAAAAGAAGAAGAAAATGGATGGTTTACTGGATGTTTGTTAACATATAAGTGTTTATTCTATACTGATTGAGCTTTGAATCGCCTGGAAGTTTATCGAACGTACAAAGATGCACGGTTCAGCCTTCCACATGACTTGTCTCGACATTCACTATGCTGTTGCGCTGTTGCCCAAAGCCTGAGGTGAAGTTACAAGATGTCAAAGAAGTCAGCTGTGTGGAAACATTTTAATATTACCGCTGACAATCCAAAAAAGGTCAAATGCCAAATATGCCAGCAGAAATTGGCATACCATGGTGGAACTATGAATTTGACAAATCATTTGAAAAATGTAAGTAGCCTAATTTATATATCTTCCTCAGAGTAATAGCCTAGCAACATTAGCATTAGCTAGCCGATCTGACTAGGCTACATTTCATGATATAGCCTAGGCTAGCATAGCATGACAACCTATTACGTTTTGGGAAAGAAAACCATATAGCCTACACTCGGCATTATATAGCCTACACTCGGCTTTATATAGCCTACACTCGGGAATAGCCTACACTCGGCTTTAGACTTTTTTTCCCATATCATACGCAGTAGGCTATGTAGGCTACGTGAAGTCAGTTTATGAGTTTATAGGCCCGCACATAACTGTGAAGACTGCGGCTTATATTTATCTTTTAAATTTATTTAGGCCTATGTTTCATGTCCTGAACTTCTGTTCCATTTCAATTTAATATTTTGTTGTTTAAAAAAATAAAAAAAATAAAATAACTTTCTTCATGGGCATATTACTGAAATAGATGTGAGTGCGCCCTCCACTGGACGTATCGTAACATTGTTTTCAAAGACTCAAAAAATATATATATTTTTAATAGATTATTATTAAAACGAAGCTTCGGAGCTTCGGGGAAAATTGCCAACGAAGCTTCAAAGTGTAGAAAATGGCATTCGGCTCAGCCCTAGCAATAAACCAATCAAAATGTCATATCCCATTCCCTTTAAAAGCCTGCTTTTCCACCTTGGCGGATTGCTTATATGATGGCAAAACAGACATGCTCGTGCGTGTTTAGTGCAATCAAGGAATAGGCTATATGGATCAATAGTATGATCAATATTATTTGGACTAAGCATTATGTGTTCCCGTTAATTCCTGAGAGTGCTGTTATTTTACAAAATATTTGTGGTTAAATTTCGTTGAAAGCACCTGCAACAGCTGAGAATAAGCTATCAATGGCTTCCGTCTCATCTTAGAAAACGCCAAATTAGCCTGCTTTTTTACCGAATTTCATTTGATTATGCAATGAAACATTGTCAAACATCAATTCCATGAGGATGTTCTCATGGAGTTCTCAAAGTTCAAGCTTCATCCGAAGTTCATTACCTGCATTCTAATATTGATTAATAACATAAATACCGTTATTTTTCCTTAACGATGACACTAAATACAATAAAGCTGTCAGGCTGGCAACCCATAGGTTCACACATATTTTCTCTTGTTTTATAATGTCCTGCGTATGGAAATGTGAACAACCTGTTTTACTGGCAGCGTAAAGCTTTAAAACAATCCACTTTCCCAGGAAGACCGTGAAAAGTGTGATTTACAGCAGGGGAAACAGACCTGCTCCTGCATGAAGTTAAAGCGCACATGCAGAGAATGGCATTAAAATTAATTGTTAATTAATTGTGTAACGTGCTGCAAATTTGTTTTAGTTTCTAATTAGAAGCTTAGTTCTCTTTAAAATCGTATCGTTTTGTTCAGTTATTGAATAACAGGTAAAATCAGCAGGGTTTTAATAAGCTGAGAGTATGGAAACCTTGTCACTGTAATTAAAAAAATATGAAGGATGAAGAATAAGGTTCAAATTCAGTTAACATGGTGACATTTATCTCCGTTTTTTAACCGTAGGCTATCGAGCAAATCCGCTGTAGCCTAGGCTATTTGAAAAACAATAAATGCAATATTCACTAGACAAGGTTTTGAACTTTTTTCAGTCAAAACCATTCTATTTACTTACAGGCTGTAGGCCTAGAGAGCTGTATTGTAATGACATCTGAAGCGCATTTTCAGAACTCAAATGTCTGTCTATTGCAGTGCACGAGTTTTCCATTGAATGCCAATTCACGCATTAGGTGTAAATGACAATTTGCACATTAGGCTTGATATAGGTGTTATCAGCAAAGTTTTCAATAGATAGCCATTGTCCCGTAACAGAAGATTGCCCCCCCGGAAGATTAGGCTACAGGAACTATTGGCAAATATAGCTTGATCCAGGATAATTGTGATTAGTCTATACATATAACCTTACACGTACCATCGCACATCGCCTGGATGTTTTTTTATTATTATGCATTTTTTGATATAGCGGCTAGCCTATAAAATAATATAATTTCACATTGTAATCTTGATATTTTAGTCATGCTTGTGCACACCCCTGTGTGTAACAGACAGGAGGGTGTACGCACGTTGTGTACACGCCTATGTATACGCACTTATATGCGCCGTTAAAATAACATGTAAACAACTGCGACATGACTTTAGACCAGGGGTGCGCCCAAATATTCTTCACTCCCCACCTCCCTTCCTCCACTCCCCCACTCCCACACAGTATTTGCATGTACAGTATACAATGTACCTGACATTGCGGTTAGCGTCGAAACATTAATTAATATAATACGTAATTAAGATGTAATCAGGGACATTATATTAAAACACAGAGATCCGTTTCTGGGGCACGGAATAGAGGAGGTGGTAGTGGAGGAAGGGAGGGTACATTTTTCGAGTATTGGGACGCACCCCAGATTTATGGTGGTTTTAGCGCAAGCGCTTTCTGCTGGCTCAAGATAGCAATACGCCAAAGATAATCCTGGCCACTCCTCATCTTAAGACCAACATGCCCAGTTCACTTGCAACAGGCACAAGAATACGTGGTATTTAAACAACGTGAGCGCTAGGCGTTATAATGAAACCTGCGCCGGGTGTAAGATAGCAAAGACACTTGTGTTTGGGTTAGCGCCGCTTAACGCCAGGTGTAAGATAGGGCCCCTAGTTATACTGTTCTAAAAGCTATCCAACAATGTACTGTTAACATGGAATGAAGTTACTTTTTAAAAATCATGTTTGTACCCTAATGGCTACTCACAAGTAGGGTTGTCACGATATGTCATTTTCATATCATCAATATGCCTTTAAAAAATATTGTGATATCCGATATTATCGGATATTGTGACAACCCTAGTCTAAATAGCCAGTATACAAATAATAATAACAAAATAATAAATACAGAGCAAATAATAATAACCAAATATAAAAAAAACAAAGCATACAGAATTTGTTGTGAGGCAGCAGAACTAAAATGGAGTGGGAAAGGGGGCTCCATTCAGATTCATCGGGCAGGCCACAGCACATGAGTTATGCAGATTTTTAAATATTAACTCACCTATTTATTTCCAACTAATACTATTATTTAAAATTATGTATGTATGTTTTGTCCTTAGAATATCAATAATATTGATAATAATTATTATTTTTAAAAAAAATATATATTTTTTTAAATATTGTGGCTATAGACAGTCATCTCTGCAATATTTTCAAATATCGCGATATCCAATATTATCACAAGTAATAATACGGATTATTCTATAACATAATCCATAAGATCTGGTTTGATTTACTAAATTTTACATATTATGTTTCAGCATTTATTTTATTTTATTTTTTAAATAATAAAATTTTTTTAAAAATTAAAATTTAAAAAGAACTCTTTAAGAATCATCAACAATCCAACACTGCTTCTCTGTGTTTTGCAGGTTTTGTGAAATCCATGGGATGTGCGAACAGCAGCCAGCATTTTCCAGCAGCCAGCATTTTCCAGCAGCCATACCACCATGCAATCCACTCCTGTTGAATGGCTGAAGCTAAGCAGGTGTGGGCTTGGTTAGTACTTGGATGGGAGAACTCCTGGGAAAACTAAGTTGCTGCTGTAAGTGGTGTTGGTGGGCCAGTGCAGTGATGGGAACACGGTGCTGTAGGAGATGCCGTCTTTCGGATGAGACAATAAACCAAGGTGGTCATTAAAGATCCCATAACAGTTATTGCAAAGTGTAGGGGTTTCCCCAGCGTTCTAGGTCTTTCAATCTGCTACCTAATCATTCCCCAGTTCAATTGCCAAAAATTTTTTTTCCTCAGCTGATGTGTGCTGAGCATTCTAGCACAAAATGGCTGCCGTTGCATCACCCAAGTGGGTGCTACACATTGGTGTTGGTTGAGGCAAGTTTCCCCCTCATCATTGTAAGGCGCTCTATAAATGCCAGGCATTATTATCATTATTATTACAATGAACAAAGACAGTGATTTTGGTTACTTATTACATAATGTATTGATTCTATTACATAATTTATCAAAAAAAATGGTTACCCAACTTGTTATTAAATTATCTGGAAAACATTATTATATTATCCGTTCAACAGTTAATTTCATTATCTGGTTCTATCACATTACCCGGCTTTATGACATTATAAATGTAAAAGTCATTATATTATGACAGGTTATTACATTGTCTGGTGTTATCACATTATCTGATGTTAAAGGCTGCCTGGGAATCAAGCTCCGTCAGCACACGCTTACACCACCTTGTCACGGCATCAATCGAGAGCACTCACTAGAAACGGATTGCTTTAGCTTGTTTGTATTTGGGGCTTGGGTGCGCCAATAACCCCTTGAATTCTATTATCTCAGGGGAGAAACTCGAGGGTGAAGAATAAAAAGCAAGTTAAGTGCTGGTGACAGCGGAGGTCGGTGAGTAAGACCTTGCCAACAATTCTGGATCTGTCTAGTCAACATCTTGTTCCAGGTGCACATAGAGACAAATTAATAGAAACTCACAGCTGGGACTTGACGTTTCCTTTACTTTTGAGTTAGATTATAGCAACATACACTAAAGCCACACTTAGACTTAATTGTTTCAAAACATGTATTTGAAAATACAACTTATGTAATCTATCACATGATCATAGAAAATTCCATCAATAGCCAGGACAAAACCAAATTACTTGTACAGCTGAAACAGACTCAACAGGAAATGGATATTCAATTAGTCAATATGTGATGGGTCAAACTTTTTATTCACTTTTTTTTCCTACAAACTCCAATTTAAAAAAAGTTGGGACAGTATGTAAAATGCACATAAAAGCAGAAAGCAGTGATTTGTAAATTTTCTTTTACATATATTTAATTGAAATAGTACAAAGAAAATATATGTAATGTAAACTTTAAACTTTATTGATTTTTGTAAATATACGCCAATTCTGAATTTGATGCCTGCAAGACATTCCAAAAAAGTTGAGACAGGGGCAAAAAAAAAGACTGGGAAGTTCAAGAAACACCTGTTTGGAACATTCCACATGTAAACAGGTGATGCTAAGGGTTGTTTCTCCTGACTCATTTTCCTATTGAACTCTATGGAAAAATAAGTCAGGAGAAACAGCCCTTCAAGTGATCCATCCATATCTACTGCATATCTGGCAGCAGAGAGATGGTACCGAGTGATGGCTTGTTTGATACCGCAGACCCTTTATGACTTGCAGCCATTTAGCCAACCATGAGTTCCATACTATTCCCATGTAATTTACAGCTTAATCTAGTCCCACCCCCCAATTTCCATAGAGATCCATTCAAATGCAGAGAGGTTATAGTATCGCTTGTACCTGAAAATAAGATATCAAGAGTCTTTTGATATCCTTTTATACCCAGTCATTATAGCATCACCTGTTTACCTGTGGAATGTTCCAAACAGGTGTTTTTTGAACTTCCCAGTCTTTTTTTTTGCTCCTGTCCCAACTTTTTTGGAAAATGTTGCAGGCATGAAATTCGGAATTAGAGTAATTTACAAAAATCTTTGATAAGGTAAAACATGAAATACATTTTCTTTGTACTGTTTTCAATTAAATATATGTAAAAGAGAATTTACAAATCACTGCTTTTATGTGCATTTCACATACTGTCCCAACTTTTTTGGAATTGGGGTTTGTACCACTGCAACCTGTTTTATCAGTAAAGTAGGGCATAGCATTAGCACAGCTGCATCACACAAGAAGTGAGTCATTGACTGAAACCCTCCCTCCCTAGGCAAAGCTATGGTCAATTATGCATTGCCCAGGAGTGGCTGCCAACCACGATCAGCACTCGCGCATTCCAGATTCAGCCCAACCCACATGGCTCACCGGTCACCAGAGAACTCCAAAACGAGGTTTGGCCTCCTGCATGGTGCGCCTGTTTGAGGCCAAATTCTCAAACGCTTCATTTCATTGTCACTCAGGTCCCATTTTTTACTAACTTGGTCTGCTGTACCCAGTATTGAGGTCACAAGCCAGTAAATGGAGCCTGCCGGACAACTGCCTCTTCCTCTGAATTAGCAGATGCCACACATCAAAATGTTCGGAGTTCAGAGTCCAAGTGGGACCAAATGCACCACAATCGGAGTAGAATGTGCCCTATCAGAGTTGATTTAACACAACATTTTAATATGCACCTCCAGCCCATGGTCCCCTAAGCACTGCTGTTTTCTTCAGCTGAGTCGTGGCTAACAGCAATTTTCACGTTAATTAGGGGGCCGCAGCGCTTCTCAAGCAGATGTGCTGCCATATTTATCGGCTCCCCCTCGCCTCCCTGCGACGTTGTCCCAACGTTATCTCAGCGTCATCCCAAAGGCACCTCACCTCGACAGACATGTAATGATTAAGGACTAAAGACGAGAAGCCAGTGCACACTAAAGGAAAGACAGATGATTACCCTAAGTTTTACAGCAGTGCAGCCCTGTTTTTATAACCAAAAATTCAACTCTACTGCATGGACACACATTGAATGTTAATTGTCACTTGCAGACCCTGTAAGTCTATCTTTGACTCTGGTGAACACTCCCATTTGGAAATCTATGAATAATGCAAATTAAAAAACAAAACAATTTTAGTGAAGGAAACAATATAATTAATGAACACTCCAGCACTTTATCTGAACTGATTTCTGATCTAGGCATATCTGCACTGTGTTGCTCAATCACTCAGTACAGAATGTGGGTGGGTTTCAGGCAACATGTCTACACTAACTGATGAATGGTTCTACATTCCTGGGCTGCGTCCCAATATTCTTCACTCCCCACCTCCTTTCCTCCACTCCCCCACTACCACCCCTCTCCTACCCGGAAGTACAAAAAACTGCCTGAATGTTTTGATTACAAGTATTTGCATGTACAGTATACAATGTACCTGAATGTACCTGATATTTAACCATTAATATGCAATTAAGATGTAATCAGCAACATTAGATTAAAACACAAAGATCCATTTCTGGGGCACGAAGGAGAGGAGGTGGTAGTGGAGGAAAGTATTGGGACACACCCCTAGGGATTCCTGAATTTCCCAGAATTCCAATGGCTTTCAGAGATTTTTAACGGTAAGAATACAGGTTTTTAACTGCATGCCATAACAATACAAATTTCAGACCATCAGTAGAACATTAGTTGTAAAAGTTAAAAAAAAGTCTTATTACATTACAATATTTCCATGCATCAATCAAGTATCGCATATTTTTAGTGGACACTACATTTCCCAAGTAGAATCTTGGATTATGGATAGGTTTTCATCTGAAAGTGCAGTTTTAAACATGGCCAACACCTCGCTTCATAGTTATGCTGAATGGTAAGATTGGCTTTCAGCCAACTCTCATACACTGCCAAATGCTGCTTGGTAGGCAAGACATTGCAGTGCATGGAGAGAGACTGTGACCTCAACCAAGCTAGAAAGAAGAGCAACTGCTGCGCAGGCACATAGTAATATATCAAGTGTTCATTATTTTTATAGGAGTCTAAATTAATCTAATGTACTCCATCAGTGCTGATTCCATGTTATTGTGTACCTTGTCATGGCCTACATAATTCCCACAGGCATGCACTTAACATGCAAGCCAGCCAGATATCTGTGATGCGTTGGATGAATCATGAATATTCCACCTTTACTTTGAACACACAGCATCCTCAGCATCCAGAGTCTAGTTCTTTCATAAGATTAATGGTTTAACATGTACATCTAAACATCTCCTTGATATGACAAGAGAACTTTGGGCAATTACACTTAACTACATTTCTATATCTATTACACCAAACTTGATCTAAAACATTTATCTCCGGGCAGGTACTGTACATAACGGGTACCTAGGATTGATGTATCTATAGGGTATCTGACTCTACCCATCCACAGCTACAAATTATTGCAGCTAATTTAGTTTATGTAGAAAGCCATTAGATCTGCGTCTCTTTCATGCCCCAGGTCTACTTCTGCTCTAATTAATGGACTTTTCGCATGTGGAGCCCAGCAGGTGTCTGTCTGCAACAATACTTGGAGCATTGTAGACAGAGTCTGATTCTCTGAACAGTGGAAAATAAGGACCCTGGAGCTGACTTGAAAGTGCCCGTCTCAATCATCAGAAATTAACCAAGATAGACTAGAAGTCACACAAGGGATAATGACGACCATTATCATCACGTTCTCTTTTTTTATTTTCTCTGTGTAGGTACCCCAAACTGAACAGACAATTATTTTGTACTCTGTTTCTTGCAGTGAGTGAAGATGCTTACCGAAAACTTTCAGAGTGAAATTCTGCACCTGTTCATAAAAAACAAGGTTTAAGGTAATATAGGTTACATTGATGGTTACATCTGTCTTCGCAAACACCCTGAGCCAGTGAGTACAACAGGAAAAGTAACTGATAAAACCTAGTAGAACAAGCATAAGTCTACAAAGTAGTTTATGTTACATAAATGATGATTGTACTGCATCTTGTATTGTGATACAAGAATGTAAGAGACTTTAATAGCGAAACTTCTTCAACCTCATAATTGGTGGATCCACAACAAATTTATTTAGCTCACTCATTTATTGCTTTGGTGTGCCAGCCATTTTGTTGGGTTTTTAACCACTGGGTTTGAATCAGTCAATAATCAACAGCACATGGAAGCTCCACTCATATTAGTAGTAAGACGGTAGACCTAATGCATTGCATAACAAGTGCCAAATCCATTGTGAAAAGAAAAATCATTCAAAAATAATTATTTAAATAAGCCTTAAAATGCACCTTTCCATGACTCGTTTGAAAGAAAGCATGGGCAGGTTTATAGTGTACTGCTGTTAAACTCAGAAAAGCGTAATATTTGACCCGAGGGCAACATGAGGGTTATGGCTATTTTCTGAAAAGACAAAACTAGGAACACAGAGAAAATGTTTGTTTGGGGGGCCATAACAAAATTAGTGAAAAATTATGAAAAAGTGATTGGATGTGATGAGTACATCTAACCACTCGACTATGGTTTGGACTTGGAGACAGTTGATAGTTCAATCTCATAGCAACATGTGTCTGTTGAGGCCATACATATGAACAGATTAATTTTACGGCGTGTATTCAAACAAATTATTTGAAATAATTGTTTTTGATATTGTGCCGGTACTTCTTTCCTTGAGTGCAGCAGTCTCTGGTTGCATGTGCCATGGAAAGTAGTTCCAGCCAAAAATTGTAATGGTGGCGTGACGTGTGAGGTAGGAGGGGCCAAACGCAGCAAGGGGATTCATTAAGCACAAGGCCACTAGGACGGGAAACCCCGTAATTAAGGGAAGGAGACAAGACAGGGAACACACGTACCAAAGCTACTAACCGGCTCACTGTCACACGCCAATGAGTAGAAGCGCAAACGCCAGGTTTCTCAGTAAGAAAACCAAACAAGGCTAATGGAACAAAGCACTGGGCTCCCATACTTCTACGAGCTAAGTGACTAAAGAGCGAGCCAGAAATAATAAACGTCCTGCCTTGGTAATGAGACGCATAAGAACAGGCGAGTAGCATAATTGCACAAATAAAACACACAGCCAACAAACCCTGCAAAATAATACGAGATAGTATACGAGGTGGCGAAAGGAACAGAGATCTAACGTTCCAAGGCTACTCTCAGACTCGCAGTCACACACAAACATGTCCACAACATCGCCCGGTCTCCCTATAGGAAGACATGTACCGAAGGACGAAACAGAACTACAGTTCCGAACAAAATCGCCAAAGCTCCATGTACGGAGACAGGTACCGAATATGACGAACAGGACAGCTGTACCGGACATTTACCGGCTAAATGACTAACGCGAGATTAGTAGAAAATAAACGCCCTGCCTCTCTGTAAAGAGGAATGTAACGAGGCGACAGGAACAGAGATCCAACATTCCATGGCTACTTCCGTAAGCTCGTAGTCACACGCAGAAAACATAAAGGGGGGTAAACGCCCAATCTCCCAGGAGAGAGAAACATTTTACAGGCGAGCCGCCGGTAAACCGCCGTCCCATACCTTTACTAGCAAAATGACTAACACAAGCTTAGTAGAAAATACATGCCCTAGCCTCTCAGTAAAGGGGAATGTAACGAGGCGAAAGGAACAGAGAACTAACGTTCCAAGGCTACTTTCAGAGACTCGCAGTCACACGCTAACATGTCCACCACATCGCCCGGTCTCCCTATAGGAAGACATGTACCGAAGGACGAAACAGAACTACAGTTCCGAACAAAATCGCCAAAGCTCCATGTACGGAGACAGGTACCGAAGGACGAACAGGCTGCACCGGACATTTACCGGCTAAAAGACTAACGCGAGCTTAATAAAAAATACACGCCCTGCCTCTCAGAATAAATAAAGCCCTGCCTGTCAGTACGATAAAAACGCCCGGTCTCTTAGTAAGAAATGACTATACAAATACACCCACAAACAAACAAAGACTCCTCTCGCTTTCACGGAAGAAAGCAGACAGAGAGAGGAGGAAGAAACAGAAAAGGCAAAAGGTCTAGGCAAAGGAAAAACGGAAAGACCATGAAGCAGAGACAGAAAAGAGGAAGCAGAGACAGAAAAGAGCCAGGGGGGAAGAGTCCTAATATATCCACAAAGGCAAGTCCCGCATTACTCCAATATAACCCACTGGAGCAAAAAAAGTCTCCTTAAAAAAACCTAGACCTAATCATACTGACTTAAGCAATCAAAAGGGCAAAATAATACCACACACAAAACAGTGCAAATAATACCAGACAATACAAAACAATATCAAAGCCCAGAACGGAGGAAAACATGGGCCCAAATAGCTCCAAGGTAATCACGCACAGGTGTGATGCTGAGAGAAGCTCCGCAATCAAGACGGGGCGGAGCAAACATCCACTAAAAGGGCAGCACCCTCGCGTGGCTACCAAGGAAACCGACCGTAAGGGAAAAAGGGTCAAAAACCATGACAAAAATAATATTAAGATGTAATTTTTTGAAAAATAATCACCGGTTGAAACTTATTTTCTTGCTTTAGACCACAAACCCGCTGTTTTTTTAAATCCGGCTATGTGGTAATTCAGCTTTAAATTCCATTCCAGCCTTGATCGTCTCTCTCTGTTTCATTAACCTTGCCTGATCTCAGTCTTGTTGTTTTGGCGGAGCCCCGTCACCATCACTAAGTAGCTGGCACCACCGCATTGCACGCTCTGTGCCATGGGCAAGGAGAACTTCCTTGAAAATGTCCTACTTCTCCTTCTAATTGTAAAGTGATTCCGGAAAAGAGCCAGTGATCTCAGCTTTGTCTCTGTCCTCGCCTGGAAGCGATGCCTCTTACTCGTCTAACGAGCCCAGAAGACCGAAAGTGTGATGCTGGTATTATTCTGCGGTTAAAAATATCTCACTTCTGTGCCTGCGTCTCTCAGCCACTCTGTTATCCAAATATTTGTCTCTCAGAGTTTCTCTCGACACTAAATTAAGCTCTCATTTACTTGTCTGCAGCACGTACTGTATGCTGACTGGATCCCTTCACAGAGTGTAAAGTAGATTTAACCCATGTTTTGTCTTCATATTATGTGTGCACCCCATGTTCACAGGGTGGAAAATGACCCAAGCTCACCAAACTCACTGTGATAAAGCTTCTTCATTGAATTTTTTCAACTCTAAATCAAATTTGTCATGTAGAAACAACCTGCCATCCATCAATAATTTGGTGAATAACTTTGGTGAATACTTTGCTACTTTGCAGTCCAGACAGACAGTCTAGACCACAGATTTTTTAGTCAGTCAGTCTAGACCACAGATTTTTATTACAAAACACATCATAATTGATTTGTTTTTGCTGTAATAGATGTGTGGCTTAATTGTGATTGTGACTTCTGATTTCATAACTGCAGGGTTAAAAAACAATCATACAGCAATCTTTGTACGCCTTTTCTGCCGCTTTTATAAAAATGTAGAAAAGGGAACTTTTTTTCTAAAGGTAGGGTCAGTCCAGGAAAAGTAATCGAATTCCATGCTGAAAAAATTAAAATTTATGGAATTTTCACTGCTTTTAAACTCAGGTAGAGTCATTATTGACCCTGAGGACAACAAAAGGGTTAACAGATGTTCCGTTATCTAGGAAACGGTTAGCCTTTTAGATCAAAAGCAGAGGTGGGAATAAGAGTTTTGAACAATGCCAAGGCACTGTGGGCGACTCCCAATTTTCTTTAGAAGCCTGGTCTAAAGAAAGCCTGTATTGGGTTTGATGGGTTGGCACATGTCTAGTCTTGTAGTTTACAAAGCATTTTCCGGCCAGTGTTAGAGGAGAATCTCCCCAGTTCATTTAACTAATTCCCACTGTGGGTTCTTCTGACATGGATGTCTGTGCCTTCACCTCTACACTGGAATTGCATCC
This sequence comes from Synaphobranchus kaupii, assembly GCA_029718625.1. NCBI lineage: Eukaryota > Metazoa > Chordata > Actinopteri > Anguilliformes > Synaphobranchidae > Synaphobranchus > Synaphobranchus kaupii. The sequence continues at coordinate 82,164,755 of CM056376.1, read as the reverse complement.
CTTCCTCCTCTCCAGGCCTGCAATAAAGAAGGCATTACAACAAGGATCCGTGCCATGTTTAATATATGTGTGAAATTACATTCACGTTCAGTGTAGTTCAGATTTCTCAATACGTGCAGTAGAGTTGCGGTTTGTGGAAATAGGGGTAGTTGCTAACCAAACAATGTTTACGTTCTTCTTGCATCTATGAGTCTTATTTCTTATTTGACACAGTTCTTCTATTTTATTTATATCGTATTTGATTCCTAATAATAAATAAAGCATGTGAAAGTTTTGAATTTTTGATACTGAATTTTTTGCAGAATTAATAAGGTTGGTGGCTTATAGCTAGCATAAAATTTGAATAACAAGTAAAGTCGTTAGTTGCATAAAATTCAAACAGGCTAGTAAGAGTATAATAAAAACGGACGGAAGCACCTCCACCAGCAAATAACTAGTATAACATTTCAAATAAAGACACGTTTCAAGGGAACCGATTTCATTGTTTTGCAGTCTCCATCTCCATGGAAACTTTCATCCCAGCCACAACAGCAGTATCACAGAATGATATAATAGCAGTACCATAGGAGATTGCCACAGAGGAGTGTTACCGTTAATAAGATCAGGAAGAGCACTCCAGGGTTTTATGCCACATACACATACAACACACGCACACACACGCACGCAGGCATGCGCACGCACACACAGACACACACACACGCACACGCAAACACACACTCAGCACACCAGTTTCCCTGTATTTCTAGTAAAAAGACTACAAACACTAATTGCAAAATCCAATCAATGGGTCTTACTTCCTCCCAATCTGTCCTGAAATTCCACTGGTAGGAGCCAGGACCGCGTCCTCACACACAACGCAGTCAGGAAGTGGTGGAGCATGCAGTGGGGCTGACCGGCATAGCCAATTTCACACTCCCCTGGTTCCCGAGCATGTGGGACAGCTGGTCTCAGTCTGTCTTGGAGGGCAGGTCCAGGGCCAACGGGCCTCTGCTCTCCTGCCCGCTGGGCCGGGCGCCACGGAAAGGGGAGCCAAATGGCCGTGGTGACGTGAGGTGCAACTGCTGACCACCTGAGGGGCATGGAGCTCACACCAGGAGTGTTCTTTCACCTTGTCACACGAGGCTTACTGATAGCAGCCTGCCCGGCATTCAAACGACAGGCCCCCACGGCAGTAATTAAAAACTGCTGAGATCAAATCCTAAACAGAAGGATACACAGAGTGGGCTACATGAACCATAAACAGCATCTAAGTTCAGTGAGGGACACGGCTGTAAGCAAAAAAAAAAAAATCAAGGGTACTGACACATTTTTTTGGTGAATCATGGTGTAAAGGGCTGTATACTAACAGCTCCAAAAATAAATAAAGGTGTACAGTCAATGATTCAATATTTTCACTAAATCAATAGAAATGCTATTTAATCTGGGTGGCAAAGATAAAGATTATTGCTGACGACCTTCAACCGAAGGAAATTACCATTAGACAAGGAAGATCATCCACAAAGCTACCATGTAGTTTAAACTTTGAAAACAGATAGATTTCTGCTTGTACTGCATGAATTCCAGCGAGCCTACAGCAGTTTGGTTGCTGGTGCCGATTTGTGGTCTAAAGCAAGAAAATACTTTTCAACCAGTGAGAAGGCTGGTTAAGAAACTTCCATTACTTGACTCATTTAACTTCACTCTGGCCCAGCCCACTTAAATACAGAAGGTTGGAAACTGACATGACCTTATATTCACAAAACATTGTGGTATAAGCTGCCAACAATCCACCTCTCTGACCAATCCTGTCCTTTTCTCTTCCCCTCCCGTATAGGCTGGCTAAAATGACACCCAAAGCAACGGTGATTTTCAGCGGGAACTTGCGCAACCTCACACTTCACCTCCTCAGACAAGGTCAACTCTACCTCCCACAGACGCCTACCAAACTACCTGCTAATGCTGCTACTGCTGTGCGTCCCATGCTTTCTGGCACCTTTGACTCACTCTGCCCTCTCGCCTCCCGGCCTTCAAAACCATCCTGTTCCTGTCCTTGGCTTTTTGATATTCTATGTGCAGACAGGCCCAAACCGCAATCCGCAGAGATAAAGCTGCCCGCAGACCTGGATGATTACCAGCATCTCCTCTCCGTTTCCCTCAGCTGTCTCATCTGCTGAGGCTTCATACTGTCAATCCAAAATCAAAATTGCCACGAACCACCCATGGAATCTATTTGCTGCTTTCTCTTCCTCTTTTCAACTCACCTCCCCCTCCGTACTTCCACCCGACGATTTAGCATCCTACTTTGAAACCAAAATAAACTGATATCTGTTACGATATGCCAACCGCATTCTCAGGACCACTTAGCCACTGCTGCTGCCAGTCTTCCCAGCCACCAAGCCTGCAGTCCTCCGCTCGTGCGCTTCTGCCATTTATCTTTGCCATGGTCAACTCCTCAGTGAATGCCAGTTGTGTCCCCAGTGAATTCAAGCAGGCCAGAGTAACACCCCTCAAAAAAATCTGCAATGCAAAAGTCTAAACAACTATCCCTCGTCCCTTTCTTCTCTGAAATCCTTGAACAGGCTGTATTCACTCAGCTAACAAATGATGTAACCTAAAATAACCTCCCCGACCTAATAAGTGTGGCTTCAAAGCTAACTTCTCAACAAAGATGGCTCTCCTCCAATCTGCAAAAGCAGCACCCCTGGCATCTGTCGTGATCCTACTTAATCTCTCTGCTGCATTCGATACAGTTTACCAATGCGCTGACTCAAATTGGTATCCTCAGACGTTACTGACCGCTCCTGTCTGGTAATCTGGAAGGGCTCCAGTTCAAAATTCTGCAGCATTATCACAGCATTCACAAAGGGAATTTTTTATGGCCTTTTTTTTATTTTATTTTATTTATTTTTTTAAACACTGTGGGCCTGCTTTACTAAGACCTTTAGCATGTGTAAAACATTTTAGCACACGCAAACCGATAACATGACCAATGATTGGTCATGGTATATTTTTTGCACCAATCATTGGTTGAGTCATTAGTTTTGCGTGTGCTAAAAGGTTTTGTAAATGAGGCCCTAAATCTCTTGGCTCAATAATACCTTCACATCGCTTCTCCTACCACTGTTATGCTGATGACACACATGTCTCCTTTCCACTGACAGAGGAACGTATTCCCTCATGCACCAGAGTTGGATGTCTTGATCTGTCATTTTCTCAACGTCAATCTTGCTAAGACTCAGGTGCTCTACCTGCCAGCTACATCCTCCCCCCTCCCTGTCCATCACCCTTGGCAAGACAATAGTTTCCATATGCCAGACTGCTAAAAATCTTTTTGCAGTTCTGGAAAACAGCCTGTCCGTCACTGAGAATATTGTGACGGTAATGTAGAGCTGCCGATATCTTCTCTAAATATGCTAAATCCATCATTTCCATACTACATATGCAGCCTTGTGCTGTCCAGGCTGGACTACTGCAACTCTCTCCTTGCCGGTCTCCCTACTGGTGCTATCAGGCCCCTCCAGCACATTCACAATGGTGCTTCTGCTCGTCACTTCTACAATAAGCCCAAATGCACTCACACCTCTCCTCACCTCCCTCCCCCAGCGACTGGAGGTGACCCAAATAAACCACAAACCTCAAGTCCTAATCTGCGGTGCAGCAAGTGTAACAGCGCCCTCTTATCTGCCATTTATTATCAGATCTTTCTGGAAGGGTTTGGCTCCCATCAGGCCACTGTGCTCCTCATCCCCTCCCTAAAAGGGCCCTCCTCTCGATCATGTCTCTCCTCCACCCTGGCCGCCGAGGGAAGCCCCTACCGCAATCAGGACACCAGAGTCACTTCCACCCCTGCACCTTGGTTCACCTCATGCATGGGTTTACTAGCTGTACCTACAGTTGAAGTCAGAAGTCATTAAAACTAATTTTTAAGCACTCCACAGATTTCATGTTAGCAAACTATAGTGTTGGCAAGTCAGTTAGGACATCTACATTGTGCATGACACAAGTAATTTTTCCAACAATTGTTTACAGACAGATTATTTCACTTTTAATTCACTATATCACAATTCCAGTGGGTCAGAAGTTTACATACACTAAGTTGACTGTGCCTTTAAATTTTTTATATTTGGTCGCATATACTTTGCATGCCATGACCTCCTGATGTATGTGACCCAACAACATCAAAAGACACTGTGGAGTGGTTAAAAATTAGTTTTAATGACTTCAACCTAAGTGTATGTAAACCTCCGACTTCAACTGTACACTAAATCAAAAACTATATCCCCTAACCCCAACTGTGACATCTGAATTGTAAAATTATGCATTGACTGCTACTATCAGTCGTGACCCTACTGAATTAGCCCTGTTTGTTTCCTAAACCCATATAATTGAAAAAATAAACCTATTATACACAGCCAGTCCATGGACAGTGGTAGCCTCACCTACAGGCCTGCACAGCTGAGGCCGATTGGTGTTGCTTGTCGCTTTCATTAGGCCTGCCATAAAAGCATAGCCTGCAGATAGATTCTATGTTGGATGGGCTGACTGACTTGCATTACACGGCGATGACAACAGGCCTTTGATGGATGGACTGGGATGACACTTGCCACATCAGAGGGAGGGGGAAACAGGTCCCTTTGCTGTCAAACCATCAAGCTGTTATTGTCCCCTCAGGCGCGATAATAAAGTCAGAGTTGCTGCAGAGAGTAGCGTGACGTCATCAGCTAAGACACAGTCTTCTACAGTGTCCTTACAGCAAACCTTTTACAGAAACCGAACACTGCTGCATCGTATGGCAGCAATAAGCCACTGCAGTCTATTTCTGCATGAATGTAGTTGTTGTTCCATTACAACTGAGGGATGTGTGTTCTTATTTAATTGCATATCGATAACATGGTTTTGAGCAGTTTGACAGAATGACTTTGACAGGGATGACTTTGAAAGGCATTGGGGATTGATCTGTGACAAAACACAGAGAAAGCATCTGGTTGGACCCGTCAAACATTTGTTATAATAGTGTTATAATAGTGATCAACATTTTATGTACAGCCATGGGTATTTTAAATACACAAGCTTAATTAAGTCATAGCCCTTGGTCACTTTGACAAGGTTGGTGTTGTATGAACAGAGGTCTGACATCTTTTTTATCCACTGTGTACTGACACAGGCACTGTACTCCACTATCATTGTCTGGAGATGTTAGCATGATTCCTCTATTGTATCTGGAGTCCTTGGAGACCCAGCAGCCATACCTGCACCAGTCCTGGTGCTCCAGAGGGCAGTTACACTATGAATCAACACCCCAGGCTACCATGCAACAACTTCTGAACCTGACAGAGCAAATGTACTGTACTGTTTACAAAAATCATTAAGAAATCATTAATGAATTAATAATGTATTATGTTTGTTCATAATAATTATAATTATGTTTGCCTAGTACTTGTGGTCCCAGAATACATGTGAAGTGGCATGAGACAAAATAATTCCTTTGTTCTGTGATGTGTCTCTGGGGTGGAAGTTGAAATAATTCAAGCACGTGTATCAGGCAGAATGGCTGAATTCACTGGTATTTAATCATGTTCGGTTTCCCATCCTCCTTTGCTGTGTCCTGTCTGAGGAGATTGAACTTGAGGAGCATCATGGGAAAAAAATCAAATCAATTAAGCCTCATTCTGTATTCAGTTCTTTTAGAATTTTAATACTTTCGTTGAGTAATATTTGAAACAATCAACCTTTACTCAAAATGCAGCACATGCATAATGCAAACGCACCACAGAGTGGAATGCGTATTCTTCAGCAATGAAAGCACAGCACCGACTTCCCGCTGTGCTAAATTATGTCAAATGCTAAATCCCGTCACGGCACCTCCTCATATCTACAGGCTTAGAAGTGCCCCTCATCAGCACAATCTCTTCCTTATAAATGAAGAGGGGTTCAAATTTATGCTGTGAGCAATCGGATAATGAAATGGCAGCTTGTCAGGAGCTGTAGCTGTCGGGGAGTGAGATGTGGATGCTTCTTGGCAGTTGAACGCAGCACCTGCGACGGTGCCCTTCAGCTCCAAACAGCGCGTTTAAAACACAGTGAACAATGCTAAAATTATGCAACCCAGGAAATGCTTATTTTTAGCAAAGGGCTAGATAAACAACCTCGTAGCTCTGACCTAAAGTTGACAGAGACGACAAATCACAGATCTGCTGCTGGTAACTGCTTTTCTTTATTTGGCTCTTGGATGTCCCCTTGAGGCACCCCAAAATAAAAGCTACGTTTGCATATACACTTTGTTTAAAGTTAAACGGTTTGAGTTAAAAAAAAATAATACTGAGGAAAACTAACATTCCGCTACACACTATTCGCTTGGGTGAGCACTCCACCTGTTCCCCGAGAAGCCTGATTTTAGAATGGTGTATTCTGCCAGCACGGTTTTCTGGACTCAACGGCAATCATTATTAGCAGTGTCCATCTGGCCCCCAAGCTCTCCGGCTTCTGGGAGTTATCGCCCACTCATTCAACAGACTGTTACTGTCCCCGTAAAAATATAGCTACGGTACCGGCTCCTCCCACTCCGGCCCATACATTAGCCACTCATTTGCAATCGACACAATCTGCCTTTAATGGCATGGTGGTGAATCCCTGCCATCCAGGTTCTGGCCCCTGATCCTGGAACAGCGGCAGCAGCAGTAATGATGCAGGAGGACAGGAGCCAATTCAACAGCTTTGCCTGATAACAGCTTAGCCTGAACTCCCAGTCCCTATTCAGCCCTGCACAGACAGTCACTTCATACATGCTTCCCCTTCAGATTTCAAGGAATATACTGTGCTTTACTGCTGGTACCACAGTGCACTCTCACCATGTTCCACAGTTTAATAAAAAAACGTAAATTAGAAAAGGAAAAACAAGAGTCTCAGTCTTCCTCACATTCCTGTTTGTCAGTCTTCCCAGTCCCCCAAATTGTGCTTCACACCATTTCACATTTCTTGTGAGTAGCAAATTTTCCATTTTCTAATTAACATGTATGCAATGAAAGTACTGAAGACACAGTCCAAATACAATGGTGCACTTCATCACTTCGTAAGGATTACATCTAAATTAAATCAATTTAGATGAATTTAATTAATAATGTGTCACTTGATTAACTCCATCTATCAGCTGAGCTAACAAAGTTAGTAGCTAGCCTATTTGGCAAAATAAAATTGATAACATAGCTTGCTAGCTATTTGGCACATTGTAGTTTTATTGAATATGAATTAAAACTGATGCAAGCACAACTTTCCCGGTCATTACACTGAATGTACATTGTGGGCAATATGCATTTTTACAGTTGTGGTATGTGTGTCTCCAGCGATCACAGCAATGTAGGCATATTAGCAGCCAGCAAACCTTGATAAGTTTGGGTACACATCCCAGCTTTTGAAAAAGACTGACCCCTTTTCAACAGGCAAGGAAGAGCAGAAAATGAAGATGGAGACGGGAAGGGGAAGAGAAAGAGGGGGAAAGAGTAGAGCAAAACAAGGTTGACAAAGACTAAACGAGTGGAAAATAGAGGATGGTGAAGATGACGATAATGGAAAGTAACAATTAATGAAGACTGGACCTGAGGGGAAAAAATAGAGGTTGATACAGACGAGACAAGGGGTGAAAGAAGGAGATAAATAGAGATATACAAGATGTAAAATACAAGAGAACAGAGCAGTGGATTCAAAAAGACAAAACAAGAGAAAGAAGCAGGGGGTGAGAAAGACGCGAGAGGTGAGGGAACAGTAGCGGAAGAAAGGCCAGGAGGAGGGGATTCAGAGCGCGGAGCCAGGTTACCCACCTGAGCCTCCCGCGGGCGTGCCTCCTCAGGCTGAGCCTGTCGGCCTCCTCCTGGACCCGGTGCAGTGAGGGCGAGCGGGAGTGGGAGCTGCGCGAGCTAGCGGTGCTCTGCAGGCTGCTGTCCGCCGCCTCACCCAGCGCCTGGCCCGCCAGCTGGGGGAGGCTCCGCAGGGAGGGCACGGGCGAGTGCGAGGGGGTGCGGCCCTCGGCGTTGAGGTTGTTGTCGCTGGCGGAGCGCAGCAGCGAGCGGGGCGACGTCAGGGTCCCGCTGCCCATCACTCGCCGCCGGTTGGTGTAGGAGGGGGTCTCCCTAAAAGGCACTGCCACGGGACACAAGGACACAGGGGTGGATCAGTCTCGGGCAAGAGAAGGATTCCTGTGACTTTAACCTTATTGTGTGGTTATACCCTGCTGTCACTGTGACACCCTCCAAACGACTCCTGGCGTAACGTTTGAGAGTATGGATACAGGACGTACACCCACTTTTGGAAATTGAAAGCAAAATAAAGTATGTAATTATTGTTTAAAAATCTTTTAACCACTTAACTAGCACAGACACAAGTTTATTTACATTCATTGCATTTTTTACGGTGGAATTTTCAATCAATATCGTCACACAACATACTGTTTGAAAATGTTAAAACTCACAATTCTCTATCTACAAACTATGTCTCAATGTTATAGCGGCAACAGTTTATTATTTAACATGATACAAAACAGGCTCAATCAAAACAATGACTTCACACGTTCTGTGGGTTCTGGAAATACCCAGACGACATGAATCATGGTAAAGTCGGTATCCTTATCCTGGCCCAAAAAATAAAAAATAAACTTCCACTGTGTTTGAGCTTCTGTTACATTGTACATCTTGGAGTAATTCTGACTCTTGGAAAACAAACTCCTAAGGGTTACTTTATAGAAGACACCAGGATTATGCCTGCAGTGAAAGGAGTTCAAGAACAGTAACCATTTTATTTTCAGGCTTGTATTCAAAAAAGGTGGTGCTTGAAAAGGGGTTAAAAAAAGCCTTCATTGGGGAATGCTGAGAAGGACAGACAGAATGTTTTACACACACACACACACACCTACAGGACTATTCGCTTTCACAATCACCCAACAGAAATTCAAGCAGCACTAGGGTTGAGAGTTTGAAAGGTTACAGCCCATATCTATGGATTGCCATAAGTAACCAGGTCAAAGGTCAAATGAAGAATTACAAGGTGGTGCTGGAGTGCCAGAATAACCTGAAGCACGAAAAGTTTTTTTCAGGCTAATACATTAAGCTGTTTTCACAGCTCAAGTAGCCAGCTGGAAATAAAGGAATATAAATGTCATCGCATGCTTTGAGAGAAATGTCAGAAGTCGCCGATGTAAGTTAACCTCAACCTTTACTGCATGCTGTGATGACAGGTAAAAAAAGGTCTTTCAGATTGGAAAGCACATACTGCATTGTGTATTTCCACACTTCAAAAACAAAATTTGTCGGATAGTTTAATGAGAAAATGGCACGAGTGACCGGGAAGCAAAAACAGTAGAGAAAAGAGACAAGGCAGTCAAAGGTTGTTGCATGGCGCTTTGGGCACTAGATGGTGCTCCTCTACCTATTCTTAAAGAATAAAAAAGGAACCGCATAAGGGAATGGTGAGGTGTCTGACTGAAAAAATTAGGAAGAGATGCAGCTCCACCAGGTGAACTACTTTTCTCTCATTAGCCATTTTATGTGACTCTGAAGTTCTACTGTATAACCAGTCGAAAAATAAATAGCATCAGTACTGATTGTAAAACTTGTGGTGGTTGCTAAAATTGAAGTAGTAGATGTAACAGTGAGTGTAATAATAGTAATAGTGGTGAGTAGTTTTGATTTGTGAAAAATAAGCAGTCGTATTAACAGTAGTAGTGATGATATAGCAACGGTATCAGTAACAGTAGTAGTAGCGGTAGTAGTGAAGATAAGCAGCAGTAATACCAACTGTGGCAGTGGTAATAGAGCAGATATGAGCAGAAGCAGGAGTAACATTTGTATTAGTGGTGGTAGTGAAGATACAAGCAGTGGCCAAAAAGGTGGAAACACCTGAAGTCACTTAATACGCCGCTGGGCCACCATGTGCCACCAGAACAGCTTGTATCCACCACAGCATATGATCTACCAGTGTCTAGAACTTTTGCAGGAGGGATGTGGCACCGTTTTTCCAGTCAGTCAACACATGCCTTGTTGACAGTGGGGGAAACCGCAATATCGGACATCATTCAAGAATATCTGGTGACCAAAAAGGCCATGGTATATTAACATTGTCATCAAACCACTGGGTGACTGAATGTGTCCTGTGGATAAGGTCATTGCTATCCTGGATGGAAGACACCTCTCTCGCCAGGAAAGAAATGCTGCAACATGGAATGAAGGTCATCATTAAGTAGCGATTAGCTTTGCCCTTCTAATGGGATGAGTGCACCTCAATCAAGCCAGGAAAATGTACCCCAGGCCATTCCAAATTTGACGCTCGCAACAAGTTCCAAAAAAGTTGGGACAGGGGCAAAAAAAAAGACTGGGAAGTTCAAAAAGCACCTGGAACATTCCACAGGTAAACAGGTGATGCTATCATGACTGGGTATAAAAAGATACCAAAAGACTCTTGATATCTTATTTTCAAGTGGTCTTACAGGCGATACTATAACCTCTCTGCATTTGAATGGATCTCTATGGGAGTTGGGGGGTGGGACTAGATTAAGCTGTAAATTACATGGGAATAGTATGGTTGGCTAAATGGCTGTAAGTCATTTATTTTTATTTATTTATTTAACCAGGTAAGACATTAAGAACAATTTCTTATTTGCAATGGCGACCTGGAGGGTCAAGGGTCCGCGGTATCAAGCGAGCCTCAAAACATCACTCTGCTGCCAGATATGCAGTAGATATGAATGTATCACTTGAAGGGTTGTTTCTTCTTACTTATAGAGTTCAATAGAAAATTAAGAATTTATGGAAAAGAAAATTTACAAATCACTGCTTTCTGCTTTTATGTGCATTTTACATACGGTCCCAACTTTTTTTGGAATTGGGGTTTGTATATAAATGTGTATCCATGTCATACTATGTTACTATAATTCAGGATATTGTGCAATTGCACAGTGCTGTATTAGTCTTGCACTCTTGACCCAGAAATTTCAGTCAGTCTGTGTATTTGGCAGACTGTGGCTGAAAAGAGAATGATACTGCTCAAGCTGAGTTCTAAGGTCAAGTATTAAAATGTCAGACACTGACAGGTGGAAACCCAAAAGTTTCACTGAAACAGTAAAAAGATAATGGTCCATGATACCAAGTTGGCTGACATTTCCCATTTTGCAGTAATGGGGTAGAGATCTTGTACTGTACTGGACTATATAGTATATCACCGTGCAGCGACCTGCTTCAGTGCACATGCATTTCAATATCTGCACATGCGCAACGTACAGGTAATACGCAGACTGTGAAAACGCCAATGTCACGTTGCTTTACAAGGTATGGTGCTGCAACCGCTAATTCAGCTGTCTTGCAAATGAGCCCCAAAAGTCACCTCTTTTTCAAAGTCACTGAGATCTCCTCTTGCAGCCACGTTAGCCATAATTATAGACAACTAGGTCTGTCAAGCATGTTTGTCTCTTTGCATGCTCGGATGTTATTTGCTTAGTGGATGAGCAAATGGAATCCCATGTGTTGGGTGAGTGGTAGCCTTTGGCTTTTTGTTTAACTTGTTGTCGCTCATTTATGCAGTGATTTCAGTTATCACTTTAGATCACAGTGCAGTTATAAATGCCTGATAAATTATTAATAGCTGCAATATATAATTATTATTATTATTGCAATAGCACTATATACATTGTTGATGATTACTTGATATACAGATCCTTTCCAAAAAATTTGAATATCATGGAAAAGTTTTTTTTTTCCATAATTCCTTTCAAAAAGTGAAACTTTCATAGATTATAGATTCATTACACACAAAGTGAAATATTTCTAGCCTTTATTTGTTTCATTTTTCATAATTTTGGTTTACAGCTCCAGAAAACCCCCAAAACAGTATTTCAAGAAATTAGAAGAATTAGTGTGTCGAAAATCAGCATTTACTTCAGTTATTTCAGAGAATTAATGTTTTAGAATGTTTTAGACTGAGTGTCACACTATCATCTAATTTACTCAAAACACCTGCAAAGTTTATCTCAGTTTGGTTCAGTATGGGGAAGACTGCAGACTTGACTATTGGCCAGAAGACCATCATTGACACCCTCCAGAAGATGGGTAAGCCACAAAAGGTCATCGCTAAGGAGGCTGGCTGTTCACAGAGTGCAGTGTCCAAGCATATCAATAGAAAGTTTAGTGGAAGGGAAAAATGTGGCAGGAGAAGGTGCACAAGCAAAAGAGATGACCGTAGGCTTCAGCGGATTGTCAAGCAAAGACGATTCCAAAATTTGGCGGAGATGCAGAGGGAGTGGACTGAGGCTGGAGTCAGTGCTTCAAAAACCACCACGTACAGACGTATCCGGGACATGGGCTACAAGTGTCGGATTCCTCGAGTCAAGCCACTCCACTCATTCTCTGAAATAACTGAAGTAAATGCTGATTTTCAACACACTATTCTAATTTCTTGAAATACTGTTTTGGGGGTTTTCTGGAGCTGTAAGCCAAAATTATGAAAAATGAAACAAATAAAGGCTAGAAATATTTCACTTTGTGTGTAATGAATCTATAATCTATGAAAGTTTCACTTTTTGAATGGAATTATGGAAAAAAAAAAACTTTTCCATGATATTCTAATTTTTTGGAAAGGATCTGTAAGTAAATGCTAGTTAATGCTAGGTTGTTGGTTAATATGCTTCTGCATGTATGAATATCTTATTAATTAAGAGCTGCAACAACATAATTGCAGGAAGCTTAAAGTGTTACTGAGAAAATAAGAGAGACTTGAGCAAGCTTGAGTTTCAGTTTTCCTTTACCTGAAAATGCATTTGCTAAGAGGATCAGGCTCCATGGTTAGACTGAGAAGTTTGAGCTGCTCTACGCATTTGAATTTTGGTCAGGTTTGAAGGTCCCTTTAGGTCAAGGGTTATTTTATATGGGTAATATTAATCTAAAATGCTGAATGGCGCAGTGAAACAAATTGAATGAAACTGTGTTTGTCCCCGTGTGGAAAAGGCAGATTTTTTCGTATGCACATACGAAGCGTGTTCACGTTATTTTGTGATTAGCATAAGTCCACGCCCATTAATTGCCTTATATGGAGGTTGTCACTTCCATTTAAAGCTCCATACGAAGTAAAAATGTCCCAGAAAAAGCAAAAGAAAGAATTATTACACTAAAATCAAAGTTTTATTAGCTGGAAGGAAAATAAATAATTTTAATATAAGGTTAATATTGTCCGTTTCGGGGTCATAAAGTAAATGAAGACCCTAGTGCTAAAAGTACTGAAGTCACAAAATGTCTATTTTGTGAAGTCACACAATGTCTATTTTGAGAAAATCAAATCCGAAAATATCATTGATCCATAAAATCAGCCATTAAAAGTAAACAAGCTAAACAAATACAACATGTTTCTATGCTCAACTTGAATTGTCTACAAATGTGACTTCAGTACTTTTAGCAACAGGGTCTTCAAATAGTAAAGTAGCCTACATGGTAAAGTAAAAAGAGGATATAACATGCAGGAAATGCAGAATCTCCCTTCACACAAGCTGTTAAATGCAAGCCTATCTGCATCGGACAAATGCATTGCCTCTATCTGCCAAGCACTAGGCTGTGGTCTTTCTCGCAGCCTGGAAATAAAATAATTAATGTATTAATTTAGTCATTTTGTTGGTGTTCTGTGCAGCGAGAGGTGGTTTGAATTCCCAATCCCCTAGTAATGGAAAGAGGTAAGCCTACTTACTAAGCCACTAAAGCCAGCTAACTGAAGCTGTTGTGAGTCCCACCGATCTATGGCCCCACCAGGCAATCGAGCCAGGACGTTAAGCAATACATTTCACATGACATTTGCACATATGTGACAGCCCTTTCTATTCATATTTTGCAAACGTAGCTTCGGATGTATCCTTGAGGCTACGTTTGTGCAGTACAGTTACGGCACCAATAATATTGCTGGGCAGGTTGTCAATTTCATAAAAACCCGAAAACGACTAACCAGCCATATATCACTCTCAGCCAACAAATAGCTTTTGCGCAATCTTAAAGATGCGTTCGTTTCTCTCCTAAGCAGCCAACTCCTCCAAGGTCAGCCATTGCAACGCTGGCTATACAGACCTGAAGGCAATTTAAGGCAAATTTCGTTCATTGGTCAAATGTGTGTTTTAAATAGCATATTTAACGTCATATAAGTTAGCATTTAAATTATACCAATTTAGAAAAATAGTACTGGGAGCATTCATTATGCTTATGAGACTAATTAAACAAGTTCATAGTCCAATTGATTAATAGGCATCATCTAATCCATTTGATTTTTACAATCGTAATTTATTAGCTACGTTTGCATTCTGCATTTCAGAGGCTACATTTTGTCATATGAATTTAACAGAAAATAAAAATAAATTCATATTCTAATTATCACTCAGAAGCTACATTTAGCGGCATTTAGAATTTTGAGCAGGTGTAAAATTTGTTAGTACGTCCCATCAAATCTCAGATATGAAAACGTTGGTGAATGCCAAAATACGGCCAAATTTGCTAATACAAACGATGTACAAATTCGTTCTGCTCACATTTCATGAATGAGGCCCATTGTATGGACTCATCCTTAATTATCTTTAAGTTAAGATATCAAATATTCGCTTTTGCACAGCGGACCTGATTCTTAAAACAAGGTATGACTTTTCATACGGTACCCAGAGCATGGCACTATTTTGGCAGTTAATTAATCTCGTCTGAGCAAAAACACTCATCAAGTGAAAACTGAAGTGATGACATGTTAAACTGTTAAATTTCTAAACAGTAGGTATTGGTATATGCATCTTGGTATTTATCTTTGAACTGAAAATTGTATGTGCTATATCGCTGTGAGCAGAGTGCTCCAGAATTCACAGCCATTACTCATGTACATAGGTTCCATAGGGTTCTTATGTAGGGTGGTGCATGGCCTTCACCTGGAGCGTATTCCACAATCCTGTTACCATCAGAATCCATGAGTATCAATGACACATATCAGAGACAGGCTGTTCATCAGAGTCGCATAAACCAAAAGCTTCTTTTTGTGTAGTCTTGGACATGACTGTAATAAAAAACGAATTCCAACCACGCACTCATTTGGTTAAACATATTTTCTTGCATGGCATCCAAGATTTAAAACAAGCTTCTTTCGGGGGGAGGGGCGGCTTGCAGTCACACGGGCAAAAAGCAGCACCCGTGTGATGGATTAGGCTGCAAAAAATCTGGCAGAGATATTATGAAAACTGGGAAAACATTTCTGTGGGGGGGAGGTGGCGATGATGAACCACCATAATCTACCAGATGATCAGGCTCAGAGTGAAGGATTTCTACAACTGCCCTCATGTTGACTCCAATGTCTCCGAGTCATTTTACAACAGTGGCGCTGAAATAAGAAAAGATGAGTTTCCCCTCACAGAGGAAGGGGCGGAGGGACTGCTGGAATCAAAAAAAAATGCGCAGGCACCGGAGATTAGGCAGGCGCCGAGATTCCGGTTCTGACGGGGGCGATCCGTCACGAGGCCGCGATCCTGCCCGATTTCACGTGCCGCCTGGGAACGCATTACGAGAAGGGAAGAGGCCCGCGCTTTTCATTTCTCAAAGCACCGCTGACGCAGCCGTACCGAGGGTCAATTTTTCCCCCCTTGCCAAGATGAAACCTGGAATCCGTGAGCGTGTATTTATACTGTATATACCGGTAAATTTGTTTCGCCAGACGCTGCCGTGTCATAGAGAATATGAGCTCAAAATATGAGACTTTGCCAGATTCCCATCTCCGCTCGACGGGGCGCTGTGCGTGTGAGCTCCCTTGCTGCTGTAAGTTTGGTTAAGTCCTGATGCAACATCAAACTTTTTTAATCTAAAGTGTCATAAAACACTATTATTCAAGTTGGGGAAAAAACAGGGGGAAAAGACACATAAGGACTTTTTCCCATTAAGTATTGCACATTTCAAGCGCTCCTGAGAATCCTTTGAAAAAGGGCTACGACAAAAACAGTCTTCCATTCCATTTTGATGTCTTTCAGGTTAAAAGAATCTATTGTGCTTTGCTTTGTTTGCACTGTAGAGTCATTTTAATGCTTTATTGTTCTAATTATTGCAAAATAGCTCTAAAGCATGAATGTTAATGGCTAATATAATGTTTCACATCCACCTCACGCATGTACACAGATGAATACACAATGGCCTCTTACCAACGTCTGATGCTTTGTGAATCTTTATGATTTCAGCCAGATCAAAATTCCCAGCAATAATAGCCACCTGCATAAAAACAATAAAAAGAGAGAGAAAGGTTACCAAAAGTTCATTAAAACTGTACGACACCATATCTACAATTTCATTTTGTTTTCCATGATTGTATTCATGGATGAGCTGCATAATAATGTTTGAAGGTTTTTCCACTACCATGGACATCCATAATATGAAGACTATAAGAAGACATAAATACTAGAAGACCACACTGTGTATATAATTTATAGCAATGCCATAAGCATGCGATAGGGATGTGGTACCTTGGCCATGTTTCTGAGATGTCAAACGTGATAGCCTTTAATTTAGACTAACAGAAACCTCATATTCTTGTTAGAATTGTAGTGAGATGGAATATTCCTATGCAGCTCAGTAGCAGAAGATTTGCAGGAAGCTATGCTTCATCAGCAAAAAAAAATGGCAGCTTTGAGGGGCACTGCGGTGGTGCAGCGGGCTAAGGCGCAGACTTTGTTTTGTCTCTGCGGTTGCGCCCCAAGGATCGGGGGTTCGATCCCCGGTCCTGCCAGACCCGAGCATGGCCGGTGCCCCGTGGGAGCTGGTGGCTGCCTCCGGGTGGGGGGAGGGGCCCGGACAGAATCACCGCGCACGTTGGAATCACGGTCTAGAGCACGAGGAGTCGCGCCCTGAAGAGGACATGGCGCCCTCCTTCCTGCTACCGACTGACAGGGTTGTATATCGGTGATACACAGGGGGAAACAGAATTAGAATAGGGGTTCAATTGGCTACCAAAATGGGAAAAAATCTGAAACAAATAAAATGGCAGCTTGTCAATTCTGAATATAAACTAGTGGGCTCTTGTAGTGTCTCGGTATTGGAAAAACACAAATTTTTTTCTCTGTACTTGCCATGTTTCCAGCATTCCTCAATCTGGCAGGGTTGGCAATTTGTGCGATTTAAATTTTGTGTCGATCTCACGCAAAAGTACTGCCGGAGGTATACAACAGCATAGAGGTATTTGGAAAGTCATGGAACACCAAATATCTGTACAATAATGTTATGCAGCTTTGACATGCAGCTTTGACCACTAATGGATCTTTGGGTTTAATCCCTTCAGGGCTTTAAAAAAATTTAATAAAGTAATACAAAAAAGACAGAAGCACATTCAGATGAAGAATTTAAACTGCTGTTTTTCTCTGAATTTTAAACTATAAAGAAATTAATTTAAGTAGGGTAATCTTGCTGAAGTTAAAATGGTCGCAGAAATGTTAAGTAGTGCAAAAGAGATTTTAATGCCGATTTACTTTCTTCATGTGTGCCACTCTTAAAAGAATTCAACTGCAAATATTCACTTCAGTCTGAGAGAATCATATGAACTGATTGTCCACAGAAGACCTTATATTCTATGAAGACCTTTCATTGAGTATATGCTAAAAAAACAAATCCTGTTGTTTTATTTTTGGCTATCCTTACTGAAAAGGAGGCAATTTTCTACAAAGAAAAATGCATTCCTTTTCAGTTACTCATAGCGATGATTTTGCTTCTGTATGAAACATTTATAAATCTGTTAGGAAATTGTTCCTTTAATCTGTGAAAGGTTGTAGGTTCTGTGGACAGAATTAAATGTTTCCTCATACTTGTGCTCACATTATTCCCTCACCATTTCATATGATCAAACAGATCACATTTACAGAGGATATGAAGAAGAATCAGCACTCTGCATTGTAACAAATTTCCTATAAATATACAGTAAATTACTGGCAGCACAGTAGCCAAGAATTGCAATACATTCACTTGAATCCCGATTTACAGAACATTAGCGAAATTGCAAATGGCTGTATTTAAAAAATATATTATAGTAAATAATTGGCAGCTGGGTTGCCAGCTAATTAGTGTGGATTTACCAGGCATTTACTGTTCGCTGTTACTAAAATACACTTATTCAACAATTTTGAATGTATGTATTTTAGTAACAGTTGCACTGTGAAAATCACATATGAACATATATTTCTCTACAACAAAATCATGACCACTCTGTATAGTGTGGTTATTGCTGGACTAAACAAAGCGGATTCTGTCAATACAAAGTGCCAGTCCTCGTACATATTATTTTTTTAATTAAATGGCGCTTTCCTGGCATTTTCGTATATTATTTGGAACGTAGAACCGGTAGGTAATTCTTGCGCCAGAAACAGTGTTAATGAGCCGATGCCTCAGAAATCACTCATTGGTCCAAATTTCCATGGAAGCAAGCGTTCTTGGTAGTATATATCTATTGTAAGCAAACCGACCTGCCGACATTTTGCTCGTCTTTTCTGGTAGCTTGCTAACAACATTGAAGAAAATAGTACTTTTATAAATAATTTTAATTATACAAAAATAAAATACATACGAGGACTGGTTATTGTTTGTATTGACAGAATCCGCTTTGTTCGCATTCGTATACGTGCTAGAAGTGTAATTTTGAGACTGTTTTAGCTGCCCTATAGAAGTGAATGGAGAGTGACAAATACCCTATTCTGGATTATCACCCCAGGGCACAGAGCAACTAACAAACATATTTTGCCACCATTTGGACTCATATCATAGCCAGGTAACTACACAACCCAAAGTTCTACCAAAGTTCAGTTCCCCCTGGGAATTCGCAGGTGTCCGACAATGCAATAGGGAGGGTTTGACCTTCATTAGTAAGATGTGCGTTTCAGTCGTGTTTGACAAGGTAAGGCTTCTTCCATGAGCCACAATCATGGGAGACCAAGCACGCATTTTAGTTCCTTATAGCCAATTAGCAAGGCACATGCCAGCACAGTGATTTCACAAAATGGCATACATTTACCAGGTTACAGAGATATTTCAAGTACAATTTCTGAACATGCTACCAATAATGCAAAGAAAACCCATACATTTTTGACAGTAATGTACTGTAAAATGAGCCTTTGACCACCAAGCAGTATCAGTTTCTCTGAAGTTTACAAAAAACACTTTTTTTAAATGTAGATATGACAGAGAACGTAACTGCATGATATGTATTAGCTCCTCAGTTCTTCTACAGGAAGCCATCATTAATGGTACATGGTAAATGTCGATAGAGACTATCTAAAAAAAAGATCGCATTTAGTCACAATTTTAAGTTAAAGCGCAATAATTCTGGAAATGTTATACAATTCAGCAAACTCAGTAATGGCTTGCCCTTATCGTGCTCTTTAGCACATAATAAAAAAACATGGTCGAAAACACAACAGCAATAAAGTAATAAACAAACAATCTTGTGTGAGGAGCCTTGTTAGATGTCCCATAACAACACCCCCCCCCCCCCCTCCCATCTTC
Organism: Synaphobranchus kaupii; assembly: GCA_029718625.1. Classification (NCBI taxonomy): domain Eukaryota; kingdom Metazoa; phylum Chordata; class Actinopteri; order Anguilliformes; family Synaphobranchidae; genus Synaphobranchus; species Synaphobranchus kaupii. The sequence continues at coordinate 82,145,265 of CM056376.1, read as the reverse complement.
TGCCTACTTTTCCCTAATTCATCCTCCCAACTGGCAGACTTGTTTCAGGAACTCTAAATAACGTCCATCACTCTTATGCACTGACAGTGCAGCCTATCCTGGTCTCACATGTAGGCTATGCATGAGAGGGGAGCATTTATGGTTTCATGTGGGTAGTTAGGGAACTTAATTAACCCCTTCGCGCAGATGCCAAATTTGGTCAATTCTCACTTATCCAGGGGGTGTTCTATTTAAGGCTTTATAACTCCAGGTGTTAGCATCACAGAAACTTGGAAAATGGCTTAAATGAAACAAGACAGTTGTACTATTTACAGACTAACTTGGATTAGTTTATATTCATAGATTAGGTCAAAATAAAGTGCCACAAATGCAAATAAATCTTGACAAAAATGCAAAAAAAGTTTTTCTTTAGTTTACAATGAAATCCATTTCCTGGATCATAGACTCCTTATCCACAAGTCTGAAAAATCTGACAATTGTGCACTACTGTATATCATAAAGTAATCATATATTTAACTACAAATCAACTGTTCTGGCTCATAAAACTCACTTTTGCATCATTTTCAAGTGGGAATAACTATATTTTAATCAGTATAGGGCAGGGGTAGGCAACCCTGGTCCTGGAGAGCTGCAGGGTCTGCTGGTTTTTGTTTTCACCTTAAATACAGCAACTACTTAGACCAAAGAAACCAGGTGAGGTGAGTTAATTGCTTTCAACTGCTTTAATTTGATCAATTAAGTGGTGAGTAACAGCAAAAACCAGCAGACCCTGCGACTCTCCAGGACCAAGGTTGCCTACCCCTGGTATAGGGGGATAGATATCTATAGTATGGGTCCAAAAACCTATACAAAGCTTGTCATAAAATTAATAAAATATTTTTTGTCCATTATAAAGCATACACACATTCATACTCAGTCCAAGGAAAATTAGACATTCATCTAGCACATATGCACAGGAAATATCCCAGGGAGATACTAATACACCACAGTGCATATTACGTACAATAAGAGTACAATAAAATAATATTAGCGTACATATTTGAAATATCAGAAGCAGTAATATTTACATATCGAGGAGGAAAATGTCCCTCATGCATAATCCCAGACAGAATCAATGCGATGGTATCTATGGTATCTTGGTAACTATGACCCACTCCCAAAATCCATGTAAGTAGGTGAGGATTTTCTCCAGCCAAAGTTAGTAAATTAGTAAAAACTTGCAAAAATAACAGGAAACAACTATTATGCCGCAGTGAGCGAATGTATATTCTAAATTGTTTGCGTAAAACTGAACTAATAAAATTAGAAATGCTGTTACACCCAGCTGTAATCTATTGTTGAAAGCATGCAACACCGATGCTAAGGTTATGTCCTATATTGGATAAAAGAGTTGTCAATGAAACCAAAATTAACTGGAATGAATGAGACAGGTTTGCAGAACGTGGCGGGTATTAAACTTCGATGTTTTAGATAGTGTAATGGCGTTATAAAGTGCTGTGTATTTCTCAAACAGATTGTCCCAGACAATAAATGACCACTGAATTTTGAAAGGGACATCTCTATGCGTAAAACAAATGGTAGGATCTGAGAAATATTTTGGTCCCGGCGCCATGGCCAGTAAGGGTATCTGTGCAAAGGGGTTAAAACACAAAAGCCATACCTCACAGGAAAAGCTAAAAACAAACACGTCCTTTCTGTTGTACTCTCAAAATACAGAGCCACCATATGCCAGGGATAGACTCACATACAAAGACAGCTGTGGTTTTATGTGCATGCCTCTCAATAACAGCAGGAATGAAAAGCACAGTTACTGTGCCTGTGTTTAGCGTGAACTGTTGGTTATTTGTGCCACACAGGCTGCTTGGAGGGCCCTAGTCATTTTTTCTGGGCTGAACTCTCAGTACTATAGCCAATGACGCTCATGAACCAGATCACATGGCCTGTAAAACCCTAATTACTCTAACATGTAAGTACACACCAATAGGTCTGTAAAAAGCCAACACAAGAGAGGGAAAAAGTCTAGCTATCCTGAAGAAATGTCCCTAGCTCAACAGATGCGCACCAGCAATTGCCTGGCTATCCTCAATATAAATCACTTTACCCAGCTAGTCTCTGTGCAAGGCTCAATTAATTTTCACACATTGGCTTTTCTTCATTAAAAAGCTGATTATACCAGCTGTTGGTTGAGTTCCTTGTTTGTTCAGTTTCTTTGCAGTGCCAAGCTCCCCACCCCATGTAAAAACAAATGAACTTGGATTCGCCCCAGAAGTCTGTGTCAACGTCAATTTCATGCAGAGGTCAACTTGCAAACAATGTCTGAAAGTGTAAAGCAAGCCTGCATAAAAATAGATGTTTAAATCTGGGGAGAACTAATTAATGGCTCCACAATGGCTCCAATGGTTTCCAAGAACTTGTATACATCCCTCCAATAAATATAGAAGTGACAGCAAAACATTAATTCATAGCAGAGAAATGTATGTTGAATGTGCCAACTTTCACTCAGCTGTTATTGCTTAGCATATTTTCTAATCTGGTTTGACCAATATTTACACTTCACAAATTGCCAATTTATAGAGTTGAACACCTGAAGCAATTCAGGTTAAGCACTTTGTGCAAAGGCACTAGAGCTGCCGGAATCCTGGAATAAAAACCTGCATCCTTCTGTTTACAAGCCCAAGCCCTTCACAACTATGCTGCATAAAGCAGGAATGTCAATGACATTCCCTTGAGGCATGCCACCATGCTTTATTGAACACTAATTAAATGTCACTGCAAACCACATATCGCTGCAGCTTTCTGTCATTTGCGAGAATTAAACAGTACAGAGAGGCTGAATGAAAATCAAGCATCCGTCCCCTTCAGTTTTCCAAGACTGGCAAAAATGCCCATCCACATATCATGTATGGTATGTGTAGCTGTTCTGCTTTGGCACATAAACCTGAACTTTCAGCTTTCTGGGGAGAAACGCTAATCAAGAGTCAAGAACTCTTTGAATGTACAATGTGAATTATACTGCAAGTTCTCAGGGGTCATAGGATGGGCTGCAATTCAAGTCAAGCATTTAATATGCAAAATGAAAACCACACTTTCAGTTTACATAAAGAAATAAACAGCAGTGCACTAATTAAAGGGTCAAAAAGGGCTGAAATAGGCATGCATACAAATTAATGGTACAAGTATTTCTTTGGCTTTCAAAACAAGGTCATGGAGACGCTATTTTCAATTCTGTTATGTGGAATATGCTAATGGCTCCTATGCTATTTGAAGTGGGCATTATAGCAAGACATCTCAGTTTGTAATAGTCCACAATGAAAGTAATATTTATGCAATATCATGTTATATATGTTGCATATATGCTGCTGCACCACTGACAACATGTGTGGAATATGCATGTAAACACTAAAAGGGACATGTGTTTGTGATTTGCATGTGATATTACATTAACCCCCTAAATCTAACCTTGCTACTACCTTTAACCCAAAACCAACCAAGACGGCAACCCTAAGCCTAGACGGATCCATAATATCTACAGAAATATATGCTTTTGTCATAGTGTCAGCTCAATGGAGAAAAACACTGGATAATAACAGTGTAATAACAGGCTTATTAGACACAGTCCATGTAAAACCACAAGTTCCATCTGCCTAGCATGTGACGCATGGAATATATGGTGTCGGCAACTTTGTTAAAGATGAAAAATTGAACTTCCCCTCACTGGTAAGATAACCAAGACAACATTTATGGGCAGAGAACTCGAGGACTGTGGGATGCTCTCTTGAGGGATGATAGAAGTTTCTCTGCTCTGCGGCATTTAAGCCTGAGATAGTTTCAGAGCTGCTCCCCTGGGGAGAAATATAGCCCAATTTTTTTAAAGGGACATCTCTGATCAAAACATATTTATTTATTTAATTACTTGCTTACGTATTTACTTATGTTTTGTTTTTTTGACAAATGACAGCAAAAAAATAAATGAGATATTCAGCTAATTGCTTCTTCATTTAGTTTCTGACTCACACACCCTCCAAGCAAGATAAAAGAAAACGAAGGACAGATCAACTCAGCTGATTCATTACAGCTCACAAAATGGTTAGCTGCTACTTCCTGCACTGAAGCAAAACAGTCCTATTGTTAGATATGGGTGCAGTACATCTATGTACCCATCTGATATATTTGCCCATAAATTGTGAGTTATTGAAATATCGTGGTAAGATGTGGCTACCTCAAAGGATCATTACAAATCTAGATGTTCAAAAAATGAAAAAATTAGATTTTTGATATTGTCAACTTGAAGGGTCAAGTATTGAATTTCAATAAAAAATAACAGAGCTTCCCTCCAGTCCCAGGATCCACAAGGGATGTCAAAGCCACCACACCACACCTGTGACGATATCCAGTGTGAAATACTCAGAATTCAAAGTACAAGGTAGAACGTGTGTCTTACCTGGAATGCGGTTTGGCTGTTGTAGTTTTTTATTTCCTTGTTCGCCCCTCGAAACAAAAGAACCCTGGCGCAGCTATCCTGGAAAAAAGCAGAGAGGAATGCTTTTACTGCAAAATCAAAGTCATAAAAGTGTAGAATTAAGCCAACCAGCTAGCTATCATTAATTAGCTAACTAAGCATTCGAGCACTCTATACCATATCATAGCAACCTAGTATTATATAGCTGGATTAGTTATCTAGCCACAGCTAAGGCGAGCTACCTATCTGAGTTTGTGTATAATTACATTAGTAGTGGAGCAGACATTATGAGTAGTGCTAGACAACTAGTGAACATAGCTAGCACTAGCTTACATGGCTTGCTAAATTATCAGGTGAACACTAAACATAAAATCAAACTAGTTTGCTGGCTAACTTCACCATTCTTGGCATCAAGTCAGCAAACTCCATTGCCAGTGGGAATCATTACATTTTTGGAAACTCAATAATAATAACTCTATAATAATGGCAATTGAATTTGATATTATTACATATAAATTGTCAGTAAAAATGTCAATAACCTGACAATCATGTATCAAGTGAAGCAGTTCAGCAGATATTGAGTACTCAAGTGACTACGTCATGCTGGTTTCAGAAGTAAATTCCCCATTCATTTAGAGCGTAGACATTAACTAAAGCTTACTTTTAAACCATTTCTACCGATTATGTCTTACCGTCAATTTCCCGGATTGTTCAATATAACGGCCGTTCACAAACTATGTAGTTTCTCTGGACCTGCTTCGAGTATATTTTACGTTTTAGTATTTTAGTATTTAGTATTTTGTGAACATACCAGCACTGGCACTGTTTAAAAACTCCACGTCCCATAATTCCCTCCGAACGAGCAGCCTTGTCTCCAGACGTTGTCATATAACGTTAGCCAGCAGTAGCACACAGCTCCGTTTTTAAACACTTTTTTCTAACGTTAACTAGCTAGCTTGAAGGACTAAAAGCTAGAATTGCTTTATGTGGTTAACCGTAGCATAGTTTCTGACTATGGGCTTCTCTACTTAGCAAGCTAACATTAGCTTGTCTTGAGCGGCAGTAGCCTACTCCCATCTGCCACAGAGCAGACAGACGAGATGATGATATCTTATTGGTCTAGAACCACCCGTGCATTGCAGTACTGGATATGCAGTCCGTTAAAGTGGACTACAAGTCGAACTACAATCATTAATGCATTACTTTAAAAGATAAAAATTGGAACATGCGATATATGGTCTATATCCTTGTACCACACAGGCTAATCCAGGAACGTTTCAGCTCATTCTATAAATCAGATTTCAAGAAATAGTTCATAGTCTCCAAAACCCATTCTATCTTCCAAGGGAATTTATCAAGGGAAACCCATTCTATCTTCCAAGGGAAACCAGACTCCGCCCACGACTGACATACTCGCTTGAGTACTCTATATCACATTAAGGGTACCATGGCACTTATCACAAAGAGTAAATAATTCCCTGGTGTCCTGACGGAAGTTCCACTCTGGCTATCACATCATATCCAGTTTATTTAGTATAATAATCCCTCTTTCAGACCTCAACTAATTTGTGGTGAGCATTCTGCAGCAAAATGGCTGCCAAGCATGCTGAGGTTGCTACACATTAGTGATTGTTGAGAGCTTCCCCCTTGAACTACTCTGTTACAAAGGAATATTCTTTTGGCAAAGACAAAACATGAAATATTCATGCAATGAAAACTCTATTAATGGCATGTAATTCATTATTTTCCCCTTGCATTACACCAATGTTTCAGGTGGCACTTTGGTACATTAAGTGGATAGAAAATTAGAGAGCAAGAAATGACCCTCACAGTGGGCCATTAGTTATGGAAAGCGCAGAGGAACTGGCAGTGACTCCAGGCTTAAATGGGCAGTAACTCAGCGATGTGATTGCTGCCAAGTCCCAAAATGACGCGGGTGAAATGGTTAATTTATGTTTCAAAAGTTCAGTTGGCAGCAATCTTTGGGCATACATTTAAAATAATTTGCCAATGTAGCAGCTTATCTTTCATTCTTAAAGACATGGTTGTGGAAATAAAATTATTCAATACACCACTTTTGTGTCTTGAAGCAGTAGATTTGCAGACTGTTAAGTGGCACGTTAATGCCTGCAGCCTGTTACTTTAAGAAGAAATTCTGCTTCAAGATGTAACTACCAACACCTGGTCAGGAGACCATCTGAAGCTATTTATACTGGTTCCTCCATTGTTTGGTGGCTTAGCCTGTAGAGCATGTCCACATGCGACCTTTGTCGCATGTCTCTCCATCTCACTCGCTCCCATTCGTCCTGTCTCTCTACACTGTGCTGTCCAATAAAAAAGCTGAAAAGCCATAACAAGTCATAACCTCTCTGCATTTGAATGGATCTCTATGGGATTTGCAGGGTGGGACTAGATTAAGCTGTGAACTACATGGGAATAGTATATGGAACACATGGTTGTCTAAATGGCTGTAAGTTATCAAGGGTCTGAGGTATCAAACAAGCCTAAAACCATCACTCTGCTGCCAGATATGCAGTAGATATGGATGGATCACTTTAAGGGTTGTTTCTCCTGACTCATTTTCCTATTGAACTCTATGGAAAAATTAGTCAGGAGAAACAACCCTTAAAGTGATCCATCCATATCTACTGCATATCTGGCAGCAGAGTGATGGTTTGAGGCTTGTTTGATACCTCAGACCCTTGATGACTTACAGCCATTTAGCCAACCATGGGTTCCATACTATTCCCGTGTAATTAACTGCTTAATCTAGTCCCACCCCCCAATTCCCATAGAGATCCATTCAAATGCAGAGAGGTTATAGTATCGCTTGTAAAAGTACCTGAAAGTAAGATATCAAGAGTCTTTTGATATCCTTTTATACCCAGTCATGTTTAGCTGTGGAATGCTCCAAACAGGTGTTTTTTAAACTTCCTTTTTTTTGCCCATCCCAACTTTTTTGTAACATGTTGCAGGTATCATATTCGGAATATGCGTATATTTACAAAAAGCAATAAAGTTGATATGGTAAAAAATTAACTATGTGTTCTTTGTACTTTTTTCAATTAAATATACACTATATAGCCAAAAGTATATGAACACCCCTTGGTCTGGGGCTGTTTTTCATGGTTCAGGCTAGGCTCCTTAGTTCCAGTGAAGGCAAATCTTAACACTACAGCATACAATGACATTCTAGACGATTCTGGGTTTCCAACTTTGTGGCAACATTTTGGGGAAGGCCCTTTCCTGTTTCAGAATGACAATGCCCCATTCGCAAATAGAGGTCCATACAGAAATGGTTTGTCGAGATTGGTATGGAAGAACTTGACTGGCCTGCACAGAGCCGTGACCTCAACCCCATGAAACATCAATTGGAAAGCCGACTGCAAGCCAGGCCTAATAGCCCCACATCAGTGCCCGACCTCACTAATGCTCTTCTGATTAAATGGAAACAAATCCACACAGCAATGTTCCAGCATCTAGTGGAAAGCCTTCCCAGGAGAGTGGAGGCTGTTATAGGAGCAAATGGGGACCTCCATATTAAAGCGCATGATTTTGAAATGAGTTGTTGGATGAGCAGGTGTCCATATACCTTTGGCCATGGACTGTATGTAATGTATGTATGTATGTATGTATGTATGTATGTATGTATGTAAAATAATTTACAAATCACTGATTTCTGCTTTTATGTGCATTTTACATACTGTCCCAACTTTTTTGGAATTGGGGTTTGTATATGCATGCTGGACAATATAATAATTTAAAAGTTTCTGCTGAAGCACCTAAAAAAACAGTAATTATGCTAAAATATGCAAATAAGTAAACATTTTACCGTATATCATGAACATCGCTGACACACATTCTTTCTGTCAGGGTAAAATTTAATTGGTTTTTCAAGATGCAAAATGATGTTTTTTCAGTCAATTGAAAAGGTGTTTTGAAAAACCTTGAACTAGGGCAGCATAATTTTGCGGTTTTAATGTTATCTACATAAAATTTCAGCCAAAAAAACATATTTTACACTTGTGAGATTCTTTGAAAATATTGATGTGATAATAAGGTGAGATCATTTTATGCTTCATTTGACTGGACTGTGCTGCTGTGTGATTAACACAGTCAGCCAAAGTTCAGTTGCGGTTTGTGCACTTGAAATTCTTAGTCCTAAGAAACTGAAGATTCCCTGTACAGTACTGCTTTATTTACAGTATCTTATTAATTGTAACTATAATGTCTAAATAAGCTATGTTATGAGAGCGACTTTCCTTTCCTGATAATCGCAGCAAAATTCATCATAACCTGAAGCCTCTCTAAACTGAGACTATCACTTTGTGCACTTTTTAGCGTTGAGGGAATCAGTCATGAGGAGAGAAGGGAATCTTGGCAGAGAGCTAGCACAGAAACAGCAGCAAGGGAGACGCAGACAGGCATAGGAAGGAGAGAGACAGTATAACAGTCGGACACAGTCAACAGCCTCAAACATTAAACTCAAAGCAAACTATTCAATAAAAGTTTGAGTGAAAGAAATGTTCGTTTTTAGCTCCCTTGATTCCATTTATTTCCTCTTGTCATCTGGTCACCCAAGGACATGACACAAGTGATTGGTCATTCTCCTGCAGGGCGGAGTCACACAGACATGAGGCCCTAATACGAAATGGTAAGATATTATAGGGTAAATACTATACATGAAATCATTTGACATAAAAATGAATGATGATGAAATTACAAGAAACCATATCATACATTGTACTGTATGGTGAAATGCACAGTACAATATTACCACTGCTGCACGCCAGTTATAAACACCATAGACTAGAACATAGAAATTCAAATCTGGACCTCGAATCCAACTCCGGCACTGGTTTTCTTTTTTCCCAGGAAATTAACTGAACAATTAGTGCTACCGATTGGCCAGTCTGTCTTCACACCTGACTCCCAGGTAAAGGGAGGGTGGAAAACCAGCCGTTCTTGGACCTCAAGGACCATGATTTGAATACCAGAGGGCTAGAAAATAGCACAACAGCAAAGCTTGTTCCAGTTCATGTCCAGTGAGCTGCAAAGAACAAAGAATGCAAACAGTACCCTCTTGTGGTCACATATAATGATAAGGATCACATCACTGGCATATTCAGAAAGATTAGTTCCTGAACAACTGCAATATTTTAGACTTAGTATCAAAAATGTAATATACAGTATAGCCGAAATAAATTGCCTGTGGCTTAAGGGATACAGGTCCCAGAGGTGATTATGCTCTGCGTTATATTTGACTCTTTTCAGTCTATAAGCACATGTGTTACATGTGTTCCCTTTTTACAATATAGTAGTTGCTCACAGAGCACATCACAAAATTAGACAGATTTCCATTAAAATAAAACCATAGAGACATTAAAACCAAAAACAAATATGAAGAGAAAACAACAATTTCTAAATATCAGCTTTTCCGAAACAAACATTACACTATGTGCCTTTGGCAGACACTGAGCCCAGCGAATCCGCTGTCAGTGGACAGTAACCATTAATGCCAGCGCGGAAGATCCACTGGGAACGGCAGTGCATGTAAGCTTTTGTACGTGAATCCATGGCTGCCCCCCCTGGGGGTTTGGAGGGACAGAGAGAGGGCGGGAGGCTTACAATACAGCAGCTACTCACTAGTCTACTGCTTAACTCAAGCCATCCTCCGATATTCATTCTTCTCACAATCATCACTGCTGGAGTTGAGACCACCCCCATCCTCAACAGCAACTGCATTACACTACTTTGCATGTAATCACTATCATTTCTCTTAATTCTCCCTGACTATCTTTTTGTTGAATTTTTATGTCTTGCTTGCTTACCACTGCACTGGATCATATGAACGGAGATATTCAAATAAGGTTTATTATTATTATTATTATTATTATTATTATTATTATTAACAAACAAGAAACTGCAGTGTTTTGGCTGCTTTTTAAGTGATTGGCAGATTTACAGTAATTTGGAGTGAAAAGCTCAGTGCCATTGCATTCCAGGAGTCAGTCTGTCAGACTCCTCAACCAGCTGTCGACATTCCTACATGCACTGTCTACATGCATTATTCAGATTTACTTCACCATCAAAGATGTCATTTGCATAACTAAGAGTCACATACTCTGGAGGGATAAAGTCCTGTCCAATTAAATACTGCTGCCAGGGGAAGAATTGCAGGCCAGTGAAATCGACTTCCTGAACACACGCATTAAGGTTTATTTTACATCCAGTGGACCCTTAATTGTGGTGTAACTGAGTCTTGGGAGGGCGATTGCATTCCCACCACCTGGCAATGAAAAGAGGGACAGATGTCTCACTCTGTCAAATCAGGTCAATCCGCCGTTCTCCTCATTGTCTCTAATGTCAGGGAGGCCCGCCGGGAGGCCCAATCAGGGGGCTCTCCAAAATTGATACCGTGCGTCATTTTTTAATCACGGGATCCGACCTCCGGGTTTGCGGCAATCCGCTAGCTCCTCTGACAGCAACCCTCTCCGATCTGCAAACTGCCCCGCACTGCAAAAAAGTCTTGTAATGCTTTAGTCTTGTAATGAGACTTAAATGGCAACGTTTTTGTGTTATTCAGCAGAAAAGTAACAGAAATAAGATTTCAAGTGTAAATATAAGGCTAAAATACTTGTGGAGATTGAAGTATTTTTTTGGTTTTTGCGGTGCACTTTCCCACGGCCCCACCCCCGATTCCTCGTCTGGCCCTGCGTGCTGCCAGTATTGATCCCTCTCATTGGTCGATGTGCTGGTCTGCTGGCATACCACAGGCCCTCGTTCCACATGGATCGCTTTTATTAAAGCAATGGCTGATTCGCCCCCCCCCCCCCAGTAAACACCATGCCTATGATCCCCTGAATTAGGCTCCTGTCACTACTCTCACACGGTATCCTTTCAATCGATCAGTGCTGCGCTTTCTCAGGGCGCAATCGAGCAGGGATACGGGATTCGTGTCGTTCGTCAGGGATCGTGTGGCGATCCGTGGCTCCCTCAGGAAGTCGTCTCGTACGCATCCTCTAGATCCGCGGCACGCTCGTCTCCCCCCCCACGAGCTTATTTCGAGCGCGACGCCGCAGAGTCGGAAGCGCTTGCTGATAGTGCTGGACGGCTTTGGAAATCGATGCTCGGGAAAACAACCGCGCGGCTTCTCGCGGATCAGTGCCTCCGCTCCATCATTTGGAAGTAAGAGACTGAAAGTTAGCCGAGCGGTAAACTGTTTGGGAAACAGCTCTGTCTTACGCGGAAAAAAAAAGGTTTGGCTTCTCCCGGTGGGAAAAAGATTAAGCGTTTTACCAAAAGCCCAGAGGTGGAAATCCAGGGGACATAAAGTAAAAGTCCTACCATGTGTTTCTTCCACCTGTAGACTCAGCCAGCTGATTTCACTAATTAGTTATACCTCCTCGCTGAAGAATTATATTTATTAGAAAATCCAGGTGATTGAAGCAAAATCCCACCTCTGAAAAAGCTTGACTGCTGTAAGGTGTCTGTGTGGTCTTATGACATAACACAAATCAATTTTCCTCTCAAAATGCACACCCGGTGTCCTCTTGAAGAGAAACCTTTGTTGAAGAAGGACGGAATGTCTCACTCTGGTTGCCTCGAGACTGGCCATCTGTGGTACTGAAGGTGTCAGGGGACAAAGAGGCTCTGCGCAACTTAGACACAGCTCTCCCATCTGCTATAGAGCTGCTTTTGAGCTACACCGAGTATAAACTTACAAAACTTACTTAAGACCATGCTCTTCTACTCACTCACTCTATGTCGATTCTTTAATTCAATCATTCACTCTCACGCTCATTCATGGCCCCATTTAAAACCGCACTCACACTACAATGTTGATTTATTCACTGTCACTCAATCACCCACTCACAACCTCATTTACAACATCACTCACTGACTACCGTGTTTACTTAACATCGCACTCACTCATTCGGTCACTACCATTTTCATATATTCACTCACAAACTGTCTACGATGCTAATTTACATCAACAGCAACTCTCTCACTACCATTTTCATTTATACACCAATCAGCTTATCACTCCCATCCTTATTTAGGCGCTAGTCATTTACTCAGTTGCTCATTTACCTACATTTGCTACCTCACACAGTTACCGACGACAGACAGCTAGCCTATGTTAGCCTACGTAGAATAATGGAAGCACTCCTAGTGATGCTCTGCTGCCCCTACTGTCGAGCTCCCGCTACAATTTCCCTCTAGGTGGAGGAATGTCTTTTGTAGAGGGAATCTGGTCATATGAAACCCGAAAGCACTGTACTTTCTCATCCCTAAGCCCATTCAATTAGTCTTTGCCACTGTCATCCACACACTCGTTATCGCACTTACTAATGCAGCACCTCCCTCTCACTCTCATTCACTCCTTCCATCGCTTTAGCACCCCCATGCAGGGACCAGACAAAGAGAGCAAGTTCTCCGGCAGGGCGGAGTCACGCTGAGGTGCTGAAATGCATGATGAATGCAGCAACACATAGCCTAAGCCTACTAAAGCTAAGTGAACACAATTGTGTCCAGGAGGTGTACACTACAGCAATCGCGCAAAAAACCTCTGCGTGCCACGGAAACTGGCGTTGACTCGCTGAAACACATAGGCACGCTGACCCAATGAGCCGCTCCGGCTTGTTCCCGGCACGCCCTCCATTGTATATAAGCGCCCCCAACAAGGGCCTTGACTTGCTGCGCTAATGAGAAAACTCAAGTGAAAGCTATGTCCAGGATCAGACACCTCTGCCATTATTTTAAGCAGCGGTTCTCATGCTTTTCTGTGGCCAACTGAAACAAATACGAAGATTGTGGCAGAGCATTTCTACATTTAAACTAAATAAAACGGGCATACGTTAAAAAAGAAAAATCATTTGTGGGATGGGTGTGCCTGTTTGGCTGAGCAGCAAACCAGTTCGTTTCATTTTTCAAATATAATTTTGATAAAAATTAATTTTGGCCACAGGCCACCATGGTGGACCTCACCAGTTAGCATAATTATATTAGAGCATGCAGGATCATGTAGCCTGTAACCTCATAAAAGAGCACTATATATTCTAGGAAGCTGAAAAGCTGCTGTACCCAGTGGTGTTCGTGTCAACTTTTCTCTACTGCATGAAACACCAGCTGTTGGGGGCAAGAAATGGTCCACACTGGTTTGCATGTTCTCCCCGTGTCTGCATGGGTTTCCTCCCACACCAAAGACATGTATGTCATATCAGGTTAGGTAAAACTCCTGCCATTGTCCTTGACCAAAACACTGGTGTCAGAACTGGAGTTGGTCCCCGGGCGCTGTGGCAGCTGCCCACTGCTCCTAAATAGCTAGGATGGGTCAAATGAAGAGGACAAATTACCCCACGGGGTCAATAAAGCATAATTATGCTAGGTCGGACATATGCTGTTATGCATATAATGGCTTTACTTTTCAAAATCATAATGTACATAACAATAATTATTCATTCCCCTAACTTGTATAATAATAGCTCAATCATAAACTTCCCATAACTCAGGTTTTACAATGTTTGCAGGTTTGTTTTGTCCTTTAAATCAGCAGCCAATTTAGGCCTTGCAAACAAGGTAAGTTGACTTTAGCCAATAAACTGAAAATAAATTAAGCTCTTAAGTGCTGAAACACATCAACAACCAGCGGACAGATTTGAGTTTGAGATACTTGCTCTAACTGTAAATGCAAATTTTAACTGCTAATTTTAACAGTGGCGTAACGTCGGCTGTAAAATAGGCCTTCGGTAAACTTACCTTTATACGGATATTACTCTCAACCTGTTTCTACTTATAGTTCTTAATTATCAATCAAGCAATTAATTAACTGAATAACAAACATCAATGAATATATCAAGTTTTTCTGTGCTAGTATTTTTCTTTGCGTCATAAAATGGGTAGCACTTAAATATATGTAGCGACAGCTGGCGCGTTGGAAAAAGTGGGGATTTTATTTATTTAGCTTTAGTAGCCTAACAATCAATCCATTCATTCTCTGAATAATCAAGACCAATTTGTAGCCTATAATGATTTAGAAACGATAACAACAAAGAGACAACTTAAGATTGTTTAACAAGGATCAGGCAATAATCTGAATGCGTTAAAGAATGTAATTAATTTTAAGACGACACTAAAATTAGTCAAAGCGATTTAAACATTAGAAAGCATAAATTTAAAGAGGACAGCCTCTTAAGTGTCTCGAATCGTTGAGAGCAGCGCATAATACAGGCTAGAAATACTCATTTACGAAAATCTACTTTGAACATTTAAACATGGAGCATTTAAAATCTTCGCATGATAACACAACATCATAAATGTCGATATACAAAAATGCAACACAAGTTTATGTTGCACAAAACAATAATGCTATCTCAAAATAACTTGGTAGCCTAATAATTTACTTCTTGTTCTTGGTTATTGAGTGAATCAATTATTTGATTGACAATCAGGAAAAGTAAACGGAAACAGATTGAGAGTGATCATCTGTTAAAGGTAAGTTTACAGAAGGCCTAATTCTACTCCCACGGTACGCCACTGAATTTTAATGTGTTCAAACCAGGCCCATTCAGATTGATCTTGGGGAGACCGTCATCTTAAATTTTGAAGAATGCATTTTAAGAAAATATTTCAACATTTGCATGCCGGAGATAGCAGTTGTTTCCATCGTCACTGAACTCTCCCTCAACCATTGCCTGTTGAAATGGGACACCACATTGTTTGGAAAGACGGCCGCATAACCTCCAAAACTAAATGTCACAATAACTCCATTTCCCAATGACCACCCTCACAGTGAGCGTCCATTCACTCTCCATGTAAAACAAAAAGTTGTGCCATTTGTGTGTGACAACATTATAATGGTCCACAGGCCCATGAAACACTTCCTGCTGCAGGTATCGTCTATGCTCAGAGGGTACGTTACATATTATTACAGAAGACTAGCTTGACCCCATTTCTAGGCCTTCAGTGAATTATTTAAACTCTGCCAGAGTCACAGTCTGCATGAGCTCTTACTATGCAATGAGGCAAAAGATATTTTCCATTCAATAAACACAGATTCTGTGATGTAAAATAGCTGAGGTGACCATCCTTGATGCCCATAATTCCACTTGTGTACTGTCACGTCGTTCCTGTTTAATTTGTAGAGGGGGTCAGCACTCGAAGAGATTGCGAGCAGCTAACACCAGAGAAAGCAAATGGCCAACCCCAGCATGGGTGCAATCTACAGAGCAGCCTGTGTGCGAATCTCAGCCCCTGGAGACCTGGCACACCTGGGTACTAAAGCCCTGACGTGGCTATGTGACCTGTGACATGTGACATGATATGCCCAGCTGGATCGGGGCAGCAGGGTCCCACACAAGGCGCAAGGCAGATCTCTCCATCCCTCGGTCTAAAGGGCTTTCACCAGACTCTGTACACTGTGTTCCAGGTTGCAGCTTGTGCGCACTGAGGGATTATGGCTCTGAGAAAAACTGTGATTATTGCCTTCATCTTGTTCGTAACGTGCCTGTAACATGGAGGGGGTTATTGTGCTTCACTATAGGAAAACCCTTCCTAGGATTTAAGGAAAGGACATCCATTCTCTCACGCTCTCTCTCTCTCTCTATCTCTCTGACACAGCCTTGAACATACAGGCTGTTCCCGTAAAGGAGAGAACAAGAGGGAGCGATAAGGATCCAGGGAGAGATGGACATAGACAGGGTGAAAGAGAAGAGGGGGAGATGATGGAGAAGAAAGAGAAGGGAAGAGAAAAGGCAAGAGAATAAGGTTATAGGAGAAAAAGAGGAGTGATGGAGAGAGAGAGAGAGAGAGAGAGAGGGGAAGGTAGATTAGATAGGGCAGACAGCAAGGGAAAGCGAAATGACATATGTAAGGTCAGCTCCCTAAATTGTTGCAATGAAATATCTCTTGACAATAAAGTATCCATAAGGTGAGAAACTTCAGCTTTTCCCGTCTCACTGTACATCAATTGGCCGTTATAGTGTGGAATCAGTCAAGCATGTAACAGTTCACAGATAGCCAATATACTCCAGCCTTACCAGTGCCAGCAGTTACCCACAGTCAATGTGAAATTCACTGCCAAATGCAATGCTAAGGAAAATGGAGAATATTTCTTAATGAAACCTCTGAGATTTACGTTGCCTAAAAAGATTTCATCCATTTCTTTGCCTTGCGAAGAATCCGTCAGGATAAATTTGTTTCACAAGCTACAAAACCTATTCTGTCAGATCAATTAGAGTAAACTGACTCATCCATTAAACCATCTCATAAATACCAATAGCATTATGACAAATTAATGGTAACACTCTTTGTGTGATTAATCAATTAGCCATCAATCCACCTTCACAAAACTGGTAACCTCCCTGTGAAACAGAAAGCATTAAAAGTACAAGATTTGATAGTGACTGCCAGATCAACGCCCCCCAATAAGGTCAGTCTATGCGGACATAAACGAGCAATTTCTCTACTACTGCCGAGGCAAGAATTCACATTCACACCCTAACTGAAGAGAGTGTAAGAAAACTGAACTCCATTTCCACATTGTCAACCTAATTCCCAGCTCATGAGTATCAATCTTCTGAAAAAAGAGTCTGCCGGATACCTGTGACGGGGAAGTGGGGAATGGGTTTACAACAATACCTGTCTTTATCATTCCTCGCCATTCCTCATATGGTTGGCTCCCATTTGCAAGCGGACACCAGACAGAGGTCATTACAAATCCTCTCTTGTGCCCTGAGCCACTTTAGGCTAGGGAGGTTGGGATTGGAGGGTTTGCGGCAAGGGTAAACGCACAGTCAGTTAAGAGCAGCGGAAGGAGCTCTCGGCCGCCAATTCCCACGAGCCAGCATTTCGGCCCACCCTCGAAGGCTGCAAGCACAACGCTGTCCATGTCCCTTCCATTCTAAACTCGATGGCAACGCGAGAACGCGCCCATCATCATCAATCGGCTCAACAGACAGCTTTTTGTTGTTGCTGTTGTAAAGCGCACATTCTAAACATTTTCCACTTTCCCAGCTGTATATTTGACCGTTTGCAGCTCCTCTCAGAAAGGAAACGATGGCAACATCACTGCGGCAGTCAACCCCGGAACCTTCTGGTGTGGAACCCCCTTTACCGACCTCTTACCTCGTTGTAGAGGGCGCAGACGTGCAGCGCCGTGTTTCCGGAGGCGTTCTGCGCACTCATGTCCGCTCCGTAGAACAGGAGGTGCTCCAGGTGCTGCACGTGTCCGTGACGACAGGCCTGCAGAGAGAGAGGGAGCTTCACTCACAGTGCAGAGCCTCTGTAGGGTCCAGGCTTGGTTCATGATTGCGATTAGAAGCGCAACCAAGCTCAAATATACGATACTGACACACAAACAATTTACAAACACTCACAATTCAGAATTTATGTGACTTGAGCTGTACAACACCTGCAGAAAGGGTTGGTGGCTACAATTACCACACAGAATAATTTGTTAAAATCGATTCCATAAAGTACAGGAAAAACTGTACTTGACTCAAAACAAAAGACCACAATGGAAGAATGCTATGAACAATTTTAATAATTTCTCATATTTTAGCTCATATATTGCGTCTCCACACAGAAAAATTATCAATCAACACTATTTCTTTATTTATACAGGGTAGGTTGACTGAGCAAGCATGCTCTTTTACAGAAACGCCCTGTTAACGCCCCCCCAATTAACCTAGCCTGCATGTCTTTGGACTGTGGGAAGAAACCCACATGGACACAGGGATTCCCCGGGACCTTCTTGCTGTGATGCTATCCAATGCTCCACTACGCTGCCCCCAAACATTGTCTATGAGTCCACAGGGGATAGAAATATACTCTATGAGAGCTAATTCAATACTATTTTGCCATTCATAATATCAGATGTGATGGCACGTGTTTAAATCTTCCCTTTTGCCAAAGGCGTACAGGAGCACATCGATTCCTGCCAGCCATTCCGAGAAAGAGGCTTGTCCCTCCGTGGCCACCAAATGAGCGGTTCCCTTAGGAGAAGAAAGGAGAGCCAGCTCTGTTTTTGGAGCCCGTTAGTCCCGAAGATCACCCGACACCACTCTGTATTAATGTCTGCCGTGCTCTCGCTAACAGCGCTGAGCTGCGTGCGTACCCAATTTTACGGTCGGAGGTGAACAGGCGCGCCTGCAAGTATACGTGTCATCCCTGTTGCAGGTGTAATCCGGCACCTCTGCTGCATCCTTTAATCCTTTCAGGCCCTGATCAGTGAACGATCAGCATATCGGTGAGAGCGCTGGGCAGGGAGCCAGCCTGCCCGCTGATAGTATACAGTCGCATCGTTAGCTACAGCACAGGGAAGCTGCGCTGTAGCATTGCTTGTGCGTTTGATGAGCCTCATTTCCGTACCACAGCACGGCCGCCTCACTGACAGGTAAACGGGTACTGGAGGGTTTGCGTTACTGGGCAATGGGGAGCTGGCTTCCTCTTCAATTAGACAATTAAGAGACTATCCCAGGCTTCACGCGTTAACGCCTCCGCGTGTGTCTGTGCGTACAACGTAAATGCTTGTGGGCTCGCGTGTGTGTGTGTGTGTGTCTGTGTACACACGTGTGCAGGCATGCATGTGACACGGGGAGCTGACAGCTCGGCGGGTAATTGGAGGTTTGCGCTCCTCTTCTCTGGAGTGCAGATCGTGTGGGAGGGTCTACGTGTAAATTTGTGTCCTCCATGACTATCGGTGCGCATACAGTCTCTGCAGCATGGAGAGGGGACCAGAAACAAAACTCTTTTCAATGGACAATGCCATTATTTGTATGGCTGCGTTCGGAATGGCTCCCTATACGCTGTATGGTGCACTATTTAGGGGATTGGCTATTTTGATGGTTTCCGAATTCTCAATTGAGAACAATAAGAATTAGGACATCCTACAAAATGGCTAATTCCCTAAATAGTGCACTGTAAAGCGTATAGGGAGCCATTCCAAATACAGCCTATGATTGTTATTTTCTTCATCATCCTTACCACCAACAACCACCCCCGCCATAAAGGTGATGAAGATTGATTAATATTATTATCATTATTATGAGTTTTGAACAGAAATTTTGGTGAGAAATTAAAATACAACTCCTTATACATAAATACTTTTTTTTTTACAGTACTTTCACCCTCTGGTATTAGCCCAGGTTTCAAATGTATTAAATAAAATAGGCAGTTATTGCCCATTAAACTAAACTGGATGCATTCCATTTCTGAGAAAATTGTTTCAGCTAAATTAGGAATTATCTGTGTTTTCCAGACACATTTACCAATTTCTGAATTTGGCACTTTCAATGACTCTTACTGCCTTTCACTATAATGAAATTCAATGTAAATGTATTTCCACAGTTGTCTGCCTTAATGCTTCCATTATGTACCACATTATTACAATAGGTTCCTCAAGAAAACAAAGACGTCTTACTGTGACTTACTGCGTCTTTTATGTTTTGTCTCAATTGCACAATGGAAGGAAAAAGTTCAATAGTTTCAATTCAGATTCAGGACAGCAACATTTACTCAATTGGCCAAATTGCGCATCTACATACTTGTGTTACTAAGCAACTAGTAGAGTCACCTTGTTGCTGCTGGATAACAGTGTCTAAATGAGCAATGGCCAGAAAAAACATTTTCAAATTCAATAAAAAATAAACCTTAGGTAGAACAGACATGCATTTTCCTGTCCAACTTTTTAAAATGGCGGACGCACATTTAAGATAGGGGCAGGAAAGGGAGACCAAGAGGGAGAGAAACAGGAAGAGGGTGAGCGGCGTGGGGAGTACATTGTCATGTATTTTTTATAGCCGTTTTCCTCTCTGTAACTTCTTCTTTATTCTCTTTCATTTTATTATTGCACTGATAAAATTATGCAAATATTGCTATCATTACTGTTGTCATTGTACATGTGCAACTTCTTATTTAGAAACACTGTAATATGCGGGTTAATAAAGCTATTAAAAACGGCTGTCCCTTATTATTTACTTTCTCTCCCAATTTGGGACGAACAATCAGAATCTCAGGCTCTGCTACAACATCCACGGTGAACACAGTGAACGCGCTTCCGCGCGCATCTTCAGAAACGCGCTCTGTCCGCCGCCAACGCGTTGCACTCTGTAATCTGCCAGCTGAGCTGCGCGGTTATCCTGCCGGAGGCCTGCGCAGCTGGTGCTGACAGATGACAGGTGCCCGACTCAACAGAATAATCTCATGTCCAGGCGTCTCAAACGCCGGTCCTGGAGGGGCCGCAGTCTCCGCTAGCTTTTGTGATTTCCGTTCAATCGGCAGCCAATTTAGGCCTTGCAAACAAGGTGTGAAGACTCTTTAGCCAATCAATGACTTGAATTAAGTGCTTAAGCACAGGAACATGTCAAAAATCAGCAGACGCAGTCGCCCTCCAGGACTCTGAGTCGGAGATCCCTGCTCGAGTGTAAACTGAGGGGTTTCTGGTCATATGATCTGGACTGTAGGGTACAATACTGCATGGAGGAAAAATACCTTGGCCCTCAATAAAACAAATCGGCTTTGTTTTATTGGGGGAGGGGTCAAGGTACTTTTTCTTAGTGCAGGAAAAGTACCTTGGCCCCTGATACTTTTGGAGTATTGAGGAGGAAAGGATGCGGGAATAGGCCAATACTTGGGAGATACAGGATACTCCATAAAGGGGACATTGTAACGTTCCGTTCCCATCCTGTCCGTTTTCCGTGTTTTGCCCTTTCCCTCCGTGTCATGTTTGATTCCCATTGTCCGTGTTTTCCCCCTTGCTGCAGACTGGGCGTGTTTCACTCCTTTTCCCCACTCCTGTTCCTCCTTTCTCCATTTCAGCATGCATTCCTCACACTCCGCTCTGTTCAATTACCCACGCTTACATTTGCACGCTTTCTTAATTGTTTCCAATCTCACTCCCTATTTAACCCTCCTGCTGGCTGCTATTCAGCGCCAGTTCGTTAACGTTGTTTCGTTTGTATCCTGGTCTTGAATTCCCTTACCTGTTTATCTTACTTCAGTTTGGTTCTGTCTCGGTGCTTAAATGCACACTGCCTACTGTTGTTTGCTAGTCAGTCCTGTTTGTATGCGGTCCTACCTGCCGCGCCTTGCCTGTCTCGTTAACCACCACTCTATTGTTTCTGCCAGTCTGTAGTTGTGCGCTACTCCCTGATTGTGTTGCGGTACCTCCGCTCCCACCTGACGTTGCGCCCACAGCTGGGTGTTCTGCTCCTCCATTCTACAGTGGTTCCTGTCCGGCCGTGGCTACCGCCATTGTTACGGTTCCGGTTGCATCTACTGCTGTTGCCCTGCTGCCTCAACCGGGCCAACCCGAGGTCCGCTGCACTGCCCTGCCTTGCCGTATTCAGCCGCTACCCCTTCCTCTGCTTCAATTTCCTGGTTACCTGTGACTATTACACCCCGGTTTCCCCTCCTTTACATTTCATGTATTTCCATAACCGGTTGTCTGTGCTCTATGTCCTCCCTCGCTTCAGGAGACAAGTTCGAAGCCTATTTATTGGATGCCTAGCGCTCCCCCTATCCGTCCCGTTTGTCCCGTCTGTCCAGATCCACCAAGTCCAGTTCCAGTCCAGTTCCGGTTTGGAACAATTCCTGAGAGACCCGCACAGTCCAGTTCCGGTCTGTAACATTCCAGTGTTCCAGTTTGTCCAGTTCCAGTTTAACCCGATCCAGTTCCTGTTCAGCCCAGTTCTGGTTTGGAACATCCAGTGTCCCGTACCAAGTCCAGTTCCGGTTTGGAACAACTCAGTGTTCCAGTTGTCCAGTTCCAGTTTGACCCGATCCAGTTCCTGTCCAGTCCAGTTCCGGTTTGGAACATCCAGTGTCCCGTACTAAGTCCAGTTCCGGTTTGGAACAACCCAGTGTTCCAGTTAAGTCCAGTTCCGGTGTTATCCGTTCCAGTTTCCCGTCCAGCCCAGTTCCGGTTTGGAACTCCAGGGTTCCAGTACAAAGTCCAGTTCCGGCCTGGAACATCCTGCGTTCCTGTTCAAGTCCAGCTCCGGCTTGGAGCAAGTGAAGTCCCGGAGAAGCTCCGGACTTTATTGTTTTTCTGTTTATAATCTATGTACAGCTTGGGACTGCCCCAAGCTATAATAAACTACCTCTTTCTGTCCCTCTGCCTCCTGGTCACTGCATTTGGGTCCAGCCCTTATTCAGGTTCATGACAGAACGAACTGGCCAAAGTATGGACCCAGCCGACTTGGAGCAGATCCGTCACGCCTTCGCCTGCCAAACCGCGGTCAGTGACCGACAGGGCCGCCATTTAGACGATGTGTTGGAGGTTCTGAGGGGGCTGTCAGAGCAAGTCACGCAGTTGTTGCTCCAGCAGCCTCTTCCTCGGATCCCTGTGGGTCCGACCCCATCAACGTCTGAACAGCCTCCCGAGGTTCCGGCTCCCTCTCCGGGTCGGGAACCCAGAGTTCAACATCCAGAGTTTAACCGTGGAGGTCTGGGGAAGTGTCGTGAATTCCTCATGCAGTGCGACATCATCTTCCGCATGCAGCCCACCTCCTTCGCCTCTGACTCCTGCAAAATCGCGTTCGTAATGAGCAGCCTGGGAGGCAGTGCCTTGGAGTGGGCCACGTCAGTGTGGGAGAGCCAGTCGTCAGCCTGGACTCACTTTTCCGTCTTCACCTCCGAGATGCAACGCGTCTTCGACCACCCAGTCTGTGGACGAGATGCTACCCAGCGCCTTCTTCAGGTTCGGCAGGGCAGTCGCAGTGTGGCGGAGATGGCGGTTCAGTTCCGTACCCTCGCTGCTGAGGCGGGATGGAACGACATCGCACTTCAGGGGACCTTCCGTCAGGCCCTTAGTGAGGAGTTAAATGACCAGCTAGCTACCCGGGAGGAGTCCAACTCCCTTAACAGCCTCATCAACCTTGCCATCGCCATTGATAACCGTCTCAGAACCCGGGCCCGAGAGAGAGGGAAGAATCCCTCACAAATTCCATTCTCCACGCGTCACGGTGGTCGTCAACCTTCCCCCATCAAGGGGTCGAGGGTTTCATCCATTCCCTCCGAGGAGGAACCCATGCAGTTGGGTAAGATCACTGTGGACGCCGAGGAGCGTCAACGACGATTCCAGACCAGATCCTGTTTTTATTGTGGCAAACCAGGTCACCACATTGCTGCCTGTCCGGTTCGCCCAAAAGATATGGCTCGCCAGTAAAACTGGGCGTACTGACGAGCCCTATTATCCCTAACCATTCAGCCCAGAGCCGCGTCGAATTTAAGGCCACACTTCTTTGGAAGAACAACACCGCTTCGTCATCTGACCTCATCGACTCCGGGGCCGATGCCAATTTCATTGACATTTCATTTGTTGAAGAGTTCGGGATTCCCACCGAACCCTTATCGGTTCCTATTACTGCTCTCGCCCTGGACGGTAGGAGCCTGGGGTTAGTCACCCACTCCACCGTTCCCCTCCAACTAGTGTTATCAGGTAACCATCGCGAAACCATCCAATTACTTTTAATTCATTCCAAACAATCCTCCCTGGTTCTAGGACAGACCTGGCTACGCCTTCATAACCCTCACATCAATTGGCGTTCTGGTCAAATCCTGGCTTGGAGCAGTCACTGTCTGGCTAACTGTCTCCGATCTGCTCTACCCCCCTCGGGGGGCAAACACAATGTTTCCACTCAACCCGTACCTGATTTAACCGATGTACCCAGTCAGTATCACGACCTGTCGCAAGTGTTTTGTAAATCACGTGCTGTGTCATTGCCTCCTCATAGACCCTACGACTGTTGCATTAACCTACTGGCTGGAGCCAAACTCCCATCTGGCCGCCTCTACAGTCTGTCGGGTCTGGAGAAGATGGCAATGGAGACCTATATACACGAGTCACTTGCTTCAAGTATTATCAGACCCTCTTCTTCCCCGGTTGGTGCAGGGTTCTTCTTTGTGGCAAAGAAGGACGGGTCGCTGCGGCCCTGCATCGATTACCGGGGCCTCAACGAGGTCACCATTCGCAACAAGTACCCTCTCCCTCTTATTAATTCTGCTTTTGAACCCCTTAACCAGGCGGTCATCTTTTCTAAGCTCGACCTCCGCAACGCGTACCACTTGGTCTGGATTCGCAAGAGGGACGAGTGGAAGACAGCCTTCAATACCCCGCTTGGCCACTATGAATATTTGGTTGTTCCTTTTGATTTAACTAACGCCCCAGCAGTCTTTCAGGGGATGGTGAACGATGTTTTACGCGACCTACTGGGAAGGTTTTTTTGTTTACATCGACGACATCCTAATTTTTTCTAAGACCCCACAGGAACACGTACTCCATGTTCGGGAGGTTCTCCAACGACTCCTGGAGAACCAGCTTTTTGTGAAAGCCGAGAAGTGCTCGTTTCACACCTCCTCAGTCCCGTTCCTCGGCTTTATTATCGAGGAGGGCAGAATCCGGGCGGATCCAACTAAAGTCAAGGCGGTGACAGAATGGCCCCAACCTTCTACACATAAGCACCTTCAACAGTTCCTTGGCTTTGCAAATTTTTACCGCCGTTTCATTCGCAATTACAGTATCACTGCTGCCCCGCTAACCAAACTTACTTCCACTTCCATCCCCTACTGTTGGAATCCCGAGGCGCAACACGCCTTTGAACAGCTCAAAGCCCGGTTTTCCACAGCTCCCATTCTTTGTCATCCTGACCCTACCCGCCAGTTTACTGTTGAGGTTGATGCCTCCGACACCGGCGTAGGGGCCATTCTGTCGCAGCGAGCCGCCTTGGACAACAAGCTCCACCCCTGTGCCTTCTTTTCCCGGAGACTAACCCCCGCGGAACGGAATTATGACGTCGGGGATCGGGAGCTCTTAGCCATCAAGCTCGCGCTGGAGGAGTGGCGTCACTGGCTGGAAGGGGCAGGTAACCCGTTCATTGTCCTGACGGACCATCACAACCTGCTCTATATCAAATCGGCCAAGAGGCTTAATGCCCGTCAGGCTAGATGGTCACTTTTTTTTACTAGGTTTAATTTCTCCGTTACCTTCCGTCCTGGTTCCCGTAACATCAAGGCGGATGCCTTATCCCGCATGTTCTCCCCCCTTTCCAGTCCTGCTGATCCGGAGCCCATACTACCGGCTTCCTGTGTCATGGCTGCGGTGTCCTGGGAGATCGAAGAGACAGTGAGGGCCGCCCAGGCTTCCCAACCAGATCCCCGCAATAACCCTAATTCCTCTCTTTTTGTTCCAGACTCCGTTCGTTCCCAGGTCCTGGAATGGGTTCACGCCTCCGGTCTGGCTTGTCACCCAGGAGTTGCCAGGACCATCGCCCTGGTCAGGAGGAGTTTTTGGTGGCCCACCCTCAAGGGGGATACCCGTGCCTTTGTCCTGGCCTGTCCTGTTTGCGCCAGGAGCAAGGCATCCCACCAACCTCCCTCCGGCCTTCTCCACCCCCTTCCTGTCCCGGGCCGTCCTTGGAGACACATCGGCGTGGACTTCGTCACCGGTCTACCTTTGTCAGAGGGTAACACGGCTATACTGACAATTGTAGACCGGTTCTCCAAGGCGGTTCACTTTATCCCTCTTCCTAAATTACCTTCCGCCTTTGAAACAGCGGAGCTCCTGGTGCTGCACGTGGTCAGGCTACACGGGATCCCCTCTGATATTGTTTCTGACCGTGGGCCCCAATTCTCCTCCCAGGTCTGGAAGGCGTTCTGTGTGGCCCTGGGTGCTTCTGCGAGCCTGTCGTCTGGGTTCCATCCACAGACTAACGGCCAGACGGAGAGGGCGAACCAGGACCTGGGGGCCGCCTTGCGGTGCGTGACAGCACGCAATTCCTCTTCCTGGAGCCGTTTCCTCCCGTGGGTGGAATATGCACACAACTCCCTAAGGAGCACGGCCACGGGGATGTCCCCCTTCGAAGGCTCCTTGGGGTACCAACCCCCCCTCCTGCCGGCCCAGGAAGTAGAGGTGGCGGTCCCTACCGTTAAGTCCCACCTCCTCAGGTGCAAGCGTATATGGAAGCTGACGCGCACCGCACTTCCTCGCACCAATTCCCGTACTCAGCGCCTGGCGGACCTTCACAGGACCGCAGCCCAGCAGTACAAGCCCGGTCAGCAGCTCTGGCTTTCCACAGCCACCATCCCCCTTCAATCCACCTCTAAGAAGCTTCAACCCCGCTTCATTGGTCCCTTCACTATCCTTCGTGTCCTTAACCCCATTACCATTAAGCTCTCCCTCCCTGTTTCCCTCAAAATCCATCCTGTTTTTCACGTCAGTCAGGTCAAGCCTGTCGCCTCCAGCCCCCTCAGTGCTCCTGCGGTCATTCCACCTCCGCCCCGGATCATCGACAACGCCCCGGCCTACACAGTAAGTCGCATACTCGACATTCGCCGCAAGGGCCGGGGCTTTCAATATCTTGTCGACTGGGAAGGGCATGGCCCTGAAGAGCGGTCCTGGTTACACAAAAGCCTTATTTTGGACCACTCTCTCATTCTCGATTTCCACAATCGATACCCTGATAAAGTTAAGCCTCCAGGTATGCCAGGTGGCGTTCATTAAGGGGGGGGGTACTGTAACGTTCCGTTCCCATCCTGTCCGTTTTCCGTGTTTTGCCCTTTCCCTCCGTGTCATGTTTGATTCCCATTGTCCATGTTTTCCCCCTTGCTGCAGACTGGGCGTGTTCCCTCCGTTTGTTTCACTCCTTTTCCCCACTCCTGTCTCAGCCTATCTCCTTTCTCCATTTCAGCATGCATTCCTCACACTCCGCTCTGTTCAATTACCCACGCTTACATTTGCACGCTTTATTAATTGTTTCCAATCTCACTCCCTATTTAACCCTCCTGCTGGCTGCTATTCAGCGCCAGTTCGTTAACGTTGTTTCGTTTGTATCCTGGTCTTGAATTCCCTTACCTGTTTATCTTACTTCAGTTTGGTTCTGTCTCGGTGCTTAAATGCACACTGCCTACTGTTGTTTGCTAGTCAGTCCTGTTTGTATGCGGTCCTACCTGCCGCGCCTTGCCTGTCTCGTTAACCACCACTCTATTGTTTCTGCCAGTCTGTAGTTGTGCGCTACTCCCTGATTGTGATGCGGTACCTCCGCTCCCACCTGACATTGCGCCCACAGCTGGGTGTTCTGCTCCTCCATTCTACAGTGGTTCCTGTCCGGCCGTGGCTACCGCCATTGTTACGGTTCCGGTTGCATCTACTGCTGTTGCCCTGCTGCCTCAACCGAGCCAACCCGAGGTCCGCTGCACTGCCCTGCCTTGCCGTATTCAGCCGCTACCCCTTCCTCTGCTTCAATTTCCTGGTTACCTGTGACTATTACACCCCGGTTTCCCCTCCTTTACATTTCATGTATTTCCATAACCGGTTGTCTGTGCTCTATGTCCTCCCTCGCTTCAGGAGACAAGTTCAAAGCCTATTTATTGGATGCCTAGCACTCCCCCTATCCGTCCCGTTTGTCCCGTCTGTCCAGATCCGCCAAGTCCAGTTCCAGTCCAGTTCCGGTTTGGAACAATTCCTGAGAGACCCGCACAGTCCAGTTCCGGTCTGTAACATTCCAGTGTTCCAGTTTGTCCAGTTCCAGTTTAACCCGATCCAGTTCCTGTCCAGCCCAGTTCCGGTTTGGAACATCCAGTGTCCCGTACCAAGTCCAGTTCCGGTTTGGAACAACTCAGTGTTCCAGTTGTCCAGTTCCAGTTTGACCCGATCCAGTTCCTGTCCAGTCCAGTTCCGGTTTGGAACATCCAGTGTCCCGTACTAAGTCCAGTTCCGGTTTGGAACATCCAGTGTCCCGTACCAAGTCCAGTTCCGGTTTGGAACAACCCAGTGTTCCAGTTAAGTCCAGTTCCGGTGTTATCCGTTCCAGTTTCCCGTCCAGCCCAGTTCCGGTTTGGAACTCCAGGGTTCCAGTACAAAGTCCAGTTCCGGCCTGGAACATCCTGCGTTCCTGTTCAAGTCCAGCTCCGGCTTGGAGCAAGTGAAGTCCCGGAGAAGCTCCGGACTTTATTGTTTTTCTGTTTATAATCTATGTACAGCTTGGGACTGCCCCAAGCTATAATAAACTACCTTTTTCTGTCCCTCTGCCTCCTGGTCGTTGCATTTGGGTCCAGCCCTTATTCAGGTCCATGACAGACATCTGAGCATAGAAGCCAAGATGATTGAGCTCATACTGTGAAAATTACGACCAAATGCCAATAGGACTTTCTACTCACATTGATACATACAGGAAATAATGGCTCACTGTAATGGTATAATACGTTGGGTAGATAGGCAAACAAAAGTAACTTCAACTAGAGATGAATGTGTTTAGTGAACTACATGATAAACTGCAGTTCAGTAGCTCTGCTTGTAACCCAAGGTTGTAGGTTCAATGCCATCCTGGAGCACTGCCATTGTATCAATAAGTCAGGTGCGTACAAGAAATTGCAGGGGGGTTTCAATTATGCCTTGGGTGTGAATTAGCTTGTTGCCCTACAACAGTATAAGATGTGTAGTAAGAGTTTCAGACTACTTATATGGAATAAGGCAATTATGATGGGTATGGCAGTTTACATATACGACTGGCTTCATTGGTACCGTGGAGTGTGTAAAAAGCTTGAAAGACTTTTTAGAGGCAAATACAGCAGCACCCCTAATTTTAATTGCAGAATGTACAGTGTGTTCCCATTATTTTTCACGTTCTTCCACCAGGGCAATACACACAGGGCAATACACACAGCTTCAATTGTGCACAATCTTTCTTTATCCAGCAGGATACTGACCAAAGAGATCAATGTAAAATATTTTTTTTAGGGTACAGCCATAGAGTGCCACGTCCGATTGCAACTTAGTGCTCTCCGGTTCCAAGTCGCATTCCTATAGCCACGTGATTGTAAATGATAATGATCGGTCGTACAAAACAAAATAATAATCTTTTCAGGTATCCCTAAGCAACGTGATTTAAAATGACACAAGCAAGCGCGCTGCAATCTGTTGATCACATTTCAGTCCAGCTGGCAGTATTTTCACATGGACTCTAAACAGTGGCGATATCCTGCCTTCGCTCTCAGAGAAGCAGGTGGTATGTTAACTGTCGTGCCTTCATTTTGCGCGTCAACTTACGGATATGCAAATGAAAAAGGGAGGAAGTTCCTAGAGTAAAACAAGTGGTCATGGCAACATTAAAACAAGTGCTCGCGACAAAATCTGCATAAATGGTAAAGCGCTCTAACATGACAGTTTCATTCCCTACAGCGACGGAAACACTGACGGTGAGTTTAATTACGCACCCCTATTATGTCCAACATGGGTTTTAAATTTTCTTTATGAACTCAGATTCAACCAAGAGCATAATAACCATCCAAAACTACACGTCGTCTTATCTGAGTTATTGGTATTTATGACACAATAAAAAATGAGGGTGCAAAGTGTGTTCCAATTATTTTTTATCTCCTTCCTCCAGGGTGATACATGCAGCTTAGATCATTTCACACAATTGTTCTTTATCCAGCAGGATACTGACAAAAGAAATCCGAGTTAAATATTTTGTTAAAGGATACAACCGCAGTGTGCTACAAGGGATTTGAAGTCATATCTCTCTGCTTCCCTACTAGCTTTGCGGGTCACAGAGTCCATCACTGTGTTAATCAAATCAGCGCTGCATTCATCTTAAGCGAGATCTCCGTAGTAACAGTTTCAATAGTGAACGACTCATTATTTTCTGCTGTTAATACGTATTTAAGGGACAATAAAAAACAAAACCCAGCACATTTTACAATTGTATTAGATGAGACTCCATTTGGCGTTTAAAGGCCAGGCTGCCAAATTGGGTTGCATTGGACATGTAACAATGACAGATCCCACAGTGGGAAAAACAATGTCGGATTGGTAATTAATCGATACACCCTTTATACAGGATTGTCTCTTATTTTAAACTAGGTCTGTTTTTACTGTACTTGTTTCTCTAGTGAGGTTCAGTGAGGGCCTGGGAGCTTGCACTTTCTGGGTACTGCACTCCCACTCCATCGCCAATTGGCAGTGCAACAGAATGAGTCCAACCACCAAAAAGGCCCAAATGTGAACACCAGAGCCCAACGTGAACACTTAACTTGAATCTCACTGCCTCAAAAATTCTGTTATAGCTGTGGCTCAAACCATCATCATTCACTGAGTACTAACAGCCACTGTTGGCAGATGTATTTTTTCAATTCAGAGCTCTAGCTGGAGAACTGTATGAGGGTCATCATGAAAGACATTGCAAAACATTGCAAACAGTTTCATTGCCTTTTATTTCAATGCCACTTGATACTCTTCCTGTGATTACAATTTACAACTGCAAATACCTTTTGACCTTAAACATTTAAAGCACTTTCTTCAGTAGATACTTTTCAAGATTTAATTTCTGTCAACTTTGTTTCTGGGGATCATGATTTGGAGAGAGCTCCTGACCGATGCGCAGCTGTTGGAAATGTCATTTGAGCGTGTGCAGTGGACTTATGGGTCAAACATTAACAAAGCAGTTACAGAAGCAGTTTCTGTGGACTACTGTTGCTGGGAAAAGGTATTGGTGCATGTTTGGTTGTGCTGAAATATAACACGATTCTCAATTAGACTTCTGTGTGAACGCCATTTACAGAGAAATCCCATGATCCTCCTTGGAATCAGGGCTGGCCTCTACTCTTCAGCATGCGGCAGTGGGAATACAACAGGTGCAAGACAGGGCACTGTGGGGTCTGTGTTTTCTTGTGTTGGGTAAATGGGGGCATTACGGGGTGTGGTCTACACGTGTAGTAGGGGTGTGTCCGAATACCTTATTTTAAAATGCACAAATAATGACATTGTAAGAAATAATAAACATGCCTGAATATTAATAGTATTATTCAGATTGTTTGTTTTAAACAATGCCAGAGTAAGTTTTCTTATCTTGCTGCTGTCTTAATCACATTTTCGGAGCAGCCACAGCGCTCATAAGCTGAGGAGAGTAGGAAGTGGGAGAGAGGGCCACTGACATTTCTTGCATGTGTGTGTCCGTGCGGGGGAAAAGTTGTCTGTGTGGGCTATCCACGTCTGGTAGGGCTGGAGCTACCTTGAGTGTTTGTTGTTATATAGCCTTGTTTTCCAGACGGTTCTTATATGACTGTTGTCATTTGCAGTACGTTTAGCCTGTGTTAACAGGAACAAGTAAAAGCAAGCAGGGTGTGATTCATACATTGGTCCAAAAACAGAAGCCATGCGTATCTTTATTGATAATAGAGTTCGCAAGTCAGCATTGAAGCTTCAAGCAGCCCCTCCCCTGCTAGCCCTCACCTAAATAGCCTGTAGGCGACTCGGAGACAGCATAGGCTAGTGGACGTAGCGTTCACACACATCGCTACAGCTACTTTGTCAGCAGAATCTAAACGAACCTGTCAAGAGTAGCATGAACATAGATACACAATATACCTATTTAATCTATCTTTGAATTGTCAAAAGTCTGTCCATCATATGCTGTATGTATTTTCTATTCAGTAATAGCCTACGCTGAACATAATCGCTAGTCACTCCACATTAGCGAACAAGTAACACCTTCACACCCTACACAGCACATTATTTTCTGCCTGAGTGTCAAACGCAAACTAGACAAAATGAGCTGGCAGATGCACACCCCTTGTTTGGGACAATGGGGAGGGGTTAGCAGATAGGCAGTAAAAGCTGGTAAGTAGGTTAGTTAGAAATTATGTGTCTTAATGTCTCAACTGATCTGGTATATGATGGATATCAATGATAGAAGATATAAAGCTAGAAAGGTGTTCCTCTTGACTTTAGTGTCACTTCTGGTTTAAACCACGCCCACTTCCAGTTTCTATCCTACTACAAATACAAGTACAAACAGTTGAACAAGTCCAGATACAGATACAAATAGTAGCATCTCCTAATTCTAGATTCTACCCCTAATGTGTGGATTGACTGGGCGTCACTGCAGGATTTTGGGGAGGAGTATGTGTGTGGGGTGGGGTACAGGCTTTAGGATGTATGTGAGGGTTGGCATGGGTGTACGTGTGAGATGTAGAGATGTATGTGTGGGTGGAGAGAGTGTAGCGGCAGATTAGGGTCTGTATGTGTGTGTGTGTGTGTGTGTGTGTGTGTGTGTGTGTGTCATATCAGTACTGGTGGCAGGTATGTGTGAGGTGGGAGCTATAGAATATCAGGGATCAATTGTCGTGAGGGGAGGGGTTTGAATGTATGGGCTGATTAACAGCCAATGCACTGTGTGAGTTCTATGTCACTTGAGAGGCAGGTGTGTATGAGCTGGACCAGGTATGAATCTGTGGAGTATACGTACAAAGGGCAAGGCTTGCAAGAGAGGGCAGAGTAACAATGGTGCATGCATGATGTCAGCGAGAAGTTGGGAGTGAGGCCTGGGTTTTTGTCGGCAGTGACCAAGGGGCCAAGACTGGGCTTTCGTTTTGAAGCTCACTTCCTGGTTGGGCTGGGAGCGGCAATTGTGCCGTTGCTCACTAGCGCCACTGCGATTGGCTCCAGTATAGGTCTTTCACCATGTAAGTCAATGGCAGCAATGCGGTCAAAATACTCAGTCAATAGATTTTTCCCACAAAAAAATGTAATTGCATAGGTGCCTTTCCTTCATCTAATGCCTCTGCATATGCTGATTTTTAAAAATATTGTGTCGTTTGGACAGGGTATTAACATTTGTTCAGGACCAATCAGAGGGACAGGTTGAGTCCTCTTCGGCTCCATGGAGCAGACGCAGTTTGTACAAACTGGCAGCGAAAAATGCATCCGGAGCTTCAATTTGGTTTTTACAAGGCCGTGGGAAGGCAATGGGTGACATCACAGTCACTTTGTCCATATTTTATACAGTCTATGGCAGTGACACTGTAACAAACTCGGAGGGACCGTGCGAGCATCCTGGTTGCAAGCGCGGCCTCGGTTGTGCGGCGCGAGCCGTACCTGGTGGATCTCCTGCCAGCCGTTCTCATCCATGCAGCCCACCTGGGCGTGGTCGTGCAGGAGCAGCTCGCAGCAGTACGGGTCGCCCCCTACCATGGAGCTGTGGTAGAGGGGGCTCAGGCCCCTGCTGTCCTTGTAGTCGGGGGACGCACCCAGGTCTAACAGCGTCTGCACGGGAAGGGAAGGAAACAGTCCCACAGCTCACGTGCACTGCCAGCCAATCAGACTGTAAACGGCATTCTCAAATGGGACAGGCTACAAAGAAAGCGAAAGGAGCCAATCGCTATGCAACACCGACAACAACTACAACGCATTGACAAATCAGAAGACACAATGACTGCATAGAAATGGGAATAAAACAATGAAGAAAATAAATAAATAACTAAAATCTGAAGAAATTACATGGAGTTACATCTAACAATTTCAGACAGTAACATTCAGCAAAACTGTTTCCATTCAATATTCATGTCAAAAACACTATTAGAAATAGAGTTTTTTAAGATGGGTGGAGTTAGAAGAGTCTGTAATTCCACCTAAGGCCAAATGACAAACCAACAACATCTTATTCCTGAGAGCAAAAATGTATTACAGTGTGGTTCATTATATTGTTGGTGTCATGTCTTGAATTGTCTCTTTTTCATCTTTTTCATGTAACACACAGTTCTCACAAGCTCAATGTAAGACTAAATGTTTCACAACTTAAAAACCTCATATTGGTTCAATATTCCAATTTTCTTTTCAGACCAAGTACAGGTAGCCTACCGAGTGCTCATGTTTGGGTACTTGCCGATACAGAGTACAGATAATACAAGTATTTTTAATAATATTTAATTTTTCTGTTACCATAAATGTGTGACTGCTAGTTTTGAAGACCCTGGAGTGTAGATTTTTGTGTCCACTTCCTTTTTCAAAAAGAACACAAAGCTCTCACAGAGTTCCATTGAAACAATCATGGAACTGTCACGTCACTCAGTTCCAATAAAACATAACATGGACTTGTAACCAAGTTTCAGTAAAACAGTCCATGAAGCTGTGGCCAAGTTTCTGTAGAATAGATTATGAAACTGTCCATTTTCAATAAAATGCAACGTTAGCTAGAGGAGATAGATTGATTTCAGCCTTTAGCCAGTTATTTTAGGTGAACTAAATAATGTTAAATGTTAAAACATTTATCAAACAAAAATACAAATAGCTTAGGTTTCAGAAGTCACTTTGTGAATTTTGTTCGTAAATGTAGATTACAGTGAGATGTAATCACATAGCTCTTCTACCTTCTCCTCGTTGTTTTTATCGTCAATTTGAGAGATTGACAGACTCGTTCACCTCACAAACCAAACCCATCTCAGGAAAAGATGTGTTTGTTTTAAGACACAGGTAGAACAGTGCATGATGTTCGTTCTGCCGATGAAGTGCAGCAACAATGCGTAAGTCTATGGCCGGGATGTCTCTGGTTTATAAGCAGGGATACCCAAAATTAGGTAGGCAATCATTGGGTAGGCTGTGCAGTGACGCCAACAGTTAATTGAACTGAATTCTTGCAGTCTGCCATAATTTTACCATCTTCCTTTATATTAAAGTACTTCAAAAACCGCTGACATTTTTCACTCTCAATTTAAAACATTTTTTGGCTTCAACTCAATGCTATGTGACTTCGTCGACCCAATACCCAATACCATTATCGGTGTCGTCGTAGGTTGAAGGTCCAGGGAACAGAAAGTAAAAGTCCCGCCATGTGTTTCTTCCACCCATGAACTCAGCCAACTTCCTCCTGGCTGAATAATTTGGCGAAGTGAATAATTAGCAAATCCAGGCGATTGGAACAAAATGCTGAGGAGGACTTTTACTTTCTGAACCTGGATTTTCCTCCTCTGGTATCGGTGCCCCGCCTAGACTAAACCACAATGCTGCTTTAATTTGTTTTAAAAATCTATGAATAAGCCTTTTCTAAGAGCTAGACTTTTGGACGTACATACAAGGTTTTTGTGTGACAATGACAATGGCATAGAAAGAAATACTGCTTGAAATAAAATGTGAAATACTGGTGTACGTGGAGGTAAATATTTGATTATTGACTTGATATGGTATATAAATCCAAAAGCTTATATAAGGACCTGTGTTGCGGGTGTCAAGAGGATAATAATAAGTCTTAGGAGACTCAGATTATGTAAAATGCAGGGCCAGAAATACCTTTCTCATCACCGTATCATCCAGTGATTAAACAGGTCCTTACACAAATCAAATCATATTGTCTGTCCATGCTCTTACTGTTTATTTAGACACTCTTGATCAAAAGGCAAAACATTTGCATAATGTGCATCTTATAATCAGTAGGATTATATAGCCCATGATGAGTATTAATAAAATGTATTTATTTGTGAAAATGTCTTTGTGCTGGTTAACGTTGTTGTCTAATTAAAAGGCATGCAGAAGTCCACGCTCCAATGATAAATCAAGCAAGAGATTTCAACTTATCTTGAGTGGCGTTGAGGACGGCACGAGCCGAAAACACGTCCACCTCGAAAATAAAATGACAATAAGTCGGAATCTATCGCTTTATTAATCATTGGCATGCGGGCCTCCGTGCGCCTTTTGATTTGCTTTGGTTTGGAAGGCAGTCTATGATCAACAAAGCGCAAGGCAAAAGCTCCATTATTTAACATTGTTGTCTATGGATGAACAGCTCAGACTCTGTACTGTTACATTTGTCCATGTACCTGTATTTGTTGTATTGTACCAGTAGGTGACTCACAGTGTGCAGATTACGTACACATTCAACTAAACACGAGGAGTGACAAAAACAACCTGCTTCTACAGCTGAAGAGAGCGGCAAAGTGGGCTGAGTCTGAATCATCCGCCTGCTTCTGCCGTGTATGTGTGTGTGTGTGTTCATGTGGTACTCACGATGAGGGCAGTGTGGTTCTTGGACGTCACTGCCTTGTGCAGGGCTGTTATCCCATCCCTGGTCCTGAAGTCCAGGTGGGCACCACCACTCTTCAGCACCTTGATCAGGTCTGCGCATCCTTCCATCTGAGCAGCCAAGGTCAGCGGGCATTCTGCACACACACGCACACGCACACACACACACACACACGGACAGAGGAAAAGCATCATTGCCACCTGACTTTCACACACGCAGTGAGATGGCCGGGCTGAGCTCTTATTCTGTCGGAGCCGGAGACACAACTGGAGCCACTGCAGAGAGGGCGGGAGGTGGGGCTGGATCCTCAGGGAGCCATGCCGGAATGCACTGAACAGACATTCTCACTAAAGTGACACGGTCACAGACATTACACCGATGCACAGACATTAAACCGATGGAGGCGTGCGAGTAGAAATTGTACCGTGGTTCAGCATCGCCCAGGGCACTAACTCTGCCTGTCCAGGAGCGCTAATGGCTAAAGAGAACACAACCAAAAGATGAAATGAATGGGACACCATGCGCGACCATCCCAAATCATCATGCTGTGTGGGTCGCGTTGTAACTTAGCCTTTTGAGGAGCTCGAAGGCAATGGTTTAGAACGTAGAGGAAACTGCATGGCACACCCTCTGACAGGAAATAACTCCTAGACATCACCTCCTTAATTCAGACACTGTTTCGGCAGATATTATATAAGGACCCTCCAATTTTCAACTGTAAGACTAAGGCCTGTATTCAATCAACACTGGTCTTCATGTTTGACTTACAAGTAAATGCGAGCGTTTTTACAAGAATTATTATTTTTCTTCACAAACAGTCTGGTAAGTTTGTGAAGAAAAATAATAATTCTTGCTTTAAATAGTCAAAAGCAGCCTGCAAAATGCCATAAAGTATATTCAATTTCATTTGAAATAAGATACTTCTCTTGAGAGCAAAATAGGCCGCCTATGTATGCTTTCCAAACCAGCTGAAAGATTTGAATGAGCAGCCATTATTATGGCATTTGACTTTCATGTTTATACTGCTAATGCACGAACAAGCTGAACTGCACACCCTGTCTTCCCAGTCCTCTAGCTCGTGTCTCCATCTCTTGCTGCCAGAGATTTGAGGTTAGGTCTGCTGCCAGAGATTTGCCTCAATCATCGAATCAGTCCATGGGCTTCCTCGTTCTGTTAAAACCCACTTTCCACAAATTTAGTTCCTGTAAGCTGACAAGCATTTGGCTAGCGTAGGCATGGATTGCAATTATGCCTTTAGTGCAAAGTGTGTATGCGTGGTTTGCTGGTTCTTCAGAAATCTGGGTCAAATCTACTACTGAAAGCTGTGACAACAGAACTTATACCTAAGTTTATGAAACCACAAAAGCTCTGGACTATTAATTGTCTCTTCAGTACACTGCTCAAAATACCGTAAATCAACATACAGTGCATGCAAATATGGGAGAAGCCTCAATAATATGAAATTGTGATTTTTATGGACGAGAATACAATAATACAGGACACGGAAAGCAAGAATCCACACATCTTTGAACTGTTTTCCGGCTCACTTAACTGTGCAAATGCTCAGTCATCCAATTGATTCTGTTTCCCAACCGTGCCTGAATTTTCACTCAGTGGTTCTCAACTGGTGAGGTTATCTCGAAACCCTCCTTCTGTCCATCTTTAAGGCTTTAACAGCATTGTAGTGTGATTGAAAGCACCGTATAAAACAGACGAAGCACCAGGCCTGGTTCTAGACTGATTTGATTGGGGGGGCATGAAGAGATGTTGGTGGGGCAGAAAGGGGAACGAAGTATCGGGGGGGTCTGGGGGTCCTCCCCCAGAAAATTTTGAGCCTTTTAAAACTTATTTCCTGCATTTCTACACAACCTCACACAGGGTATTTTCTAAAATAAAACGTTTAATCTATCGGAGAGAATCGCTGCGCATATAGCTGCCCTGGGCGAGTTGGAATCACGGTCAGGCTTGGAGAGGAGTTGCGCCCTGAATAAGGACATGATGACCTCTGTCTACCACCGGCTGACGGGGCTGTGCAGCAGTGATTCTCTAGCGGTTGCTACACGGGGGAATTGAATTAGAATAGGGGTTCAATTGGGGGGGGGGGGGAATCTGAAACAAATTTTTTTTTTTTTAAACACGTAGGCTAGCCTACTTTAATCCATATCAAGAGCCGATGTAATGGCCTTCTCATGAGCAAGAATAACCAGGTTTTGCTTTCGCCCATGCAACATGGTATGGTGGAAGGGGTTAAAGATGCAAGATAACTTGGAGAAATAACTTGTTGCAGATGAAACCGATAATATCCAATTTTCAAACAGTCACCTGCACATTTTCTCCTCTCGCTGAGATTACTGTTTTTGTACATAATCCCTGACAAAAATAAGCGCAATAAACAAAAACTTAACTAAAGTTAAACTAACATTTAGAACACTCATTTGCCTTGCCCTATGTGTGTGCAATCTGAGCCATCAGAGTTCATAGTTGTCATGGTAACAGCTAGCTAGCTAGTTAACGTTCGCTAACATTAAATGACAGTACTAACGTAATATCTATATTAGTCAGATAATGGCGTTAGTCGTAGATATAGCTATTCCGAAGCACGAAGCATTATTTAATATTCGTATTCGAATTTATTCCCATATGCTATAACTGACTTGCTAGCTAGCTGGATATATCAACCCACTTAGCTACTAGCTAGCGTCGCACTAGTTATCGTTAGTTAACTTCGCTATAACACTAGCTAACATCACTTGTGTTTAATGCTAGCTCATGTTAATATTTGGTATTGATGCATTATATTTTCTGGTTTTCCATTTGTGACACTAGGGACATAACGTTACGTGTGTAGCCCCAGCCATGGTCCTTCTTGTTGGGGAGCATCCCAACGAGTGCACGGATTGCCCGTCTGGCTGGAGATCCTAGTCGTCATCAAAATATTTGGCAAGGGTGGGGACATTGACAATGATCCTGCCATAGGTTGCAAGGCTCTCTCCCTAGAGACAAATTTCCCAAGTTAATAAATATACTCTGCCTAACTTCAGTGCGTCTGTCTATTTGTGTAGTATTGACACCTAGTGGTTCAGATTGGAAACTTAAACGGGGAAAACTACATTAGGAGTTTGTAAATTAATAAAGTGCTACAATGTGAATGAACAGCACAATATGCGATGTAAAATAATAATTTTTTTCATATACATTTAAGTTTAATGATATGTAATGTTAACCAGTGTAGCTAGCTAGTCGGCTGTATAAGACAACCTACGTCGGTGCTGACAAGCGCAATTGTTCTACGAAGAGAAGCCCTCTTCTTCACCCCAGCTCTCCGGATGGCTTGCTTTCGTCGGATGCCGTTTTCAATAATGATCCGCCGTCTTATTCTGGCAGCAGCCCGTCTTTTCTCCGTTTCAATGGAAAACCACCCCAGAAGCAACACCATCGCCACAAACATGGCTCCATTTCTACTAACTGCATACCCAGTTGTTCACGCTCTGGTAAACAGCGCGAAAATAATTAAAACACAGACGATTGCTTACAATGCGAAGACAATTTTATTATGGGGTTGATTGTTTAATTAAAGGTATCCAATGATGTAATGAATGGGCTGTCTTCCTAGCCATCGTTGCTTTCCACTGACTTTTCTGGAATAAGAACGCTAGCAAAAAGGATAATTCAACTGTTGCGGATATTGCTGGTTATATCACAAATATATAATATAATAACAGCCGATACAGTACAATGCCAGCGATCGACGTTATGCCTCTCAGGTTTACCCTACTTACTCGTCCGCATTTCCCCGATAGCTACGGGAAAGGTTATAGGTAAGATGACCCCACGAAGTGCGTCCCACGACTGTGTAAAACTGCTACCGTACTTCCATGCTCCAGAGTGCGAACTCCCAAACCTTGAGTGCGTAGTGCGGAGCATGGAAGTATGCGGTTTGGGATACAGCCTGAGACTCCGAGAGACACTCTGTGCAGCGGACGGGTCTGCTTCAGAGCTCTGTGTGTTTGTGCCTGAACACGACGAGAAGAGGGGGTGAGCAGTGGGAGACTTTGGAGGCCGGCTGTAGGCTGCCCACCCAATCAGAAGTTAGAAACGGTACTGGTACTTTCTGTGCTATTTTTCCATTGGCTGTACAAATATATATTTTTTTCTTAACTTTTGATTGGGTGGGCAAGACGCACGTTTGGGTGGGCTGAGCCCACCCCTGCCCATAGCTACCGCCGGCCTTGCGAAGCACCAAATAAATCTCTCAATCTGACTATAGAGATTTGCGCATACTTATTATCAAAAGCCAGTCCTGGCCTGGTGTTTCGGGGTGGAAATGTGGCGACGTGATTAGCTGGACTGCCGGAAGGTTGTATGTTTGGGTGGGGTACTACTGTTGCACACCTGATAAAGAGGCTTAATCTGAATTACTGTGGTGAGATACCCAGCTGGATAAACAAAAAAGAGTAGATTATGTAAATTAGCCTGTAGGTCTGCTAAACAAATGGATGGCATTGTGCGGTACTATTGCCAAAAGGAAGAACTTATTGTAAAAATAAATAAACAGAAATCAGCAACATCATGAATTAGCAAAAAACTGGCAAACAATGCCTTCCCAGATAACTGGTCTCCAGCCTGGTCAAGTCAGTTCCTGGCTTTCCATGTGTATTTAAATGTGCTTTTCATCCCGTGGAGCTAAACTCTGAATGTACCGTCCTGGCACTATCAATATTTAACACAGGGATTTACATTGGTTCATGCCATTCACTGTATTCACAGGAGACATCCTCATCTGTTACACCCACTATCCATCCCACAGGAACAAGGCTCAATCTGATGTAACAGGGCTAAGAGCTCCAATTCCCTTCCCACGGCCAGTGACACCACTAGGATCCACTCTCCTGTCACAGATCACATCATATCAGCTCTGTTCAAACGGGAAACCATTGTGGACTGCATGCAACTCCCATTCAACGGTACGCTGGGCAGGCCCAATGCCTCAGTTAGGGCTGTACGATTAATCGATTTCATATCGATATCGCTAGTTGTAAAATAGCGATCGCTATTTGTAAAAAAAGTTGTGATTTTTTAGGAGACATTGCTTTGTGCATTGCAGTGCATCTGACCAGCTTCACTGCGCTTTTTCCCCCCAGGGAATCGACTCAGTGGTGACAGACAGAGAGTGATTTTGCCAGGCGGTGACACCGCCTCCATTCTTTTTCAATGAGAGGCGACTGGTCTCCACTTATTTGGTGCCCCAATGTTGTATTGGTCGCCTCCACAAGCCGTGTTGGGATTGGTGGTAGAGCATTGTTAGCCGGGGAAGCAACGGGGAAGATTGCCGGAATTTATCTACAAGCCCGAGGCGGCACAACTTTGCGTCGCAATAAGCAATTAGATTTGATCTCCGATGTGTAATTTGTCCCCTTTTCAAAGTTTCGTTCCCCATTCATTCCATAGTTCTGTCATGGAGTACATGGTAATAACACAGCAAGGACCGTGCATATATCCATCCATCCATGCATTATCTAACCCACTTATTCCTGGTCAGGGTTACAGTGGGGTTGGAGCCTATCCCAGCATTCATTAGGCGAGAGGCAGGAATACACCCTGGACAGGTCGCCAATCCATCACAGGGCACACATATCATTCACTCCCACTCAGACCTATGGGTAATTTAGAGCCTCCAATTAGCTTAACCTGCATGTCTTTGGGAGGAAAGCGGAGAAAACCCACGCAGACACGCAAAATGCAATCTTACGTTTTCATAATTTTTAGGTTTTATTCCAACTGGACAATGACACAAAAAATAATATTGCAAATCATATCGCAATATCTGTTAAAAACATAGCAATTAGGTATTTTCCCCAAATCATTCAGCCGGTCTCAGTGAATGATGAAATTATGTCATTTGCTTGCCGTACGAGAATTTGGGTGTCTTGTAAGCCACTGATGTTTCTGTGTAACACCTCATTTGCAGTGGTCAGAACAGATCGTCTCAATCGAGTCTCAAAAGCTTAACCAGGGTTTTGTGAACTCGGGAGAGCAGACAGCGTGCTCTGCTAAAGCGCTCACTAAGGCTTAGCATAGTGCCACAATCCATAGTCCAGAATTAAACGCTGTCTGACCTAGTAACGACTGTGGCCTGGAAAGATGATTTCCCAGGGAGGGAGGGTGGCAACACGCGTATTCCCAGGCTCCTCCCACCCCATTGCTCATGAGTGACTCCTCCGGTGCTTCGACCAAATGCTTCCAGTCAGCTGTCTAAGCATCACACCCCTCTGCCGCAATGGCCACAGCAGTCCATCCGGTAGACTGCGGAGTACGGAGCAGCAGTTGGCTAAACGGATTCTGAAAGCCAAGCAAGCTAGCCCCGCCAGCTCCCAAATTTCTGGAGGATGTAGTGGAGGGGAACTACAATCTTGAGAACTGGACAATCCTGAACAAGGAGAAAGAGGATAAAAAGAAACCCCCGACGAGAGTGCTCGGGACGCAGTGATCTGAACCGAACGACGTTCCGCAGCGCTCTCATCCCGTAGGACCGCAAAGTTGGCCGACGCTGACGATTTTTCAGTCCCCGGGCGCTCATCGGTTTGTCCGCCGCGCGCTCTTACGCAGCGAAGTGAACCGGGTCTCCCCCAAACCACTCTGTGGTCAGCACACAGGGAAGAGCCGATCATTCATCAGACAAACCAGCTCAGCAAGGGAGCTTTCAGACCCACTACCACATAAATTTTATTCTCTGTATCGCGTACATGACAATAAACTAAAGGCCATTTACTTAATTTGCGAGGACAAGGGTTTGACAAAGTACAATTCCAGCAGAAAGCCAGGGCAGACTCCAGTGCAGGGAGTGAGCGTGTGGTCTTTTATCACATTTCTGTTCTGGGAAAGCTGGCAGCACACGTGCGGAGGGACTATACGGGAAACGTAAATGGCCACTACTTAAGGGCTGTGAGTCCTGCACTGTGCTGGTATTTTCACCCTCCAATGGTGAAGCGTCTTTACTGAGAGAGCCGCTCAGTCAGTCAGTTAAACATGGAATGAGGGAGACGTCTCCAGGGCTGCTTCCCCTCGCCTGCCACAACCAGTAAGATGCAGCCGACGCCGCCTGCGGTTTAACACAGAACCACTGCTAGGTTCAGTGTGTTTGATCGAATACAGACAGAGGGAGAGGGCGAGAGAGAAAGAGAGAGGACAGAGAGAAAGTGCAAGAGAGGGAGAGAGAGAAAGAGAAAGGCAGAGAAGGAGAGTGAGAAAAAGTAAGAGAAAGAGAAAGAGAAAGGGAGAAAAGGAGAGAGTGAGAAAGAATGAGAGAGAGAGTGAGTAAGCACTGTCAGCAGAGAATACAACACAACACATGACTCCAACAAGCTTCCCACCCCCAATATGGGAGCCCTCACCTCCCGTGTCTGGATCATGGAAATTGGGATCGAGCCCCTTCTCCAGCGACTTTGCCACTTTTTCAACGTTGCTCTGCTGGACATGCTCCATAAGCTTCTTCAAGTTAGCCTGAGGGACAGAAAGAGAGAAAGAGAGCGAGCCGTGAAGAGAGAATACAGCGCCCAAATGCAAATGTACCGATCAATAATTCAGGAGGAAACTGAGTCGGAGGTGGTGCCAACGCTACTCACACACTATTCAAATCAAGTACAGAGCTTGAACACAGAATATGGCCAAAAGGGAGGCTGACATGCCACGCGGTCCAAAATGCACTAGTGCAGGGGGAGGCAACCCTGATCCTGCAGTGCTGGAGACAGTCCTGGTTTTTGCACCATCCAAACCTATAACTACATAACTGGATTCATTTTAATTAATCAGGTTTAATGAGTGCAGGTGATCATCTGCTGGAGGCACTCAGCGTTTCACCATTCAGAAAATTCAGACTCAGACATTTAATCATCCATCAAACTCTTGTGATCAAGCTCAGATGGGGGAAAAAGAACAGAAATGTCACCGGCACTCAAGGACCAGGGTTGCCTACCCCTCCGCTAGTGCCAATACTGGCTGGCAGTAGTATTGCAGTCCTCTTGTGTAACAACTGTGCAACTCAACTGGTGGAGCGAAGGACGTGCCTGCTAGTCTGCCGCTCTCCGAAATTGAAAAAGAACACTGCTGTGATGAGACAGACGTAAAATCAAGAG
Source organism: Synaphobranchus kaupii (assembly GCA_029718625.1). Classification (NCBI taxonomy): domain Eukaryota; kingdom Metazoa; phylum Chordata; class Actinopteri; order Anguilliformes; family Synaphobranchidae; genus Synaphobranchus; species Synaphobranchus kaupii. The sequence continues at coordinate 82,100,881 of CM056376.1, read as the reverse complement.
TAGACATTCCAAATCTGGAGCAAAATAAACAAATATGGGTATGCAGGGGTTCGGAATAAATATTACACTCATTAGAAATGTATCCGGTATTCTGCATAAGTGATGAGATCAGAATATGAATCCGAACCCAAGAGGGGCCATAACACAGCAGTTGGTTCCGCTCTTTCTAAACCATTAATGTCTGCTGCAAACAGCCCATCTGATCAAATCAAGAACTCAGCTGGTTGGATCAGTCAGCATCAATTTCATGCATGCGCCCAAACAATTGAAAACATTTCAATTTCACAAGGAATTTAAGATTTGCTTGGTGTTCTAGCCCAATCATTATTGTCTCTTCTGGAATAAAATCGGTCTGGGAAAATGCCATTGCAATGGACTTGAAACCAGAAGCTCTAACCTACACACTCCACCATATGAGAGATATTTGAAGACACACTAAAAATACAGACATATTTCTCCATTTTATGTACTGAGGTCCTCTCTCTTCCTGACTGTCTTCATTAAGAGCATTACTGTGGATGGTTATGTGTACCAAAACGCGTTTGCTCAAGTGCATGTGTAAGTGTGAGTGCATGGGGATGTGTCTGTATACGTCAGCTATGGGGTGCGAAGGTGTTTCCTGACAGTATTCAAAATAATGTGTAAGCCGCCTACATCCAGAGCAACTTACACAGGCTACATATTTTCATGCTGTTTTTTTCCTATTTATACAGCTAGATATCAACAGAAGAGACTAAGGTAAAGAACCTAGATCAGTGGTACAACAAGAGTGTCACCCCTGGAACTCTTATCTTCCTTGTTAAGCATAGTACCCTTACTACTATACTACACTGCTGCCCTCTTGGGCTTGTATATTGAAATCAGTATTGTGATAAGACGCCTGTCACCCGAGGAGCCTGCCAGAACTGGACGCCCATGAATCAGAAGGGAGCAGAGAAGAAATCACTCTGAGTAAGTGTGATAAGAATGTCTGCTAAACGCATGTAATGTAATTTATACCGTGGTCTGGGTGAATACTAGGGGTGTGCAGCGATGCCACTATCTGTATCTGTTCGACCATCAATCTTATCTGTATCTGTATACGGATTTTAAACCGGAAGTGGGCTGTGCTTCAACCGGAAGTGGTGTTACTAGGAAATGTGATATTTTCTCGTCTAAAATGTATTGCTATTGCAATTTATGAGTATTCACCCCCTTCACTGTCTTTTTTTTCTTTTCAAAACCTTTTATAAGAACTATATTATTATTTATCTATTGTTCTGTTTAAGGTTGTTTTTGTTAACTTATTTGAACCCCCCACCCCTTAAATGGGGGACACTGCACAATAATTTTGGATAAGAACTGGAAACAATCTGAGGTACAATATATAATCAACTCAGAATGAAAAGGTAGTTTTATAAAAACATTAAACCATTCCATTATACATTTGAATGGAAACTACTTCCACAATAACAGCCCTTTCTGCCTGTTGTGATTTTACATAGTGATTCTATATGAACTTGGATACATAAATTATTATGTATAGTAATATTATCATTATTATTATTATTATTATACTTTATAAAATTCAAGGAGAAGACTCAAGGATTATAGCCTAATGATTTATTGAGAAAACCACTCTAAATGAAAAAAGTAAAATGGACAGTCCAACAAGATGCATTTCTTAGCTAGCAGTAACACAAAGTTCTAGAACACCTGAAAAGCTTTCAATTCAAGAAAATTAAAATCTGGATACGGCTGCATTTCAAAAGCTTTTAATATGCTTTTAGTATTCCATTCATGGGCCGCGGAACGGTAGGGGCCACCCGTGCCATGGCCCGACTTACTTTTGGAGGATTGACGTCACACCAGCTAGCTAGACAGCACGCAAAAGCACTAATCAGTCCAACACTAGAGCGTCTTGAGACTCTCGAAACACTAAAATATCTTTGCTGTAATGCTAGTGATGTAATTACGTAAAACAGCACGTTATGCTTCGATTGACCAATCGCTGCATGTTACATTGCTACGCGCGCATAACTGCTAGTGAGACAAGCTAGCAAAGAAAATTGCAGAGCGCCATCAGAATTCTAAAACGAAATGAAATGAAACGCAACAAACCAATTACATTACGAACGATTTCACCTTTGATCGCTTGCGTTCACAGTTACAAATGTTGCCAGACACTGTTAAAGAGGCAAACAAACCCGCAACTGTAACAACAGTGAGATCGGTCTCCGACGCAATGAATGCGGTCCCTGTGTCAAAAATGTTACTTTGTGAAGTACACAAACTCCTTAAACTGTATTTCACAATACCCGTAACTACAGCAACAGCAGAGAGAAGCTTTTCTGCACTTCGACGTGTCAAAACTTACCTTCGGTCTACAATGACACAGAGGAGACTGAATGACCTACTGGGCGCCCACACCCACAGAGAGATCCTCGCACGAACAGACATTAAGGCGATTGCAGCGGACTTTGCAAAGCAAAATGATCGACGCAGGCAATTCTTTGGGAAGTATGGAGACTAATAAGGACTGAACATAGGCCTACACTAAGAGCAGCCACAGAAGACAGTGTTTATTTTATTCCATTTTTTTTTTATTTCAATGAAATATCCTGCAAAATGGTCAGCAGACATTCGAGAAGTTTGAGTATTAATAATAAGGAAGGACTGACGAACATTGCCAAATTGATTTTCAGCTGCAGCCACAAAAGTGAGTGTTATGCGTTTATATTTCTTAAATAAAAAGTTATCTATATTTGCAAATGTAAGTGTATACTGTGTTTCATTCATTCAGTTAGCGCACGTAGCCTGCGTTTTTTGTTTAGGGGGCGCGGGTGCGCGTAGGTTTTTTTTTTAGTTGTGACGATGATGTTTGGCCCGACCTACCACAAATGTGTTCCGCGGCCCATGATTCCATTGGTTAAACCGATCACGCGACAAGCGTAGTTAAAAAATTGTTTCTGCAGTGTAAAACATCACATTTTCGTTTTATTAATTGCGTTGCACGTTTGGGCTCACGGAAAGAATGGCGAGATTGACTGAATTGATTAAGGGCCGTTCACACAGCGGACGGTAGACGGCAGGACAAAACCGGATGTCATTCTTTTCAATGAGACAACGATGGCAAAACCGCCGACGGCAGGACGAACTTGCCGTCGGAATAAAAATTATTTTTATTTTTGCCGTCTACCGCTGCAGTAGGGTCACGTGCCGATGGAACGGAAGTGGTACGTTTCAAAATGGATGAGAAATTCGTGCAACTTCGTGGTAGAGAACGAGAGAGGTGGGAGGAAATATCAAACCAAAAAGTTTTAAAAATACAGAGATCTTGACAAAAAGGCTGCAGCATGGAGTGTTGTAAGCACTGACGTGCAGATTCCAGGTACACATTATTATTGGCTTTATTTTCAGAAGCTTTTCTGTGTATGATTTGAGGTGTAACTAACTAGCTAGCGAAGCTACCTAAACTAGCTGACATTATTATACATAAACACACACCGCCCATTTATGAAGACACAGACTGAAACAACGCAGTAATACACATGCACAATGTATAAATACACTTTCGGTCACAGTCCATTTTGCAAAGGCGCCCTTTGGTACACCGGTAATCTGTTTCGCACGGACCGTAAATATGGCAACGGATATAAACAGTGCGTTACCGTGACGGACATTTCTGTACCGTCCTGCCGTTGTACCGTCTACCGTCCTGCCGTCTACCGCCCGCTGTGTGAACGCCGCATTACGCCCGTTTCACATCGGGCGCGCAAGAGCGCCATCTTGCGCTATGGTCAGCGCAAGCAGAGAGCAAACCTACTTTCACATCGGGCGCGCAAGAGCGCCATCTTGCCGCTATGGTCAGCGCAAGCAGAGAGCGAAGCGGCAAAAACAATACATATCCGTATCCGGGACGGGTATTTTAAAAGCGACTTTATACCAGTCATTCTTCCTCTACACATACAAGCACAAAATCCGGTTATTATTTACATGTGATTTAATTTCATTCAGTATTGCTCACAACATTAACGTGATCCACATTGAACCAGGAGAGCTGGTCACTCGTTTTCAGGGTCTCTGCTCTTCTCCACTTTTTCTAATTGCTTTCGAACGTGAAATGTATACCGTTCTAAACAAACAAAAAACACTTATCTGCTGACCGTAATATAGAATGCCATCCTGGCTATCGATAGTTAACGTAGCGAGCTAGCGCAGCCTGGTAATAATCTGGTAGATATCAATGTAGTAGTGCTTATTTGTTACAAACCTGGTAGCCCCAACTGAAAACTTATGTTTCGCCATGCACAGTTTTTTTTTATTTGTATCACGGTAGTCCCGCAAGTTCGACTGATATATCACTGGGAATTCGGTCACGCACGTAATCAATCTCTCGTCCATTTTGCATTCGCGAAGTTGGTCCGTTCAGTACAGCCCTTTCTCTAGCTATTGGCTGCGCTTTGAAAGGTCAGCGACTGGAGGGGTCAAAGTTGAATTTGGTTGAACTTTGAGCGCAGCGCAGGCAGTGGATCTTGCGCTGCGCTTACCGCTGACCAGAGCGCAAAGCGGAAAACGACTCTCCATTGATGTCAACGGCACTTGCCGCCTATGCGCGGCCAATGTGAAACAGTACGAGGCAATGCGGAGGCAGAACGGACGGTCGGTACAGTTTAAAAATACAAACAACACAACTAGCATAAATGCATTAATGATTTTGATAGCCAGTAAGTGACATTTCAAAACGGGACATAAGCTACTGATTCTAGCTGTTCCTTTTGTTCCTTTCTTTTAAAAGGTGTTTTTACATTCTGAAAAAGTGGCGAGATTAAGCGCAGCTAAATTAAAGCTAGCAGCATTAAAGGGTTAGTATCGTTTGCATGCAAGATGTTGAGATTTTTCATTTAACGTTTTGTTTCTTTTTCTTTTGCTCTCACAAGATTGACGTAGGCCTAAAAACAAGGCACATTGTACGATTATAACTAGCAAGTTAAAGATATAGGTTGAGTAGATATCCTAATTTCAGGGACTGCCGATTGAGTCACATGGCCCATGTCGAACGGCTCCATCCCTAATTATCTACTTTAATGTTTTAATAAACAAATAAACAATCCAATGCTCAATTCTATAAAGTTCAAAAGAGGCATACATACAGGTGTGTACTGAATCAAAGATTTCCCTGCTGCAATTAAATAATTTCCCGCATCCGAATATGAACTGGCAACTGGGATAGGAAAAAATAAGTTTCCAACCCACTATCCGTGCACTTCCGGATTTCGGCTTCGGCATCGGGCACACCCCTAGTGAATGCTCGATTCTGATCGGCTGGAAGGCGCGTTGAAATCTAACGCCCAAGTAGCTCGATTAAACTTTTATCACCGTTCTATACATTCATACGCTGCCTGGCCAGCTAACCAACCTAGGTAACCATAGCAACATACTGCAATAGTAAGCCAAGTAAACGACTTTGTACAAATTTGTAACAAACTAACGATTAACAGTCAAAAAACACACACAAAAAAATATTATTTTCACATTTCTTTCCATTTATTTGGCGAATGGGACGGAGAAGAGGCGAAATAAAGAGAAGATAAGAGAGAAACCAAACGAAAAATGACAACTGAAGTAGTGCCAGCAAAAAAGTTAATACTTTCAGTGCGAATTTCCCCAAAATATTAATGACCCCTCCATATATTTTAATCTTTTGCAAATGAAGTTGGTATCGGGGCAAAAATTCACTCCAAGGTGTGCGTTAAAGGTGGTTCTTCGGCTCCGCGCCGTGCGTAAAACCCTTTGAAGCACACCTCGTTGTGGAATATTTATACCGTAATCCACAAATGACTACGCGGAGCAAAAAAAAGTAGCGACAAGGGGCCTGTATTTTGGACGAGAACGTGTGCTGGACATTGCAGAGAATGCACATGCCTATAAAATATGTTGGGCATTCCAAACCGGGAGAAAAACAAAAAAATAATTTTGGGATTTAAAAAAACAGAAAGGCGCACGCATATCAGCCGCAATGATAATGCTCGTCTGATAACGGCAGAGTAAGAACTCCAACGCGTTACATAATCCCCGCAGATTCCACTGTGGGCTCCAATCTGAGTGGGTGTCGGTACGCGCTGGAGAAGATGAGGCGCCCACGCAATCGAAGCCTCGTGTTTTCCAGCTCGTGAGGGCATTTCCAGGAGCGCAGGGAAATTCACGGCGTCTCGCGCAGATGCTGAACCCGACGTGATGTTAAGCTTTTAAGCCTCATGGACGTGTGAGCATTTGTGTCTGTTCAAACTGTTTTAAAACGGCTTTGCTGTCCTTGCAACACCATGAAATGGCACCCTGGATCACCTGCAATAGATAGCTGTGCCAATGCATTAATGGAACCACTGGCATTGACATTAGCTTTGCTAAATCTAAATCTAAATTCACAATCTACATGCACTTGCAGAACAGAGACCTTTCAGTTGAAAGCACAAATATTGACAGTGAGACGACTGCAGTGCCAGCATCACCTGTGCTATAGCAATACTAGCCACTGTAGTCACAAGCTCCTCCAACACTATTGCTACTGTTAAAAAACATTTATTTATAGCCAAGCACAGTGCTAATGAGACTAGTGATGGGTAATTTAGCAATTATCCACATTCAGAATGATTTGAAAAATTTACAGGGGGTCAAATATCGATTTGTTGCGTTTTTTCCTTGTTTATCACACAGTTGATATAGTAAGAGAGATCTATGGATTTTTATATTCCTCTGTTTTCATAGTACAGTAGTTACATAACTTCTATGCACGCACACACACCGATGTGAGAAACCTTCACAGATCATGTGTGGTCTAGCGCAACACGAGAGACAGCAGAAAAGCACAAAGCACTCACCATGTGCGCCGTTATTTCATCACCCATCCCCGAAACCACTCCTCTTTCATCCCTCGATTCATCCCCGTTTTCCCACCGAAGACAGCCGCGGCGGTCAGCATCCAGGAGCCCGATCGCACACGTTCGCGTTTGCCCTCGCGCCCGCGCCCAATGGATGCGCACCGGCCCTGATTACCCCCTCGCGCCAGCCCCCCGACCGAACGGCAGAAATTCATCCGAGCGCTCTGAAACCTGCCAAGCCGTTGTTATGGTGATGGAATACAAAGGGAAAGCTGCCTGCCGTGTGTGTGTGTAGGATGAGCATCGAGGAAGCAGGTGGGATAAAGAGCCAGGAGAGACGGCAGGATAACGGCTCTCCGCAATCGCCCCGCTCTGAGATCCGCTGCGACCCGCCTGCGCTTTGAAACGGCTTTCGTTCAGCAGCGATTAAAGTAACGGCATCTGCATTTTTTTTCCCGCTTGGTGTTGAAAAAGAGATTTTGATTTTTTCCTTCGTGCGAGTAGCTTTTGTGCTTTTCAGTGACAACAAAGACTTTCTGCTCCTGGGGTTACAAACACAGGTTCAGTGGGGGCACAACTATGAGAATAAAAGTAAACACAAGGGACCCTGTTAGCAATATTGGGATAGCAGGTATGCCATCTGCCAAGTTACAGCATTGTGGGGCATGTCCCATAACTTTACAGCACAGAGTTTGGCACTTTTCAGGGTTTCCCACAGAAATAACCACAATGACCACAGAATTTCAGCCCTTAAGAACATGACCTCATGCAAACAAACAGAATTTAGATTTTGGGTTTATGCCTATAAATGACAACTAAGGAGTACCTCATGGGACAGTCCTGTAATATATACTCTGTATGACTTTTTCTGTTAAAGCTGTGGGTTAAGTTGCTGTCAAAACACATCACAGCCCTTTGTGTGACTGCCGTGCCATTTGACATCATCCACACACTGTACAACAACTCTTGTCCATCAACTGCAATGCATTACAGCTCCAATTAAAAAATATAAAATCACAATTTAAAGCAGATGTGACAGGTCAATGTCGACACTGCACACAAAGCCCATCACTGTGTTCAAGCTCTAATGCCTTTGAACAGCGACAGCATGGTTGTAATATGATTTCAAGGCTTGCTCTAGCGCGCATTCAACTAATATGGGAAGTAGGAGGAAAACCCATAGCATGGCTTTCTTCAGACTCATCTAATAGTAAATGGCATTGCTGTGTTCTGGGGGTAGGTTTAGTTTAGTCATAGCTCAGCTCAGCATTTAGCGGAGTTGAAAAGGTAGCGAGATTAATGCCTAGTGAGAGAACTGGACTAACAAAATGGTCACAGCCTCAAATCCCAGGTCGGGAACTTATATTTCTACCATTTATACGGATACTGACTGCCTGAGTTGTACTACTACTACTACTACCACTGCTACTACTACTACTGAATCTTTCTGCTACTACTACTGAGATTTTCTAATAATAATAATAAAAATATCTCACTTTTCAGGATCTCAAAAGTACTTTCCAGAGAGGGTGGGGTAACTCGGGTAGCAGCGATGTGCACTGACCATACACATAGGTTTGGACACCCCCAATATTTTCAATTTAATTAATTGCGAGATCAGCTAGTATGCTTGTGAGTCTTGATGTTTGACTACGTGAGACTAGCTGGTCCAGCAGTGAGTCTGAACTCAAAATGAAACCTACACCTATGGCACTGACAACTGTAAAAGGGGTCACCTTTTTGGAGAGGGCCTGCCAATCAATTTGAAAATGTCCCTGAATAGCTATGCCCTTATATATTGTTGGAGGTTGTAAATAGATGGAGTCTTAGTATACAGCCATGAGGAAAGAGCATCAGGAAAGAGACTGGATGCAATGGAAGACCTCTCATTGACTACGGTTACACAGTCGTATTCTGATATTATTCCAAATAAGACAAGACAATGAGTACCCAGGTGAAAAAGTAGTATACTTTAGTACTATAAAAATATAATTTAAGTATACAAAAGTTATTACAAGTATACTTTTCCTTTTTGTCCTTAACCCTTTCATGCATGTAGTCCACTATAGTGGACAGGCTTTTCAAAGTCTATTTTAACATAGTCAAAAACATTTGTGATCTCCAAAAAATATCAGAGCAGATTCCTTGCACCTTTGCTTAAATTTTGATATGCTCCATCTGGTTACATTTTATTGGCTTTTCTAGTTTTGATACAGTGAAGGTCAAAATGGCAGGTGGAGGTGGAAACATACAAACTCCCTCTGGTGTAGCTGTTAAAAGCTTCTATTCCTAGAGAACAGAGCATGTTAAAAACTATATATCCTTATTAGGGAAGATGCAAGGAGCAGAATTAGTTATATTTGTAACAAAAAATTACCGTAGTTCTTGTATTGTATACAAAAAATGTTCTGTCCACTGAAGTGGACATCATGCATTAAGAGTTGTAATCTAGTTCTAATCTATTTAAATCTAGATTTAAAATGCACCTTTATGATCAGGCTTATAATGAGCTGTAGTCCGGAGACAGAACCAGAGAAGCCTTTAGCCATAGAGTAATGTGGGGTGGCATCCTTTCCTTACTGTCACCTGTCAACAGCTGTGACCCCATCTTCCTGGGCTGGCTCTTGATAGGTGGGTAGGATTGTTTTCCCTCTCATGACTGGATGGTTTCTCAAACTCTGTCTTCATAGCTATGCAGCCATAGATTACTCCTGGCGGGAGCACTTGTTCTACATAGCAAACTATTAGTAAGCTTTATTAAAGTGTACTTTATGGTCACTTAATTTGAAGTGTTTTTAGTGTACTTACAACAAGTGCACTTTATTATAAGTATATTTCACGTTGTACTGTAATGTACTTCAAAAAAATCTGAAATATGTTTAGTGGTAATTTATTGTACTTATAAAAAGTGTACACACTATTAGTGAGCTTTATAAAAGTGTACTTTAAATTCACTTCATTAGAAGTGTTTTTCAGGACATTTAAAAAAAGTGCACTTTATTCTAAGTATATTTCAAGTTGTATTGTAGTGTACTGCAAAAAAGTATACTAAATCAGAAAGACTTGGAATTGGTATTTGGTGTCTTTTCTTATAGGCCTACTGATAAAAAGTGCACTTTATTTCAATTCTGGTAAGCTATAATAATAGCACACTTGTTGAAAATATACTTTAATATAAGGTTTTATAAGTGTACTTCATCATACGTTTTGAAAGTACGTACTCGTAGTGGTCTTTTATTATACTTATAGAAATTGTGCTTTATTTGCATCCCTGGAAAGCATGTTATTAGTATACTTCCTGAAAGTCTACTTTAAGTTCACTTAACTGAAAGTGTATTGCAGTGTACTTACAAAAAGCGCACTTAATTCTGAGTATATTGGAAGTTGTACTTTAGTGTACTTCAAATAAGTATACAAAATCTGAAGTATTTATTTTGGTATTTTAGTATACTTTTAAAAAGTGTTCTTTATTTTCATCCTCGGATAGCCTACTATTAGCACACTTTATGAAAGTGTACTTTAATGTCACTTAACTAAAATTGTATTTAAGTATAGTAATACAAAGTGCATTTTATTTCAAACCTGGTAAGTTATACTAATATGAAGCTTGAGTTATAAATTTTTCCCAAACACTGTGTGACACAGTGAATGTTATTTTATTAAGAATTCCGGGCTAGCGAATAAAATTTACTGAACGGTTTTGACATGTAAGGATTACACTCCGGCACAGTAGGTGGCGGTATGCACCTTAAAGTTGGTTTACGATTTGCCATGAAACCTAAAAAGGAAGAAGAATAAGAAGGAAGTCATTCAGGAAGTCAGTTTTTTTTAATAGAAAGTCTGTTTCTGCTCATAGTGCACATAGTGGGTTCATTCCAATCGCTTATTTTTACTCCTTGCATCCTTTCCTCACGTCCTTTCCTCGCTCCTTAGCTCCACCCAAAGGAGGACGCGAGGAAAGGATACAAGGATCAGATATGAGGATGGAGGAAACGAGGCACCATGCATAAAGCAAATGGAAATTTGCTATAATAGACGGATTCTCTCAGATCCAGCAGAACCATGCTACGAGCCGCTGAGAGAAAGTGGAGGAAATCCAGATCCCCAGATGACCTGGCCTCCTACCACACTCTGCTGGCAGCCTTCACAGCTGCAACCACATCAGCTAAAACTTCATTTTTCCAGTCAAAAATTGATACATGTCTATCTAACCCACGTAAACTCTTTTCCACCTTCTCCTCCCTGCTCACCCCCCCTCCACCCCCTTCACCCTCCTCCCTCTCTGCAGATGACTTCCTGACCCACTTTGAGGGGAAGGTGGCTGCGATCCGGAACTCCTTCACGCATCCGGTGACACCCCACATCCCCCATACTGAACCCATCGCTACACTGTCGTCCTTCAAGACTCTGAAGGACTCCGATGTGCTCGAGCTGGTGACGCGCCAGCGCGCAACCACCTGTCCACTAGACCCCATACCTTCAGCAGTCCTCCAGTCTATATCTGCTGAGCTCCTTCCATATCTGTCCTCCGTTATTAACACCTCCCTAATCTGTGGCCATGTTCCTGCTGCCTTTAAAACTGCCCGTGTAACCCCACTCCTTAAAAAACCTAGCTTAGATCCCGCTGATGTCAGGAACTACCGTCCTGTATCTCTCTTGCCCTTCCTGTCCAAAACAATTGAACATGCTGTCCTTAACCAACTGTCTGTTTTTCTCCACCAGAACAACCTGCTTGACCCGCATCAGTCTGGCTTCAGAACCGGCCATTCCACCGAAACTGCTCTCCTGGCTGTGACTGAGGCACTCGCCACTGCTAGAGCCTCCTCCCTCTCCTCTGTTCTGATTCTCCTTGACCTGTCTGCGGCATTCGACACGGTCAACCACAAACTCCTGATCTCCACACTCGCTGAGATGGGCATTTCTGGAACTGCCCTCTCTTGGTTTGTATCGTATCTCACTGATAGATCCTACCAAGTCTCCTGGAAGGGTTCCGTCTCTGCTCCCCGTCCCCTGTCTACAGGAGTCCCGCAGGGATCTGTACTGGGTCCTCTGCTGTTCTCTATGTATACTAAGTCTCTTGGCTCAGTAATCCATTCACATGGCTTCTCATACCATAGCTATGCTGACGATACTCAACTCTTCCTCTCTTTCCCTCCCTCTACCCCACAGGTTAAGGAGAGGATATCTGCTTGTCTGACTGACATCTCTGAGTGGATGGCTACCCATCACCTGAAGCTCAACCTTGACAAGACAGAGCTCCTCTTCATGCCGTACAAGACCTCCCCACTACATGACCTCTCCATCACCGTTGATGGGACCGTGGTGGCTGCCTCCCGCTCTGCAAGGAACCTGGGGGTGGTCCTGGACGACCGGCTGGACTTCAAAGAGCACATCAGGGCGACGGCATGGTCCTGCAGGTTCCTCCTGTACAACATCAGGAGGATTCGACCGTACCTGACCACCTACTCCACCCAGCTTCTTGTCCAGACCATGGTCACCTCACGCCTGGACTACTGCAACTCCCTGCTCGCAAGCCTACCGGCCTGCGCCATTCTGCCTCTTCAACTCATCCAGAATGCAGCTGCCCGGCTTGTGTTCAACCTCCCGAAATTTTCCCACGTAACCCCCCTGCTGAGGTCTCTCCACTGGCTGCCAGTTGCAGCCAGGATCAGGTTCAAAGTTCTGACCCTGGCCTACACTGCAGCCAATAGGACAGGCCCCGTCTACCTGCAGGACTTAATCCAGAACTATGTTCCTGCTCGACCACTTCGCTCTTCTACAGCAGGGCGACTGGCACTTCCCCCCCTCCGTGTCAAAGGCTCTCGCTTGTCCCGACTGCGGAGTTTTTCCACATTAGCACCTCAGTGGTGGAATGAACTTCCCATTCCCCTACGTTCTACTCCAACCCTGCCTGCATTCCGTCGAGGCCTGAAGACACACCTCTTCAGACTCCACCTTGACTGATATCCTCACCTAGGAATATCAGTTCCCTGTTCCCTGTGTTTTCCTGTCTGTTTATTATAGTTTATAATAGTATTTGGAATGTTTTATCATAGTATAGTTTATAATAGTATTTGGAATGGTTTATAATAGCATAGTTTATAATAGTATTTGGAATGGTTTATAATAGTATAGTTTATAATAGTATTTGGAATGGAAGTGTGGTGTTGCTGATTTGCCTACAGCTTACTGTGAACTACAGTCAACGTTCATTGCTAGGGATAGCTGCTACATTATGCAAAGGATGTGCTTTGCCTCGTCTGTTCTGTAATAATGATGATGTCTCTGTACGCACTTACTGTACGTCGCTTTGGATAAAAGCGTCTGCTAAATAAATGTAATGTAATGTAATGTAATGTAATGTCCTTGCTCAATCAAGCGTCAACGTCATATTATGCTCACATGCTTAACTATAATGCTTTTTAGCTTATTTTTCGTTTATTAGTTTTTGTTAGTTATAAAGAATGAGTGTCATTATGGATTAGCACTTTATAATAAATGCAAAAGAACGGTAAAATTGCATTTGTGTGAGGGTGTGCCTGCGACATGGCAGATGGATATTTTATACACGTCACGCGTTCCGAGAAAAGGCTTCCGCAAAGGCTACACTTGTGTGTCCTCACTGAAGCATCCTCCGGGAGCCTCCTCGTTCCCCACTCCTCACTCCTCCGAGGAGCATTTAGCAGTTGGAATGTCCAACTGCTAAATGCTTTAAGGAATGTCCTTAACGATGGCGAACCTCGATCGATTTCCAGGTCAGGCGAGGACCGAGGAGAAGAGGACGGATAAAATAAGCGATTGGAATCCACCTAGTGTGTGGGATTTCCATAATATCCGTCGCCATCCTTGTCTTTATACTTTTACTAACACAATGCCTGTAAGGACATTCGTTTTTAACCTTTATATCTTCATATATTGACCATTATTTGGATATTGTGAGAGACATACCCTGATTTGAGGGGTGTTATTTACCTTGTAATCAGAGTCCCTTGTTTCTGGCCAACTCAAGGATCCCAGTCTCCAAGAGGTTGATTAGAGTGTACAGGTTAAGGTTGATAGCCATAATTTTAACACAAAACAATACCAGCGGTTGACACCCACAGCACAACACTTCTTGGAAGAATTACCAGGATGCCGTCCTTTTGCATTGACCAAAGAATGTAAATGGTATATTCAGCTAACCATGTATACAGGAAGAAAGTTAATCTTTTCATGTAAAGGGCATAATCCGAATATTAACATAACCAGAAAATGGATTGTTATTTGGAATATGGTGTGCATGTGCAGTTGAAGTCGGAAGTTTACATACACTTAGGTTGAAGTCATTAAAACTCATTTTTAATCACTCCACAGATTTCACGTTAGCAAACTATAGTGTTGGCAAGTCAGTTAGGACATCTACTTTGTGCATGACACAAGTAATTTTTCCAACAATTGTTTACAGACAGATTATTTCACTTTTAATTCACTATATCACAATTCCAGTGGGTCAAAAGTTTACATACACAATGTTGACTGTGCCTTTACATTTTTTATATTTGGTTGCATATCCTTTGCATGCCATGACTTCCTGATGTCTGTGACCCAACAACATCAAAAGACTCTTGAAATCTTATTTTCTGGTACTCTTACAAGTGATACTATAACGTGTCTGCAATTGAATGGATCTCTATGGGAATTGGGGGGTGGGACTAGATTTAGCTGTAAATTACATTGGAACAGTATGGAACACATGGTTGGCTAAATGGCTGTAAGTCATCAAGGGTCTGACCTAACAAACAAGCCTTAAATCATCACTCTGCTGCCAGAAATACAGTAAATATGGATGGATAACTTGAAGCGTTTCTTCTCCTGACTTATTTTTCCATAGAGTTCATAGAGTTTCCAAGTGATCCATCCATATCTACTCCATGTCTGGCAACAGAGTGATGGTTTGAGGCTTGTTTGATACCTCAGATCCTTGATGACTTACAGCCATTTTACCAATCATGTATTCCATACTGTTCCAGCATAATTTACAGCTAAATCTAGTCCCACCCCCCAATTCCCATAGAGATCCATTCAAATGCAGAGACGTTATAGTATCGAGTACCACAAAGTAAGATATCAAGAGCCTTTTGATGTTGTTGGGTCACAGACATCAGGAAGTCATG
This sequence comes from Synaphobranchus kaupii, assembly GCA_029718625.1. Classification (NCBI taxonomy): domain Eukaryota; kingdom Metazoa; phylum Chordata; class Actinopteri; order Anguilliformes; family Synaphobranchidae; genus Synaphobranchus; species Synaphobranchus kaupii. The sequence goes on along the minus strand of CM056376.1, from coordinate 82,085,871 downwards.
GCATGCAAAGGATATGTGACCAAATATAAAAAATGTAAAGGCACAGTCAACTTAGTGTATGTAAACTTCTGACCCACTGGAATTGCGATATAGTGAATTAAAAGTGAAATAATCTGTCTGTAAACAATTGTTGGAAAAATGACTTGTGTCATGCACAGAGTAGATGTCCTAACTGACTTGCCAACACTATAGTTTGCTAACGTGAAATCTGTGGAGTGCTTAAACATTAGTTTTAATGACTTCAACCCAAGTGTATGTAAACTTCCGACTTCAACTGTAAACGTGGTGATTGTGTCCTTTGCTGCGAGATCATTTGGAGTGGACGGAAGCCTACTGGAAATAATCTCAAGTGTGGTGCACTCACAGAGATACAAAATGCCAGATGACCTCTGTGGCCTCCCATAAAGGAGTGAATACCTGTTACGGCACTTAAACCCTACTTCATTATTCCATGCCATTTATTTGGGTATTGTCCAAATGGCATCTACTGAGTTTTATTACCTGGATCAATCACTGTCTGTTAGGAAGCAATGTCAAAACCCATCCATGCATGTATGTATGCATTGTGTAGTACAAGCTAATTATCATACAGATTGGTTTTAAATTGAGGATGCAGGGCTAGGGTCTTGTTATGACACACTTGTTTATTGGACATGTTAAGGACATGTGTCTTTGGGCGCCATATTTCAAGATCGGATTCGGCCTTGAGAATTGCCGAGAATTGAACGTGGCAAAGTTCTTGTTGAGACGCCAAGCAGCAAAACTTGGCTCACAGCTACACGCCACTGAGAATGGCCCAGAAGCCATTTCATGTGCTGTCTCTGCAAGAGTAATCGAATGTAATATAACTATTGTGTCAGAATGTTAACCTATTTTTTTTAATTAATCGCAGAACATTGCAATATAAGCAGCCAGTTTTAAAAGCTTCATTTTTAACCTTTTTAAAAATCTTAACTTTGTTGTACAGAATTACCACACTGCCGACTTGGACACAGCACAGATTGAAGTCCATTTGACTGCAGTGAAAGGAAGCAGCACTTGCCGCACCTCAACAGGTGCAGTGACCTCAGTGATGACCTCAGTGTCTGATGGCAAAACCTTACTACTGTACCCCACTTGTAGACAGACGTACAGAAAAATACATAGGGGTTGATTTACTAAGATCCCAAAAAAGGGGTGTTATTTTGCGGGCGACGAACTAAGAGTCATTATGTAAATTACTCCAGCCGCAAACAGCCATATTTAAATGAGAGGTTTTACGTGTTTGGAATGGTTAAACTGTGAAAAAGAAAACGGTGAAAAGACTGGCAGCAATGTTGCAGTTTTTATGGTATTTTTTTTACAGTGTAGGTATAGGCTACTGTTACACTGAAAAAGCTGGCAGTTTATTACGAACTGTTCCACTGGATGTCTCTTAGTTTCTGCCGGGAGTTAATGATCATAACTATGCTTACTAGCACAAAGCATATGGCGCCATAAGTATCACATAAAATCACATTTTCATTTGATCATGGGTTTTATTTTTTATAAAGTTTTGGAATTGTCATGGTTTCTAGCAGCCTCTGCTGTTTCTGCGTTCGGGTTTCCTTTTGGCATCGTTGGGACGCTCTATTTTTTCCGCCTCCATTCCGGTGTTGTGCCGAAATCAGACTCCCTGCCGGATTTTGACTCCCCTCGCGTGCACGCGCGTCCACTCTGCATTATGTTCTTTGCGACTTCTTCATTCTCCTTTCGCGATTGCCGACCAGTATCTTCGTTCTGTCGGAGGATAGATGGACCATTCTGTGTCACTGTCTGTAGCTATGTATAGTTCCGGACTGAAGCCTTGCTGGGATCTGACTCCCCCCCTGTAACTGACCCCCTGTTGGAGATATTAACAATTGCTTTTAAGGGTGTATAGTAGAGGTCCAGATGTGTCAATAGAGTGATTCTGGTGTTTGTGAAACACTGCAATCCTGAGATAAGGAGGGGGAGTCAGATTCTGGCAGCCGGACTGAAGCCTTGCCAGAATCTGACTCCCGCACTGTAACTGACCCCGTTGCAGATATAAGAAAATGCTTTGGAGGCTGCAAAGGTGACGCCTATGTGTGTCACCACAGAAGGTTTGGTGTCTGTCAAACATTGCAATGTAGAGATAAGGAGGGGGAGTCAGATTCTGGCAGCCCTGCCTCCAACTGACTCCCTGTGGGTAAACAATACAGTCCCAATTGTGTAAACAGGGTAATTTTGGTAGATGTTAAATATGTAAATATATCCTTACAATATTTACGTATTGTCGATATCTGCAAATATCCGAACATAGCCATATTTGAAAAAAGATTTATGGACATGGGGTAAAATCCCCTATGTTATAGCCTACTACCTCAGTGAAAAATAAATTCAATATAGCCTATCTGTGCCAAATGAAACACTATCTAAGAAGACACGGATGAACATTAACGACGTTTTAGAAAAGTATACTTTACATGCATTTTATCCGCTTTTAACGTCGGCAATTGATTCTTTAAAAGTATGCTTGTTAATTTACGTCAGAAAGCCACGGAAATCGAACATTTAAAATGAGAAAAAGAGTAACTATACGTAGCTACAGACAGTGACACAGAATGGTCCATCTATCCTCCGACAGAACGAAGATACCGGTCGGCAATCGCGAAAGGAGAATGAAGAAGTCGCAAAGAACGTAATGCAGAGTGGACGCGCGTGCACAAGAGGGGAGTCAAAATCCGGCAGGGAGTCTGATTTCGGCACAACACCTGTTTTCGTATTTTGCCCGACAATTATTCCCTACACCTGTTTTGCATTTCCTGCCGGCTATAAATACCTCAGGACTTCCACATTTCCGTACTTCGATATTGTCTCATGTTATGTTGATTACGAAGTCGGTAAGGTATCAGAAATTCGGTCGCTGCATTCTTGGTTTGTATAAATAGAGAACGCAGCAAGTCCGGTTACTGTTCATGATGTAGGCTATCCACAAATCCCCCCATTGTTACGCAGTCATTCAGAACATTCAGTCATGAATATTCCAAACACCCGTATGTGTCTTGCTACATTGACAGCCGTCATTTTATCGATTCCGTGGGCCACGTATAAACAGCACTGAGCAGAAAAATGCAAACGCAATGTTTCAATGTTTCGAGTCAGTGTGATATGGCAACACCATGATAGAAAGGCAGAGGGAGAAAATTTTAAACTTTGCATAAGCAGATTTCCGACATTCTCCCTGAGCATTCTTTTACGCATTATTTTACTCTTTTTTTTTATACATGTGGCCCCATGTCTTTTAATACCTGCTTTCCATTTGTACTAAAATGCACCTGCAAATACCTTTCTAAAACTTCCTTTCGGGTTTAGTAAATTACTTTACAAGTGCAAAGGAATCTATTTGCATGACCACCTCTCACTATTTCGTGAAATAAAGTAGGCGCCCATTTTTGCATATTCATTCAGGCTAACCCGCAAAAATGAGAAATGAAGGTATCGTTCCATTTTAGCACATGCAATCCTCTTTACACCTCGTTAGTTGATCACCTCGGACGTGTTTTTTTGGGTGGTAACACGTGTTTTTGTACATGCAAACCTTTAGTAAATATAGGTTATTCTCCACTTATGGGACTGATGTCCTCTGTCTAAAGAGGGGAAGGAAAATGCAGATGACCATCTGTTAGGGCCACTGAAAATATTCTGGGAACCCCTGATATCACATTATGTTACTTGCTTGGTGGAAGTCCGTAACCAGAACAAATTATAACTCACACAAATATAATGCGTTCATTTATGTGTTTTCACCTTTTTCTGGTCAATAATGAAGGACCACTTCTCGGCAAGTTCTTACTCAAAGTCTGGCTCTATTAAATGGGTCAGGACTGGTCATAACACAAAACAATAAAGTGTGATTACCCATGATCTCATGAACGGCAGATAGATCCATGCAGGAACTTTGCTTGAGGGGGGGAAATGTGCATGTTGCAGTCTGCAGCTGAGTTTAATTCACAACATGCCGAGGAAAAAAATCGAATTAGTTCCTCCTGATCAATATTTATTTACAACTACCAGTCAGCACCAATGTGACCGTGATGGCCGGCACCATGGCAACAGGCAAGCCCAGCAGAGACCCTATATTATTTTATAATAGCTCTGGCATGCATTGCCCATGTCTCAGACACAATCTAAACCACTATACTGGAGGGTAGCAGACGGAGGAAGAGTGGTTACCAGCCACACCATATTTGGGGACGTGAACAGTGAAGTGCAGACGATGAGCACAAAGGCAAGAATAACAAGTAGAGGCTGTTCACTGTATATTTCGGGGCGTTTTTCGTTCCTGTGACATCACGCTAAGCGAGTGACAGTTTTAAAAATACTGAGGAGGAAAAAAGTGAGGAGACGCCAAATGCATTTTTTAAACAGTAAAAAAAGCGAAGCACTCGCTAGCACTTAGTCATGCTCGCCATCGAAGCAAAATTAAGAAAGTTACACATATTCAGCAGCTTGAGGGCATAGAGACACCCAGACCGGTGGAACACGCCCTTCCTGACTCAGTGAGGCCAGTGATGGAGAAACAGAGCTCGGCTTAACCCGGATCGCTCTCAAGGAACTATTCATGTTCACCATCACGGAGAATGTGAGACTATAGCTTTATAGCCTCTGCTATAAAGCTCACTCCAGGTTCCTACAAAGAGCCACTCAAGCCACTCCTGTTCCTTCAATGCTGTCGGTGGGGTACAGGCATTTACTTACAACCAATGATTAATAACCTTACCCAACAGGCCCCCTTCGGTGGTGGATAGGAAATTAAGCACTTCAGTACAATAGACGGTTGGAAACATGCACATCAGGGGCCTCCTGGGAGACACATCCAGCTGAATCAATTGTTTTCAGCACAGTGACATGCCCCACAGTCCCATACTGCATACAGATCATGACACAGTTAGTCATTGAACTGCAAATGGAGGTAGTCTTTCAGTTGGTAGGGTTTCCCCCACTTTTTTGGTGCAATATGACCTTCTCTTGCCGATTGGTCACCTGCAGTCTATGCATGAGCTGTCATCCTTCAATGCGTGTCATTGGTCAGCTGGTAGACTGCAAGGTAAAACAATGAGCCTGCTAACAAGCTGGCTAATATACTGTATATGATTCAAGATTCCAGACTGGGATCAAAGTGGGATAAAAGATAAAAGTTTGAATGTGTCTCTTGGGAATTACTTTCATCCCAGTGCTTTGCACTTTTGTTTGCTTTTAATGTCTCTCTGGATCAGTGTTTCCTAAATGGGAGTGAAGTAAAGCCAATGAAAAATAAAAAAAATTGGGGAAAAAAAACATGGGATAGCCTAAATCCCAACTTTTAGCCTAAATCCCAAAATTCCTGCCAACTACAAAACCTTCTACAGTGTACAACAACTTTTAAAAAAAATTATATTCCTTAAATTACATTAAATTTGTGGGGCAAATTTCATGCAATGCAACATTCTAGCAACTAGTCATGGGTTCTCAGCACATAGGGTTCATAGCACACCCCTGCCTGTCTCAGCTAATTGTGACTACCCCGAGATGCAGCGTGTGATGCAATTCTGTGTAAGGGCTTTCATTCTTTTCACAGTACAAACATAGCTCTCATTAACACAAACACAGAAACTTACATTACTAGAAATCTAAAATGACTTAAAACGCGCTCCAACACCGAATTGCACAGTGCTGTTACAATATTGGCGCTACGCAAAAAAGACTATATCTAGACTGGGTTAATTTCGATTAAATAACAGGTGTGAGGCAGTTTCACACAATGATGCTGAAAGATCATTTTTTTAACACGTTTATCCCAAGAGATGCAGTAACTGTTGCATGTCGCAAAAAGCCCACGTGCCTAGCGCGTCTGCTTACTGAAAGGCATGCATTCGCAGCAGATGTTGGGCGTTTCACAAACCGCTCCAAGCAAGAGGGGCACCTCTGTTTTCCCACACCTCAGAAAGCGGTTCGCTGTCTCCCTCAGGACACCGTCAATGTAAATTAAATATAACACCGCTGGTCACTGGGGGTTTGAGGACGTCCAAGAAGAAACAGCGGGCGGAGACTATTTTATATGAATTGAGATCCAGTAGCTGACTTTTTTTTAAAAATGTTACTTTTCAGCTTTATTGGACAGCGCAGTGTAGAGAGATGGGAAGAATGGGAGTGAGAGAGAGGGAAAGACATGACACAAAGGTCGCGCTGCTGGTTTCGGACCGCAGACCGCAGCTCGCAATGACCATGTGAACGGTGTTCTTATCGGCTACGCCACCGAGGCACCCCAGTTACAAACATTTTTAAATGCATCAATAAAAGCAAGTTACCCACGGCCATAAACACATATCAAAGTCTTGGCTCCAGAGACCAAGAGAAGAAAAAGATTGATCCTTTTTAACAGCCGAGGTATGATCCTATATTTGTGTTTAACTGGATGGATAACAGGTTTAGAACAGTATGGGCTATTACAAAAGAACTTGTGACAAAAGGTTTGACAGCTGAAGTGAGAGCAGTTATCTGATGTTTCTCTTGTGCCTGCTTACAGTAATGGTGGGTACAGACAGTTAACCGCGGGTCATGACATCACTGTCCCAGATGCTGTCGCTGTAATGCCCTGTTGGCAGTTTGTCATTGAAAGAGATCAAAAATCCACTTCATAACGCATTCCAGTAATAGCCACCATTCCACTACTGTAGACCCTTTCGCACTGAGACCAACAACAAAGTGAGATTTGTAACTTTTAATGGGCACGAAAGGGACTATATCTCTGAGCGACGTTCATGGCTGTGGCAGCGCTTTGATCTGTATAACTCTAGAACTGGTCTCAACCCAACTGAGTCCATCTCTATATCTGAGAAGCAGTCCCAGCCCTAGCCTTTGAGGGGCCCTAAGCAAGATTTGATCCCCTCCCCCCACCAACCCACCCACCCGCTCCCGGAATAATATAAATTTTAAAAATAATTAGTGGGCCCCTTGGTGGACAGCCGCTTACTGTTGTCCACGCCTAATTAAGATATGGTTTGATACATGTTCAAATATGCTTGTCCACTGTAAATAGACAAATTGCATGGTTTAATAATAATTATACAATACAACATTTTGTGCCTGACCTCACCTCAACCACCCACATGAGGGACAGGTAATCAACTGAAACAGACAGCAATCCATCAACTACCAGACGACAGCCAATAGCCAAGGCAGGATAAAGCATTTGGGTTAGCTAAATAAACAAACTGCACCACTGCATAAAGACAGGGTAATCATGGGGCAGGAGAAAAAAACTACATATATGGTCCATAACTGCATCCACAGTCGTCCCGTATTAAAAGAGCAAACACATTAAAAGCAAGCCTACATTTGGAAGTATGACAGCATTAAATTAGGAAATGAATCTTGTTAATATTCTCACTACTGTGGAGACCACATTGTGAATTTTAAGCAGGTTTCTATGATAAAAATACTAATTTATCAAGGAAACATCTAGCAATTGCTATATTAAATAAAGTATATTAAATAAAGTATATTGCAAAGGTAAATGCAACGATATGCAAAGGTAATTATGGTGATATTGGAGCTTCAGCTACCAAGAGCAAAAAGCATTAGTTGGCACATTAGAACACATATTTTACAGAACAAAACATCACTCAATAAAGGCATCACATGCATCCAGTTTCCAGAGAAAGACTTCCACTTATTTAGTGAGAAGCAGAGAAGGATAATATTACTGACAAATGCACGGTGCACTTCTGTCCAGGCTAGTTACAGAAACTGTAATGAAACCAAATTAACAAGAAGTCCTTAAATATCAGTATTTCCCAGGATGTTTCCGGATGGCCTCAAAGCATTCAGGGGTGCAGGGGCTGTCCGTAATGTGGTATTTCAGCGCAGATTGGTTTGGCGACATTCACATCACGTTCTTGGTCGCTGTGCACAGTGTGAAATTGAACGCTTTGAAAAAAAGTACTGCTTCTGCATATGCACAACCCTAAAATGCTGTTGTGGGGGGAATAAGGACACTGATACAGAGTGCAACTGTCTACAACAAATTACAGCTTTCATTGAAATTTGATAACAGTGTTAACACATTTCTTCCCTCACAACTGGAAGAGAAAGTCTAAATTTCAATGTACTTTTGTCCAGACTACAACCAGTGTTGCTGCGTGACATTTCCAGCAAATGGTTAAGCAGAGAAAAGACACGTCAGTAATATAATGCATTGGTTTTAAACCTACTTTTTCTTGGACCACTGTGTCGGTCTATAATTATTAATAAATGCAAAATATGGTTGATTATAAATGTAGTACTAAAGTAAATGTTCTACAGTACACTAGGGTGTTCTGTGAGACCCCACTGACCCATTTCTGGTCAGGTGGTAGAAGAGACTGCCTCCAATATATGGGCCACATGCATAAATTCCAGCTCCCAAGGAGTAATGACATTTTATTGCAAGTGCCCGTTTGAACAGGAGATTCATGTTTTTGTTCCTGCTGGGAACTTACACAGCACCTAGTATTGTTTATTTCTGCACTACAAACCCCCAGGGAGAGGGGGGTGTGTGAGGGGAAGTGTAAGGTTCGGAGAATCAAACGCGACCAATAAGGATTTCTAAAAACGTATCTAGAGAAAGATACGCCACAAAACACGGAATAATCCGCACCAGGACTGGGTTAACACAGGATAGGGAGCAAAACTTCCCTAGCACAAAGCAAAACAACCTCCAAAAACTGAGGCGATCTCGATAAACAGCGAGAATAACTAACATAAGAACCTCACGCACTAAAATAATTAGGCGTAACAAGAGGTAATGAAACGAAACTCAAAACAAAAACGAGTGAAGGAAAGGAATAGAAAAGAAAACCTGTTAGCCAAAACTCTTGTGGAAAAAGAGCCGAACACAACTGGCAACAGGTAAAAAGAATAAATGATAAAGATTGGAAAGGAACGACAAAACCAATCTAATCCTAAATCTTTATAACCGGACTTGCTGCGTTTCCTATTAGTAACCAGAAATGCAGCGACCGAAATTTCTATACCTTTACCGACTTCGTATGTCAACATAGCAAAGACAATCGCGAAGTGCGGAAATGCGGAAGTCCTGAGGTATTTATAGCCCGCAGGAAACGCGAAACAGGTGAAGGGGATAATTGTCGGGCAAGACGCGAAAACCGGAATGGAGGCGGAAAAAATCCAACAGGGGATTCCTGCAGAACTGCAGAACGGGGCTTACAGCTTGCTGGGCGGGGCTTGAGGGGCTTACAGCTTGCTGGGCGGGGCAAAGCACTAGTGCGCATGCGGATGGACCGAATTTGGGTTGCCAGATTCTTTATTTAGTTTATTTAGTATTAACATCGCATTAATAGATATTCTATGTCCTTCTGTATGTATTAGTTCGCATATATACATGTATTCATCAACTAACATTCAAAAGATATACATTCAGAAATTATTAATACATTCATTTTTATTTTTTATTTAACATTTATTTATCCAGGGGAAACCCATTGAGACCAAGGTCTCATTTACAATGGTGCCCCTGGTTACAACAAATGTCACAAGCAGCAATGATACAGAAGGTAGTAACTATACAAAATGTAGCCTACACAAGGTACACAGTACTGAAATATAAATACTAAAATGCAAGAGTAAACATAGCAACAGTCATACATATATGGTGCAAATATACAAGATACACATAACATATTCACATAATATGGTGCAAATACACAAGATACACAGGACATAGTGGTGTACTAAAATACTAAGGATACTAAATACAGGAGAAAACATAGCAGCAATCAGGGAAAGGGATACAAACCCAGGTTAGGGTAAGGGATGACAAGAGAAAACATAGCAGCAATCAGGGAAGAAAAGCAATATTGGAACAATGAGTTTTGAGTGTTGATTTGAAAATGTTTGCTGAGGTTGCATCCCTGATGAAAGCTGGCAGTGCATTCCACAATTTGGGTGCACAAAATGAGAATGCAGTCTCCCCAAATCTTTTCTTGTGAACGTGTAGTATACAGAGAAGGCCAGCATCAGAAGACCTGATGCTGGTCTATGCTGGGAAGTGATGTTCACTAAGATGGTAATGTGATGGTCTTGCTGGGAGACCAGCTTGGGTATACTGGTAGTGTAATGTAGTAGGAAGGGTCCCCATGCACCCCATGGGTATATTTGGTTGAGGGGAGGGCAGAGTCGGGTCCTGAGATGGCAGAGTTGGTTGAGTGGTTGGCCGACTCTTGCATAATGATAATAGATGGATCTCAAAATTTATTTTTGCAATAATTGTTGCCTGGCAGTAGAGGCAGTGGTAATGCAAGAATGGTCTGCAGTCCAATCCACATCTGTGTATAGTGTATTCTGTAACACAAACATCATGAAAAATAATAAAATCATAATGTGACCATATATGGCACAGTATGTGTCGGCTCAGTTATGCTCATTGGACCAATGCCAATATTGGATGCTCATATGGTCGGCGATATATTGTGCATCCCTACCTGTAACATCATAACAGGCTATAGGCAATGTTTCATATAGACATGTTACATTTTGCACAATACCCACATTTATATTTAATTTATTTGGGAAAAATAAAAACTTTACCTTGATGGATAACTGCTCTTGAAAAAATGTCAAGGTCAGGTGTCCCAACATTCAAATAAGCATATCTTCTTCCACTATATTCAGCATTTTCATAATCTGTAAAACAACTGAAAAATGACCTATTGATTTAAGGACCAAAACACCAGCTGCGGTCACAAATGTAACAATAAGCGGCCTCTAACTGATTCTGCTGTTTTCACTATGCTATATGAGCATCAAGTCATGTTTCTCATTTTGGACTAAAATAGAGGAATGTTGCTCAAGCTCATAAAACGCAGTTGTGTGCACTATGCACCGGGATTCGTTTTAGCATTTCACATATTTTCAAGGTGGCTTTGATGATTGAATAAGCAAAAAATTCCAACGTATGTGTTTTTTACAACGACGTTGACAATGTGTATTGTGGTGGACATTATAGAGAATGTGAAGTTGACCACCTTGTGAAAATGGTTTGTGTTTAACATAGCTTTAACATTAGTTCAACATTAATAAGTAGTCTTCCTCAAAACTTGGCGGCCAAAATGATGGCAACTTCACATTCACATAGTTGGGGTGTTTACAGGGAATATTAGGGAATATTAGCTAACGTGTGTTAGCTAGCTAGTGCGCATGCTAACAAGCTAGCTAAAGTTAGCTAACGTTAGCTCAACACTGAAGCAAATGACAGACCGAAAATAGGCCCTAATGTCCAAAATAGCGAAGGTGCCCCTTAAGGTACTTACTTTTTCACTGGAAGCCATATTTGGTTCTTCTTCAACCGAATGAAAGTATAAACCAGAGCTAGAGAGACTCTCATACAAACTAGTGTCTGCTTAAGTTCTGGCTACACAAATTCAGTCCATCCGCATGCGCACTAGTGCTTGGTAAACTGTAGGCCCCTTTGGTAAGCTGTAGGCCCCTCAAGCCCCGCCCAGCAAGCTGTAAGCCCCGTTCTGCAGTTCTGCAGGTACACCCTACTCAAAAAATCCGATAGTGTCTTGACGACGCCAAACAGGAAACCAAAAACATCGAAAAGCAAAGGCTGCAAATAACCATGACAGCATGCCCTCAAAAGGACTTGTGAGCCAATGGGATGGTGTACATATGGTACAATCCTCAAAAACACTTTCACCAGGGCTCATTTTGAAATATGCATTAATTTCTATAATATACATTTTGCATAGATGCCAAACGCAGGTACACTGTATAATGTAATTAGTCGGCTTTACTTAAAAAAGTATGCAAACTTGTTGCCTCAAAATTATTTAGTAAAGTATAGTTAAGATGATGAGAGTGAATACTTTCTACAACTTCACATTTCAAGTTGTATTCACACACTATTAGTCAGTTTCACTTGTAAAACTCATTGCCTTGAGCTGAGTAAATATTACCAAAACAGAATAAAGTAATCACTGCGATACCAAGAACAACCAGGAGCACAATAGTTGCCTCTGTCATGGCTTCTGTACCCACCTGCACCCGCATCTCCAAGGCAAAGCACATTTCAGACAGAAACCAATCAAGGAGGACGGAACTGCACAAGTCCAAACATTTTAAACAAGGCACCAGAGGTGTATAATCCAGGGGTCAGAAAGTAAAAGTCCTGCCATGTGTTTCTTCCACCCATTGACTCAGCCAGCTGATTTCACTAATTAGTTCCACCTCCTGGCTGAAGAATTAATTTGCTAATTAGCAAATCTAGGTGACTGGAACAAAATACTGGGGAGGATTATACAAAACCTGGATTATACACCTCTGCAAGGCACTTGTTTTCCCTAGGTTCATTTGACTCGATAACAATGAGTAGGTCAATTTATTCAACCCAAAATTACAGATACCTCATTTAAAATGAGTAATACTAATGGATTGATGAAAAGTAAGGTACACTAAAATATTTAAGTTAAGACGTTTGTTAGTATTTGGAGTGTATAGGCTACCTTGTAAAACAAAAAATACAGTTTATTGCCTTTGACAAAATGTACAATGCCCATTCCAGCATCAGAGCTTTGAGTTTATTAAGTCAAAGTCAAAAGTACTGCTGTCTCGTATTAAACCAGTGGCAGAAGTTTGAATGGAGGCAGCACCATTTTGCATTGGAAGAATTGCAAATGGTACCATTTTTTTGACACTTGAGATGACACTATATCAAGGTCCCAGTAATGACCAATAAATTCAATTCAATTCAATTCAAATTTATTTGCATAGCGCTTTTTACAGAGAACTGTCACAAAGACACTTTACAGAGAAACAGAAGAAAACTGAGCAAAAACCAGACCTGAACCCCCAAAAAGCAAGGTAAAAACTCCCCAGTAGGAAGAAAAACACTCGGTGGTGAAAAAAAAAAAAAAAACTCACAATGGGAAGAAATCTCAGGAGGAACCTGGCTACTGAGGGGGAGCCCATACTCTGCTGGCTAACCCGGTGTAAAGTAAGAGTAGAATGGATGGTAACAGAAATGTAATGAGGGATTGATCACAAAACATAATCAAATGGGTTGAGCAGGTTACAGTCTGAGATAACAAACTAGCTGGTAAAGTAGTCCAAATGTAGAGATGTACTGTATAATACGCAATTCAGAGGGGCGGGGTGATGCATCTGGGGCTCCATGACAGTTATTCTTTACATATTCTTTCCACGGTATGAAATTAACTTTTTCATGCACTGGTCAGAGTGGCAGCCACATTACCTTTTACGATATAACACAACCTGGTTGGTTACCTGCCAAAGTGGCTGCTAGAGTAAAAATTTTTACCAGCATTTGGCTGGTGGCTGGTGCTAATTTCGCACCCTGTATATAATGCAGTTCCTGTCCTAAAGAAGATATTGTTCACCCCTTTAAATGACATTAATACTGGCACTGCACACAATCCAACCAATGTTTTATTGCAGAGAGTAAATGGATGCTTCAAAAACATGATTCATACCTTTTCAGGGTATTACAAGATTTCATTTAGGACAGGTACTGCAAAATGAATACTAATAAGGGTGAATCATGACCTGCCTCTCGGATAAACAAGTCCCTGTAACATTACTAAAAGCCTGCTCCAACAGGGTCCCAGAGCAATCTTCATCCCATATGAACACGTTCATCCTGTTCACCCAATACACTTACCCTAAAACAACATTGCTAGTTGTATGAACGCTTGATTGTTTTTAATAATCCAACGTAGAGTCCACCACAAACGGGGAGAAGCACAAATGAATTATTCTTCTATTGAACTTCTTTTGTACATTATAATTATGGTGAATCAATAGAAGAATAATTAATTTCTACTTCTCCTTGTGTGTGGTAGAAAACTGTACATTGGAGAGGTTAATAAAAGCAATGTCTTTTGTAAACTTTAGAGTGCAAACTAACCTGAGGGCCGTGTGCGTGTGTGTGTGTGTGTGTGTGTGTGTGTTTTTAAGAGATTGGACAGTAGGGATTTCATATTTTTGCTCTATTCAGACCGGGTGAAAACAGAGAGGTCTAGAGAAGGGAATCACAGGTCAGAAAGTGCTAGGATGAGGGATCGAACCCCCAATCATGCAGGATCTAGGCACAATGAGTCGGGCTATAACCCCACAGTCCCTCCTTCACTCGTGTCAACCTATTCTACAACAGCCAGTGGAACTCAAACAGCCTGCAGTGATGCAGTCACAATTCAATTATGGACCTACGGGTCTCACTACAAGGAGTAAGGATTGTCTGCTTGACATGGCGCTCATGATGCCCTAAAAATCCATCCTTTACAATGTTCCAATATTACTGTGGGAGTAAAGGAAAAGAAACAACAGCAAATGACTCTCCAAAAGTGTGAATCTACTCTGCGTCAACCAGCCAAGAAAATCAACAGGCGAAGAGTCACCACCAATAGCTGTGAAAAGATTTGTGAAGTAAATTGTCACTGGTGTGAATTTCAGGAGGGGACAGGGCAGGCAATGCAGTTAAACGCTGCAACGGAACAGCAGCGATGCTCAAAGCCTGCTGAGTGTGACAAAGTGAGATTCAAAGTGAATGAGGCAAAATTTTAAAAAAGTTATAATTTTGTATTGTTAACGCCTAGTCCTAAGCAGTTGGTTAATTTCAAAGAGGGTTCACATTTTGATGTGACCTTTTCTGAATGGCAATATGGAAGCTGCATCAAATCAAAATGGTTGTGACCCAAAGGAATCTGTGCTGACCCTCACAGAAAGTGATCAGCATGGACATTTCATGTTAAGAGTGGGCAATCTCAACCGCTTCAGTAACCGTGCAGCTGTATAAATGGTTGAAAAAGCACACCATACAAATTTGCAAAAACCTTTTTACAAGGAACAGACAATAGGTTAATACGCAAATATTAAAGTGCAAAACTCATAAAGCAAGCATAGATTACAAATATGTTTAACACATTCGTGGTTATAGATCAGGGGTACTCAATCTTATCCAGAAAGGGCTGCTGTGGGTGCAGGCTTTTGTTCCAACCAAGCAGTAACACCTGATTCTACTAATCAAGGTCCTTAGCAAAGACTCTAGTTGTTGAGGACCACTAGAGGACCTCTGTTATAGACGAAAGGCTCTGAGATGAGTGGTTGTCCATCCTGTCCATGCCACTGGTTTAATTGGTTTGCCTGAAAACAGATGCTTAAACAAACAGCCCAGGACATCATTAACGTCTGCAGTTGAGATAAATATGCCAGCTCTTCTTAATGGCTAAAGGATAGTTGTGTCTATCTTTAACCATTAACATAATTAAGACCATTTAGAGCTATTTAGGAATCCATGTAAGCATTTAATTGGTAGCAACAGAAGACAGACTCTACGAAGTGACTTCCATTGTTGATCACTGCAAGCAGAGGGTGATTAATACAAATGTGTATTTGAATGTGTACTTAAATGTATGAAACCTAACAAATTAACAATATGTCACATGCAATGGCTATTTTTAATCATTCAAGTACACAACAAGCTATTTTATGGCCTTGTGAATAACATTTTATTTTTGTATCGTAATTAGAGTTTGCACACCTGCCTTTAGAAAGGAAATGTGATTTTTTTAAATATCGTTGAGTCACAGGCTTGTGACACCGTAACTGTATGAAGTACGATTCAGGCCAGCCATCTGCACTTTAATTACAGCCGAAACACTCTCTATTAAAACTAATTCCCTGAGCAAAGTATCTATTTTTACTGTTCTTTACAGTATGATGGATTCTGGTGCATTACCCATATGAATGGTATGCAACCTTATCCAATGCTACATATGGTTGCTTATTATTAATTTGCTATCTACACATTACCCATTACATTACAAATTACACTGCCTGGCCAAAAAGAAAGTCGCCGTTGCACCCGTCATGCATAGTGCCCATTGTACAAGCCTCTGGAGGCAGTGTTATGATCTGGGGTTGCTTCAATTGGTCAGGTCTAGGCTCAGCAACGTTATGCAGCAGTAAAATGAAGTCAGCTGAGTACCTGAATGTACTGAATGACCAGGTTATCCCATCAATGGGCATATTCCAGGACGACAATGCCAAGATTCATTGGACTCAAATTGTGAAAGAGTGGTTCAGGGAGCATGAGGAATCATTTTCACACATGAATTGGCCACCAGAGTCCTGACCTTAACCCCATTGAAAGTCTTTGGGATGTGCTGGAGAAGACTTGATGGAGTGGTTCGACTCTCCCATTGTCAATACAAGATCTCGACCAAAAATTAATGCAACTCTGGATGGAAATGAATGTTGTGACATTGCATAAGGTTGGCGAAACAATGCCATGACGAATGCGCACCGTAATCAAAGCTAAAGGCGGTCCAACAAAATATTAGAGTGTGCGACTTTTTTTTTGGCCAGGCAGTGTATATACACACGCATTAAAAAAAGACCAGACTATAACTGGAAACACTTCATAACCATGAATTCACAATTCGCTCACATTAAAAAGCAAAATCAATCTGAATATTTTCTGAAACAAGGCGGGTTAAGATGCCTCTGTCAAAAGAGCTCAACTCAGTATTCAAACGTGTAACCTTGCGCTTCCTAATCCACTCTGCCACGTTTGAAAGTCAGAGGGAGTCTCCCAGAAAGACCGGCATTCATTTAAACTCCTTGCAGGGAGAAATGATGCCCTAATGTGAATTTTAAAAAGGGGTGGAATAATTCAGCAAATTAATTAACCTTTTGGATAAATGAGTGGCTTGCTTGAAATTTCCTGCAGGATGCCGGAGCTGTGATGTTATTAAAGGTTATTAAAAGGCTGTCTTCATGCTTGTTATGTACTGGGAGGGATTAGGGCTCAGTCTCTTGAGAGAGTGGAAAATACTGAGGAGACTGTGCAAGGCATGCCCTGAGAGTTTTCTGTCTTGTGGCCCCTGGTACACCCGACCTGACTCTATCAAGCCAGACAATTGAAAAGAACCAGAAAATTTCAAAGTTAAATAAATCTGATGATAACTTTCTTTGTGTGTTTAAGGAAAGGTGGCCCCCACTGTCTCATTAAGATAAGGGGGGTGGGGGGTGGGGGTTTACACATACAAGTGGGTGTAATAGCGTGGGCGAGGGACAGCCAGAACTCCGATCCACGACCAACGACCAGCACAAACACACAAAAATTTATCCCATCCCCATGGCAACGTACTAGAAACACACCATTGACCGTGATAGCTTTGTGGATCACTCAAACCACAATATTTATAACAACAAACCTCAATCAGTTTTTCTTCGGAGGACAAGTTCCCAGACACGCAATGTTGTATTGTCCAGTGTATTGAAAAAAGAAAAACCTCCACTTTCTATCCACGTACTATCCTTCCGGCCCTCTAATGAACTGAAATCTTTCATGGCTTAAATTGATGAGTGGCTAAAACATTGCCCTCGTCGTGGTTGTCTCCAGTAATACAGCTCATTGCTGACAGAATGACTGAAATATTTAGCACTTCAAAAAGGCAGCTGTATCACATGCCCTCTACACAATTCCTCAAAACCGTGACAGTGTGTTTGTGAAACTACATAATGGTCATTAAACTCCATTTCAGCACTGACCACTGCATTGTTTAACACTGCAGTGACAACCACACTCTGTGTTCCTTACTGGTTCAACTCAGGGCTATTAATATAGAGTTGATACAGATGGTGTCATATCCACTTATTACAGCCAAATTGAAAGTGATATAGCCATGTAAGCAAATACAGCTTCTTAGTTCTGGTTTGGCCGTACTAAGCAGATAAGTCACAGTCTGTTTTAACCCCTTTTTAATACCACTGGTTCAGCTAAGAAGTTCTGGTTGTCATTTCAATTTCTGAACTAAGGAGTTAAGTTTATACAACATTATTGCTTGTGTTCTCATACATCTTTCGGGGAACAACATTAATAACAACAATAATAAAAGGAATTATACATAATAAAATAATAACATGCTTCTGATATTCTTAAAGGGGTAGTCCACCTCAATAAAACTGCTCAAAATATATTTAGTGCATGTTATTTTACTATGACATATCACTGCAATTTTCCTTCTGGAGGATTTCTCCATTTCAAAATATCACTTTGTGTGGATATCACATTTTGGAAGTTCGATCTTCATTTGCTTAGTTATAACACCACAATTCCCACAATTCTTCACTTTAACTAGACCCCTGGCTGAAATGGATTAGCGAGCTAACATTAGCTGCTTTTCCTTTTTTTGTGGATTACTTGTGGATTCATTTCCTATCAATTTCCTGAATTGCATTTTGCAGAGTTCACATCGCTCATGCTCATAGCAGCTATCACAACAGAGAAAAAGCTTAGAAAATTGCTGAATATTTTCAGAAATTCTAAAATATTGGCTAAAAGTCAATTACAGACTACCCCTTTAACAACAAGAAGAAGAAGACGAAGAAGTTGCGTTTGTACTCATTCCATTAATTCCATGAAAATGGCCAGAAACACACACCCATTTTAGAAAAGTGCTGTGGGTGTTGAAAGACAAGCACTGTGCTTCAATCCAAACTGTAACAGAACTACTAATAATTTAGTTGAACTGTTTGTATGTGATCCAATATGAAACAATCAAAGTAACACATTTACCATGATCTCTCAACAGAGGGGTGAAAGTTTAAATAAGTTAACCTCTATGTTACGTTTCTCATTCAGTTGAATTCACATGACAATTCTAAAAAGCACACGTTTCCAAAAGGCAGCAGATTTTGAGAAATCCATGCAGTAGCGGATTTTGTATCTGCCCTCCCCAGTTTGAAACAGTAGCATCACTAAAACTGAGTGAAGCTTGAAATCCGAGCTCAGTCCATCTGTTGCAGGGTCCCCTCTCGCTTCGCGACATGTTGCGTGGCACTGAACACGGGACACCGATGCTTGCTGATCACAGCCCAGCCCATTTTCTTGGCTCATGCCAGCGTTCGGCTTTGTATCTCTGTGAAGACTGCGCCCACTACTCTGGCTGGCAGTTTGCCTTTCTATGATGATGGGTCAGTAGACGGGTTAATTTCCTTAGGATCGGGGTGCTTGTCTGACCACAGAACAGAGTGCCCAACACATACTCAGCCGACGTCTCCATTCCTTCTGTTACAGTATTCATGCTACGATTTAATTTCCCAGCCTACAGCCCCAGGCTCAACAGATTATTCAGTACCTGACTATTTTCAAAAGAGTCAGGGGTCTTTTAATGTTGACTACCATAATGACATGTTTTAGAAATCCCTTGCTGATAGCATTTCAACTGTTAATTCACTTGTCGTCTTGAATCATGAACTTTACATGCAAAGCATAACCACTAGTTTGGTTCTAAGTATAGAGAATAGTATGAGCTTAACTTGTACTTATACTTGCATTTGTCTCACCAATTAACAAATTTGTCAAAGTGTCTAAATGTAAATGCACCTGTCTTACCAGTTGACATACCCTGAAGAACATGATTGTAAAACCTGTTCAGCAGCATTAGCTCTCCTAGATGCTTGTGCAATATAATGTATCATCAAATTATTTTTGAATTATAATTATGTTCAGCATTGTTTCTTGTATATTAGGCACTTTGTGTGTGTCCTCCTTGTTGTTGTTTCCATGATGACACAAACAAGGGAACGTGCACCGAAATGTTAACAAGGGGACACACACCTAAATGTTAATTTATGCGTTTTTGTATTAAAGTGTCTACAGCCAACGGTCCCTGGATGAGTGCAAGAGAACCTACTGTACATGTGGAAGGAGACAAAAAGCAGTACATTGGCTCATCTTCCAAGAAAGAAATGTACGTTTAAGCCTATGGGCCGCTGTTAATTTTGTTTACGAAACCTATGATAAAAAATGCTTGTCAACGACGTTGATTCGATGAAAAAAGACGGTAACTAAATAAAAACCCACCTTCGTTAACAAAAACTAAAATAAAAAGTACTAGCATTATTGTCAATGAATAAAAACAAGATGAAAATGTCATGGATAGACGATTGGACAATTAAGTGGTGTGAAATGCTGCGCACAATACTTTCCAAATTCTGTACAATGCATTACAAAGATATGACAGAGGATCCAAACAGAAAGTATGAATGTGAAGCTGGCCACCATATCAATATCTTTCATTCAATCATTAGCATGCATGCGATGGTGCAGAGTTTGCAAGGTGGTGCACACACATGATTGGATAGAATTCTAACCGGGAACAAACTTTATAAATGACTCCAAGGAAAACAAAACGCAGTGTAAGCCATGTGCACTTACTAGGCTACTACCAGTAGGTGTATTGAAAAAACTATTTATTGAGAGAAAAACACTGGACTTACCGCTCTTATGTTTACGTTTACTTACAGAAATCTCTCTGAGGAAACTGGACCGTTAACCGAAGGTCAGCTTGTAACAGTTACTGACAGCATGACCTAAGCACTATATATATAATACGCCTGTATTATATTTAAGACATATTTCCGTTTTACTGCTGGTATGAGATGATCTGGCCTGAAAAGTTATAAGTAGTTTCACCATGGCAGTAATAAACAATGAAAATGCTAAAAGGAACGTGATGCATGACCTCTGAATAGTGCATGCGACCTGGATGAAACTTACATTCCCATGTTTGTCTGAAGTCCACAAAGCATATTGAGTAAAAAATTTATTTTTTTAATATTTTGTTGCTCTATAGTGCCACTATCGGATTAAGCGTGTATTTTAAAAATATTTTTGACTAACTCCTCAATTACTTAGGCTACATTCAAAATCCTTAGATTCCAAGACTCATCAGAGCCATATGCTTTGTATCGTTCATTACATCCTGACAAACGATACATAAGACTGCAGTTGTGCGCCATTTGCCCCATGCTGCTAGGACCCCATTAATTGCTGCTTGCGGCTATATTTCTGATTATTATTTGTAGTCATTCTATGAGTATAGTCCTTTTATATATATATTATATTGCAAATTCTGGAATTCTCTTTAGATGGTATTTGTCCATCTCTAAGTCATATGCCACATATTGCTCTATAGAGCAATATGTGGCCTATGACTTAAAGATGGACAAATACCATCTAAAGAGAATTCCAGAATTTGCAATATTCCTTCTATATTCAAACAGGAACATGTCTGCAAATAGTGCATGTTCTAACCATTTTAGATACTGTGTAATATTAACAAGAGCTAGAGGTCTGCATCCTGACCCGAACCCGACAGGCCCCAAAGATATGCTGTGATCTGACCAAATATCGGGCCTATTTTTAGCTCTTGCCATCGGGTCAGATCTGGTACCGCTGCCCGCAGCCAACCCGAAAGTTTACAGATTGTAACGTAGCAACACTTCTGCCAGCTGTTAACAGCGATTGACAACAATGATTGACAAGCTTCCAGTTTTTTGCAATGTACTGTTACGCTCAACTGGCAAATGAAAATAGAGGCATTTGACTGCACAGGAGAGATAAAAGTATTAACGTTACGTGTAAGAGAAGGAAAAATTGCACTAAAGCTAGCTGGCTAGCCTGTCCTGAGCATTACAAACATTAAAATTTAAATTAGTCCTCTATTTTGCAAACATACTGAAAGAAAGAGGACATCACTCCTGTGCTGATTGTTGCAGAGGTGCAAGTGACAAACTTAACATCACGTTTAACAGAATGGAAAATGTGAGAATAACAGTTGAGCATAACAGTTCTAGAAGCTTTGTGCCATTGTTGTCAATCGTTATTAACAGCGGCCGGAAGTGTTAGCACCTTCACTAGCTGCTTTCCTGTGGGAAACACTCCATTATTTTCTATTGTGCTGTACGGTGCTGTTGGCTTTTTATTTCAATCATCAATCTTAGGTGGGCACTGGCCTCATTTCTAGTCTGATGCAGACCTCTAACAAAAGATGTAGGATTCTTGGAAGAAATTATGATGATAGTAGCATCTGTGGATGAAGATAGAATAGAATAGAATGGAATAGAATAACTTTTATTTTCCCATGAGGGAACTTCATTTTTAGCCACCAGCAACAAGAAAAAAGACATAGACAATGGGGCAGACCCACAACACATAAACAAACATATCAAATAAAGACATTCAATTGAATCCTTGAATTAATCAAACAGATTAAGTGAATTAAAGTGAATGTATTAGTCGAGTGGAATACAGCCAAATGTCATGTATAAAATCAAAAGCATCAAAGAGCATCAAAAGCAATAACAGCTCCCCATCCGCCCCCGCTGTCCCGAGATGTCCATTGTCATCAAGCAGTCCAACAGCTGTAGGAAGAAACCTGTCGACACATAACGTTACACAAACTCCGACTCCGAGACTTTCCTCCATACACGCAGTCTCTGTCCAGTCGAAACAGAGTTGAAGCGGAGCACTGAACAGCCTCACGCCTCCCCAGTCGTCGCCTCACTCCTCCCCCGCATTCTCTTCTCCTTCCCTTCCCTGGTGGCCTTTTGAGGATTGCCTGCAGTCCTGCATCAGTCTTGATATCTTCAACTCTGGTGAAGAGCGATTGTAACTTTGTAGCTGCAGATGTAACGGACATTCCCGAGTATATGTTGTGAATGCGTCTCCATGGTGACGACCATAAACAAAATTATCCCGACTGGATAATTCAGCAATATTATCAAAACAAGCAGCAGGAGTGTCCTGAAAGATCTCCAGCCCGTTTCCTCGTCCCACAACAGACACACAGCGCATAAAAAAATTAAAAAAGACAAAAGCCAGACACAACAAAACACATTCAAATGAACAAACATGAACACGAGAGACAGCTGGACTACATGTCGCCATTACAGCACCACGATCAGGCAGTAATCATTTCTAAGAACATTCCAGCCAAAAGAAAGTATTAGATTTAGACTAAAACTGGACTAAAACTAATAGTATTTCAATTAATAAAATGTGAATAAAAATAGAATGAAATTTAGTCAGAAGACTGACTAAAACATAATCAAAATTTGCTGTCAAAATGAACAGTGCTATGGATGGGTCGGTGTATTCCAGTATTCGTTCTAAAGCGTGAAATAATCGCGTGTCCTGAGGTGAGCTGGCAGCTCTAGGTTGGTCTCCGCCCAGTGAAAAACATGGGATCAGCCAGCCCTTTTCAGGGCCCGTCAGTATGCCGGTTGTGGAGCAGATCTACTAACTCAGCTCAAAAGGGGAGAGCCACAGTACGCGTGCCTGGCGCTTTCTAACAGTACCCAAGCCTCACAGCTCTCATGAAAAAAACCTGGAATGTCATTGCACCACCTTAAAAAACAAAAACAACTATTGTAGTGCATTTCCGGGCCTCGGAGAGATCAACAGCGCAATGGCAGTTTTGATAACCCAAAGTTGGAAAAGGGAACCAATGGTATTGTGTTGTGCCAGCCTGTTTGGCGATCGCTGGGATGGGAATGGGCGACATGACAATGTCCGGAATGCCAGGAATGCCAGGAATGCTGGCCATTATCAGTTGATGGCCACTGAAAGGAAAAGCTGAGAGAGAGAAAGAGAGAGAGATGCAGAAAGAAAATAGACAGAGCAGAGAGGATGAGTGGTAACAACATGTGAGCTACTATCCAGATGATCGGTCATTAAAGCTTTATTGCAACATCCCCCTGCTGATGACGATTCACTCCGTGTGAGATCTGCAGTACGTAATCACACACGGCTGCAGTAGTTCTATTGTGATGATGTTTCTTTAATTCTGCTACACCGACAACTAAACTATATAGAATCCACTACTGGCGTTGAAATAAACAGGGACATGTAAGGTTACAGGAGTTCTCTCCTTTAAAACATGAATTACTAGGCATCCTTTTGACATTTTGCATACGGCACAGTTCCAGGTGCTTACAGCAGCAGCCTCAAGCTTCTCTCTGACACCGTTTAGAAAGGGCTTTCCCTAAACCGCTCCAGACAAACACACAGCCGTACAAACGGACAGTGTGTAAAATGTGAATCAGGGTGTCTGCTGGGCCAAATAAGTGTTTTAATGCCGCGCCGAGTCAGCGACAGTGGAGACCGCGCTTAACTCCAACAGAAACACAAGCGTGCACGCCCACCTCTGGAAGCACATTGTGCTGCAGCTGCCAATTACTTTGTATTACAGCGGCAAGACTTGCTTCGCTCGCAGATTGGACAGGTCTTGTAAATAACATCCATTCTACTGCCACACTATGAGCGGCGGAATTACGGTAACAGCGTGAAAGGTCCCTGTGGATGAAGCCCATCGTGTGGCTACAATGCGCTTTGTTAGAGGTTGACAGTTCCACATGCACAACTAGTTGTGGCAGTGTAGCTGTGGCATTCTTCAATAAGATTCCCTTCCCCCGTTTCATTACATATTCTAGTGGGAGATATAATAAATATTCAATTTCTATTCTATTTCTGAGGCTGTTTCTGCAAGACAGTGCTAGTGCGGTGTGAAGTCCTAGCACATCTCCCCACCTGAAAAAGCACACTGACACTCGCCTGTCCCTCGACTCAGGACAGGAGTTAATGATGGGTGCAGGCCCAAGAGATGGCTATGATGGTAATGGTCAACAGAGTTCTGTCACCTTAAAATTATTTTATTATTATTATCAAATGTTTTAGTGTTTTTTATTAGAACATGTACAGAAAAAGAACAGAAAACTAAAAATACCCCAATCCCACTGTTAGCCCTAGTGGTGGATACACAGTCTAGAAAAAAACATATAAAAGAATGTAGCCATAGTAATAAATGTATAATAAAACAAAACAATTCAATAATAATAATCATAATCATCATCATCATCATAATACATAAATAAAAATGATAAACACAGATAAGATACAGAGAAAGACAGTTTTTCTGTGCATATACTCATTTTCCTTGCTTCTATCCATAGTACATAGTACTACCAATGAAAATGAAACTAGAGTCTATATAAGTGATTTAATTCTGTAACAGCTTTACCTCATGCCTCGAAAGAATGTCTAGGAAGGTTAATATCCATTGATTCCAGGGGAGTGTGTGAGGAGGATCCCAGCAGGATACCAGTAACCTTATTGCAGGAGTGAGGGCAGCTAGCCAAACTCATCTCTGCTGTGAGGACACACCAAGGGTGGAATCATCATTAAGTAAAATTACCAACTGACAACAAGGAATAGTTTGGTCAACTCAATTCCAAGAAGGTACCAGCCACCCCTTTGGTACATAATGAACATAAAGTATTTTAGAGTCATATAAACCCTGTAAAAAAAAAAAAAACCTTAATAATTTGGGTTTCTAGATGCTAGAGGAATATTATCCCATATAATGAGACAAGGTAGTTTTGTATTTTGTATTCAGATCTCTAGTCCAAACTGATGAGATACCTTTATAAGACGCTCTCACAAGGGTAAAGTAAATAGTTGAGGGGGAGGATTTAGACGTTTCGGTGGTGGTTCCCCCCAAGGAAGGCCATAAGCATGCGACACAGAGCGAAGGCGCAAATAAAAAAGAAGAACAACCCTGGAAGACTGTATTTCAGTTTGTAATCCTGGAAGGCCCCCCCAGGTTCAGACGTTGAAAAAGCAGCCGTTCGGCGCTGCCGTGACTGCGCTGGGCTTTGCGAAATGGGCCGCCGGTTCACTGCGTTTAGGGCCACTGAGGCGTAGAGCTGCGCTGCGCAACACTGTTTCCTGAGGGCTTCTTTCCCGCACATTTTCAAGTTCAGGTTTTTTGGACGGGATCTTACCCCTTATTTTAATGGCAATTTGGTGTCGGCGTTTGCATTTGTCTCAATCCATTTGTGTCAAAGAAAACTACAGCTGTAACAATGACATCATCGGACACACTGCAGCAATGGCTGATACTGCCCAGTGGTGCATCCAAGTTTACTTGGTTGTGTAAAATTGGAGGATGCCAAAGGGCTGCCCCATGAAGAGATCTTTGTAAACAGGCCAGAGGATTACCTCAATAGTAACAAGTCATTAAAGGATGCTTCAGACATGTATGCCGGGAGTGTCCTGTTATAAACAGAAAGCACTGCAGCTGTAGAACAGAGCACATTAATTTGATATAGCTCACGCGGGACTGACGGATCGCCACAGACCTGTCAGCGTGATAATGATGGATCTCATCATGTGTAGATACCTGCTGGCTCTTAGTGCTCATTGCCAACATTGGTTTCTAATGGTGGGAAATAAGAGCAAGGACGACACTGTGATTATACACAATTCTCACGAGCATAAGGCTAATTGAAATTAATCTCACAACTTTAGAATTACAATGAGAAGAATTAAATAAACAGCAGATACAGATAAAATAATTTGAAAAATGGACCTGATACCACCGTGGACAACAGCAGTTTCCCATCAGAGGAAATTCATCAATGAAACGCAGTTAGCATAATTATTGTTATGATTTTCAATGCCGCCGGGACAGTGTTAAACAGCGTAGCGAGGCGCGCCGTGCTGCTCTTGGGAGAGCGGTCGCCTCTCGTTTACAGGAGCGCAGTCCACACCGCTGAACGGACCGCTCTGAATTTCGAGCGCCGCACAGCACGTACCGATGCATCACCCTGTCTGGCATTTTAAACTTTAGGATTTCCCTTTTCATGCAGTTAACGGAACAGAAACGGCTGCCAGAAATGCCCTTAAAGAATGAACGGCCAAAAAGTGGAACCCAAATGAAGCGACTCGTGCCGTCCCACAGGGAGGAGATGCCTCCCGGACAATTCCGATAAACCCCCCCACAGGAACAAAACGGCTTTAACATTCCCGAGGAACGGCAGGCGTGCGGCGAGAGAGTGGAATACCTTACTGTTGAATCTGGACGCCCTGTCCTTCCTGCTGGACCTCCTCGCCCGTCTCTCCACAGCCTCTCTCCTCCCCAGAGCGGAGCCCATCTCCGACCATCAGGCTCGCTGTCTGCAGCAGACCTGGAGCCGGAGCGCCATCCACATGGCGGGTCCCCGGATCCCCTCGCACCACCCCCACCTTTATCTCACCCCTCACCCTCCTCCTCTTTCTGGAGTAGCACGCGCGCGCACTGAAACGACGACAGGCGGGCTTTTTTTTTTTTTTTTTGCAGGCACTAGACACGGAGAGCGTGAGAGAGAGATCGAAAAGGGGAGGGAGGAGTTGTGGTGACGGTTTTGCAGAAGGGGGAGGGTCCGGCGGTTGTAATAGTAACGGGGGGGGGGGGGGGGGGGGGGGTGCGTGTGGCGGGTGTGCTCACAAGCTTCCGAGACACGCTGTCAGACGATGCTAGAATCCCGCTCGGCTGGAAGCGGTTTGTCAGGGACTGTCACTCACGGGGGAGGGGAATGCCAGGGAATTACGCGTAGCACTGGCTGGCCGGGGCATCTGTAGTTGTGTAGTTGCACGGAGAAGGGGGCAGGGCCCTGACGGAATTCCCTTGGCAGGTACTGGTAACAACTGTCGGACACAGAGGGGAGGAGAAAAGACGAGGAGCTGGGTGCACGCCTGACTCACGAGGAGGAAGAGATGCCGGGTAGCGCTAGGTGCGGTGCCCACAGAATGCGCTACGGTCGTCTCCATTCCTTTTTATGCATGCTCGCTCTCTCTCTCTCTCTCTCTCTCTCTCTCTCTCTTTCTCTCTCTCTCACTTCTCAGAGAGAGCAGCATGATTTTGTAATGCGTTTCACTAAAATCTAACACAAAGTGCATCTTTCTTACCTCACAGTGGTGTGAATGTACATGTGTGTGTGTGTGTCTGTGTGTGAGAGAGAGAGAGAGATAGAGAGGGAGAGAGAGATTATGTGAATGTGTTTCCTTTTCTGTGTGTTTGAGAGAAAAACATTTTTTTTATGTGTATGGCTGTGTGTATCTGACTGATTTAGTGGCCCAAACATTTCAAACGGTGACAGTCTGCAACAAGCCAAAGAAAGCACAGCAGTCAGTCCAGACAAGTCTGTGTTAATGACACCTACAGATCGCAAACCATTCGGATCAGCTCAGACAGTCGAGATTAAAAAAAATCATTAGCCACTCTGCAGTTTCGACAATGACCTGATGTGCTCTGTGCAACCGGGTTGCCGGGCAGATTCTGTACACATGAGCTCAGCCAGACAGCAGAGCCCGTATTTCTGTGAGATTTGTGAATGTACTCTGCATCTCAGTATGGATGGATGCCATCACGCTGATAGACAGAATGAAGGACGGTCAGACCGATGCCTGTCTCTGAATAGTTCCCCCGGGGGGTACTGTGGAAGGACGGACGGCTCTGCATGCGTTAACAAACAGTACCGTTTCCTGCGGAGGAGAATCACTGGCAACCTAACGGCACACGCGACCAGACAAAAGGTCACGCTTGGCCCGAGTATCGCATCGTAGATCTGGCCAAACATGACCGCGAACGGTCTTTGTGCCCACGTTTCTCTTCTCCTACCCCCCAACCCCCCCTCTCAGATCCTCACTGACTCTCAGCGGGAACTGCTCGTAACTCTTTTTCCAGAGAAACATCGGTAAATAACAGCACCGCCAACAGCCAATAGAATCACGGGTAATGTCCTGACCAGAAAGCGTCGATGGCAGCGGAAGGCGTAAAAGGCACGTTCAGACGGGGGGTGCCGTCTTCTGGATTTCGGCTCATCCTTGTTTGTTAGTCTCGCGCAGTGGGCTTACGGATTTGGTGAAGTAGTGGGAGCCCGTGGGAAGCTGGATCGTGGCCACGTCACCTTGGGACAGCACCTTCCCCCAGCTGTGAAAACTGCTGTTGCTGTCAGACTCTATCCCACTGCCTAGAAAACCATTGTGTATGTCTGTGTGTGTGTGTGTGTGTGTGTGTGTGTGTGTGTGTGTGTGTGTGTGTGTGTGCGTGTGTGTACGCAGTGGTTTTCTCTCTTTGAATTTCAATGGGACTGGCCACTGAAATATGTACACACACACAATGATCATACACTGCCCGGCCAAAAAAAAATTCGCCATTGCACCCGTCATGCATAGTGCCCACTGTACAAGCCTCTGGAGGCAGTGTTATGATCTGGGGTTGCTTCAGTTGGTCAGGTCTAGGCTCAGCAACATTATGCAGCAATAAAATGAAGTCAGCGAAGTACCTGAATGTACTGAATGACCAGGTTATCCCATCAATGGGCATATGCCAGGATGACAATGCCAAGATTCATCGGGCTCAAATTGTGAAAGAGTGGTTCAGGGAGCATGAGGAATCATTTTCACACATTAATTAGCCACCAGATTCCTGACCTTAACCCCATTGAAAGTCTTTGGGATGTGCTGGAGAACACTTTACGGAGTGGTTAGACTCTCCCGTCGTCAATACAAGATCTCAGCCAAAAACTTATGCTACCCTGGATGGAAATAAATGTTGTGACATTGCATAAGGTTGTCGAAACAATGCCACAACAAATGCGCGCCGTAATCAAAGCTAAAGGCGGTCCAACGAAATATTAGAGTGTGCGACTTTTTTTTTGGCCGGGCAGTGTATTTCAGTGGCCAGCCCCAATGAATTCTAAAAACTTGGGACTGTCAGTTTTCCCCTAGTATAGAGCCTGGAAAGCAGGCCTGTGCTTGACCTGAACGAATGCCATTCCACACCCTCTTTGCCCACAAGAAAAGGGGATGGGGTGGGCTGAGAAAGCACTGGCCACTACCCAACAGAAGCAGTCAATACAGCAAATAAAAAAACAGCATGTCAATGAGATAAGGATATAAACTGAGACAGTCGGCTTGCTGGTAGGAAACCCCTGCCAATTGGTCTGCAGTGTACTAAACTCTGTACTAAACACTAGACATGGGAGGGTGAAACCCCATAATACGTGTCAAGCACTTCCAACTGAAGCATTCAAAAGACGTTACATTCTGAGATAAATTGATTGGTTCAAACCTGTACTGATAACCCACCCACTTTAGAGTCTCAAACTCACTCTTGAACTCACCACCAGTCCTTTCACAAAAGAAGTTCTTGCATTTTTGCCCCTGTTCACCATGAAGCAGCACACATCTTTCAGTTATACCCACTGGCAAATGACAAAACAAGATTTTATCAAATTAAATTTAAATTTAAAAAAAGGAAAAGGCCCTCGTGTGAAGCACATGGGAATTCACACTTTTTTCCTCTTACCACACGGCGCAAAGCCTGAGTGTCTCCGCTGGAGTCAATCCACGCCGGGCGCAGCCATTTGTTACTTTTTGATGCAAATCTAACAGCATCTGAAGGCTTTTGCATCTGGTAATTAAGAGGACGGGCTCCAGTGCATTTCTATACTACACTGCTGATAGGGTAAAGCTCAGTGAAGGCATTCATTTGCAACTCAAGCTACAATGTAAATCATCTACAGGGATAGAGGCCATTACCAGATTTCTCATGCGTTAGAATAATTCATAAGTGCACTAGGCAGCAGAATGCATTAGAATGCATTTTTTAAAAATTATTTCTAATGCAGCTGGTAGAAAAAGTGATGTAGACTAGAGGAACCCTGTCTGCACAGGGACACTGTGCTGCAGACAGATGGTGGTGACATTTGGCCCCCTAAACGCCTGACCTACACTTAATGGAGACAGAGCGCTGTCCTGTCGAGACACAGCGTGCCAACAGAAAGGACCACAGCTGGGGTCTCCCCTGATGTTGCACGTTTCGCCCTTAAGCTACTCCAATGAAACAAGAGACCTATTCAGACAGGAACAAATCCCTCCCTTGGGCATGACGGACTGCGCTGCCACTCCTGTCTTACTTAGGATAAAAACTCATTCACAGGTTCAGACAGACTGTGTTCAACCTGTTTCACTCAACAGCGCTGACCGTATACTGAGCAGCAGATAGAAAATTAGAGCTAAGCCATTTGAGGGACTTGAAATGACCTATAATAACATTTTTTTTAAAGTCAAAAGTTAAAATCCTTCAGTGTTCAGAAGGTGACATTCACAGTTACATTATTCATTTTTACAGAGGGATATCTTGCTGAAGAATAGCAAGATTCAGCCTTAAAACCCACCAAATGTTGCGAAAAAGGTAATGCACAGGAAAGCTAGTATACTAGAGCCATCTACAAGTTTAGTTTTTAGACATGCCACAGGAGACTGAGGGCTCTATTTTAATAAACCAAACGCAATGGTGAACGCAAGAGTAATCGCTTGGCGGTATCGCTCTGAGGGCGTGTCGGCGAGAAATTTGGTAATTTCATGACGGCAATCTTGACGCACCTTATGGCGGTATTGCTAAAAGGCTGGGTTTAAATGTCCAAGGTGTGTCTCTATGGTAGCCAATCAAATTGTTGTTCTCATGCTTTAAAAAAAAGCCAGTTGGAACACAATCGCTCCATGCAATTTCATAATGAGCAACCCAAACGCACTGGACCGTCAACTTGGATGTGTGTATGATTCTACGTGGGAACATGCATTGAAATGTTAATTTTAAAAGCTGATCCGATACTTACCATTTATCTAGCCCTATTAAACCGCTCAGCCAGTTGATTTCTCTTTGCTCTGGCTGTGATGGGGACCGCGACCACTGGTGCAGGTGGGGCAAGCTAATTTTGTCGCATGTCACCTGGACATTGATGGAATGTGTTCCTTTGCGATTGACGAAAACTATTGCATGCTCGGGTGGTGCGCGGATTTGTATGTGCGTGCAGTCGATAGCACCAAGCACCCCGGGGAACCCACACTTGAGAAAAAATGCGAGTTTTGACTTTTTACTGCATTCATTGTCCGTATAGTTGAGGAAGGACACCCGCTGAAAGTATCCCAGATAGCAAGCGAACGTTGAATCGACGTAGATTCAATGTGGAATTCCGACGTTGATTTAACATCAATTTGCTCATCGAGGTCACGTTTAATCAACGTCAGAATACCGACAAATATTGAATAATAATCTAAATTGATTATTTTTTCGCCCACAGTACACTCACTGCAATGAAGTTGTATTTTTATCAATTTTATTACGTGTTAAGTAATTAATGTCTAGGCCTACCAAATAGCTGGCAAAGCAATATGACGTTAGGCGAATTATTTAGGCTACAGTTACTGACATTATCGGCTACTAACTAGTTCAGTAGCTAATGGAGTGAGTCAGTGATGGCGGCAAACGTTACAACTTTTAAACATCACGTTTAGCTATATTTAACCTTGATTATTCAATATTTGTCGGTATTCTGACGTTGATTCAACGTGATCTCGATGAGCAAATTGATGTTGAATCAACGTCGGCATTCCACATTGAATCTAAGTCGATTCAACGTTCGCTTGCTATCTGGGATATCCTTTCTGTGTATTGTGTAGTGGTAGGCTTATGATTCAACTGTGCCAATGTGTAATTTATATATTATAGGCTATTGGCCTACATGATCGCAAGTTTCTTGTAAGCTGTCCTGTTTTATTCTAGTAGTTTAAATTAAAATGAATTAATAATAATAATTATAGGCTATTTGTTCATTAAATGGAAGTGTAATGTTGGCATCACCTATAGACACTACATAGAACTACATGACTAACAAGTTGCCAAATTGCCAGAGTCTATTGCGTTGCCGCTAAGAGGTGGTTCCAGCGGATCATAACGCAATGGGTTTTCGTTGGTTCAAATTGTCACTGAGCCGAAAGTATTTTAGAACACGCCCCAGACAGCGCCACCCATCCCACTGCAGCGCAAGCGAAAGGATGTTATGTTGAGAATTTGTTGATCCTAGCGGTATTGCTGAGAAACGCCATAGCGCCAGTTTTAAGACGTTGATGCTGTCAACAAGCGTTTGACTATACCGTCCCCTTGCGCTGGTTTGCGCCGGTTTGAAAATAGAGCCCTAAGTCTGAACACTGCATTTGCTGTCCTCACACGCTGGCGTGTGTTGGAAACGTCGGGAAAAATAGAGCACAGATGTGTCCTTAGATTAACTTCATCCCCTGGGGGTAACTGGATCATGCTTCAAGCCTTAACTGCATCTGCTGCACTGTTCAGTTCAGAGACAAAACTTGCGCCTCGCAAAAAACTTTGCAACTAACGGGCCTGTGGGGCGAAAGCCTCAGTCCAGCTCTGTTGCTGTCTGCTTCAGACATGCTGAGCTGTGATTAGCGCTCAAACGCTTTGTACTTTTAGGCGAGGTTGCAGGATTCCTGTCATCAGAGGCAGTGCAGCTCTTCCCTTTCGGAATCTTGCCTTCCGGAAAGGAACAGAGCTTTTCCAGGAACGTCACACGAGGCTCCTACACCTCCAGCGCAGCCTGCTCCGGGAGAACGGTAAACTGAGCTTTGTCGTGCTATCGCTCGCTACACTGGCGTTGCTAACTTTAGAGCAGCCAAGTGCCATGGGCCGATGAGAAAACTCAAGGCTTCAGTCCAGACCAGCTTCTTTGCAATAAAAAGGTTATTCAATTTCATTTCAGGGTGATATTACATTATTCCATTATCACTGTGGAAATATAAAATATTGTTTGACTTAATTTTAATACATACAACCTTGTGGCCTCTTCATTACCTTTAAAACTGGAGAGAAGAAGTCTACTTTCCATAAAACAATTCTCCAGTTAAGATCTACCCTCATAGCCTAAGCATACACCTGACCACAGCTGACCCAGACTTGTAAGCAGGTGGAACATGGTTAATCTTAAAACACACTCTGTCACCTGTCACCACGGTACCAGAGATGTCAGAACTTATAGCCATGATGCAGCACCCTTGAACCCTATTACAGCAGACCCCACCGTTAAGCCGCCAGAAGCACCCACGCTTAAAGCTGACACACGAAAGATAAGGTGTGTGTTACACTCTCCGTTCCTCCCAGTCCCCGTCCCCGTCCCCGTTTGTGCTCCTTGTTTTACCCTATTCTTCGCATTTCGTGTCTTGTTTTCATGTTTCCTGTTTGTCTTCCTCCAAGTGCAAATGTTACGCCAAATCTCAGTGCTCAATGCTACACAAAGGCTAACGTTAATGCCAGTGGGCTCAGTCCGCAACAAGCACTGGCATTGAGGTCACACAAATGACACATGTACACACACGCACACCCTCGCCTCCCGCTTTGTGCAACCTACAATCTGTAATGTTTAACCATTGTGAATTTGGCATCGCATTTCACATAATAACCATTTCACCTTTCATTTTACATTGTGCAAAAACAAAATGTGAGGGCAGGCTGAGCTAGCTAGGAGCAATACAGGGGCTGAAACCATTGGGGGGGGGCGTTTCCAAGTTCATATAGTAAAAAAAATAAATTAACAAAAAAGAGTACAATATGAAATCACAACAGGCAGAAAGGTTTGTTATTGTGGAAATAGTTTCCATTCAAATGTATAATGGAATGGTTTCATGTTTTTATAAAACCTTTTCATTCTGAGTTGATTATATATTGTACCTCAGATTTTTTCCAGTTCTTATCCAAAATTATTGTTCAGTGTCCCCCAGTTAGGGGGTGGGAGGTTAGATAAATAAGTATAAAGTCCAGAATATAGTTCTTATAAAAGGTTTTGAAAAGAAAAAAAGAAAGGGAAGGGGGGTGAATACTCATAAATTGCAATAGCAATAATTTTAGACTAGAAAATATGACATTTCCTATATGTAACACCACTTCCGGTTGAAGCCACGCCCACTTCCGTTTTTTTAAATCCGAATACAGATACAGATAATGTTGATGGTCCAACAGATACAGATACAGATAGTGGCATCGCTGCACACCCCTATAAAATATGTAAGATATAAACCATGACATGCCGTATATATACAAGAATATATGGCACGACAGGGGTGGTGATTGGCCCAAGGCTGAAAGCATGAGTGCAAATACTTTGGCTGTGCCCAAAAAATAACACCCCTTATTTGGGATCTTAGTAAATCGACCCCTTCGTTGGAACTGCAATTTAATAGGGAGAGCAGCCAATTTAAAATGGAGACAAAAAATAAAATTACATTTTGACTTTTTTTGATAAATATATAAAACAAGAGACATTTCTTCATAGATTGAGTTACGGATGATTTGCCCGTTGACAGTGATACAGGGTCATCTATGCCTGATAGACTGCTTTCTAAATGCACTTTGAGCCGTTACACCTCAGTGGAATATCCATTCCAAATCAATGGACAGGGCAGCAACCCCCCTACCCCCTACCACCCACCACCTGGTGTCAAAGCATTCTTCAATGTCATAATGTGACTTTGCTGTCAAAACTGTGACATGGAGCCACACTCACAATCAGATATTTTTTTCACTCGCAAGATTCCATTGGTCACATTGTAGCCGCCTCAGTATTGTTTATACTTAAGAGCACAAAAGAAGGCAAGTGTATTAGCAGTGAAATCAATATTCTTATGTGGTTGTGATTCAAACCAGAATCAATGTGCGTACAATAGCCAAAACCGCCAATTATTCAATCTCTAAGGACAGCATAGGCCTGCTTTCTCAAGAACATTCATGAAGTGAGAGATTCAGAGTTGTTGTCACTGGAAAGCTTCATCATACCAGAACACTTTACAAAAGACTGAGGAATGGCTAACCACTATCTTACACTATAAAATTGTACACCCAAGCTACAACACCAAGTTTAATGTTTTCAGGAGTGGTTGGGTATTCTTCACCAACAATATTAAAAATATCAACTAATATTCCATTTCAGTTGAGCTCTGAGGATATTGCATGTGATCACAGGGGAGGCAGGTTGTTGGACAGGAAGGTAAGCGGTTCAGGTTTTTTATTTTTCAAGGTGAAGGACTGACAGTGTGTCATCCCAGGGCCCATTGGGACTGGCAAGCCTAGCCACAGGGCATCTGCCAAGCAGAGCATCGGTGACAGGAACACCAGAGCTTGCAGAAGTGTCACCGGCATGATGGATGAGGCCGTGGTCTCACACCGAAAAAAGAGAGTCAACATGGCCTGCTGACTAAGAGCCCCCCCAAAAACCTGGTTCCAGTCCAGAAGCAGCACTCTGCAAACATCTGCTTGTGGGGCTTAGAAAGGATGGGGCATGGTCAGCATTTAAGAGTTGCACTGTTTTTATTCAATATTATTAAGAAATTGTCCTTATTTCATCACAATTAAGAAAATATCAAACAACCAGGATGATTCAACTGGAAAAAGAGCTACACAGGTTTTCGCAAAACAAGAATTTGAGTACATGCAAAATGTTGGCTAATAGTTGTGTAATTACATTGTTTTGGGCTCATTGGCTCACAAATGGCATTGATTTGCATTGGGATTTTAAAATCAGTTTGGCAGCCCTGGTGTTAAGTTGTGTCAGGCACGGTACGTACATACGATCGACATCACACAGTACGTACATACGATCAGCACATCACCTTACAACTGACCCTTTTTAGAACTTTAGGCTTACAGGCACCATGAATTCACATGAACAAAGTAAAATATGCACCAGTATTCAGCTTAATCTTAATCTTGCATAATCTAACTATAAAGGAAGAACTCCTCTCTGTCTGTCTGTCTGTCTGCATTTCGCTTTGCTCGACAACCGGGCACTGTATGAAGTTGAAATTCGCTAGGTGTATTGCTCATGACCCTAGGAAGTGCAGTGTCGACTGTGAGGTTGATTAGATGAGCGGTTCTCAAGAAAATAAGTTATTTGTCCTAAAAACTGTAGGAGGATAGAATTAAGCAATAAGGTACGAGACGCAGTACTATTGTGAAGTTGATTGAATGAGTGGTTCTCGAGAAAGCTGCAAGCATCAATACCGGGGGCCAAGCAATCGGCCCGTTCCAAACGGGCACGGGCACTGCATTTAACTATAAAGGAAGAAATCGTGTCTGTGTGTCTGCTGTCTGAGTGTCTTTATTTTGCTTTGCTCAACAACCGGGCACTGTATGAAGTTGAAATTCGCTAGGTGTATTGCTCAGGATCCAAGGAAGTGCAGTGTCAACTGTGAAATTGTTTGAATGAGCGGTTCTCAAGAAAGCTGCAAGCATCAATACCGGGGGCCAATCGGCCCGTTCCGAACGGACACGTTTTGTACAGGCACGGGCACTGCACTAGTTATTTCAAAAGCTTGTTTAAGGTGGGATGGCATTGTACCTCTCAAGCGCCATTTTCACCCCATTGCTTCAGGGAAACTGGATTTTTCAACGGTTGTTAATTCAGACAATTATAAAGAGAACAAATACAAGATACTGAAATTTGAAAAGATGTAAAAATATATATATATATATATATATATATACTGTATATATATTTTTAAAACTAGTAACGACTGGGTGGAGGTCTAACGGATGTGAATCTGCAGATGTTGCTCAAACACCTAAATCAAAACCCAATAAAGGAATAAAAGAAAAAGACAGCCTCTAATCTTATCAATAAAAAGCAATAAGTTTGTTGAGAAGATATAAATATCTGCTGATACAGCTCGATACAAGGCCTCCAGCCATAGATTCAGAACAGTGAAGAAATATCTGCCATCAGATATATGGAAGACCTGTCTTCTTACCTTGGTGTGGAGCTTGGCCAACTGCTTGTCATCTACATAGGCCTCTGTGTACACACGTCTCTTGTAACGGAACTGAAAAAAAAAACACAAAATAACACAAAACTAATTACATTGAGTTCGTACTGAACCATGGTACATACGCATCCACCACAATTTATCTTCCCCCATTCCCAAAGAATGTCTAGCAAATTAACATAAACTGTATTTACTCACAAGGTTGCAAAAGTCATGCAAATCAATTCAACAGCCTTTTGTAAAATAATGCACATACTCCAACTTCATAGGCCTAAATAATTCAGTGTAGAAGACAGCAACTTGTCAAGACCTGTCAAGACGGCTGGGAGCTGATTCACACCAACAACAAAAAAATAACATGAAGATTATCAATCAAGTCATACTCTAAGACCCATAATCATAACATGTACAGAATAGAGAGCAAAGCAGAAACCCTACACAGCTCCCTTTAATAACCACGTTAAATGGTTAAACGTTAAACTGCAGCCCTCCGTGCCATAAATTGTGAATGCTTTCAATTTACTGCATACTGTTACAAAACCAAAAACACATCAGCAACTTGTTTTATAGCAAGATAATCGAGGAAAAAGTAATAATTAATCTTAGCAAAATTCACACCAGTTACAGGTGGAATTCAACACATCAGCAGCTGCTGTGCGCCTCAGTGTACGAGCAATCAAGGTTATTTTTGTTGAATGGAAAACCTGATTGTGTAGATAAACAAATAAACAAATAAATAAAGGGTTGGTGGGTGACTCATTCGGTTAAGGCACCACGCTGTGGTGCAGGGTTGTGTCTCGGATCGAATTTGGACCCTGCAGTGCCGAAGTCCTGTGGGCAGCTCCACAGGGCAACGCATCGCCCAGGGTATGGGAGGGTTCAGTTGGTTAGGGGTCCATGTTTCATAGCTATATAGCGACCCCCATTGGGCGCCAAATTGTTTTTTTTTCTTCAAAATTATAATAACTAAATAAATAAATCATGTACACCTTAAGATTTGAATGCTTTTCAAAAAATCTTGTATTACAGTATGCATTCTGAGGTGCAGTTTCCCATTGCCAAGACATTCATAGCTTTAACATTAACCTCATAAGGGAACTCCAGGCTCTGAGGTCCACCAACTCACCAATGTTTTGGATAGCACTGGAGACCTACATATTACATGCAGAGGCAATGGTGAGTAGGAAAGCAGTTTTAGAGAGAGGAGCTTCAGACTGAGACCAGCTACGGACTCGAAACATGGCTCAGTGAGTGCTTTAGACCTAGGCAGGTTAAGCTGCTAGACTCCCCAGAGGAACTGGCTGGCGAGAGGGTGTGATCCCCCCATCAGATATAAATTTAAATCAATATAGGCTACTATATTCAGAAAAATGTTAGTAGCAAAATTAATATAGTTCAAACCGAGAAAAACAATGAGCTGGTTAAATAACCACACTACCACACAACCGATAATTTTTAACCAGATCTGGTTACACATACACAAAGCAATAATTTCAAGCAAGGCTCCTTACAGTTTTTAAATGTTAAATCCATTGTACAAAAAGGTAAATCAAATTAAATGCAATATAGGTTATTATAACCAGAAAAAAATCAGTAGTAAAACATTGGACCAGGACCACATGGACAGGCGAGAGTTAAACTGAAACCGCTTCAGCCCAAATCGATTGGAAACCAAATCGATTTTCAGCAACCAATCAATTGCATAGCCTGTACATGTTCAGTATATTGTGTTGCATGTACACTATACAAGACCAGTATAAATGGTACAACTTGTCCCGATGAGGACCAATGGGTAAAAAAAGAAAACAGACAACAATCTTGTTTTGGAACATAGGCGAGTGTGTGAGGTTTCATTCTGGATTATCTACACTGACAAATGTAGTCATTAAATAAATGGCCTCCCCCCTCCTTTCCACATAAGAATACAGATATGGCTCATTACAGATACAGACACAGGTGTGTTGGCTTGGCACAGCCCTACTACCTAAATAACTACTTTTGTGATAAATGTTTGAATATGGTTTTGGTGCCATGATTCCAGGGCCACAGCTCATTGTGCACTTCAAATCGAAACAACGTCTAATCACGCCCCCGAGTAGAAAACACGCTTGCCGCTGAGAGCAGAGTGCAAAGCGCATTTTAAGAAGGTACTCGGGACTCTCCATTGGACTGCTCCGTAGGGGGGCTTTGGAAGGACCAAGGGAATGAGGTTAGTAAATGGAAACCTGCAACAGAACTTCTCATTTTGTGTTCGATTTTCACTTAGAGCTGTCCACTCTAATGATTCACAGGTCGGAAAGGAATCTGTCTAGCCTACAGTCTGTGTAGCATGAGTCCTGTGCAGTGTTGCAATCCAATGAACACTTCTGACAT
Organism: Synaphobranchus kaupii; assembly: GCA_029718625.1. Taxonomy (NCBI): domain Eukaryota; kingdom Metazoa; phylum Chordata; class Actinopteri; order Anguilliformes; family Synaphobranchidae; genus Synaphobranchus; species Synaphobranchus kaupii. Next base: position 82,046,177 of record CM056376.1, on the reverse strand, counting down.
TTTACTGGTGCTTTGTGGGAGCTGTTATTTCTATTGGCTAAGGTCATAATCGTGAATTTACATGATTCATCCCACTACAATAGCCCCGTATTGTTCAACAGGGTGCATGTGGTCAAGGTAATTTTTTATTATTTTTTTTCCAAAGTCTTAGTGAGATACGTTTTGGATTTGCATTAAAAAAAAGCTGGGGTTAATGACATAGTCCATCCAGTCAGTGGTCATGTGACTGCGGCACCCGATTCTCTAATTCACATGTGACACTAAGGGCTCTATTTTCCGGCTGGCGCATGGCGGGTGGCACGCCAGCACATTGGCGACATTTTCGGCATGTATTTTCACACTCCTGAGCCTGTTTGACTCGCCGTGCACTGAAGTGGGAGGAGAGTCGCTGGTGGAGGCCTGTCAGTCCAGATCGAGCAGCGAACGTGCAAATTTGGGGCTCTATTTTCCGGCCTGTGGTGAGCCATCACTGGCAAAGTTGCAAGTTCGTCATGGATTTGCATGCGTCTGAGCCCGTTTGGTAACTTGGTGACTCGCCGTGGGAGTGGGAGTGGGAGGGAAGCTGCTGTTGGGGGGTGTGTCGGTCAAGAGGAAGCAGCCCAGTTCAATTTTAGTGCAGCGTTATGCAATTTTGGAGTAAGATTAGACTGCGATTCACACTTGCACTGCTCACCAGGTGTGACCACATTTACGGCGCAAATTGCACCACAGTGTATGGCGAGTTGCTAATTTTGGCTCTTTCCCAAGCACTGCGTGCAGGAACCTCCTATTCAAAAGCCAATAAACCATTTAGTGGATCATATGCAGTCCAATCTGACTTTGAAGTAAATCCCCCAAGCAGGAAAAATTTATACTGTGCATTTATTGTTCATTGTCTTTTTTTATGTTAGGCTAATTCCTGTATTTATTTTTGTTTTTAATTGTTTATGGCTGTTATACTGTACTATAGTGTTAGGGGTACTGTATTCTTTCTTACACCAGTCTGTAATGAGAAGAATGACAAACTTGGTGCATACATTCACTCTTATTGCACGTATAGCGATAAGAACGTACCTCTTAACTCAATTACATTCAATTAAATCAATTCAAAATAGATAGCCTATCGTCTTCGGAAATTGACAGTGGGTAGACTCATTCTGCAAGCGAGAGGCCGAATGGGCGTGTTCTGCTATCGTTTTTCACGAAACCACGTGATGCGGGATAGCCCGAGAAGTTCAATACAGTCGCAATACACACGGCTCTTAAAAGGACTGAAAAGAGGTAATTTTATTACCAATGGTTGAATCCAGCTTAAGCACACCCACTGATAAATAAAGCATAACCCAGCCCATTTTTAACCTGCGCAGCCACGCCCAGTGCGCCATACGCTATGCCATTGACAATGACTGCTCACCGCATGCCATGCGCTTGCCGGAAAATAGAACCCCAAGTGACATTCTGAAAAACCTGAGGGCTGGTTGTTCACAGAGTGTGGGAACAAATACAGATTCCTGCTTGCCAGATGCCATACTGCCTTATGCCCTTCTCATGCCAAACTGCTGAAGCTAAGAATGTTTGAGCTTGGTAAGTTAAGTTGCTGCTAGAAGAGGTGTTGGTGGATTAGTAGGGGTCACTCTTCCCTCTGGACTGATGCAAAAATCTATGGGACCCACACTGAGGTCCTGACTCATCATTGTCCTGGCCAATCCCCCCACCCCCACCTACCAAACAAAAATGAACTGGCTCTTTACATCTGGCCACCTAATCATCTGCATGCATCTGCATGTATCTGATTGGCTGCAAAATCCTTTTCATTATCAACCCACATTCCCCAGGTTGTCAGTGCAAAAGAGAATTGACCAACCTTATTAAATTAAATAAGACAGCAAACCTCAGACCAAAGAGGCTTCTGTTTCGGAATGTTATGCTAAAGTTTATTCTAAAATATTGGTTCTCCAGACATATTATTCTGAATGACATTTTGAACAACAGAAATCAAACAAAAAGCATGTAGGTCTTGAGCGAACTGTGAAGTATGTTATGTGTTTCATTGATGTGATGGATCAATGTCTGGGATTTTGTTCTCTCTCTTTTCAAAAGTGACCCTTGAAAAGGCACGCTAAAGTTGGACAGGAAGAGTCGAGTCCTACCTCCAAGTATGGGACAGGGGCGATGGCGGGGAGAGGGTAATCTTTTAGCAGTCGCTCCTCGTCCAAAAATTTGCCGGATTTTCCATTGTACGCCGGCTGGAAGAGGCCGTAGTTCAACACGTCCTTCAGGCTCTGATTCAGAGTACATAAGATGCGCTGCTTGGAGGACCATATGGGGGCTTCTATGTTGAACTTCATGCATTTCTAAAACACAACAAGAGAGAAAAATAATGGGTTATTATTATGTAATGATCTTTAGTTCATGTGCATCACTTCATTAGTCTTTCATCCACACCCAGCTAATTAATGACAGATCAAGAGGATAAACACTTTTAAAAAGGTTACCGTTAAATCTGATTAAGGCACATTGTGCTTTAATTCCCTACCACTGTAGTGTTAGTTTTTCTTTTATTTCATGTTTAAAGAAACAATCCTTGTTTAAAGAGACACATTCTTCTCTTGTGCAATGCTGCAGTATTATGATGAGAGAGAGAGAGCGAAAGAGAAAGCGAGAGAGTTTTTTAATAATAAAAACAAACACCATTGATGTCTTTGAAACATTTAAGATAGATGCAGGCATTTGGCTGGGTAGCTAGTACACACCTGGGGGAAGTATCATTCCATGCTGTGAGATATGAGTACTACACAGTTAAGGTAAATGTGGAGTCCTTCAGCAAGTATTACATGGCAGGGGCATATATCCATCTTTTCCCTGGAAGCACTTCCACACAATTGACACATGATGGGGGTTTGTGCTACATTCTACACAGGTACAAATGTGGTCTCTGCCCCCACTGGAGCTTTAACAATGCACCGTAATAACGGTGCATTTACCAATGCTCCACCATTTGTTTATTGCAAGCGTGCATATGGGCCCTGATATTGGCTTTTGCTTATTGTGTTTTTATTTCAAGCTAAATTGTGCATTCCAAGCAAGGAAACACCACGTGGAACGGAGCTGTGAAAGAGCTTGCATTGCTTTATAAGGAAGAGAGGATTGAATTCTTAAAGAAAGAGAAAATTAAGGACATTCACAAAAAGAGGAAAAAATGTTGGAAAGTAAAACTTCAGAGATCTCACTGAAATTCCCCTCAGTAATAGTCTTGTGTTTTCATCCATTTAATTTAATCCACAAATTGATTACATTTTAAATTAGAAAAGGAGACACTTTTTGTTAATTTCTATATTGTAATTTCTCTACAAATTATGATCGATGCATTGAACCTGAATCGTTAACACGGTATTGTTTGTGAAATACCGTTTACCCTGCGGTTTCCAAAAAAGCAATGAAATAAATACACTCCAGTAAGACCTTCAACAATGCCAGTGACAGGGTTTCTGAGCAGACCTACAGTGCCCTCCACAATTATTGGCACCCCTGGTAAAGATGAGTAAAAAGGGTTATACAAAATTCACTGTTTGGTGAATTAGCTCAATCTCACACTGAAAAAATTTGAACAATCCAACGTTTAATTGAAGTAAATTTATTCTGAGAAAAAAAAATCCCTCATCAAGAAATAATTATTTTTAACAAAACCACGTGAGCCACAATTATTGGCACCCCTGCATTTAGTAATTTGTACAACCTCCCTTTGCCAATAAAACAGCACTGAGTCTTCTCCCGTAACATCTAATAAGGTTGGAGAATACAGAGCAAGGAATCTGAGACCATTCCTCTTTACAGAATCTCTCCAGAGTCCTAGGTCCTCTCTTGTGCACTCTCCTCTTCAGCTCAGCCCACAGGTTTTCAATGGGGTTTACTGTAGGTCAGGGGACTGAGATGGCCATGGCAGAAGCTTGATTTTGTGTTCAGTTAATCATTTTTGTGTTGATTTGGACGTATGTTTTGGATCATTGTCCTGCTGGAAGATCCAACGACGACCCAGTTTTAGTTTCCTGGCAGAGGCAGCCAGATTAAGATTTAAAATTTCCTGGTATTTCATGGAGTTCATGATGCCATGTACCTTAACAAGGTTCCCAGGGCCTTTGGAGGAAAAACAGCCCCACAACATCATGGAACCTCCACCATACTTAACAGTGGGGATCAGGTTATTTTCGTTATAGCCATAATTCTTTTTACGCCAAACCCACCTTGAGTGTTGGTTGCCGAAAAGCTCAATTTTTGTTTCATCTGAACATGGAACATGATTCCAGTCAAAGTTCCAGTAGCGCTTATGTTTGTGGTGAAATGACAGGAAAGGCTTTTTTCTGGCATGCCTTCCAAATAATTTGTTGGTATGGAGGTGATGTCTAATGGTAGTTTTGGAGACTTGATGACCCCAAGATGCTACTTTCCTCTATAAGTCTCCAACAGTGATACTTGGAGATTTTTTTGCCTCTCTTACCATCCTCCTCACTGTGTGTGGGGGCAAAATAAAATTGAGTCCTCTTCCAGGCAAGTTTGCAACAGTTCCAGTTGCTTTGAACTTTAGTTCAAAAGTATTTTAGTTCAAGTATCACCCTAACGGTAGATATGGGCATTTTCATGTGAGTAGCTATTTTTTTATAGCCATTCCCTGACTTATGAAGCTCAACACACTTTTCCCTCATTTGATTTGTGTGTTCTCTTATCTTTCCCATGTTGATGTATGAATAAGGCAATATGGCCTCTGTGTCACCACATATTTATACCCCAGTGAAACAGGAAGTCATGGATTGCTGCTTGAAAGTTCCTAAACACTCTGATCAACTTTAAAAATAAATAAAATAAAATATAAATGGAAAAAATGCTTCAGTTACATTTCGTTCATAATAATTTCTAGGGGTGCCAATAATTGTAGCACACATGGTTTTGTTAAAAATAATTATTTCTTGATGAGGGATTTTTTTTCTCAGAATATATTTACTTAAATTAAATGTTAAGTCAATTGAGAATTTAAATCAATATAGGCTAGCTAATTAAAATTATGAATCATATAGGAAAATACAGTGGAAATTTATGAAAGAGATGTTTATTATCTCTTAAAAACTGTAGGGGAAGATATTTCCCAAAGAAAGATAATATACGTAGTCTAAAGATTCTATAGAAAAACAGTAGTTTGCACCTTCGGCAAGCAAGCGAATAATCTGTAAATAAATAAATGCAAAAGTTTGTGACATAAAGAAAATGAACACTCGATCACATAATAAAATTAGGATGCTACAGTGTGCCTATTGGAAAGTACTTTGAACACAGTTGTTTGAAAAGTGCTGTAAATAGATAGGTAAACAGTAAGTCATTTAAGAGATCCAGCAGAAAGGCATGCAGAACCCAAAGTGCATTTTTGTGTTAAAGTTAGTATTGGGGTAGTATTATAGTATTGTAGTATTCAATATTACTGAATAATACTATTGAATCATACTGCACGACCACTCAGCATTTTTCGTTGCCTGAACCTGTGTGTATGCACTTATGTAAGTCCCTCTGGATAAGAGTGTCTGCTAATTGCCTACATTTAAATGTACCTGTAAATGCATGCGGGACAATCTTTGTTACAGGGACAGCACATTTAAAATTCTTTACAGTTTCAGTTAAATCAAGTCGTTTAATGGTCTCACACAAAGGAAGAATCCTAATTTTGAAGAAGAATACAGGAAAAGGCTATTTGCGGGCCACGGCTGTTTTAGAGTTCGGAGGGGCGTTCTGAACAATACCAGGTAGAGAGTGGAATGGAGATTGCGCCAATGTGATTTAAACACTCTTTGTGGAGGATGTTGTCGCGAACAAACCCCTCGTCCCTGATGATGAATCGGGAACGGTGATTACCGCACAGCCGCTCTGACTGCTACAAAACTTAGCTATGAAAGGGCCCTGAATGACTTGGCCCTGAATGACTTGGCCCTGAATGACTTGGCCCTGAATGACTTGGCCCTGAATGACTTGGCCGAGGGGAATGAGAGTTTTTGCCGTTCATGCTGCAGCTGCTGAAATGGCAGAAGTGGGACTCTCCACACTGTACCGAGCTTCTAACAGCCCTCCCTTTACCCTTGCTTTAGGAATGGTCAATTGTACATACACATTTCAAAACTTAAAATCATATTAATTTGCTGATACCCTTCCATCCGTTTGCACTTGAAATACTTTACATTTGTAAAGCTGGGTGTTTGGTAAATGCATTCCAGTTAAGATCACTGCCCAAGAGCGGAAGAGTACTGATTCACCAGTGAACCTCTGCAACCTCTTGGCTACAAGTACAACACATGGAAGAGGGATCTAGTTGAGGGCACACGCACGCACCCTGTCCCAAACTCTGCCATTGGGCAGAATGGAATTACCTGAGAGCAGCAGATACCCCAACCCAGACATTGTGGCACCAGGAGGGCAATATTGGGGAGCTCCCACAATGACCCCAGAACACTGTTTCACATTGGTAGCCAATCCCAATTTGATATTTGATTGACAGCTCCAGGACAATCAATTAAATTACATTTTTATTTACATAGCACATTACAAACAATACATCACAACACAACACACACACAGCATACCCTGGCATAGCCAAAGCATACCCTGGCCTAAACCCCCACAAAGCAAGCCAAAAGGTGACAGTGGCATGGAAAAACTCCCTGGATGGCATGCAGGAAGAAGCCCTGGGAGGAACCAGACTCAGTTGGGGGAGCCCATCCTCCTCTGGCCGCCTCAGGGAGTGGGTTCAAAGACGATGGATCTATCACATGCAGGGTTGCCACAGGGTCAATCATCCACCAAACCTAATAGAAGATGCACATGTGGGTCTTTCAACTTTCCATTATAAAATCTCAACAAACTTTACCAACTCAAACTTTACCAACTATGTTACTGGAGATCCCACCTCGTATCTCGCCTGATCATCTCGACAGAGTTGGCCTGCCACATCTACCAAATATTATTATTATATTATGATAAATTAATTCTCTTCATACAGCTGTTGTTATCCTCCTCCATATCTCCCTTCAGGCAAGTAATAGTAAAGTCACTAACCTATATGTAGCTGGCATACTAATACCAATCATTGTGATTAATAATTCATTTGTTAACCCCCCCCCCCCCCCCCCCCCCATATTGTAATTTTATTGTATGCCATTATTCATTCATTACCCTGTAAGCAACAAACTTTATTTCATATATTTACAAATACTCATCATCTCTATGTGATATCAGAAAGTTGAGCTCTCTGAATCCTCTGAGTCAACTTTGCCTATCGCTTCCAACACACTGCTGACTTTTACATAATAAAATTAATAGAGAGGCTAGATTACATTCCAGCTTTGTTACTGTGACAGGCTTTAGGCATTGTTTTGAGAGGCAATATAAACAATGTCTCAGTCCGGCACAATTTCTGTCTTCAAAAAACAAATAAGAAAAAAAACCCACGCTGCTTGCAATTCTCATCTTCCCTCTGCAGGGCGAATCAGGAGCCCTGTGCTCATGCATCATAGCCGACAGAGTGCAGCCCTGACCTCGCTATTGCTCAGCAAAACGGATGGCTCAGTGCGGACGCGGAGCCACATGAAGAATTAGCAACATCTTAAGGTAATAGCTCTGGATTCCAAACAAAGGCCAATTAAATGCCACAGGAGATACACCGGGCCCACTAAAGGAAGTATTGGGGTTAGCGTGGGTAGTTAAAACAGATCCTGTAACATTTTAACCACACATTCTCTGAATTGAATCAATCTTCCATGGTCTATGTTCACACAGTGAGCACCATATTTCATTGGACAGTGGCACATTTTTTGTTATTTTGGTTCTGTAATCTAGCACTTTGAGTTTGAAAGGATACAATGACAATAAGGTTGAAGTGCAGACTGCTTTAATTTGAGGGTATTTTCATCCATATCGGATGAACCGTAGAACCTTTTGTACATAGTCCCTCCCATTTTCGGGCATCAAAAATATTGGACAGTTTAACATAATGTAGAATAAAGTAATCATTTTTAATGTTTGGTCGCATATCCTTTGCATGCCATGACTTCCTGATGTCTGTGACCCAACAATATCAAAAGACTCTTGATATTTTATTTTCAGGTACTCTTACAAGTGATACTATAACCTCTCTGCATTTGAATGGATCTCTATGGGAATTGGGGGGTGGGACTAGATTTAGTTGTAAATTACACTGGAACAGTATGGAACACATGGTTGGCTAAATAGCTCTAAGTCCTCAAGGGTCTGATGTATCAAACAAGCCTTAAACCATCACTCTGCTGCCAGATATGCAGTAGATATGGATGGATAACTTGAAGGGTTTCTTCTCCTGACTTATTTTTCCATAGATTTCAATAGGAAAATTTGTCAGGAGAAACATCCCTTAAAGTGATCCATCCATATCTACTGCATATCTGGCAGCAGAGTGATGGTTTCAGTTAAACCGTAAGACCATACGCAGGGTAGGCAATGGGCTGTGATGGATGACATAGATCATGCATAGGTAGAGCAACCCCTCTGCGTAGGCTGAGTGATGAGACGTACCTAAACAAAAATAAGATAGATCATGGTGACACAGATAAAAATGGGAAATATGAATAAAAAGACATGGTCTGATCCAACTTTAGCAGAGGCATGCAAAATAACTTAATTTAGCAGACCACTAAATAAAGTTATTTTGAGTGCCCCCAAGCGCATAGGGTAGGAACTGATTATCTAACAAGATTAATTTGGCCTTTTCATCTATTGGCTAAAATAAATTATGATGGAAGGGTGTCACCTTAACTCATCGGTTTATTAGCTAGGAAGAGGAGGGGTTATGAAAGTATATAAGCCACTGTTTGTTTGTGTTTGGAGAACTCCTGAATCCTCTGCATAGGAGAAAGGACTTCCCACCGGCCAATGCTCAATAAAAGGATAAACAGAATACAAGACGCTGCAGGATTATTTCCTTCATCTTCATTCAACCAAGGACAAGACTTCTCCAGCTAAAAACGACCTCAAATTGAACCTAATGAGGAGAAAGTAAAGACTTACCTCCGCATATTTGGGGGGGACTATGTACGAAAGGTTCTATAGATTCTAAACGGTTCATCCGATATGGATGAAAATACCCTCAAATTAAAGTTGACAGTCTGAACTTCAACCTCGTTGTCATTCTATCCTTTCAAACTCAACGTGCTAGATTACAGAACCAAAATAACAAGAAATGTGTCACTGTCCAATGAATTATGGTGCTCACTTGATGTGCTTGGGATTTTTTCCGCCTTGCATTTTAAAAGACACTTATTCATCTTTTAGAGCCTAAACTGTTGCCGAAGCTGCACAGAGCTATGAAACAAGTGTGTGTTATATTCCTGATATATGATAAGAGATTTGCTCAAGCGAGGTTTTGCCGAATAAAGGAAAGTGACAGAGCGGGCCATTATGGACGTTGCGAGCATTACAGTTACAGGTCGGAGAATGCCTGTTGCAGAACTCATTAAACACTGGCGGGCCTTGCGACGCTCGTTAAGGTCGGGAGGCGTGAGGATTCAATAACTCCGTTCCGTCCCTCTCCGCGATTCCGTCAGCCGGCGCCCCATCTGCACAGGCTCCCGTTCTCCCAGGCGAGCCGCGTCAGGTCGCGTTCATAAAAGGATGAAATATGGCTCAATTACAGGCGCCACCCGTCGGCTCCGCGCGGCTTTGGTCCGGGAAGGAAGTCATGGCGGGAACCCAACTTGAACAAATATTAATCACGCATGACAATGGAGCAGGAGCAGGCGAAGGGCCGCATCCTCACGGTGCGACAGGCGCTCTCAATCGTAAACGCATACGGTCGCAGTCCTTGGGACAGATCTGAGAATCACCAACTCCCAGGTCCAATTTCAGGAGGCCCCACCACCATACCTGTGGAAGCTCAAGTGCATTTTGACCACAAAAACAACATTTTTGTTCATGTTATTTTACATTTCCTTTATAGCTTTCTGGTCAGTCAGTGGCACTTGCAGGAACATAGACTCACTAGTTACTCAAAAAGAGCTATGGCCCTTCTGACCGAAGTCCTTCCTGGTTTTATTTTGGTTCAATTATAGCAGGCTGCTGTACCTTGAAATATTCTCACACTGCAGTTCAGGCGTTTAGTTTGCTTCATCTTTGTCTTCTTCGAAGAAAGCAATAACCTGCTAGAGCCAGAGCAATTAAAAAGCAGTTTGATTTATGCTCCTATGGCAAACCTCATTAAAGAAATTCCCAAACCAGGTACAGGCAGTGAAACTAGCCCTGTTGTGTTGTGGTTAAATCTTGTGTTGTGATTAATCTTCCCTAATGCGGAATGTGCGTGCTTGATTGCGTGCATGCACGTGTGTGTGTCCCTATGTGCTGTGTGCATGACTGTTTGTATACATGTGCATGTATGTGTGGGTGTATGTGTCTCTATGTGCCATGTCCCTGTGTGTTAGTGCACATGGGCATGTGTGTGTGTGTGTGTGTGTGTGTGTGTGTTTGTGTGTGTGAATGATTGCCACTTCATTTTCAGTACTAGCAAAAAAGAATATGTCTTAAAATTTGATGTATGTGTGTAGTAAAACAAATAAAAAATGCATCAATAAGCTACACATTTGTCTGTCTATCCAGTATATCTTCATTTTCATGTTTCAGCATTAAATCTACATTGGCAATGAAATATAATGCATTGCAGAGCAGACACTGGCACTACAGGCCCTAGTGGGGTGCTGTTTGTAGTGGGGCGGGACAATCTCAGATTTATTTTGAATTTCCTAACATTGCTTTTATCACCCACTTCCGTATGCTGCTGCTTATCATTGCCTAGGAAGCTCTCACTATGCACAACTATAACTCAAGTTATGCCTTCCCTTCTGGGAAATGTAACCCTACTGATCAACCCCCCACACAATGCCAACTGTACCCTACTGATCAACCCCCCACACAATGCCAACTGTACCCTACTGATCAACCCCACACACAATGCCAACTGTACCCTACTGATCAACCCCACACACAATGCCCAATGTACGTTACTGATCAACCCCCCACACAATGCCAACTGTGCCCTACTGATCAACCCCACACACAAAGCCAACTGTACCGTACTGATAAACCCCACACACAATGGCCACTGTACCCTACTGATCAACCCCACACACAATGCCAACTGTACCCTACTGATCAACCTCACACACAATGCCGGCTGTACCCTACTGATCAACCCCCACACAATACACACTGTACCCTACTGATCAAACCCCACACAATGCAAATTGGACCCTACTGATCAACCCCCCACACAATGCCCACTGTACCCTACTGATCAACCCCCCATACAATGCCAACTGTACCCTACTGATCAACCCCCCACACAATGCCCACTGTACCCTACTGATCAACCCCCCATACAATGCCAACTGTACCCTACTGATCAACCCCCCACACAATGCCCACTGTACCCTACTGATCAACCCCCCACACAATGGCCACTGTACCCTACTGCTCAACCCCCCCACACAATGGCCACTGTACCCTACTGATAAACACCCAACACAATACCCACTGTACCCTACTGATCAACCCCCCACACAATGCCCACTGTACCCTACTGATCAACCCCCCACACAATGCAAATTGGACCCTACTGATCAACCCCCCACACAATGCCCACTGTACCCTACTGATCAACCCCTCACACAATCCCTACTGTACCCTACTGATCAACCCACACACAATGGTCACTGTACCCTACTGATCAACCCCCCACACAATACCCATTGTACCCTACTGATCAACCCCCCACACAAGGGCCACTGTACCCAACTGATCAACCCCCCACACAATGCCCACTGTACCCTACTGATCAACCCCCACACAATGCCCACTGTACCCTACTGATCAACCCCTCACACAATGCCGACTGTACTCTACTGATCGACCCCCACACAATGGCCACGTGTACCCTACTGATCAACCCCCCACACAATACTGACTGTACCCTACTGATGAACCCCCACACAATGCCCACTGTACCCTACTGATCAACCCCCCACACAATGCCCACTGTATCCTACTGATCAACCCCCACACAATACCCACTGTACCCTACTGATCAACCCCCCACACAATGACCACTGTACCCTCCTGATAAACACCCCCACACAATGCCCACTGTACTCTACCTGATTCAACCCCCCACACAAAGCCCACTGTACCATGCTGATCAACCCCCCACACAATGCCCACTGTACCCTACTGATCAACCCCCCACACAATGCCCACTGTACCCTACTGATCAACCCCTCACACAATGCCGACTGTACCCTACTGATCGACCCCCACACAATGGCCAATGTACCCTACTGATCAAACCCACCACACAATGCTGACTGTACCCTACTGATCAACCCCGCACACAATGCTGACTGTACCCTACTGATCAACCCCCCACACAATGCCACTGTACCCTACTGATCAACCTCTCACACAATGCCCACTGTACCCTACTGACCAACCCCCACACAATGGCCACTGTACCCTACTGATCAACCCCTCACACGATGCCCACTGTACCCTACTGATCAACCCCCCACACAATGCCCACTGTACCCTACTGATCAACCCCTCACACAATGCCCACTGTACCCTACTTACCAACCCCCACACAATGCCCACTGTACCTACTTATCAACCCCCACACAATGGCCAGTGTACCCTACTGATCAACCCCCCACACAATGCCCACTGTACCCTATTGATCAACCCCCCACACAATGCCCACTGTACCCTACTGATCAACCCCCCACACAATGGCCACTGTACCCTACTGATAAACACCCCCCCACAATACCCACTGTAACCTACTGATCAACCCCCCACACAATGCCAACTGCACCCTACTGATCAACCCCCCACACAATGCCCACTGTACCCTACTGATCAACCCCCCACACAAGGGCCACTGTACCCAACTGATCAACCCCCCACACAATGCCTACTGTACCCTACTGATCAACCCCCCACACAATACCCACTGTACCCTACTGATCAACCCCCCACACAATGACCACTGTACCCTCCCTGATAAACACCCCACACAATTGTCCACTGTACTCTACTGATCAACCCCCCACACAAAGCCCACTGTACCATGCTGATCAACCCCCCACACAACGCCCACTGTACCCTACTGATCAACCCCCCCACACAATGCCCACTGTACCCTACTGATCAACCCCCCACACAAAGCCCACTGTACCATGCTGATCAACCCCCCACACAATGCCCACTGTACCCTACTGATCAACCCCCCACACAATGCCCACTGTACCCTACTGATCAACCCCTCACACAATGCCGACTGTACCCTACTGATCGACCCCCACACAATGGCCAATGTACCCTACTGATCACACACCACACACAATGCTGACTGTACCCTACTGATCAACCCCCCACACAATGCTGACTGTACCCTACTGATCAACCCCCCACACAATGCCAACTGTACCCTACTGATCAACCTCTCACACAATGCCCACCTGTACCCTACTGACCAATCCCCCACACAATGGCCACTGTACCCTACTGATCAACCCCTCACACGATGTCCACTGTACCCTACTGATCAACCCCCCACACAATGCCCACTGTACCCTACTGATCAACCCCTCACACAATGGCCCACTGTACCCTACTTACCAACCCCCACACAATGCCCACTGTACCCTACTTATCAACCCCCCACACAATGGCCAGTGTACCCCTACTGATCAACCCCCCACACAATGCCCACTGTACCCTATTGATCAACCCCCCACACAATGCCCACTGTACCCCTACTGATCAACCCCCCACACAATGACCACTGCACCTTACTGATAAACACCCCCCACAATACCCACTGTACCCTACTGATCAACCCCTCACACAATGACCACTGTACCCTACTGATAAACACCCCCCACAATACCCACTGTACCGTACTGATCAAACCCCCCACACAATGCCCACTGTACCCTATTGATCAACCTCCCACACAATGCCCCACTGTACCCTACTGATCAACCCCCCACACAATGCCCACTGTACCCTACTGATCAACCCCTCACACAATGACCACTGTACCCTAATGATAAACACCCCCCACAATACCACTGTACCGTACTGATCAACCCCCACACAATGCCCACTGTACCCTACTGATCAATCCCTCACACAAAGCCCACGGAACCCTACTGATCAACCCCCCCACACAATACTGACTGTACCCTACTGATCAACCCCCCACACAATGCCAACTGTACCCTACTGATCAACCCCCCATCACAATGCCCACTGTACCCTACTGATCAACCCCCCATACAATGCCAACTGTACCCTACTGATCAACCCCCCACACAATGCCCACTGTACCCTACTGATCAACCCCCCACACAATGGCCACTGTACCCTACTGCTCAACACCCCCCCACACAATGGCCACTGTACCCTACTGATAAACACCCAACACAATACCCACTGTACCCTACTGATCAACCCCCCACACAATGCCCACTGTACCTACACAATGACCACTGTACCCTCCTGATCAACCCCCCACACAATGCCCACTGTACCCTACTGATCAACCCCTCACACAATCCCTACTGTACCCTACTGATCAACCCACACACAATGGTCACTGTACCCTACTGATCAACCCCCCACACAATACCCATTGTATCCTACTGATCAACCCCCCACACAAGGGCCACTGTACCCAACTGATCAACCCCCCACACAATGCCCACTGTACCCTACTGATCAACCCCCACACAATGCCCACTGTACCCTACTGATCAACCCCTCACACAATGCCGACTGTACCCTACTGATCGACCCCCACACAATGGCCACTGTACCCTACTGATCAACCCCCCACACAATACTGACTGTACCCTACTGATGAACCCCCCACACAATGCCCACTGTACCCTACTGATCAACCCCCCACACAATGCCCACTGTACCCTACTGATCAACCCCCACACAATACCCACTGTACCCTACTGATCAACCCCCCACACAATGACCACTGTACCCTCCTGATAAACACCCCACACAATGCCCACTGTACTCTACTGATCAACCCCCCACACAAAGCCCACTGTACCATGCTGATCAACCCCCCACACAATGCCCACTGTACCCTACTGATCAACCCCCCACACAATGCCCACTGTACCCTACTGATCAACCCCTCACACAATGCCGACTGTACCCTACTGATCGACCCCCCACACAATGGCCAATGTACCCTACTGATCAACCCACCACACAATGCTGACTGTACCCTACTGATCAACCCCCCACACAATGCTGACTGTACCCTACTGCTCAACCCCCCCACACAATGGCCACTGTACCCTACTGATAAACACCCAACACAATACCCACTGTACCCTACTGATCAACCCCCCACACAATGCCCACTGTACCCTACTGATCAACCCCCCACACAATGACCACTGTACCCTCCTGATCAACCCCCCACACAATGCCCACTGTACCCTACTGATCAACCCCTCACACAATCCCTACTGTACCCTACTGATCAACCCACACACAATGGTCACTGTACCCCTACTGATCAACCCCCCACACAATACCCATTGTACCCTACTGATCAACCCCCCACACAAGGGCCACTGTACCCAACTGATCAACCCCCCACACAATGCCCACTGTACCCTACTGATCAACCCCCACACAATGCCCACTGTACCCTACTGATCAACCCCTCACACAATGCCGACTGTACCCTACTGATCGACCCCCACACAATGGCCACTGTACCCTACTGATCAACCCCCCACACAATACTGACTGTACCCTACTGATGAACCCCCACACAATGCCCACTGTACCCTACTGATCAACCCCCCACACAATGCCCACTGTACCCTACTGATCAACCCCCACACAATACCCACTGTACCCTACTGATCAACCCCCCACACAATGACCACTGTACCCTCCTGATAAACACCCCACACAATGCCCACTGTACTCTACTGATCAACCCCCCACACAAAGCCCACTGTACCATGCTGATCAACCCCCCACACAATGCCCACTGTACCCTACTGATCAACCCCCCACACAATGCCCACTGTACCCTACTGATCAACCCCTCACACAATGCCGACTGTACCCTACTGATCGACCCCCACACAATGGCCAATGTACCCTACTGATCAACCCACCACACAATGCTGACTGTACCCTACTGATCAACCCCCCACACAATGCTGACTGTACCCTACTGATCAACCCCCCACACAATGCCAACTGTACCCTACTGATCAACCTCTCACACAATGCCCACTGTACCCTACTGACCAACCCCCACACAATGGCCACTGTACCCTACTGATCAACCCCTCACACGATGCCCACTGTACCCTACTGATGAACCCCCCACACAATGCCCACTGTACCCTACTGATCAACCCCCCACACAATGCCCACTGTACCCTACTGATCAACCCCCCCACAATACCCACTGTACCCTACTGATCAACCCCCCACACAATGACCACTGTACCCTCCTGATAAACACCCCACACAATGCCCACTGTACTCTACTGATCAACCCCCCACACAAAGCCCACTGTACCATGCTGATCAACCCCCCACACAATGCCCACTGTACCCTACTGATCAACCCCCCACACAATGCCCACTGTACCCTACTGATCAACCCCTCACACAATGCCGACTGTACCCTACTGATCGACCCCCACACAATGGCCAATGTACCCTACTGATCAACCCACCACACAATGCTGACTGTACCCTACTGATCAACCCCCCACACAATGCTGACTGTACCCTACTGCTCAACCCCCCCACACAATGGCCACTGTACCCTACTGATAAACACCCAACACAATACCCACTGTACCCTACTGATCAACCCCCCACACAATGCCCACTGTACCCTACTGATCAACCCCCCACACAATGACCACTGTACCCTCCTGATCAACCCCCCACACAATGCCCACTGTACCTACTGATCAACCCCTCACACAATCCCTACTGTACCCTACTGATCAACCCACACACAATGGTCACTGTACCCTACTGATCAACCCCCCACACAATACCCATTGTACCCTACTGATCAACCCCCCACACAAGGGCCACTGTACCCAACTGATCAACCCCCCACACAATGCCCACTGTACCCTACTGATCAACCCCCACACAATGCCCACTGTACCCTACTGATCAACCCCTCACACAATGCCGACTGTACCCTACTGATCGACCCCCACACAATGGCCACTGTACCCTACTGATCAACCCCCCACACAATACTGACTGTACCCTACTGATGAACCCCCCACACAATGCCCACTGTACCCTACTGATCAACCCCCCACACAATGCCCACTGTACCCTACTGATCAACCCCCACACAATACCCACTGTACCCTACTGATCAACCCCCCACACAATGACCACTGTACCCTCCTGATAAACACCCCACACAATGCCCACTGTACTCTACTGATCAACCCCCCCACACAAAGCCCACTGTACCATGCTGATCAACCCCCCACACAATGCCCACTGTACCCTACTGATCAACCCCCCACACAATGCCCACTGTACCCTACTGATCAACCCCTCACACAATGCCGACTGTACCCTACTGATCGACCCCCACACAATGGCCAATGTACCCTACTGATCAACCCACCACACAATGCTGACTGTACCCTACTGATCAACCCCCCACACAATGCTGACTGTACCCTACTGATCAACCCCCCACACAATGCCAACTGTACCCTACTGATCAACCTCTCACACAATGCCCACTGTACCCTACTGACCAACCCCCACACAATGGCCACTGTACCCTACTGATCAACCCCTCACACGATGCCCACTGTACCCTACTGATCAACCCCCCACACAATGCCCACTGTACCCTACTGATCAACCCCTCACACAATGCCCACTGTACCCTACTTATCAACCCCCACACAATGGCCAGTGTACCCTACTGATCAACCCCCCACACAATGCCCACTGTACCCTACTTATCAACCCCCACACAATGGCCAGTGTACCCTACTGATCAACCCCCCACACAATGCCCACTGTACCCTATTGATCAACCCCCCCACACAATGCCCACTGTACCCTACTGATCAACCCCCCACACAATGGCCACTGTACCCTACTGATAAACACCCCCCACAATACCCACTGTAACCTACTGATCAACCCCCCACACAATGCCAACTGCACCCTACTGATCAACCCCCCACACAATGCCCACTGTACCCTACTGATCAACCCCCCACACAAGGGCCACTGTACCCAACTGATCAACCCCCCACACAATGCCTACTGTACCCTACTGATCAACCCCCCACACAATACCCACTGTACCCTACTGATCAACCCCCCACACAATGACCACTGTACCCTCCTGATAAACACCCCACACAATGTCCACTGTACTCTACTGATCAACCCCCCACACAAAGCCCACTGTACCATGCTGATCAACCCCTCACACAACGCCCACTGTACCCTACTGATCAACCCCCCACACAATGCCCACTGTACCCTACTGATCAACCCCCCACACAAAGCCCACTGTACCATGCTGATCAACCCCCACACAATGCCCACTGTACCCTACTGATCAACCCCCCACACAATGCGCACTGTACCCTACTGATCAACCCCTCACACAATGCCGACTGTACCCTACTGATCGACCCCCACACAATGGCCAATGTACCCTACTGATCAACCCACCACACAATGCTGACTGTACCCTACTGATCAACCCCCCACACAATGCTGACTGTACCCTACTGATCAACCCCCCACACAATGCCAACTGTACCCTACTGATCAACCTCTCACACAATGCCCACTGTACCCTACTGACCAACCCCCACACAATGGCCACTGTACCCTACTGATCAACCCCTCACACGATGCCCACTGTACCCTACTGATCAACCCCCCACACAATGCCCACTGTACCCTACTGATCAACCCCTCACACAATGCCCACTGTACCCTACTTACCAACCCCCACACAATGCCCACTGTACCCTACTTATCAACCCCCACACAATGGCCAGTGTACCCTACTGATCAACCCCCCACACAATGCCCACTGTACCCTATTGATCAACCCCCCCACACAATGCCCACTGTACCCTACTGATCAACCCCCCACACAATGACCACTGCACCTTACTGATAAACACCCCCCACAATACCCACTGTACCCTACTGATCAACCCCTCACACAATGACCACTGTACCCTACTGATAAACACCCCCCACAATACCCACTGTACCGTACTGATCAACCCCCCACACAATGCCCACTGTACCCTATTGATCAACCTCCCACACAATGCCCACTGTACCCTACTGATCAACCCCCCACACAATGCCCACTGTACCCTACTGATCAACCCCTCACACAATGACCACTGTACCCTAATGATAAACACCCCCCCACAATACCCACTGTACCGTACTGATCAACCCCCCACACAATGCCCACTGTACCCTACTGATCAATCCCTCACACAATGCCCACGGAACCCTACTGATCAACCCCCCACACAATACTGACTGTACCCTACTGATCAACCCCCCACACAATGCCAACTGTACCCTACTGATCAACCCCCCACACAATGCCCACTGTACCCTACTGATTAACCCCACACAATGCCCAATGTACCCTACTTACCAACCCCCACACAATGCCCACTGTACCCTACTTATTAACCCCCACAATGGCCACTGTACCCTACCGATCAACCCCCCACACAATGCCCACTGTACCCTATTGATCAACCCCCCACACAATGCCCACTGTACCCTACTGATCAACCCCCACACAATGGCCACTGTACCTACTGATAAACACCCCCCACAATACCCACTGTAACCTACTGATCAACCCCCCACACAATGCCAACTGCACCCTACTGATCAACCCCCCACACAAGGGCCACTGTACCCAACTGATCAACCCCCCACACAATGACCACTGTACCCTCCTGATAAACACCCCACACAATGTCCACTGTACTCTACTGATCAACCCCCCACACAAAGCCCACTGTACCATGCTGATCAACCCCCCACACAATGCCCACTGTACCCTACTGATCAACCCCTCGCACAATGACCACTGTACCCTACTGATAAACACCCCCCACAATACCCACTGTACCGTACTAATCAACCCCCCACACAATGCCCACTGTACCCTATTGATCAACCTCCCACACAATGCCCACTGTACCCTACTGATCAACCCCCCACACAATGCCCACTGTACCCTACTGATCAACCGCTCACACAATGACCACTGTACCCTAATGATAAACACCCCCCACAATACCCACTGTACCGTACTGATCAACCCCCCACACAATGCCCACTGTACCCTACTGATCAATCCCTCACACAATGCCCACGGAACCCTACTGATCAACCCCCCACACAATACTGACTGTACCCTACTGATCAACCCCCCACACAATGCCAACTGTACCCTACTGATCAACCCCCCACACAATGCCCACTGTACCCTACTGATCAACCCCCCATACAATGCCCACTGTACCCTACTGATCAACCCCCCACACAATGCCAACTGCACCCTACTGATCAACCCCCCACACAATGCCCACTGTACCCTACTGATCAACCCCCCACACAAGGGCCACTGTACCCAACTGATCAACCCCCCACACAATGCCTACTGTACCCTACTGATCAACCCCCCACACAATACCCACTGTACCCTACTGATCAACCCCCCACACAATGACCACTGTACCCTCCTGATAAACACCCCACACAATGTCCACTGTACTCTACTGATCAACCCCCCACACAATGCCCACTGTACCCTACTGATCAACCCCCCACACAATGCCCACTGTACCCTACTGATCAACCCCTCACACAATGCCGACTGTACCCTACTGATCGACCCCCACACAATGCTGACTGTACCCAATGATCCACCCCCCACACAATGCTGACTGTACCCTTCTGATCAACCCCCCACACAATGCCCACTGTACCCTACTGATCAACCCCCCACACAATGCTGACTGTACCCTACTGATCAACCCTCCACACAATGCCAACTGTACCCTACTGATCAACCCCCCATACAATGCCCACTGTACCCTACTGATCAACCCCCCACACAAGGGCCACTGTACCCAACTGGTCAACCCCCCCAAACAATGCCCACTGTACCTTACTGATCAACCTCTCACACAATGCCCACTGTACCCTACTGACCAACCCCCACACAATGGCCACTGTACCCTACTGATCAACCCCCCACACAATTCCCACTGTACCCTACTGATCAACCCCCCACACAAGGGCCACTGTACCCTACTGATCAACCCTCCAAACAATGCCCACTGTAGCCTACTGATCAACCCCCCACACAATACCCACTGTACCCTACTGATCAACCCCCCACACAAGGGCCACTGTACCCAACTGATCAACCCCCCACACAATGCCTACTGTACCCTACTGATCAACCCCGCACACAATACCCACTGTACCCTACTGATCAACCCCCCACACAATGACCACTGTACCCTCCTGATAAACACCCCACACAATGTCCACTGTACTCTACTGATCAACCCCCCACACAAAGCCCACTGTACCATGCTGATCAACCCCCCACACAATGCCCACTGTACCCTACTGATCAACCCCTCACACAATGACCACTGTACCCTACTGATAAACACCCCCCACAATACCCACTGTACCGTACTGATCAACCCCCCACACAATGCCCACTGTACCCTATTGATCAACCTCCCACACAATGCCCACTGTACCCTACTGATCAACCCCCCCACACAATGCCCACTGTACCCTACTGATCAACCCCCCACACAATGCTGACTGTACCCTACTGATCAACCCCCCACACCATGCCAACTGTACCCTACTGATCAACCCCCCACACAATGCCCACTGTACCCTACAGATCAACCTCTCACACAATGCCCACTGTACCCTACTGACCAACCCCCACACAATGGCCACTGTACCCTACTGATCAACCCTCACACGATGCCCACTGTACCCTACTGATCAACCCCCCCACACAATGCCCACTGTACCCTACTGATTAACCCCTCACACAATGCCCAATGTACCCTACTTACCAACCCCCACACAATGCCCACTGTACCCTACTTATCAACCCCCACACAATGGCCACTGTACCCTACTGATCAACCCCCCACACAATGACCACTGTACCCTACTGATAAACACCCCCCCACAATACCCACTGTACCGTACTGATCAACCCCCCACACAATGCCCACTGTACCCTATTGATCAACCTCCCACACAATGCCCACTGTACCCTACTGATCAACCCCCCACACAATGCCCACTGTACCCTACTGATCAACCCCTCACACAATGACCACTGTACCCTAATGATAAACACCCCCCACAATACCCTCTGTACCGTACTGATCAACCCCCCACACAATGCCCACTGTACCCTACTGATCAATCCCTCACACAATGCCCACGGAACCCTACTGATCAACCCCCCACACAATACTGACTGTACCCTACTGATCAACCCCCCAGACAATGCCAACTGTACCCTACTGATCAACCCCCCACACAATGCCCACTGTACCCTACTGATCAACCCCCCATACAATGCCCACTGTACTCTACTGATCAACCCCCCACACAATGCCCACTGTACCCTACTGATTAACCCCTCACACAATGCCCAATGTACCCTACTTACCAACCCCCACACAATGCCCACTGTACCCTACTTATTAACCCCCACACAATGGCCACTGTACCCTACCGATCAACCCCCCACACAATGCCCACTGTACCCTATTGATCAACCCCCCACACAATGCCCACTGTACCCTACTGATCAACCCCCCACACAATGGCCACTGTACCCTACTGATAAACACCCCCCACAATACCCACTGTAACCTACTGATCAACCCCCCACACAATGCCAACTGCACCCTACTGATCAACCCCCCACACAATGCCCACTGTACCCAACTGATCAACCCCCCACACAATGCCTACTGTACCCTACTGATCAACCCCCCACACAATACCCACTGTACCCTACTGATCAACCCCCCACACAATGCCAACTGCACCCTACTGATCAACCCCCCACACAAGGGCCACTGTACCCAACTGATCAACCCCCCACACAATGCCTACTGTACCCTACTGATCAACCCCCCACACAATACCCACTGTACCCTACTGATCAACCCCCCACACAATGACCACTGTACCCTCCTGATAAACACCCCACACAATGTCCACTGTACTCTACTGATCAACCCCCCACACAAAGCCCACTGTACCATGCTGATCAACCCCCACACAATGCCCACTGTACCCTACTGATCAACCCCCCACACAATGCCCACTGTACCCTACTGATCAACCCCTCACACAATGCCGACTGTACCCTACTGATCGACCCCCACACAATGCTGACTGTACCCTACTGATCCACCCCCACACAATGCTGACTGTACCCTTCTGATCAACCCCCCACACAATGCCCACTGTACCCTACTGATCAACCCCCCACACAAGGGCCACTGTACCCAACTGATCAACCCCCCACACAATGCCTACTGTACCCTACTGATCAACCCCCCCACACAATACCCACTGTACCCTACTGATCAACCCCCCACACAATGACCACTGTACCCTCCTGATAAACACCCCACACAATGTCCACTGTACTCTACTGATCAACCCCCCACACAAAGCCCACTGTACCATGCTGATCAACCCCCCACACAATGCCCACTGTACCCTACTGATCAACCCCCCACACAATGCCCACTGTACCCTTCTGATCAACCCCTCACACAATGCCGACTGTACCCTACTGATCGAACCCCACACAATGCTGACTGTACCCTACTGATCCACCCCCCACACAATGCTGACTGTACCCTTCTGATCAACCCCCCACACAATGCCCACTGTACCCTACTGATCAACCCCCCACACAATGCTGACTGTACCCTTCTGATCAACCCTCCACACAATGCCAACTGTACCCTACTGATCAACCCCCCATACAATGCCCACTGTACCCTACTGATCAACCCCCCACACAAGGGCCACTGTACCCAACTGGTCAACCCCCCAAACAATGCCCACTGTACCCTACTGATCAACCTCTCACACAATGCCCACTGTACCCTACTGACCAACCCCCACACAATGGCCACTGTACCCTACTGATCAACCCCCCACACAATTCCCACTGTACCCTACTGATCAACCCCCCAAACAATGCCCACTGTAGCCTACTGATCAACCCCCCACACAATACCCACTGTACCCTACTGATCAACCCCCCACACAAGGGCCACTGTACCCAACTGATCAACCCCCCACACAATGCCTACTGTACCCTACTGATCAACCCCCGCACACAATACCCACTGTACCCTACTGATCAACCCCCCACACAAGGGCCACTGTACCCAACTGATCAACCCCCCACACAATGCCTACTGTACCCTACTGATCAACCCCGCACACAATACCCACTGTACCCTACTGATCAACCCCCACACAATGCCCACTGTACCCTACTTACCAACCCCCACACAATGCCCACTGTACCCTACTTATTAACCCCCACACAATGGCCACTGTACCCTACCGATCAACCCCCCACACAATGCCCACTGTACCCTATTGATCAACCCCCCACACAATGCCCACTGTACCCTACTGATCAACCCCCCACACAATGGCCACTGTACCCTACTGATAAACACCCCCCACAATACCCACTGTAACCTACTGATCAACCCCCCACACAATGCCAACTGCACCCTACTGATCAACCCCCCACACAATGCCCACTGTACCCAACTGATCAACCCCCCACACAATGCCTACTGTACCCTACTGATCAACCCCCCACACAATACCCACTGTACCCTACTGATCAACCCCCCACACAATGCCAACTGCACCCTACTGATCAACCCCCCACACAAGGGCCACTGTACCCAACTGATCAACCCCCCCACACAATGCCTACTGTACCCTACTGATCAACCCCCCACACAATACCCACTGTACCCTACTGATCAACCCCCCACACAATGACCACTGTACCCTCCTGATAAACACCCCACACAATGTCCACTGTACTCTACTGATCAACCCCCCACACAAAGCCCACTGTACCATGCTGATCAACCCCCACACAATGCCCACTGTACCCTACTGATCAACCCCCCACACAATGCCCACTGTACCCTACTGATCAACCCCTCACACAATGCCGACTGTACCCTACTGATCGACCCCCCACACAATGCTGACTGTACCCTACTGATCCACCCCCACACAATGCTGACTGTACCCTTCTGATCAACCCCCCACACAATGCCCACTGTACCCTACTGATCAACCCCCCACACAAGGGCCACTGTACCCAACTGATCAACCCCCCACACAATGCCTACTGTACCCTACTGATCAACCCCCCACACAATACCCACTGTACCCTACTGATCAACCCCCCCACACAATGACCACTGTACCCTCCTGATAAACACCCCACACAATGTCCACTGTACTCTACTGATCAACCCCCCCACACAAAGCCCACTGTACCATGCTGATCAACCCCCCACACAATGCCCACTGTACCCTACTGATCAACCCCCCACACAATGCCCACTGTACCCTTCTGATCAACCCCTCACACAATGCCGACTGTACCCTACTGATCGAACCCCACACAATGCTGACTGTACCCTACTGATCCACCCCCCACACAATGCTGACTGTACCCTTCTGATCAACCCCCCACACAATGCCCACTGTACCCTACTGATCAACCCCCCACACAATGCTGACTGTACCCTTCTGATCAACCCTCCACACAATGCCAACTGTACCCTACTGATCAACCCCCCATACAATGCCCACTGTACCCTACTGATCAACCCCCCACACAAGGGCCACTGTACCCAACTGGTCAACCCCCCAAACAATGCCCACTGTACCCTACTGATCAACCTCTCACACAATGCCCACTGTACCCTACTGACCAACCCCCACACAATGGCCACTGTACCCTACTGATCAACCCCCCACACAATTCCCACTGTACCCTACTGATCAACCCCCCAAACAATGCCCACTGTAGCCTACTGATCAACCCCCCACACAATACCCACTGTACCCTACTGATCAACCCCCCACACAAGGGCCACTGTACCCAACTGATCAACCCCCACCACAATGCCTACTGTACCCTACTGATCAACCCCGCACACAATACCCACTGTACCCTACTGATCAACCCCCCACACAAGGGCCACTGTACCCAACTGATCAACCCCCCACACAATGCCTACTGTACCCTACTGATCAACCCCGCACACAATACCCACTGTACCCTACTGATCAACCCCCACACAATGCCCACTGTACCCTACTTATCAACCCCCACACAATGGCCACTGTACCCTACTGATCAACCCCCCACACAATGCCCACTGTACCCTATTGATCAACCCCCCACACAATGCCCACTGTACCCTACTGATCAACCCCCCACACAATGGCCACTGTACCCTACTGATAAACACCCCCCACAATACCCACTGTAACCTACTGATCAACCCCACACACAATGCCAACTGCACCCTACTGATCAACCCCCCACACAATGCCCACTGTACCCTACTGATCAACCCCCCACACAAGGGCCACTGTACCCAACTGATCAACCCCCCACACAATGCCTACTGTACCCTACTGATCAAACCCCCACACAATACCCACTGTACCCTACTGATCAACCCCCCACACAATGACCACTGTACCCTCCTGATAAACACCCCACACAATGTCCACTGTACTCTACTGATCAACCCCCCCACACAAAGCCCACTGTACCATGCTGATCAACCCCCCACACAATGCCCACTGTACCCTACTGATCAACCCCCCACACAATGCCCACTGTACCCTTCTGATCAACCCCTCACACAATGCCGACTGTACCCTACTGATCGAACCCCACACAATGCTGACTGTACCCTACTGATCCACCCCCCACACAATGCTGACTGTACCCTTCTGATCAACCCCCCACACAATGCCCACTGTACCCTACTGATCAACCCCCCACACAATGCTGACTGTACCCTTCTGATCAACCCTCCACACAATGCCAACTGTACCCTACTGATCAACCCCCCCATACAATGCCCACTGTACCCTACTGATCAACCCCCCACACAAGGGCCACTGTACCCAACTGGTCAACCCCCCAAACAATGCCCACTGTACCCTACTGATCAACCTCTCACACAATGCCCACTGTACCCTACTGACCAACCCCCACACAATGGCCACTGTACCCTACTGATCAACCCCCCACACAATTCCCACTGTACCCTACTGATCAACCCCCCAAACAATGCCCACTGTAGCCTACTGATCAACCCCCCACACAATACCCACTGTACCCTACTGATCAACCCCCCCACACAAGGGCCACTGTACCCAACTGATCAACCCCCACCACAATGCCTACTGTACCCTACTGATCAACCCCGCACACAATACCCACTGTACCCTACTGATCAACCCCCCACACAAGGGCCACTGTACCCAACTGATCAACCCCCCACACAATGCCTACTGTACCCTACTGATCAACCCCGCACACAATACCCACTGTACCCTACTGATCAACCCCCACACAATGCCCACTGTACCCTACTTATCAACCCCCACACAATGGCCACTGTACCCTACTGATCAACCCCCCACACAATGCCCACTGTACCCTATTGATCAACCCCCCACACAATGCCCACTGTACCCTACTGATCAACCCCCCACACAATGGCCACTGTACCCTACTGATAAACACCCCCCACAATACCCACTGTAACCTACTGATCAACCCCACACACAATGCCAACTGCACCCTACTGATCAACCCCCCACACAATGCCCACTGTACCCTACTGATCAACCCCCCACACAAGGGCCACTGTACCCAACTGATCAACCCCCCACACAATGCCTACTGTACCCTACTGATCAACCCCCCACACAATACCCACTGTACCGTACTGATCAACCCCCCACACAATGACCACTGTACCCTCCTGATAAACACCCCACACAATGCCCACTGTACTCTACTGATCAACCCCCCACACAAAGCCCACTGTACCATGCTGATCAACCCCCCACACAATGCCCACTGTACCCTACTGATCAACCCCCCACAAAATGCCCACTGTACCCTACTGATCAACCCCTCACACAATGCCGACTGTACCCTACTGATCGACCCCCACACAATGCCCACTGTACCCTACTGATCAACATCCCACACAATACTGAATGTACCCAACTGATGAACCCCCCACACAATGCCCACTGTACCCTACTGATCAACCCCCCACACAATGCTGACTGTACCCTACTGATCAACCACGCACACAATGCCAACTGTACCCTACTGATCAACCCCCCATGCAATGCCCACTATACCCTACTGATCAACCCCCCACACAAGGGCCACTGTACCCAACTGATCAACCCCCCACACAATGCCCACTGTACCCTACAGATCAACCTCTCACACAATGCCCACTGTACCCTACTGACCAACCCCCACACAATGGCCACTGTACCCTACTGATCAACCCCCCACACAATGCCCACTGTACCCTACTGATCAACCCCCCACACAATACCCACTGTACCCTACTGATCAACCCCGCACACAATGCCCACTATACCCTACTGATCAATCCCCCACACAATGCCCATTGTACCCTACTGACCAACCTCCACACAATGGCCACTGTACCCTACTGATCAACCTCTCACACAATGCCCACTGTACCCTACTGACCAACCCCCACACAATGGCCACTGTACCCTACTGATCAACCCCCCACACAATGCCCACTGTACCCTACTGATCAACCCCCCACACAATGCCCACTGTACCCTACTGATCAACCCCCCACACAATGGCCACTGTACCCTACAGATCAACCTCTCACACAAAGCCCACTGTACCCTACTGACCAACCCCCACACAATGGCCACTGTACCCTACTGATCAACCCCCCACACAATGCCCACTGTACCCTACTGATCAACCCCCCACACAATACCCACTGTACCCTACTGATCAACCCCCCACACAATGCCCATTGTACCCTACTGACCAACCTCCACACAATGGCCACTGTACCCTACTGATCAACCCCTCACACGATGCCCACTGTACCCTACTGATCAACCCCCCACACAATGCCCACTGTACCCTATTGATCAACCCCCCACACAATGCCCACTGTACCCTACTGATCAACCCCCCACACAATGGCCACTGTACCCTACTGATAAACACCCCCCACAATACCCACTGTAACCTACTGATCAACCCCGCACACAATGCCAACTGCACCCTACTGATCAACCCCCCACACAATGCCCACTGTACCCTACTGATCAACCCCCCACACAAGGGCAACTGTACCCAACTGATCAACCCCCCACACAATTCCTACTGTACCCTACTGATCAACCCCCCACACAATACCCACTGTACCCTACTGATCAACCCCCCACACAATGACCACTGTACCCTCCTGATAAACACCCCACACAATGCCCACTGTACTCTACTGATCAACCCCCCGCACAAAGCCCACTGTACCATGCTGATCAACCCCCCACACAATGCCCACTGTACCCTACTGATCAACCCCCCACACAATGCCCACTGTACCCTACTGATCAATCCCTCACACAATGCCGACTGTACCCTACTGATCGACCCCCACACAATGCTGACTGTACCCTACTGATCCACCCCCCACACAATGCCCACTGTACCCTACTGATCAACCCCCCACAAAATGCTGACTGTACCCTACTGATCAACCCTCCACACAATGCCAACTGTACCCTACTGATCAACCCCCCATACAATGCCCACTGTAACCTACTGATCAACCCCCCACACAAGGGCCACTGTACCCAACTGGTCAACCCCCCAAACACTGCCCACTGTACCCTACTGATCAACCTCTCACACAATGCCCACTGTACCCTACTGAACAACCCCCACACAATGGCCACTGTACCCTACTGATCAACCCCTCACACAATGCCCACTGTACCCTACTGATCAACCCCCCACACAATGCCCACTGTACCCTACTGATCAACCCCTCACAAAATGCCCACTGTACCCTACTTACCAAACCCCACACAATGCCCACTGTACCCTACTTATCAACCCCCACACAATGGCCACTGTACCCTACTGATCAACCCCCCCACACAATGCCCACTGTACCCTATTGATCAACCCCCCTCACAATGCCCACTGTACCCTACTGATCAACCCCCCACACAATGACCAATGTACCCTACTGATAAACACCCCCACAATACCCACTGTACCCTACTGATCAATCCCTCACACAATGACCACTGTACCCTACTGATAAACACCCCCCACAATACCCACTGTACCGTACTGATCAACCCCCCACACAATGGCCACTGTACCCTACTGATCAACCCCCCACACAATGGCCACTGTACCCTACTGATCAACCCCCCACACAAGGGCCACTGTACCCAACTGATCAACCCCCCACACAATGCCTACTGTACCCTACTGATCAACCCCCCACACAATACCCACTGTACCGTACTGATCAACCCCCCACACAATGACCACTGTACCCTCCTGATAAACACCCCACACAATGCCCACTATACTCTACTGATCAACCCCCCACACAAAGCCCACTGTACCATGCTGATCAACCCCCCACACAATGCCCACTGTACCCTACTGATCAACCCCCCACAAAATGCCCACTGTACCCTACTGATCAACCCCTCACACAATGCCGACTGTACCCTACTGATCGACCCCCACACAATGCCCACTGTACCCTACTGATCAACATCCCACACAATACTGAATGTACCCAACTGATGAACCCCCCACACAATGCCCACTGTACCCTACTGATCAACCCCCCACACAATGCTGACTGTACCCTACTGATCAACCACGCACACAATGCCAACTGTACCCTACTGATCAACCCCCCATGCAATGCCCACTATACCCTACTGATCAACCCCCCACACAAGGGCCACTGTACCCAACTGATCAACCCCCCACACAATGCCCACTGTACCCTACAGATCAACCTCTCACACAATGCCCACTGTACCCTACTGACCAACCCCCACACAATGGCCACTGTACCCTACTGATCAACCCCCCACACAATGCCCACTGTACCCTACTGATCAACCCCCCACACAATACCCACTGTACCCTACTGATCAACCCCCCACACAATGCCCACTATACCCTACTGATCAATCCCCCACACAATGCCCATTGTACCCTACTGACCAACCTCCACACAATGGCCACTGTACCCTACTGATCAACCTCTCACACAATGCCCACTGTACCCTACTGACCAACCCCCACACAATGGCCACTGTACCCTACTGATCAACCCCCCACACAATGCCCACTGTACCCTACTGATCAACCCCCCACACAATGCCCACTGTACCCTAACTGATCAACCCCCCACACAATGGCCACTGTACCCTACAGATCAACCTCTCACACAAAGCCTACTGTACCCTACTGACCAACCCCCACACAATGGCCACTGTACCCTACTGATCAACCCCCCACACAATGCCCACTGTACCCTACTGATCAACCCCCCACACAATACCCACTGTACCCTACTGATCAACCCCCCACACAATGCCCATTGTACCCTACTGACCAACCTCCACACAATGGCCACTGTACCCTACTGATCAACCCCTCACACGATGCCCACTGTACCCTACTGATCAACCCCCCACACAATGCCCACTGTACCCTATTGATCAACCCCCCACACAATGCCCACTGTACCCTACTGATCAACCCCCCACACAATGACCACTGTACCCTACTGATAAACACCCCCCACAATACCCACTGTAACCTACTGATCAACCCCGCACACAATGCCAACTGCACCCTACTGATCAACCCCTCACACAATGCCCACTGTACCCTACTGATCAACCCCCCACACAATGCCCACTGTACCCTACTGATCAACCCCTCACAAAATGCCCACTGTACCCTACTTACCAAACCCCACACAATGCCCACTGTACCCTACTTATCAACCCCCACACAATGGCCACTGTACCCTACTGATCAACCCCCCCACACAATGCCCACTGTACCCTATTGATCAACCCCCCTCACAATGCCCACTGTACCCTACTGATCAACCCCCCCACACAATGCCAATGTACCCTACTGATAAACACCCCCACAATACCCACTGTACCCTACTGATCAATCCCTCACACAATGACCACTGTACCCTACTGATAAACACCCCCCACAATACCCACTGTACCGTACTGATCAACCCCCCACACAATGGCCACTGTACCCTACTGATCAACCCCCCACACAATGGCCACTGTACCCTACTGATCAACCCTCACACAATGCCCACTGTACCCTACTGATCAACCCTCACACAATGCCCACTGTACCCTACTGATCAACCCCCCAAACAATGCCGACTGTACTCTACTGATCAACCCCCCCACACAATGCCCACTGTACCCTACTGATCAACCCCCACACAATGCCCACTATACCCTACTGATCAACCCCCCACACAATGCTGACTGTACCGTATTGATCACCCCACCCCCACACACACACACACACACACACACAATGCCCACTGTACCCTACTGATCAACCCCCCACACAATGCCCACTGTACCCTACTGATCAACCCCTCACACAATGCCTACTGTACCCTACTGATCAACCCCCCACACAATGCCCACTGTACCCTACTGATCAACCCCCCCACACAATGCTGACTGTACCCAACTGATCAACCCCCCGCACAATGCCAACTGTACCCTACTGATCAACCCCCCACACAATGCCCACTGTACCCTACTGATCAACCCCTCACAAAATGCCCACTGTACCCTACTTACCAAACCCCACACAATGCCCACTGTACCCTACTTATCAACCCCCACACAATGGCCACTGTACCCTACTGATCAACCCCCCCACACAATGCCCACTGTACCCTATTGATCAACCCCCCTCACAATGCCCACTGTACCCTACTGATCAACCCCCCACACAATGACCAATGTACCCTACTGATAAACACCCCCACAATACCCACTGTACCCTACTGATCAATCCCTCACACAATGACCACTGTACCCTACTGATAAACACCCCCCACAATACCCACTGTACCGTACTGATCAACCCCCCACACAATGGCCACTGTACCCTACTGATCAACCCCCCACACAATGGCCACTGTACCCTACTGATCAACCCTCACACAATGCCCACTGTACCCTACTGATCAACCCTCACACAATGCCCACTGTACCCTACTGATCAACCCCCCAAACAATGCCGACTGTACTCTACTGATCAACCCCCCACACAATGCCCACTGTACCCTACTGATCAACCCCCACACAATGCCCACTATACCCTACTGATCAACCCCCCACACAATGCTGACTGTACCGTATTGATCACCCCACCCCCACACACACACACACACACACACAATGCCCACTGTACCCTACTGATCAACCCCCCACACAATGCCCACTGTACCCTACTGATCAACCCCTCACACAATGCCTACTGTACCCTACTGATCAACCCCCCACACAATGCCCACTGTACCCTACTGATCAACCCCCCACACAATGCTGACTGTACCCAACTGATCAACCCCCCGCACAATGCCAACTGTACCCTACTGATCAACCCCCCACACAATGCCCACTGTACCC
The DNA here is from genome assembly GCA_029718625.1 of Synaphobranchus kaupii. Classification (NCBI taxonomy): domain Eukaryota; kingdom Metazoa; phylum Chordata; class Actinopteri; order Anguilliformes; family Synaphobranchidae; genus Synaphobranchus; species Synaphobranchus kaupii. Next base: position 82,012,100 of record CM056376.1, on the reverse strand, counting down.
TACTGATCAATCCCTCACACAATGCCCAATGTACCCTACTGATCAACCCCCCACACAATGCTGACTGTACCCTACTGATCAACACCCCACACAATGCCAACTGTACCCTACTGATCAACCTCTCACACAATGCCCACTGTACCCTACTGATCAACCCACACACAATGCCCACTGTACCCTACTGATCAACCCTCACACAATGCCCACTGTACCCTACTGATCAACCCCCCAAACAATGCCGACTGTACTCTACTGATCAACCCCCCACACAATGCCCACTGTACCCTACTGATCAACCCCCCACACAATGCCCACTGTACCCTACTGATCAACCCCCCACACAATGCTGACTGTACCCAACTGATCAACCCCCCGCACAATGCCAACTGTACCCTACTGATCAACCCCCCACACAATGCCCACTGTACCCTACTGATCAATCCCTCACACAATGCCCAATGTACCCTACTGATCAACCCCCCACACAATGCTGACTGTACCCTACTGATCAACACCCCACACAATTCCAACTGTACCCTACTGATCAACCTCCCACACAATGCCCACTGTACCCTACTGATCAACCCCCCACACAATGGCCACTGTACCCTACTGATCAACCCCCCACACAATGCCCACTGTACGCTACTGATCAACCCCCCACACAATACCCACTCTACCCTACTGATTAACCCCCCACACAATGACCACTGTACCCTCCTGATAAACACCCCACACAATGCCCACTGTACTCTACTGATCTACCGTCCACACAATACCCACTGTACCCTACTGATAAACACCCCACACAATGACCACTGTACTCTACTGATCAACCCCCCACACAATGGCCACTGTACCCTACTGATCAACCCCCCACACAATGGCCACTGTACCCTACTGATCAACCCCTCACACAATGCCTACTGTACCCTACTGATCAACCCCCACACAATGGCCACTGTACCCTACTGATCAACCCCCCACACAATGCTGACTGTACCCTACTGATCAACCCCCCACACAATGCCCACTGTACCCTACTGATCAATCCCTCACACAATGCCCACTGAACCTTACTGATCAACCCCCCACACAATGCTGACTGTTCCCTACTGATCAACCCCCCACACAATGCCCACTGTACCCTACTGATCAATCCCTCACACAATGCCCACTGAACCCTACTGATCAACCCCCCACACAATGCTGACTGTACCCTACTGATCAACCCCTCACACAATGCCGACTGTACCCTACTGATCAACCCCCCACACAATGCCCACTGTACCCTACTGATCAACCCCTCACATAATGCCCACTGTACCCTACTTACCAAACCCCACACAATGCCCACAGTACTCTACTTATCAACCCTCACACAATGGCCACTGTACCCTACTGATCAACCCCCCCACACAATGCCCACTGTAGCCTATTGATCAACCCCCCACACAATGCCCACTGTACCCTACTGATCAACCCCCCACACAATGACCACTGTACCCTACTGATAAATACCCCCACAATACCCACTGTACCCTACTGATCAATCCCTCACACAATGACCACTGTACCCTACTGATAGACACCCCCCACAATACCCACTGTACCGTACTGATCAACCCCCCACACAATGGCCACTGTACCCTACTGATCAACCCTCACACAATGCCCACTGTACCCTACTGATCAACCTCCCACACAATGCCCACTGTACCCTACTGATCAACCCCCCACACAATGGCCACTGTACCCTACTGATCAACCCCCGACACAATGCCCACTGTACGCTACTGATCAACCCCCCACACAATACCCACTCTACCCTACTGATTAACCCCCGACACAATGACCACTGTACCCTCCTGATAAACACCCCACACAATGCCCACTGTACTCTACTGATCAACCGCCCACACAATACCCACTGTACCCTACTGATAAACACCCCACACAATGACCACTGTACTCTACTGATCAACCCCCCACACAATGGCCACTGTACCCTACTGATCAACCCCCCACACAATGGCCACTGTACCCTACTGATCAACCCCTCACACAATGCCTACTGTACCCTACTGATCAACCCCCACACAATGGCCACTGTACCCTACTGATCAACCCCCCACACAATGCTGACTGTACCCTACTGATCAACCCCCCACACAATGCCCACTGTACCCTACTGATCAATCCCTCACACAATGCCCACTGAACCTTACTGATCAACCCCCCACACAATGCTGACTGTACCCTACTGATCAACCCCCCACACAATGCCCACTGTACCCTACTGATCAACCCTCACACAATGGCCACTGTACCCTACTGATCAACCCCCCCACACAATGCCCACTGTACCCTATTGATCAACCCCCCACACAATGCCCACTGTACCCTACTGATCAACCCCCCACACAATGACCACTGTACCCTACTGATAAACACCCCCACAATACCCACTGTACCCTACTGATCAATCCCCCACACAATGGCCACTGTACCCTACTGATCAACCCCCCACACAATGGCCACTGTACCCTACTGATCAACCCTCACACAATGCCCACTGTACCCTACTGATCAACCCCCCAAACAATGCCGACTGTACTCTACTGACCAACCCCCCACACAATGCCCACTGTACCCTACTGATCAACCCCCCACACAATGCCCACTGTACCCTACTGATCAACCCCCCACACAATGCAGACTGTACCCTATTGATCACCCCCCCCCCCCCACACACACACACACACACACACAATGCCCACTGTACCCTACTGATCAACCCCCCACACAATGCCCACTGTACCCTACTGATCAACCCCTCACACAATGCCTACTGTACCCTACTGATCAATCACTCACACAATGCTCACTGTACCCTACTGATCAACCCCCCACACAATGCTGACTGTACCCTACTGATCAACCCCCAGCACAATGCCAACTGTACCCTACTGATCAACCCCCCACACAATGCCCACTGTACCCTACTGATCAATCCCTCACACAATGCCCAATGTACCCTACTGATCAACCCCCACACAATGCTGACTGTACCCTACTGATCAACCCCCCACACAATGCCTACTGTACCCTACTGATCAACCCCCCACACAATACCCACTGTACCGTACTGATCAACCCCCCACACAATGACCACTGTACCCTCCTGATAAACACCCCACACAATGCCCACTGTACTCTACTGATCAACCCCCCACACAAAGCCCACTGTACCATGCTGATCAACCCCCCACACAATGCCCACTGTACCCTACTGATCAACCCCCCACAAAATGCCCACTGTACCCTACTGATCAACCCCTCACACAATGCCGACTGTACCCTACTGATCGACCCCCACACAATGCCCACTGTACCCTACTGATCAACATCCCACACAATACTGAATGTACCCAACTGATGAACCCCCCACACAATGCCCACTGTACCCTACTGATCAACCCCCCACACAATGCTGACTGTACCCTACTGATCAACCACGCACACAATGCCAACTGTACCCTACTGATCAACCCCCCATGCAATGCCCACTATACCCTACTGATCAACCCCCCACACAAGGGCCACTGTACCCAACTGATCAACCCCCCACACAATGCCCACTGTACCCTACAGATCAACCTCTCACACAATGCCCACTGTACCCTACTGACCAACCCCCACACAATGGCCACTGTACCCTACTGATCAACCCCCCACACAATGCCCACTGTACCCTACTGATCAACCCCCCACACAATACCCACTGTACCCTACTGATCAACCCCCCACACAATGCCCACTATACCCTACTGATCAATCCCCCACACAATGCCCATTGTACCCTACTGACCAACCTCCACACAATGGCCACTGTACCCTACTGATCAACCTCTCACACAATGCCCACTGTACCCTACTGACCAACCCCCACACAATGGCCACTGTACCCTACTGATCAACCCCCCACACAATGCCCACTGTACCCTACTGATCAACCCCCCACACAATGCCCACTGTAACCTACTGATCAACCCCCCACACAATGGCCACTGTACCCTACAGATCAACCTCTCACACAATGCCCACTGTACCCTACTGACCAACCCCCACACAATGGCCACTGTACCCTACTGATCAACCCCCCACACAATGCCCACTGTACCCTACTGATCAACCCCCCACACAATACCCACTGTACCCTACTGATCAACCCCCCACACAATGCCCACTATACCCTACTGATCAATCCCCCACACAATGCCCATTGTACCCTACTGACCAATCTCCACACAATGGCCACTGTACCCTACTGATCAACCCCTCACACGATGCCCACTGTACCCTACTGATCAACCCCCCACACAATGCCCACTGTACCCTATTGATCAACCCCCCACACAATGCCCACTGTACCCTACTGATCAACCCCCCACACAATGGCCACTGTACCCTACTGATAAACACCCCCCACAATACCCACTGTAACCTACTGATCAACCCCGCACACAATGCCAACTGCACCCTACTGATCAACCCCCCACACAATGCCCACTGTACCCTACTGATCAACCCCCCACACAAGGGCAACTGTACCCAACTGATCAACCCCCCACACAATTCCTACTGTACCCTACTGATCAACCCCCCACACAATACCCACTGTACCCTACTGATCAACCCCCCACACAATGACCACTGTACCCTCCTGATAAACACCCCACACAATGCCCACTGTACTCTACTGATCAACCCCCCACACAAAGCCCACTGTACCATGCTGATCAACCCCCCACACAATGCCCACTGTACCCTACTGATCAACCCCCCACACAATGCCCACTGTACCCTACTGATCAATCCCTCACACAATGCCGACTGTACCCTACTGATCGACCCCCACACAATGCTGACTGTACCCTACTGATCCACCCCCCACAGAATGCTGACTGTACCCTTCTGATCAACCCCCCACACAATGCCCACTGTACCCTACTGATCAACCCCCCACAAAATGCTGACTGTACCCTACTGATCAACCCTCCACACAATGCCAACTGTACCCTACTGATCAACCCCCCATACAATGCCCACTGTAACCTACTGATCAACCCCCCACACAAGGGCCACTGTACCCAACTGGTCAACCCCCCAAACACTGCCCACTGTACCCTACTGATCAACCTCTCACACAATACCCACTGTACCCTACTGACCAACCCCCACACAATGGCCACTGTACCCTACTGATCAACCCCTCACACAATGCCCACTGTACCCTACTGATCAACCCCCCACACAATGCCCACTGTACCCTACTGATCAACCCCTCACAAAATGCCCACTGTACCCTACTTACCAAACCCCACACAATGCCCACTGTACCCTACTTATCAACCCCCACACAATGGCCACTGTACCCTACTGATCAACCCCCCCACACAATGCCCACTGTACCCTATTGATCAACCCCCCTCACAATGCCCACTGTACCCTACTGATCAATCCCCCACACAATGACCAATGTACCCTACTGATAAACACCCCCACAATACCCACTGTACCCTACTGATCAATCCCTCACACAATGACCACTGTACCCTACTGATAAACACCCCCCACAATACCCACTGTACCGTACTGATCAACCCCCCACACAATGGCCACTGTACCCTACTGATCAACCCCCCACACAATGGCCACTGTACCCTACTGATCAACCCTCACACAATGCCCACTGTACCCTACTGATCAACCCTCACACAATGCCCACTGTACCCTACTGATCAACCCCCCAAACAATGCCGACTGTACTCTACTGATCAACCCCCCACACAATGCCCACTGTACCCTACTGATCAACCCCCCACACAATGCCCACTGTACCCTACTGATCAACCCCCCACACAATGCTGACTGTACCGTATTGATCACCCCACCCCCCCACACACACACACACACACACACACACAATGCCCACTGTACCCTACTGATCAACCCCCCACACAATGCCCACTGTACTCTACTGATCAACCCCCCACACAATACAAACTGTACCCTACTGATCAACCCCCCACACAATGCCCACTGTACCCTACTGATCAACCCCCCACACAATGCCCACTGTACCCTACTGATCAACCCCCCACACAAGGGCCACTGTACCCTACTGATCAATCCCTCACACAATGCCCACTGAAACCTACTGATCAACCCCCCACACAATGCTGACTGTACCCTACTGATCAACCCCCCACACAATGCCAACTGTACCCTATTGATCAACCCCCCACACAATGCCCACTGTACCCTACTGATCAACCCCCCAAACAATGGCCACTGTACCCTACTGATAAACACCCCACACAATGCCGACTGTACCCTACTGATCGACCCCCACACAATGGCCACTGTAAACTACTGATCAACCCCCCACACAATGCTGACTGTACCCTACTGATCAACCCCCCACACAATGCCCACTGTACCCTACAGATAAACCCCCAAACAATGCTGACTGTACCCTATTGATCACCCCCCCCGACACACACACACACACAATGCCCACTGTACCCTACTGATCAACCCCTCACACAATGTCTACTGTAACCTACTGATCAACCCCCACACAATGGCCACTGTACCCTACTGATCAACCCCCCCCCCCCCCCACATAATGCTGACTGTACCCTACTGATCAACCCCTCACACAATGCCCACTGCACCCTACTGATCAACCCCTCAAACAATGCCCACTGCACCCTACTGATCAACCCCCCACACAATGCCCACTGTACCCTACTGATCAACCCCCCACACAATGCCCACTGTACCCTACTGATCAACCGCTCACACAATGCCTACTGTACCCTACTGATCAACCCCCACACAATGGCCACTGTACCCTACTGATCAACCCCCCACACAATGTCCACTGTATCCTACTGATCAACCCCCACACAAGGGCCACTGTACCCTACTGATCAATCCCTCACACAATGCACACTGAACCCTACTGATCAACCCCACACACAATGCTGACTGTACCCTACTGATCAACCCCCCACACAATGCCAACTGTACCCTACTGATCAACCCCCCACACAATGCCCATTGTACCCTACTGATCAACCCCCCACACAATGGCCACTGTACCCTACTGATAAACACCCCACACAATGCCCACTGTACCCTACTGATCAACCTCTCACACAAAGCCCACTGTACCATGCTGATCAACCCCCCACACAATGCCCACTGTACCCTACTGATCAACCCCCCACACAATGCCCACTGTACCCTACTGATCAACCCCTCACACAATGCCGACTGTACCCTACTGATCGACCCCCACACAATGGCCTCTGCACCCTACTGATCAACCCCCCACACAATGCCCACTGTACCCTACAGATAAACCCCCACACAATGCTGACTGTACCCTATTGATCACCCCCCCCACACACACACAATGCCCACTGCCTACTGATCAACCCCTCACACAATGCCTACTGTAACCTACTGATCAACCCCCACACAATGGCCACTGTAGCCTACTGATCAACCCCCCACACAATGCTGACTGTACCCTACTGATCAACCCCTCACACAATGCCCACTGCACCCTACTGATCAACCCCTCAAACAATGCCCACTGCACCCTACTGATCAACCCCCCACACAATGCCCACTGTACCCTACTGATCAACCCCCCACACAATGCCCACTGTACCCTACTGATCAACCCCTCACACAATGCCGGCTGTACCCTACTGATCGACCCCCACACAATGGCCACTGTACCCTACTGATCAACCCCCCACACAATGCTGACTGTACCCTACTGATCAACCCCCCACACAATGCCCACTGTACCCTACAGATAAACCCCCACACAATGCTGACTGTACCCTATTGATCACCCCCCCCAGCCCCACACACACACACAATGCCCACTGTACCCTACTGATCAACCCCTCACACAATGCCAACTGTACCCTACTGATCAACCCCCCACACAATGCCCACTGTACCCTACTGATCAACCCCCCACACAATGGCCACTGTACCCTACTGATAAACACCCCACACAATGCCCACTGTACCCTACTGATCAACCTCTCACACAAAGCCCACTGTACCATGCTGATCAACCCCCCACACAATGCCCACTGTACCCTACTGATCAACCCCCCACACAATGCCCACTGTACCCTACTGATCAACCTCTCACACAAAGCCCACTGTACCATGCTGATCAACCCCCCACACAATGCCCACTGTACCCTACTGATCAACCCCCCACACAATGCCCACTGTACCCTACTGATCAACCCCTCACACAATGCCGACTGTACCCTACTGATCGACCCCCACACAATGGCCTCTGCACCCTACTGATCAACCCCCCACACAATGCCCACTGTACCCTACAGATAAACCCCCACACAATGCTGACTGTACCCTATTGATCACCCCCCCCACACACACACAATGCCCACTGCCTACTGATCAACCCCTCACACAATGCCTACTGTAACCTACTGATCAACCCCCACACAATGGCCACTGTAGCCTACTGATCAACCCCCCACACAATGCTGACTGTACCCTACTGATCAACCCCTCACACAATGCCCACTGCACCCTACTGATCAACCCCTCAAACAATGCCCACTGCACCCTACTGATCAACCCCCCACACAATGCCCACTGTACCCTACTGATCAACCCCCCACACAATGCCCACTGTACCCTACTGATCAACCCCTCACACAATGCCGGCTGTACCCTACTGATCGACCCCCACACAATGGCCACTGTACCCTACTGATCAACCCCCCACACAATGCTGACTGTACCCTACTGATCAACCCCCCACACAATGCCCACTGTACCCTACAGATAAACCCCCACACAATGCTGACTGTACCCTATTGATCACCCCCCCCCAGCCCCACACACACACACAATGCCCACTGTACCCTACTGATCAACCCCTCACACAATGGCCACTGTACCCTACTGATCAACCCTCCCACACAATGCTGACTGTACCCTACTGATCAACCCTTCACACAATGCCCACTGCACCCTACTGATCAACCCCTCAAACAATGCCCACTGCAAACTACTGATCAACCCCCCACACAATGCCCACTGTACCCTACTGATCAACCCCCCACACAATGCCCACTGTACCCTACTGATCAACCCCTCACACAATGCCTACTGTACCCTACTGATCAACCCCCACACAATGGCCACTGTACCCTACTGATCAACCCCCCACACAATGCCCACTGTATCCAACTGATCAATCCCTCACACAATGCCCACTGTACCCTACTGATCAACCCCCCACACAATGCTGACTGTACCCTACTGATCAACCCCCCACACAATGCCAACTGTACCCTACTGATCAACCCCCCACACAATGCCCACTGTACCCTACTTATCAACCCCCCACAGAAGGGCCACTGTACCCTACTGATCAACCCCCCACAAAATGCCCACTGTACCCTACTGATCAACCCCCCCACACAATACCCACTGTACCCTACTGATCAACCCCCCACACAATGCCCACTGTACCCTACTGATCAACCCCCCATACAAGGGCCACTGTACCCTACTGATCAATCCCTCACACAATGCCCACTGAACCCTACTGATCAACCCCCCACACAATGCTGACTGTACCCTACTGATCAACCGCCCACACAATGCCAACTGTACCCTACTGATCAACCCCCCACCCCCACACACACACACACAATGCCCACTGTACCCTACTGATCAACCCCTCACACAATGCCTACTGTAACCTACTGATCAACCCCCACACAATGGCCACTGTACCCTACTGATCAACCGCCCCACACAATGCTGACTGTACCCTACTGATCAACCCCTCACACAATGCCCACTGCACCCTACTGATCAACCCCTCAAACAATGCCCACTGCACCCTACTGATCAACCCCCCACACAATGCCCACTGTACCCTACTGATCAACCCCCCACACAATGCCCACTGTACCCTACTGATCAACCCCTCACACAATGGCCACTGTACCCTACTGATCAACCCCCCACACAATGCCCACTGTATCCTACTGATAAATCCCTCACACAATGCCCACTGTACCCTACTGATCAACCCCCCACACAATGCTGACTGTACCCTACTGATCAACCCACCACACAATGCCAACTGTACCCTACTGATCAACCGCCCACACAATGCCAACTGTACCCTACTGATCAACCCCCCACCCCCACACACACACACACAATGCCCACTGTACCCTACTGATCAACCCCTCACACAATGCCCACTGTACCCTACTTATCAACCCCCCACAAAATGCCCACTGTACCCTACTGATCAACCCCCCACACAATACCCACTGTACCCTACTGATCAACCCCCCACACAATGCCCACTGTACCCTACTGATCAACCCCCCACACAATGCCCACTGTACCCTACTGATCAACCCCCCACACAATACCCACTGTACCCTACTGATCAACCCCCCACACAATGCCCACTGTACCCTACTGATCAACCCCCCACACAATGCCCACTGTACCCTACTGATCAACCCCCCACACAAGGGCCACTGTACCCTACTGATCAATCCCTCACACAATGCCCACTGAACCCTACTGATCAACCCCCCACACAATGCTGACTGTACCCTACTGATCAACCCCCCACACAATTCCAACTGTACCCTATTGATCAACCCCCCACACAATGCCCACTGTACCCTACTGATCAACCCCCCAAATAATGGCCACTGTACCCTACTGATAAACACCCCACACAATGCCCACTGTACCCTACTGATCAACCCCTCACACAATGCCGACTGTACCCTACTGATCGACCCCCACACAATGGCCACTGTAAACTACTGATCAACCCCCCACACAATGCTGACTGTACCCTACTGATCAACCCCCCACACAATGCCCACTGTACCCTACTGATCAACCCCCCACACAATGCCCACTGTACCCTACTGATCAACCCCTCACACAATGGCCACTGTACCCTACTGATCAACCCCCCACACAATGCCCACTGTATCCTACTGATAAATCCCTCACACAATGCCCACTGTACCCTACTGATCAACCCCCCACACAATGCTGACTGTACCCTACTGATCAACCCACCACACAATGCCAACTGTACCCTACTGATCAACCGCCCACACAATGCCAACTGTACCCTACTGATCAACCCCCCACCCCCACACACACACACACAATGCCCACTGTACCCTACTGATCAACCCCTCACACAATGCCCACTGTACCCTACTTATCAACCCCCCACAAAATGCCCACTGTACCCTACTGATCAACCCCCCACACAATACCCACTGTACCCTACTGATCAACCCCCCACACAATGCCCACTGTACCCTACTGATCAACCCCCCACACAATGCCCACTGTACCCTACTGATCAACCCCCCACACAATACCCACTGTACCCTACTGATCAACCCCCCACACAATGCCCACTGTACCCTACTGATCAACCCCCCACACAATGCCCACTGTACCCTACTGATCAACCCCCCACACAAGGGCCACTGTACCCTACTGATCAATCCCTCACACAATGCCCACTGAACCCTACTGATCAACCCCCCACACAATGCTGACTGTACCCTACTGATCAACCCCCCACACAATTCCAACTGTACCCTATTGATCAACCCCCCACACAATGCCCACTGTACCCTACTGATCAACCCCCCAAATAATGGCCACTGTACCCTACTGATAAACACCCCACACAATGCCCACTGTACCCTACTGATCAACCCCTCACACAATGCCGACTGTACCCTACTGATCGACCCCCACACAATGGCCACTGTAAACTACTGATCAACCCCCCACACAATGCTGACTGTACCCTACTGATCAACCCCCCACACAATGCCCACTGTACCCTACAGATAAACCCCCACACAATGCTGACTGTACCCTATTGATCACCCCCCCCCCCCCCCCCCGACACACACACACACACACAATGGCCACTGTACCCTACTGATAAACACCCCACACAATGCCCACTGTACCCTACTGATCAACCTCTCACACAAAGCCCACTGTACCATGCTGATCAACCCCCCACACAATGCCCACTGTACCCTACTGATCAACCCCCCACACAATGCCCACTGTACCCTACTGATCAACCTCTCACACAAAGCCCACTGTACCATGCTGATCAACCCCCCACACAATGCCCACTGTACCCTACTGATCAACCCCCCACACAATGCCCACTGTACCCTACTGATCAACCCCTCACACAATGCCGACTGTACCCTACTGATCGACCCCCACACAATGGCCTCTGCACCCTACTGATCAACCCCCCACACAATGCCCACTGTACCCTACAGATAAACCCCCACACAATGCTGACTGTACCCTATTGATCACCCCCCCCACACACACACAATGCCCACTGCCTACTGATCAACCCCTCACACAATGCCTACTGTAACCTACTGATCAACCCCCACACAATGGCCACTGTAGCCTACTGATCAACCCCCCACACAATGCTGACTGTACCCTACTGATCAACCCCTCACACAATGCCCACTGCACCCTACTGATCAACCCCTCAAACAATGCCCACTGCACCCTACTGATCAACCCCCCACACAATGCCCACTGTACCCTACTGATCAACCCCCCACACAATGCCCACTGTACCCTACTGATCAACCCCTCACACAATGCCGGCTGTACCCTACTGATCGACCCCCACACAATGGCCACTGTACCCTACTGATCAACCCCCCACACAATGCTGACTGTACCCTACTGATCAACCCCCCACACAATGCCCACTGTACCCTACAGATAAACCCCCACACAATGCTGACTGTACCCTATTGATCACCCCCCCCCAGCCCCACACACACACACAATGCCCACTGTACCCTACTGATCAACCCCTCACACAATGGCCACTGTACCCTACTGATCAACCCTCCCACACAATGCTGACTGTACCCTACTGATCAACCCTTCACACAATGCCCACTGCACCCTACTGATCAACCCCTCAAACAATGCCCACTGCAAACTACTGATCAACCCCCCACACAATGCCCACTGTACCCTACTGATCAACCCCCCACACAATGCCCACTGTACCCTACTGATCAACCCCTCACACAATGCCTACTGTACCCTACTGATCAACCCCCACACAATGGCCACTGTACCCTACTGATCAACCCCCCACACAATGCCCACTGTATCCAACTGATCAATCCCTCACACAATGCCCACTGTACCCTACTGATCAACCCCCCACACAATGCTGACTGTACCCTACTGATCAACCCCCCACACAATGCCAACTGTACCCTACTGATCAACCCCCCACACAATGCCCACTGTACCCTACTTATCAACCCCCCACAGAAGGGCCACTGTACCCTACTGATCAACCCCCCACAAAATGCCCACTGTACCCTACTGATCAACCCCCCCACACAATACCCACTGTACCCTACTGATCAACCCCCCACACAATGCCCACTGTACCCTACTGATCAACCCCCCATACAAGGGCCACTGTACCCTACTGATCAATCCCTCACACAATGCCCACTGAACCCTACTGATCAACCCCCCACACAATGCTGACTGTACCCTACTGATCAACCGCCCACACAATGCCAACTGTACCCTACTGATCAACCCCCCACCCCCACACACACACACACAATGCCCACTGTACCCTACTGATCAACCCCTCACACAATGCCTACTGTAACCTACTGATCAACCCCCACACAATGGCCACTGTACCCTACTGATCAACCGCCCCACACAATGCTGACTGTACCCTACTGATCAACCCCTCACACAATGCCCACTGCACCCTACTGATCAACCCCTCAAACAATGCCCACTGCACCCTACTGATCAACCCCCCACACAATGCCCACTGTACCCTACTGATCAACCCCCCACACAATGCCCACTGTACCCTACTGATCAACCCCTCACACAATGGCCACTGTACCCTACTGATCAACCCCCCATACAATGCCCACTGTATCCTACTGATAAATCCCTCACACAATGCCCACTGTACCCTACTGATCAACCCCCCACACAATGCTGACTGTACCCTACTGATCAACCCACCACACAATGCCAACTGTACCCTACTGATCAACCCCCCACACAATGCCCACTGTACCCTACTTATCAACCCCCCACAAAATGCCCACTGTACCCTACTGATCAACCCCCCACACAATACCCACTGTACCCTACTGATCAACCCCCCACACAATGCCCACTGTACCCTACTGATCAACCCCCCACACAATGCCCACTGTACCCTACTGATCAACCCCCCACACAATACCCACTGTACCCTACTGATCAACCCCCCACACAATGCCCACTGTACCCTACTGATCAACCCCCCACACAATGCCCACTGTACCCTACTGATCAACCCCCCACACAAGGACCACTGTACCCTACTGATCAATCCCTCACACAATGCCCACTGAACCCTACTGATCAACCCCCCACACAATGCTGACTGTACCCTACTGATCAACCCCCCACACAATTCCAACTGTACCCTATTGATCAACCCCCCACACAATGCCCACTGTACCCTACTGATCAACCCCCCAAATAATGGCCACTGTACCCTACTGATAAACACCCCACACAATGCCCACTGTACCCTACTGATCAACCCCTCACACAATGCCGACTGTACCCTACTGATCGACCCCCACACAATGGCCACTGTAAACTACTGATCAACCCCCCACACAATGCTGACTGTACCCTACTGATCAACCCCCCACACAATGCCCACTGTACCCTACAGATAAACCCCCACACAATGCTGACTGTACCCTATTGATCACCCCCCCCCCCCCCCGACACACACACACACACACACAATGCCCACTGTACCCTACTGATCAACCCCTCACACAATGCTGACTGTACCCTACTGATCAACCCCTCACACAATGGCCACTGTACCCTACTGATCAACCCCCCACACAATGCCCACTGTATCCTACTGATAAATCCCTCACACAATGCCCACTGTACCCTACTGATCAACCCCCCACACAATGCTGACTGTACCCTACTGATCAACCCACCACACAATGCCAACTGTACCCTACTGATCAACCCCCCACACAATGCCCACTGTACCCTACTTATCAACCCCCCACAAAATGCCCACTGTACCCTACTGATCAACCCCCCACACAATACCCACTGTACCCTACTGATCAACCCCCCACACAATGCCCACTGTACCCTACTGATCAACCCCCCACACAATGCCCACTGTACCCTACTGATCAACCCCCCACACAATACCCACTGTACCCTACTGATCAACCCCCCACACAATGCCCACTGTACCCTACTGATCAACCCCCCACACAATGCCCACTGTACCCTACTGATCAACCCCCCACACAAGGGCCACTGTACCCTACTGATCAATCCCTCACACAATGCCCACTGAACCCTACTGATCAACCCCCCACACAATGCTGACTGTACCCTACTGATCAACCCCCCACACAATTCCAACTGTACCCTATTGATCAACCCCCCACACAATGCCCACTGTACCCTACTGATCAACCCCCCAAATAATGGCCACTGTACCCTACTGATAAACACCCCACACAATGCCCACTGTACCCTACTGATCAACCCCTCACACAATGCCGACTGTACCCTACTGATCGACCCCCACACAATGGCCACTGTAAACTACTGATCAACCCCCCACACAATGCTGACTGTACCCTACTGATCAACCCCCCACACAATGCCCACTGTACCCTACAGATAAACCCCCACACAATGCTGACTGTACCCTATTGATCACCCCCCCCCCCCCCCGACACACACACACACACACAATGCCCACTGTACCCTACTGATCAACCCCTCACACAATGCTGACTGTACCCTACTGATCAACCCCTCACACAATGCCCACTGTACCCTACTGATCAACCCCCCCCCCACACAATGGCCACTGTACCCTACTGATCAACCCCCCCAAACAATGCTGACTGTACCCTACTGATCAACCCCCCCCCACACAATGCTGACTGTAACCTACTGATCAACCCCCACACAATGGCCACTGTACCCTACTGATCAACCCCCCCCCACACAATGGCCACTGTACCCTACTGATCAACCCCCCCACACAATGCTGACTGTACCCTACTGATCAACCCTTCACACAATGCTCACTGCACCCTACTGATCAACCCCTCAAAGAATGCCCACTGCACCCTACTGATCAACCCCTCACACAATGCCGACTGTACCCTACTGATCGACCCCCACACAATGGCCACTGTAAACTACTGATCAACCCCCCACACAATGCTGACTGTACCCTACTGATCAACCCCCCACACAATGCCCACTGTACCCTACAGATAAACCCCCACACAATGCTGACTGTACCCTATTGATCACCCCCCCCCCCCGACACACACACACACACACAATGCCCACTGTACCCTACTGATCAACCCCTCACACAATGCCTACTGTAACCTACTGATCAACCCCCACACAATGGCCACTGTACCCTACTGATCAACCCCCCCCACACAATGCTGACTGTACCCTACTGATCAACCCCTCACACAATGCCCACTGTACCCTACTGATCAACCCCCCCCCACACAATGGCCACTGTACCCTACTGATCAACCCCCCCACACAATGCTGACTGTACCCTACTGATCAACCCCCCCCCACACAATGCTGACTGTAACCTACTGATCAACCCCCACACAATGGCCACTGTACCCTACTGATCAACCCCCCCCCCCCCCCCCCACACAATGGCCACTGTACCCTACTGATCAACCCCCCCACACAATGCTGACTGTACCCTACTGATCAACCCTTCACACAATGCCCACTGCACCCTACTGATCAACCCCTCAAACAATGCCCACTGCACCCTACTGATCAACCCCCCACACAATGCCCACTGTACCCTACTGATCAACCCCCCACACAATCCCCACTGTACCCTACTGATCAACCCCTCACACAATGCCTACTGTACCCTACTGATCAACCCCCACACAATGGCCACTGTACCCTACTGATCAACCCCCCACACAATGCCCACTGTATCCAACTGATCAATCCCTCACACAATGCCCACTGTACCCTACTGATCAACCCCCCACACAATGCTGACTGTACCCTACTGATCAACCCCCCACACAATGCCAACTGTACCCTACTGATCAACCCCCCACACAATGCCCACTGTACCCTACTGATCAACCCCCCACACAAGGGCCACTGTACCCTACTGATCAATCCCTCACACAATGCCCACTGAACCCTACTGATCAACCCCCCACACAATGCTGACTGTACCCTACTGATCAACCGCCCACACAATGCCAACTGTACCCTACTGATCAACCCCCCACCCCCACACACACACACACACAATGCCCACTGTACCCTACTGATCAACCCCTCACACAATGCCTACTGTAACCTACATATCAACCCCCACACAATGGCCACTGTACCCTACTGATCAACCGCCCCACACAATGCTGACTGTACCCTACTGATCAACCCCTCACACAATGCCCACTGCACCCTACTGATCAACCCCTCAAACAATGCCCACTGCACCCTACTGATCAACCCCCCACACAATCCCCACTGTACCCTACTGATCAACCCCCCACACAATGCCCACTGTACCCTACTGATCAACCCCTCACACAATGGCCACTGTACCCTACTGATCAACCCCCCACACAATGCCCACTGTATCCTACTGATAAATCCCTCACACAATGCCCACTGTACCCTACTGACCAACCCCCCACACAATGCCCACTGTACCCTACTGATCAACCCCCCACACAATGCCCACTGTACCCTACTGATCAACCCCCCACACAAGGGCCACTGTACCCTACTGATCAATCCCTCACACAATGCCCACTGAAACCTACTGATCAACCCCCCACACAATGCTGACTGTACCCTACTGATCAACCCCCCACACAATGCCAACTGTACCCTATTGATCAACCCCCCACACAATGCCCACTGTACCCTACTGATCAACCCCCCAAACAATGGCCACTGTACCCTACTGATAAACACCCCACACAATGCCGACTGTACCCTACTGATCGACCCCCACACAATGGCCACTGTAAACTACTGATCAACCCCCCACACAATGCTGACTGTACCCTACAGATAAACCCCCACACAATGCCCACTGTACCCTATTGATCACCGCCCCCGACACACACACACACACACACACAATGCCCACTGTACCCTACTGATCAACCCCTCACACAATGCCTACTGTAACCTACTGATCAACCCCCACACAATGGCCACTGTACCCTACTGATCAACCCCCCCCCCCACATAATGCTGACTGTACCCTACTGATCAACCCCTCACACAATGCCCACTGCACCCTACTGATCAACCCCTCAAACAATGCCCACTGCACCCTACTGATCAACCCCCCACACAATGCCCACTGTACCCTACTGATCAACCCCCCACACAATGCCCACTGTACCCTACTGATCAACCGCTCACACAATACCTACTGTACCCTACTGATCAACCCCCACACAATGGCCACTGTACCCTACTGATCAACCCCCCACACAATGCCCACTGTATCCTACTGATCAATCCCTCACACAATGCCCACTGTACCCTACTGATCAACCCCCCACACAATGCTGACTGTACCCTACTGATCAACCCCCCACACAATGCCAACTGTACCCTACTGATCAACCTCCCACACAATGCCCACTGTACCCTACTTATCAACCCACCACACAAGGGCCACTGTACCCTACTGATCAACCCCCCACAAAATGCCCACTGTACCCTACTGATCAACCCCCCACACAATGCCCACTGTACCCTACTGATCAACCCCCACACAAGGGCCACTGTACCCTACTGATCAATCCCTCACACAATGCACACTGAACCCTACTGATCAACCCCACACACAATGCTGACTGTACCCTACTGATCAACCCCCCACACAATGCCAACTGTACCCTACTGATCAACCCCCCACACAATGCCCACTGTACCCTACTGATCAACCCCCCACACAATAGCCACTGTACCCTACTGATAAACACCCCACACAATGCCCACTGTACCCTACTGATCAACCTCTCACACAAAGCCCACTGTACCATGCTGATCAACCCCCCACACAATGCCCAATGTACCCTACTGATCAACCCCCCACACAATGCCCACTGTACCCTACTGATCAACCCCTCACACAATGCCGACTGTACCCTACTGATCGACCCCCACACAATGGCCTCTGTACCCTACTGATCAACCCCCCACACAATGCCCACTGTGCCCTACAGATAAACCCCCACACAATGCTGACTGTACCCTATTGATCACCCCCCCCCACACACACACACACACACAATGCCCACTGCCTACTGATCAACCCCTCACACAATGCCTACTGTAACCTACTGATCAACCCCCACACAATGGCCACTGTAGCCTACTGATCAACCCCCCACACAATGCTGACTGTACCCTACTGATCAACCCCTCACACAATGCCCACTGCACCCTACTGATCAACCCCTCAAACAATGCCCACTGCACCCTACTGATCAACCCCCCACACAATGCCCACTGTACCCTACTGATCAACCCCCCACACAATGCCCACTGTACCCTACTTATCAACCCCTCACACAATGCCTACTGTACCCTACTGATCAACCCCCACACATTGGCCACTGTACCCTACTGATCAATCCCCCACACAATGCTCACTGTATCCTACTGATCAATCCCTCACACAAAGCCCACTGTAACCTACTGATCAACCCCCCCACACAATGCTGACTGTACCCCACTGATCAACCCCCCACACAATGCCAACTGTACCCTACTGATCAACCCCCCACACAAGGGCCACTGTACCCTACTGATCAACTCCCACACAATGCCCACTGTACCCTACTGATCAACCCCCCACACAATACCCACTGTACCCTACTGATCAACCCCTCACACAATGACCACTGTACCCTCCTGATAAACACCCTACACAATGCCCACTGTACTCTACTGTTCAACCCCCCACACAAAGCCCACTGTACCATGCTGATCAACCCCCCACACAATGCCCACTGTACCCTACTGATCAACCCCCCACACAATACCCACTGTACCCTACTGATCAACCCCTCACACAATGACCACTGTACCCTCCTGATAAACACCCCACACAATGCCCACTGTACTCTACTGTTCAACCCCCCACACAAAGCCCACTGTACAATGCTGATCAACCCCCCACACAATGCCCACTGTACCCTACTGATCAACCCCCCACACAATGCCCACTGTACCCTACTGATCAACCCCTCACACAATGCCGACTGTACCCTACTGATCGACCCCCACACAATGGCCACTGTACCCTACTGATAAACCTCCCACACAATACTGACTGTACCCTACTGATGAACCCCCCACACAAGGGCCACTGTACCCTACTGATCAACCCCCCACACAATGCCCACTGTACCCTACTGATTAACCCCCCATACAATACCCACTGTACCCTACTGATCAACCCCCCACACAATGACCACTGTACCCTCATAAACACCCCACACAATGCCCACTGTACTCTACTGATCAACCCCCCACACAATGCCCACTGTACCCTACTGATCAACCCCCCACACAATGCCCACTGTACCCTACTGATCAACCCCTCACACAATGCCCACTGTACCCTACTGATCAACCCCCCACACAAGGGCCACTGTACCCTACTGATCAACCCCCCACACAATGCCCACTGTACCCTACTGATTAACCCCCCATACAATACCCACTGTACCCTACTGATCAACCCCCCACACAATGACCACTGTACCCTCATAAACACCCCACACAATGCCCACTGTACTCTACTGATCAACCCCCCACACAATGCCCACTGTACCCTACTGATCAACCCCCCACACAATGCCCACTGTACCCTACTGATCAACCCCTCACACAATGGCCACTGTTCCCTACTGATCAACCCCCCACACAATGCTGACTGTACCCTACTGATCAACCCCCCACACAATGCCCACTGTACCCTACTGATCAACCCCCCACACAATGCTGACTGTACCCTACTGATCAACCCCCCACACAATGCCAACTGTACCCTACTGATCAACCCCCCACACAATGCCCACTGTACCCTACTGATCAACCCCCCACACAAGGGCCACTGTACCGTACTGATAAACCCCCCACACAATGACCACTGTACCCTCCTGATAAACACCCCACACAATGCCCACTGTACTCTACTGATCAACCCCCCACACAATGCCCACTGTACCCTACTGATCAACCCCTCACACAATGTCCACTGCACCCTACTGATCAACCCCCCTCACAATGCCCACTGTACCCTACTGATCAACCCTCACACAATGCCCACTGTACCCTACTGATCAACCCTCACACAATGCCCACTGTACCCTACTGATCAACCCCCCACACAATGCCGACTGTACTCTACTGATCAACCCCCCACACAATGCCCACTGTACCATGCTGATCAACCCCCCACACAATGCCCACAGTACCCTACTGATCAACCCCCCACACAATGCCCACTGTACCCTACTGATCAACCCCTCACACAATGCCGACTGTACCCTACTGATCGACCCCCACACAATGGCCACTGTACCCTACTGATAAACCTCCCACACAATACTGACTGTACCCTACTGATGAACCCCCCACACAAGGGCCACTGTACCCTACTGATCAACCCCCCACACAATGCCCACTGTACCCTACTGATTAACACCCCATACAATACCCACTGTACCCTACTGATCAACCCCCCACACAATGACCACTGTACCCTCATAAACACCCCACACAATGCCCACTGTACTCTACTGATCAACCCCCCACACAATGCCCACTGTAGCCTACTGATCAACCCCCCACACAATGCCCACTGTACCCTACTGATCAACCCCTCACACAATGCCCACTGTACCCTACTGATCAACCCCCCACACAAGGGCCACTGTACCCTACTGATCAACCCCCCACACAATGCCCACTGTACCCTACTGATTAACCCCCCATACAATACCCACTGTACCCTACTGATCAACCCCCCACACAATGACCACTGTACCCTCATAAACACCCCACACAATGCCCACTGTACTCTACTGATCAACCCCCCACACAATGCCCACTGTACCCTACTGATCAACCCCCCACACAATGCCCACTGTACCCTACTGATCAACCCCTCACACAATGGCCACTGTTCCCTACTGATCAACCCCCCACACAATGCTGACTGTACCCTACTGATCAACCCCCCACACAATGCCCACTGTACCCTACTGATCAACCCCCCACACAATGCTGACTGTACCCTACTGATCAACCCCCCACACAATGCCAACTGTACCCTACTGATCAACCCCCCACACAATGCCCACTGTACCCTACTGATCAACCCCCCACACAAGGGCCACTGTACCGTACTGATAAACCCCCCACACAATGACCACTGTACCCTCCTGATAAACACCTCACACAATACCCACTGTACTCTACTGATCAACCCCCCACACAATGCCCACTGTACCCTACTGATCAACCCCTCACACAATGTCCACTGCACCCTACTGATCAACCCCCCTCACAATGCCCACTGTACCCTACTGATCAACCCTCACACAATGCCCACTGTACCCTACTGATCAACCCTCACACAATGCCCACTGTACCCTACTGATCAACCCCCCACACAATGCCGACTGTACTCTACTGATCAACCCCCCACACAATGCCCACTGTACCCTACTGATCAACCCCCCACACAATGCCCACTGTACCCTACTGATCAACCCCCCACACAATGCCCACTGTACTCTACTGATCAACCCTCACACAATGCCCACTGTACCCTACTGATCAACCCTCACACAATGCCCACTGTACCCTACTGATCAACCCCCCACACAATGCCGACTGTACTCTACTGATCAACCCCCCACACAATGCCCACTGTACCCTACTGATCAACCCCCCACACAATACCCACTGTACCCTACTGATCAACCCCCCACACAATGCCCACTGTACCCTACAGATAAACCCCCACACAATGCTGATTGTACCCTATTGATCACCCCCCCGCACACACACACACTGTCCACTGTACCCTACTGATCAACCCCTCACACAATGCCTACTGAACCCTACTGATCAACCCCCCACACAATGCCCACTGCACCCTATTGATCAACCCATCAAACAATGCCCACTGTACCCTACTGATCAACCCCCCACACAATGCCCACTGTACCCTACTGATCAACCCCCCACACAATGCCCATTGTACCCTACTGATCAACCCCTCACACAATGCCTACTGTACCCTACTGATCAACCCCCACACAATGGCCACTGTACCCTACTGATCAACCCCCCACACAATGCCCACTGTACCCTACTGATCAATCCCTCACACAATGCCCACTGTACCGTACTGATCAACCCCCCACACAATGCAGACTGTACCCTACTGATCAACCCCCACACAATGCCAACCGTACCCTACTGATCAACCCCCCACACAATGCCTACTGTACCCTACTGATCAAGCACCCACACAATGCCCACTTAACCCTACTGATAAACCCCCCACACAATGCCCACTGCACCCACTGATCAACCCCTCACACAATGGCCACTGTAGCCTACTGATCAACCCCCCACACAATTCCCACTGTACCCTACTGATCAACCCCCCACACAATGCCCACTGTACCCTACTGATCAACCCCCCACACAATGCCCACTGTACCCTACTGATCAACCCCTCACACAATGCCCACTGTACCCTACTGATCAACCCCCCACACAATACCCACTGTACCCTACTGATCAACCTCCCCACACAATGGCCACTGTACCCTACTGATCAACCCCCCACACAATGGCCACTGTACCCTACTGATCAAGCCCCCACATAATGCCCACTGTACCCTACTGATCAACCCCCACACAATACCCACTGTACCCTACTGATCAACCCCCCACACAATGCCCACTGTACCCTACTGATCAAGCCCCCACACAATGCCCACTTAACCCTACTGATAAACCCCCCACACAATGCCCACTGCACCCTACTGATCAACCCCCCACACAATGCCCACTGTACTCTACTGATAAACCCCCCACACAATGGCCACTGTACCCTACTGATCAACCCCCCACACATTGGCCACTGTACCCTACTGATCAAGCCCCCACATAATGCCCACTGTACCCTACTGATCAACCCCCACACAATACCCACTGTACCCTACTGATCAACTCCCCACACAATGCCCACTGTACCCTACTGATCAACCCCTCACACAATGCCTACTGTACCCTACTGATCAACCCCCACACAATGGCCACTGTACCCTACTGATCAACCCCCCACACAATGCCCACTGTACCCTACTGATCAATCCCTCACACAATGCCCACTGTACCCTACTGATCAACCCCCCACACAATGCTGACTGTACCCTACTGATCAACCCCCACACAATGCCAACTGTACCCTACTGATCAACCCCCCACACAATGCCCACTGTACCCTACTGATCAAGCCCCACACAATGCCCACTTAACCCTACTGATAAACCCCCCACACAATGCCCACTGCACCCACTGATCAACCCCTCACACAATGGCCACTGTAGCCTACTGATCAACCCCCAACACAATGCCCACTGTACCCTACTGATCAACCCCCCACACAATGCCCACTGTACCCTACTGATCAACCCCCCACACAATGCCCACTGTACCCTACTGATCAACCCCTCACACAATGCCCACTGTACCCTACTGATCAACCCCCCACACAATACCCACTGTACCCTACTGATCAACCCCCCCACACAATGGCCACTGTACCCTACTGATCAACCCCCCACACAATGGCCACTGTACCCTACTGATCAAGCCCCCACATAATGCCCACTGTACCCTACTGATCAACCCCCACACAATACCCACTGTACCCTACTGATCAACCCCCCACACAATGCCCACTGTACCCTACTGATCAAGCCCCCACACAATGCCCACTTAACCCTACTGATAAACCCCCCACACAATGCCCACTGCACCCAATGATCAACCCCTCAGACAATGCCCACTGTACCTGACTGATCAAATCCCCACACAATGCCCACTGTAACCACTGATCAAACCCCCACACAATACCCACAGTACCCACTCATGGCCATTCTTTCAACAGACTTATAGCTTGTTGAAAGTAGATGTATACACTGAACAAAAGGATATACAGTCAAGCCGGAAAGTCTCCCCACCCCTTTCACCTTCTCCACGTTTTATTACGTTACAGACATATTCTACAATAGATTGAGTTAATTTTTTGTCTCAAAATTCTACACAAAATAGCCCATAATGACAAAGTGAAAACAGGTTTTTAGACATTTGTGCTAATTTATTAAAAATCAAAATGTAAAATATCATATGTACACAAGTGTGCACACCCTTTTATATGACACCAAAAAGTGAGCTGAGGTGCATTTTGTTTCCACTGATACTGCTTGAGATGTTTCTACAACTTAATTGGAGCCCACCTGTGATAAATTCAATTGATTGGACATGATTGGGGATTGCCAACACCTGCCTACATAAGGTCCCACAGTTGACAGTGCATGTCAGAGCAAACTCCAAGCCATGGGGTCAAAGGAATTATCTGCAGACCTCAGAAACAGGATTGTGTCAAGGCATAGATCTGGAGAAGGGTCCGGAAAAATCTCTGCAGCTTTACAGGTCCCAAAGAGCACAGTGGCCACCATCATTTGTAAATTGAATAAATTTGGAACCACCAAGAATCTTCCTAGACCTGGCCGCCCGGCCAAACTGAGCAATCGGGGAAGACAACATGACAATGACCCGAAGCACACAGCCAAGAGAACAAAGGAGTGGCTTCGGAGAAAGTCTGTGCATGTCCTTGAGTGGCCCAGCCAGAGCCCAGACCTGAATCCAATTGAACATCTGTGGAAAGAGCTGAAAATGGCTGTGTACCGACACTCCCCATCCAACCTGACGGAGCTTGCAAGGATATGTCAAGAGGAATGGGCAAAAATGTCCAGAAACAAGTGTGCCAAGCTCGTTGCTTCTTTCCCAAGATGCCTTGAAGCTGTAATCGCTGCCAAAGGTGCAGCAACCAAGTATTAGGCTAAGGGTGTGTACAGATATGTAACCCCTAAATAACCTATTTTTGTCAGTAAAATAAAATTGCATATTTTCTAAAAACCTGTTTTCACTTCGTCATTATTGGCTATTGTGTGTAGATGTTTGAGGCAAAAAATGAACTCAATCTATTGTAGTATAAGTCTGTAACGTAATAAATTGTGGAGAAGGTGAAAGGGGTGGGGAGACTTTCCGGCTTGACTGTACATTATTACAAATATGTGTCTCTATAGACGCGGGTGAACCTGAGCACCTCCTATAAATCAGAATTACATGGCTTGATGTATATTCACTTTGTTATTTGTTGTATTATCCCACATTTTCCCAGGGTCAAGGAATGCAATTTACCCCCATTAGGCTCAGATTGTTCTGGTTTTCTGGTATTTGATTTCTTATGTAAAAGCATACCTTGTGTCTAAGAAGTGTGTGTGTAAACATGGCAGGTACAGAATGACTCCCCACGAGGAAACCCAAAAGGGCGTATGCCAACTTTGTAGAGCAAGGCTAAAAACAACCTTGTCATAATGCCTTTTACAATGTGAATGACAAGGAAACATCCACGTGTCATTACAATCCCAAGAGGGTTTTCGTGGAGCAGCCCCATGGGATTGATAGCTAATTGATGCTGCTTTCACTGCCACTCTCCCTCTTTCTCCACCTCTCTCTCTTTTTCTTCCTGTCTTTTTCTGCCTCTCTCTCATTCTCTCTCCTCCCCATTTCATTACGCAGACAGGCAGGCTTGCCCCGCTCTGAGAAACTGATCCGCTCTCCGCTTTAAATCAGCCCGTCTAATGAGAGACGTAAATCTGGACGAGTGGGGGACGCATCCTTAACAGAGCCCTAGAAATCTTTCCCGTATCGGTATAGTCGCGACAAAAGGGAGAAAAGTGAACAAGGTATAGTTTAAACAATTAAATAATTTATTAAACAAAGGAAAATCGTTTTCTGTAGGAGTGCAAATGTAGTGTTTTTATGAGAAATATGTATGGATGCGTGCATGTAAAAAGTGAGATGTGAATGTCCAAAACAACCAAAGAAAAACCCAGGACCACCTTGGACCACCCAGTACCGCAGCCAGGTGCAGGAGGAGAACCCCAAAAAATGCCAAGAACCACAGAAAGCCATAGGGCTTACTTTTATAGGCTATGCCCCAGGTGCTCCCAATTAGGAAGAGGGCAGAAAGGCAGACAACCCCACAGCCTGGCCGGTTACTGCAACTGCAAAGAAAACAAATTAGACAGACAGCTAGTAAGGGTGGATTCGTCACACCAGCGCAATGGGCACTGCCACAAATGAGCGTAGATAAGGGCAGAACTCACAGTTAGACCGAGTCAGAGAGTACAGCCGCAAACGTCTGCGTGCAGGTTTCCAAGAGTGCCCGCCACTTGTACGCTACCTGGTTGTGTTACTTTGCCTGTGAATGTGCAACGAGGAATGTGTGTGTGTGTGTGTGTGTGTGTGTGTGTTTGTGTGTGTGTGTGTGAGCGCCGCAGTCCTTCGGCATCAGAGTGAACTTCACAGTACACTTTCAGCAGGGCTTCTGGCATGTTGAAAGCAGGTGGCAGTCATGGTTCCACTTAGATCTGAGCCCACAGTCAGCACACGCACACGTTATTTACAGAGAGCATGCTCACACCCTTTCACTAGTCATCTGCTGCGTTCAGTCGCTCTTTGGTCATGGACCTGAGCAATGATCTGAAACAAGAACTCTCGATTCACACACATTTGCTTGTAACTGCCTTATATATTTTTTTAAATATTTAAACAAAAAAAAATCCTATTTTTTTGAATAGATGATATTCAAATGTCTTTCAATAGCGTAAACATGTATTATGCCAGCCAGCATGTCTTTCTATTCTGCAGCTATACAGGACTAATTATTGGCAGTGATTGCTGACATATGTTCAAGCACATCTGGGGCCAGCCTGGCCTCTTGAGGAGGGATGGACTCCATCCTAGCTATAGGGGTGCCCTTCTACTTTTCTCTAACCTTGAACATGGACTGGGTTATGATAATTATTGACTGAGCTGTCGTCATTTGCCCAGGCTCAGACTTTGCCGTAGCCCTCCCCACTCTGAGCCTACTGCTGCCCTATCTCTCAGCTCCCTTCAACTGTCTAGCTGTCCTTTAGCTATGTCGCCACTTAAAAACTTGCCTGCTTCTGCTCCTGCCTTTATCCAGAACATCATCCCCCTATGGTCCTCTACACGATTCCCTGTACTCAATGATAATAGGCCTCGAAGTGGTTCCAGGAGTTCTCGTAATTTAGTAACGGTTCATCTTACACCTCTTCTGAGTTAATTGTTTTGGGTGACCTAAATTTGGATTGGTTATCTAGGAACTCTTCTAGGCTAAAATAATTGTACCTTGAGTTAAATCTATCTCAGCTGATTCCCTATCCCACGAGGCCAAATACAAAAAAATCAGTCTAAATCCACTTTAATTGATCTTATACTAACAAACATGTTACGGTTTGAACACTGGATTGGACCCAAACGCAGGACTCAGAGACAGACTCAGGGAGAAACTCCACAGGGAGTGAATTTATTGGGCAAGGCAGGGAAATGTGGGGCAGCAGACAGGCAGGGGCTAGACAGGAACGGGCAGGACAGGAACGGCTGGACAGGAACAGGCAGGACAGGAACAGCAGGACAGGAATGGCTGGACAGGAACGGGCAGGACAGGAACGGGCAGGACAGGAACGGGCAGGACAGGAATGGCTGGACAGGACGGGCTGGACAGGAATGGCTGGACAGGAGCTGGCCTGGGCAGGGGCAGGCTTGGGTAGGAGCAGGCTGGAAAGGGGCAGGCTGGACAGGGGCTGCCTGGGTAGGAGCAGGCCTGGACTGGAGCAGGCTGGAAAGGGGCAGGCTGGACAGGGGCTGCCTGGGTAGGAGCAGGCCTGGACTGGAGCAGGCTGGGTAGGGGCAGGCTTGGGTAGGAGCAGACCTGGGTAGAAACAGGCCTGGACTGGAGCAGTCTGGGTAGGGGCAGGCTTGGGTAGGAGCAGACCTGGGTAGAAGCAGGCCTGGACTGGAGCAGTCTGGGTAGGGGCAGGCTTGGGTAGGAGAAGACCTGGGTAGAAGCAGGCCTGGACTGGAGCAGTCTGGGTAGGGGCAGGCTTGGGTAGGAGCAGACCTGGGTAGAAGCAGGCCTGGAAAGTTTGAGACAGGCACGGAGACAGGCACGAAGACAGGGCACAAGCAAGGCACAAGACACAAGATGATCTGGCCCCAAATAAAAAAACAGGGGTGCTTAAAAGCTGGATTAACAAAGAGACAATGAGGAACAGGTGAGACAAGAACACGCGGGGAAGCACGATTCAGGTGCGGGGAAGTGGAGACACAAAGTGGAGGGGGAAAGGGAAAATACGGGACGGAATGCCAGAGAAACGAAAAACCAGGACAGAAGCACGGGACATGACAAAACAGACCGCTTAAATACCCATCCAGTGGAGTTTTTACAAGACATTAGTGACCACTGTCCAATTGCATCTGTCAGAACTGCCAGAGGCCATAAATACAAAGCGAGTGTTATCAGGAAACAGAATTTCAAAGATTTTGTAGAACAGGGTTTTTACATGATTTGTATCATGCTGATTTAGAGAGAATCTGCACAATTCCTGATTCCGACCTAGCTTTCAATTTTCTCACATTTTTTATTTTCTTGTTGAGAAACATGCCCCCCATAAGAATTTTAGAATAAAAAATCGTTCCAACCCATGGTTTACAACAGAGCTTACTGAAGCTCTTCATGTTAAGAGATAAAGCATGGTCAAAAGCCAAATCTAGTGATAGTCCGACAGACTGGTTACATTTCAGGCAATTGCGGAATAGGTGCATTAGCATGATCAGAAAAGCTAAATCTGATTATTACTTGTCCTCTCTTGCAAGCTCCCATGGTGATGCGACCAGCTTTTGGAAAGTCATGAAATCTCTAAAAAACAAGCCCACCACCTCTCTCCCTTCTCAGATAGATAGTGAAAATAACTGAATTTTGAATAAGACACACATGTGCGACGCTTTTAACCGTCACTTTATATCCTCTGGCCATTTAAAACTATACTCCTAGTTTTGTAACAGAGAACTCTTCAAATTCCTTCCACTGGTGGCAACAGATGTTCATTTAGACCTGTAAACCACAGTGAAGTTTATAATGCACATAGGCTCAAACACAAAGAAATTAAAGGGTGATGATGACCTTGATCCTTGCCTCCTGCGTTTAAGTGCTAATATAATTGCCGCACCGCTCACATTTTCAATCTAACATTTATCGCTGATAAAATCCCAAATGTGTGGAAAGATGCACAGGTTATTTCTTTACATAAAGGTGGTGATTCCAGAGATTTAAATAATTATCGTCCAATATAAAAATTATGCTGCTTAGCCAAAATTCTAGAATCATTAGTTAATTCACAGTTACGGGCCTTCATGGAGGCATTCAACATTCTTCAACCACAGCAATCAGGGTTTAGACCAGGACATAGTACAGTTACAGCAGCAACACTTGTAATAAATAATATTGTTAATTGTCTTGATAACCGTCAGCACAACCGTGCTGCACTCTTTATTGATTTATCTAAAGCATTTGACACTGTGGACCATAATATTTTATTAAATAAGCTATCTTCCATGGGATTGGATGAGCTCTCTGTTAACTGGTTTTATGATTATCTTTCTGGGAGAACTAAAGCTGTTGTTGCTGATGGTATCAAATCAAGTTCTCTTGAAATAAGTAAAGGTGTCCCACAGGGGTCTATTCTGGGTCCACTTTTATTTACATTATATATAAATAATATGATATCCTCGTCTCCGAATTGTGATGTACATTTTGATGCAGATGATACAATCTTGTATGCCACCGGCTCCACTCTTGAACTGGCCGCTACAAATCTGCAGTCTGTTTTTGATGCTTTTCAGGTGTCTCTAACCCCAAGCTTATCTTAAACTCCAATACAACAAAGTGTGTTTAATTGTCAAGGTCTTGTGTGAGCAATACTCCTAATATTAGTATTTGTACACTTCAGGGTCTCAAATTGAAATTGTAGAATCTTATAAATATTTAGGAATTTGGTTAGATAATAGGCTCTCTTTTCACACCCATGTGGAACACCTTTCTAAAAAGTTGAAAGTAAAAATTGGTTTCTTGTATAGAAACAAATCATGCTTTTCTACTGCCAGTCGGACGACCATTGTACAATCAACAATTATGTCTGTATTTGATTATGGTGACATTCTGTACATGCATGCCTCTCCTTCCACCTTGAAACCCCTTGATGCTGTGTATCATAGCGCACTGCATTTTATCACTGGAGATAAATTTCTCACTCACCATTGTATTTTATATGAAAAAGTGGGATGGCCTTCTTTAATTAAGAGAAGGGGCATGCATTGCATTTTATTTATATATAAGGCCCTGCTTATGAAACTTCCCTATTATCTCTGCTCTTTGATTGTTTTTAAATACACCACTGAGCTTGGTAAAAACTGGTTTTAAATATTATTCCCCATACATATGGAATGAACTACAAAAGACCTTGAGATTAGAACACTTCATTCCGTTAGAGGATTTAAAAGTTTTGAGCGCTGATATTGTAGACGATGCCTGTGCTTGTTGCTTTTGATTTAGATGGTTGTTAATGTTTTGACTGAATTTTTATTTTGAACTGTACTTGTTTGTCCAATGTGTTTGTATGTGTCTGTTGTGCCCAGGTCGCTCTTGTAGGGACAATGGACTACATTTCCAATCACTCCACAGGAAACCCATAAGACATTTAAAACACGGCCACAGCCAATCATGTCTCTTGGAAATACGAGACACTAAGGGTCATAACTAAAACAGATAAGACTGAACGCATTCCAGTCTCCCGATCCTATTCACTTTTTCACTTTTCACTTCGCTTCCTCGATCGTGCTGCACACAGCTGCATAAGAGGCAGCACTCCAATTTTCTATTCCCTTTTGCTAGCTACACGGCTACAAAGGTGGATCTCCACTGCACCAGGAACACCGCGGCAGCAGCATCAAAGGCCGCGGAGAGAGACGCAAACAGGTTAGCTTGGCTACGGCATCTAACCATAGATCTGAATTAACGCAACTCCGACAGAGGTGTGTTCCAGCCACGGACAAAGACGACGTCGGACAAAGACGCAAACCAGGAGAAAGACGCCCTGACCATCCCTCACGTACAAGCCAGCTGTAATCGACTCAACGCGGAATTCAGTAAGACTGATCCAACATCCCAGGCATAGCTTAGGATTTTAGTCTGAACTGTTTATCGGTAATTTGATTGCATCTCGATTTTGTACGATAATAGCTGTATAAACGTGTTGCGCTGGTTATCAAGCTAGCCGGCTGGCCTACCTTTTATTGCTAATGTGGTACAACTAACTAACCCGAGCAGGCCTCACTGGTTTGTCCTTCTATCCTAACATGTATTAACATTAGCGTGATATGATCTCATTTTGACTTACTATAGATAAATACGTTATTTCGTGAAAGAAGTGCGTGAACTTATTCATAGTAACGTCAGATTTGAGATCAATAACCACCATCCTGCTGCGACACAGTTAGCTTGCTCCACGTGATTCCTTTGTTCCCTGAACGCACACGTGGCATAGGCCTACACACCGACACATACACACACAAATGCTACAATACGCACACCACACAATATGTCCATTTAGTAGAATATAATATTCATGTTTGTCTTGTTTAATAAATCTATTTTTGTTAAACCTGGTGTCTGTTTTGATGTTGTATGAACACGAGAGCTGAGTCTAACCTAATCATTAGAACGTAATACCTTCAACCCTTATGAATTATTAGTGCTTTGATGGTAAATTGAAGTAGTAGTAATTATAATCCATAATAATCAAATGAGAGATTTAATTTTAACCTAACTTGAGAATAATAAGGGTAAACCTCATTATTCCATAGTTACAGTCAAGCCGGAAAGTCTGCACACCCCTTTCACCTTCTCCACGTTTTATTACGTTACAGATTTATACTACAATAGATTGAGTTCATTTTTTGCCTCAAACATCTACACACAATAGGCAATAATGACGAAGTAAAAACAGGTTTTTAGAAAATATGCAATTTTATTTTACTGACAAATATAGGTTATTTAGGGGTTACATATCTGTACACACCCTTAGCCTAATACTTGGTTGCTGCACCTTTGGCAGCGATTACAGCTTCAAGGCGTCTTGGGAAAGAAGCTACGAGCTTGGCACACTTGTTTCTGGACATTTTTGCCCATTCCTCTTGGCATATCCTTGCAAGCTCCGTCAGGTTGGATGGGGAGCGTCGGTACACAGCCATTTTCAGCTCTTTCCACAGATGTTCAATTGGATTCAGGTCTGGGCTCTGGCTGGGCCACTCAAGGACATGCACAGACTTTCTCCGAAGCCACTCCTTTGTTCTCGTGGCTGTGTGCTTCGGGTCGTTGTCATGTTGGAAGGTAAACCTTTGCCCCAGTCTGAGGTCCAGAGCGCTCTGGAGCAGGTTTTCTTCAAGGATCTCGGTGTACTTAGCTGCATTCATCTTTCCCTCTATCAGGACTAGTCGCCCCGTTCCCGCTGCTGAAAAACATCCCCACATCATGATGCTGCCACTGCCATGCTTCACTGTAGGGATGGTATTAGCCAGGTGATGAGCGGTGCCTGGTTTCCTCCAGACGTGACGCTTGGTATTCAGGCCAAAAAGTTCAATTTTGGTTTCATCAGACCAGAGAATCTTGATTCTCATGGTTTGAGAGTCCTCTAGGTGCCTTTTGGCAAACTCCAAGCGGGCTGGGATGTGCCTTTTACTAAGGAGGGGCTTCCGTCTGGCCACTCTACCATAAAGGCCTGATTGGTGGAGTGCTGCCTGAATGGTTGATCTTCTGAAAGGTTCTCCCATCTCCACAAGGATACGCTGGAGCTCTGTCAGAGTGACCCTCGGGTTCCTGCTCACCTCCCTGGCCAAGGCCCGTCTTCCCCGATTGCTCAGTTTGGCTGGGCGGCCAGGTCTAGGAAGATTCTTGGTGGTTCCAAACTTCTTCCATTTACGAATGATGGTGGCCACTGTGCTCTTTGGGACCTGTAAAGCTGCAGAAGTTTTTCCGTACCCTTCTCCAGATCTATGCCTTGACACAATCCTGTTTCTGAGGTCTGCAGATAATTCCTTTGACCCCATGGCTTGGAGTTTGCTCTGACATGCACTGTCAACTGTGGGACCTTATGTAGGCAGGTGTTGGCAATCCCCAATCATGTCCAATCAATTGAATTTATCACAGGTGGACTCCAATTAAGTTGTAGAAACATCAAGCAGTATCAGTGGAAACAAAATGCACCTCAGCTCACTTTTGGGTGTCATATCAACACTTGTGTACATATGATATTTTACATTTAGATTTTTAATAAATTAGCACAAATGTCTGAAAACCTGTTTTCACTTTGTCATTATGGGCTATTTTGTGTAGAATTTTGAGACAAAAAAATGAACTCAATCTATTGTAGAATATGTCTGTAACGTAATAAAACGTGGAGAAGGTGAAAGGGGTGTGCAGACTTTCTGGCTTGACTGTATTGCCTATATTTCTGGCATCCCATGTAAGAGTTTATATATATATAGAGGCATATTCCTTACATTTATGGCGCCCCGTCGAGGATATTCTCTACATTTATGGTGTCCGGGTGAAGACTGGTAAGACAAACATGTTTTAATTGTCTATCACCATTACTGCTAAATGTATATGTAAACACCCTGCATGAGTAATACTCCACATGTAGGAATATAGAGGCATGTTCCCTACACTCTTGAAAAAGAGATCCTGGATCTCAATGAGATTTATCTGGTAAAATAAAGGACATCTACTTTAGGTGAAAATGAAGGGGAAACCAATAAAAGAGTTCTTTCAATACCTGTCACAGAGGGAACACAATTACCACAGCTTTTGAAGGTCACTTACATTTAGTCATGAAACATTTTTGCTAAAATCTGTTAGAGTAAGATACATCTGTTATGTACAAGGGGGGTTGTCTAGACAAAGTGTTAGAGTTTTTATAAATTAGAGAAATTAGTACACTGTGAGATTTATTGAAGAATAAATGACGATGACAATGTACGAGTATATTGGGTAAAGCAAGGCAAAGAAAATTTGAGAAATGTTTCCATATAATACAGTATGTCTTTATATTTTGCAGAACCATGCATAATGCTCCACCCACACTGACCTAATAACTCCCCTACCACAGAAATACCGATCGTTGGGATGTTAACACACATTTGTATGCATGTAGCCTGAATGTCCTGCAGAGTTTTACCTGTAAATGAGACTTTCTGAGACTTCAGGCTCCACTGTTTGCAAACCAGCGGAACATGTCGGAGCATTTGAGGAGACTCAACCAATCTTACGGCCAATAATCATTACAGAAGATGTGCTTTCTCTTGGCATCTTGCCTTGTAATGAGGTAAGGAATCCATGACTCCAAACACTCATTACTGAGCAGACTGGTCGACAGGGCCCTCGTTTATATTCATTCACTTGTTCAGGGCAAACTAGACAGGTGATTCTTTTACATTACGTTTTACATTTATACAGTTTGACAGATTAAGCACCTTGTTCAAGCACATAGGCTAATAGCAGTGTTATGTCCGAGATTAGAACATTCTAGAACAAACTTCTGGTTAAAATTCTAGTTTCTATCCAGCAGTTACAGTGCTACATTGTCACCTGTAATGACAGAATATCGTTATACATAAACTTAGACAGTAGAGGTTTGTTTGTGGTAATACATTGCTTTTAAAAAAAACATGAGAACAATACATGGTTGTGCATTCTTTCTTTACTCAATAGAATGTATCTTATTTGCCAAGCAATGAGTTAGAACAATAGCTAGAGCTTTATCTTCATTGGGTAATAACTGGGATTCACTCTGTCTTTCTTTGACTCGGGGGAAATCTGAGCACAGTGCATGCTGAGTAATCGGCAAAACACTCCCCAAGGGAAAGCTTATTAAATCAAATGAGAAAGTGCTTCATCAGCATAGAATAGGGGCGTGCAAAGGAAATCAGTGGCCTTCACCAAATGAGCATGCCCCTGCAATTACTCTCTCCTGGTGATAAAGAAGATAAGAATGCATGGTGATGAGAACAAGCCATTCAGCTCATCTACACTTCCTATATACAGTACCTACAAACTAGAGAGTATCCAACACTGCATCAGGCCCTGAGGCACTCTGCCTCTACTACATGGTCTGGAAAGCTGTTACATGCATTAACAACTCTGTGTAAACAAATGGTTTCTAATATTTTTGTGGAAATTGCATTTAGCTAATTTCCATCTAAACCCCATTGTTCTACTGACTGAACATTACCTGTATCTTAATAGATCACTTTTTAAAATCCATTAATGAATTTGGCAATCTCTGTCAAATCCCCATTCCTCTCCTTTTGATAAGTAGAGTATCTTAACTCCTTTTTACATTTAATTTTAGTATTTCACACCAATAACCAATTTAGTTGCCCTTCTTTGTACTATTTACTGTTGGTAAAACTTTACATTAAGTTGTACCTATACCTGTGTTGTTAAATTGTAACTAATTTGGTAACACGAGGTTATTCCTGAGTAATATTGTCACAGACATTATGGGTAAGACTTGCATTTCTTTTGCAATGGACTATGCGTTTCACCTGTGACATTCTATTATGATCTGAGCATCTGAATTTTACCTGGTCCTTAAAAACGTGTTGTGATCCTACAGGAAAACTTGTAAGCCCTGTTATATTAAATCAGTGGCTCACAATCTTGGTCCTGGGGCACCCTTGTGTATGCTGGTTTTTGTCACAGCCAATCTCTTGCTCAGTTAAGGTTGTTGAACACGTGTTTAAGTTCTTTCATCATTTTCCCCCTTGAACTCATTAGCACGCCGCATGTTTGGCTCATTATCATTATAAGCACAATGTGAACATAGGACTTTTATTTTTTGTGGCATGCACAACTACAGTACTTCTTACATAATGTGGCTTAAAGAGGGTAAATAATACCTCAAAACACAAAAAAACTTCTAATTAAGAAAAAATCAACAGCTAGTTAAAATTCTGGGATTGAAAATGTGGTTGCAAAGAAAACCAGCATACACAGGGGTCCCACAGAACCGAGTTTGAGAACCACTGTATTAAATGAAATCCGTTCGAAAGGTTCAAATTATTAACAATAGCTTCCATGTGGTATTGGGACTTTTGATTGAACATTGTGAGAGCAGGAAATGACAGTAATTTCACTGATAGGTTTATTGGCAAACATCAATTGCCTTAGACAAGGGGGCCAGTGGTGGCAGTGTAATATCGTGCTTGGATCATTTAACTAAAAACTAGGATGTTGCATGGTCAGACTTTTCCCTACTTGCAAATGCCAATTGTACTTGTGGCCTGGCTGCACCACCATTACCAATATAATTATAGCCCCACTGTCACACCGGCCCACAGGGCAATTACTGTTTCCCCGGTACTACAGGACAGCTGGTGCCAATCAAAAGACATCTCAAAACCAGCCAAGTGCACCTTTGCCAACAGAACCACTTGAGACCTCAAGTGTAACAGTAAGCAGGGATTCAGGAATTTCACCTGTATTAAACTTCAGTAAAATTCCCAGCAGAAAAATATGGGAACTCATTTTTTTTTTTTGGTAAATAAAATGCCCAACAGTACAAATGAACAACAGGTTACGCACCAGCTGTCCAGTGTGACTATATTCAGTAAATACAGTGCTGCGCTACATATAAAACTACAGCGACAGACCAAGCTGTCAACAGTAAATGTCAAATATCCACAGAATCCAGAGGTGGCGCTGCTCAAAAGCATGGTGACGTGAGATTAAAAACTCCACTCCAACAGGGAGATGTTTAGGCCGTGCCCCATGATTCCCACAGGAGGAGTGAAGCAGAAGGACCCGGAACATTTCAGCTCCCTGTAGAGTAGCGCCTTCAGCTTTTGAAACAAGGTCTCGCCAGCCATTCACTGCTTGCGAAGGTCTGCCTAATGTAGACCGTACGTTGCAGTTCTTTTTAATGCAATCATTCTAAGTGGTAACACAAGGAATGGTATAAGTTCAGTGCTGTAAACCAAACGCAGGACACCTGCTCAACCTCACATCATTAAAATGAACATTTTATGCAAGAAAAGGGATACTTGTCATATCATTTAAGATATGGACACTGAGCAGTAAGCAGTGCAGAGTGTGAATGAGAGCAAGAGGTGGGGCAGGGGTGGGAATAGGAACAGCCTTTATACTGTAAAATCACATACATTTCCTTTCATTTCATTACCCCTGTCTAACTGGTCTTCCTGCATCTGAGCAAACAGATAGTAAATACAATATAATCTTCCCGTGTACTCCCCAGCACAGTGCTAGCCATAAACACCCATCGACTGAAAAGACATTTAAAGATGCATGAAGCAGGGAAGCTGATTGCATGCACTGCTTTCAAAAGGGAGCAATCCTTGCACAGTGATTATCAACGTGCATCAAAAGCCTTGCGAAAATTATAGTCCTTGAAAAGCGTTTTCACATCTCGCAGTTGAACAAAACAGAGGGTGTGGGCTGACCACCAGAGAGGTTTTTTATGCCCAAGCGGGACCTCATTAGAAAACATTTTAATGCCAGCTTTCGCCAACAACATATCCTTTTCAGTGACTATCTTTGCCTCTTCAGCAAATGGTTTGATTTTTGTTCCGTCCCATCTTCATATCAAAAACTATTGATGCATACTGTATTTTTTTTAAATACAGTGTTAGGACATGCTCCTTGTCTATTTTTGGTATTACACCTCCCCCTGGATAACTCACCCCATGATAACTCATGCCTGTGGAGTTGGCTCCCAATTTACTGTGACGCTCAAATATTGAAGAGTGGGCACAATATGATTAATGTATGCGTGCAGAACACAAATAACTAGTCTGTCGTTGACAACTGTTTGCAGAAATAAAAATACTATTGGTCTTGAGCTCTCAAAAAACAATAACATAAATGACTAAGTTTAAATCTCATTAAAGGAAGAATATATGTACGCCAAACACAGAGGAAGTGAAAGCTATTGACAAAAGAACACGATAAAAGGATACAGATGGGCGGACTGTGAGTTCAAAGCGAGCTAGGAATGGTTCCTTCGTGCCATGTCCTTAATAGACATTCCTGGGGGGACACTGAAAGCGGACGGCTTTTGGCTACCCGGTTTAAGGTAAACTGCTTCTCGCACTGTTAAAGAACAATTGCATCTGTCAACGTGACAAACGGAGTGTTAAAGCTTGTGTTACTGTGCACTGGTAGGTAGGTATACTGCCGATTTTGTTTCACTCTGCCACTCCCTCCCTTAAAACTCACTGATTTTAGATGGGTCCCTGCACGCTGTTAAGAGGGGAAGATGTAGACACTGTTTTTATCAATGGAAAGTGTGGCTTGTTCCCGTTTAAGCTCACCTTTTTGTATCTGTGATAGTAACAAAGAGAATTTATTTCTTTTAGAGCCTAAGGTGTAATTGGGTAAGCTATTTCTGGGATAATACTCTATTTTGTTGACCGGTCAGTCCAAAACCATGAAGTTGGCATGTCTGAGGTTCTACTGCAATCTGTAAATCATTTTAACTACTATATTATACACCACGGTACCACAGGAGAGCTATAATGCTGGAGTTGCCTGGTGTGTCTTTGCGAAGAGCTAATGCAGTGGTCCCCAACCCTGTTCCCAGATATATACCATCCTCTAGGTTTTCATTTCAACACTAATTTGACACACCTAATTCTACTAATTAGCAGCTCAACCAGATCTAGCTGTTGAATCAGTTGTGATTTGTTAGGGTTGGAGTTAAAACCTACAGAATGGTAGATCTCTAGGAACAGGAGCTAATGCACCGGTAACCAGAGGAACACTGCCAGTCTTAAAGCCATCCTACCCCTGAGGGAATAAAGCTAACCGTGTTGTGCAAATGCGGTGGACTCCCAGTGATGTTCAGCACTCAGGAGCCCAAAGATAGATAGATAGAGAGAGAGAGAGAGAGAGAGAGAGAGAGAGAGAGAGAGAGAGAGAGAGAGAGAAAGAGAGAATAAAGAGTAAAAAGAGTAAAAACAATCAGTTATAAAAATGTATTCCATCCCTAAACGATCTTTAATAAAATGACTTTTCATATACATGCTGGTGAGACTTTATTAGGATTGAAGTTTCACGGAAGAAATTGGCATTAGAACATGAACTCAACAGAGGATAGTATGAAGCATATATTGGGATATGTTCTTAACCCTTTCAAATGTGCAGTGTGTTAAACCGAATGCTTTCTCCCGGTTTACATTGTTCTGTAATTTCAGTCAAACCTCAGGTTTCACTCTTTAAGAATTACATGTCAACTTCACTTCCTAATTATTTACATGTCATGTGATATTCTTATGAATCAAACGACCGATGAAGCCTGTGTATGTTTCCTGAGCCCAACAATCTACTGTAATCCAATGAAGGAAAGAAGCACTGTCTGTGTGTTCAGCTGATTAGAAAAATCAAGCCAGCTGGAAACTCGATTAAACAAAAACTAGCACAGACACGACCTGCGCAAAGCAAGCTCAGCACCCCTGGTTTTCAAACGATCTAAATGATCTTCGCAAGAAAAAATTATGTCTAAAAAATGTGTCGATATATCTCCCTCACCGAGCCATTATTCCTTTTCCTGAGAATGCTGGGCACCTGTCTCCCCGTACTGAGTCTCATGGCATTGTACGAGACAGCTGTGTAATCCGCTGTGACACAACCCACATGACCATTCAGTCATGCCTCCTGATCCTAAAGAAGGGACCATCAGTGGTCATCCGGGTCAGGGCAGGAGGGCCTAAACGGATGTGACACTGTGCCATAACTAATTACTCAACGTTCATTTCCCACCACACTGCACGCTGCCCTTCCTCGCAGACCCATTACTTGAAACTTGCGAGGACTGAAATATTTTCGCCAATATTCAGTTATATTAATAGTCCAATTTACTCAATGGTAGCTGAGGGTCATGGAAAAATATGGCGCACCAGTTTAGATTGCAGTGTAATAATTACTCAAACAATCCAATCCAACCCAACCCATTAAGTATAAGAAGTTTTAAAGAAGGATTCATAAGATAAATGTCCAGCCAACCCTTTACACTGTTACCTAAACCTACTGAAGTACATCACATTACAGGAATCTAGCAGATGCTGCTATCCAGCATGACTTACACAGCTTTTGCATTTTTTTTAATACTGAAGCAATGCAGGTTACCTTGCTCAAGGGCACAACAGCAGGGTCCTATCTGGGAATTGAACTTGCAACCTTCAGGTTACAAACCCATTTCCTTACCCATTATACTACACTGCCACTGAAATAGGGAGGAGACCATTTCAAAGTTAAAATTAAAGGTATTAAAATGCATTTAAATGCATCAGAATTTAAGGCAGTAACTCAATACATTTATTTTTATAAATAAAATAATTTATTTGAAACAGAAGTTACTTCTATTTAATGAAAAAATTATTATTTTGTTAAGTTAAATATCATTCACCCATAATTTTTTTGATATTATGTTGTACTTAATCTGGTAACTGAAGGGAATTAGTTTGAATTAGGGGGATTTAGTTAAGTACAGGCTAAGGAAATAGGTACTAATTTATGGTGAAGAGCAATGGAATACATTCCTTTATTGAAAATAATGTTTAGTACGGGGTGGCAATGATTTAATTTAATTCCCACATTAGAAATAGTCGTGCATATAATTATCTATGCTTTTGCTCAATATGTTCCCTGAATTTGCAGGCAGATTCAATGAGGTAGGGCAATTGTATAATGAAAAGCTTCAACTTGAAACAAAGCTTTTACATTGAAAGTGGAATTCATATTCTGTTGTCTCATTTGCATGCACTGGCATCCCAGGGCATTTAAAAAAATCTTCTGTGGATCATTTTATTTGTTTTTTGAATAACAAACTGCACATTGTTTTCTGCCATTGGTTTCCAACCTACACAAAAAAATGGTCTGCGTTGTCAAGGTGCCTTCATGGGCTGTTTTTTTCCTTCATCCGAATTGCCTTTTTTTCTCTATTTTCAAGAGACAACACGAGATGTTGTCTGCTTAGTACAGTTTCTCATGTTTTATCCCAGACACCCACCGGAGCCCTCCTTCCCAAGGCTAATGTGAAAGATCAGGTTGGTTAGAAGAGAGCCAACGATTCTATTACTCGATCTGGAGTACTGTGATTGCGTCATGCTCTCAGTTGTAGACAGAGGGTAACATAGCGCTTTAAAGAGAAGTGTAAGCTCTCATTTGAATTCAATGCAGTGTGGTGTATTGTGGGAGGAAAAACTGTTGGCTCTTCCAAAAGACTGCAGCAAAAACCAAACGGGCAACTAAACCACAAGCCCACAGCTGTGTTCCCCAAAGTCCTCAAACCTTGACCCTCTTTGTCTGGAGATGTTTATGGATTAGTAGACTATCATTTGTATTGAATAACTGTTGGCCCCTGGCAGTTGGAAGGCATGTCATGCAGTCTGAAGGTCTGACTATTCAGTTGGTACCATCACTCAGCATCAGCACAGGCCGAGCTCTTAAGTGCACTGTATGTTCCAAACTGGGCTATGCTAATGCCTAACTCTGAATGCAAGTCTACAGTCTATGGGAAACAGTTGACCGTGGGTTGGAGTAAGTCAAACAGGGTTCCTTGGGTACCACAACTAGTTCCTCTCCCAATGATGAACCAGTTGCCTGTAGTTGTCACCAGCAAGAGATCCACCACTCCTCAAATAAGCTTTTTAAAATTTGTATTTCTATTTTGTTTTAATAGATTTCTGTGGGCTATTACCTTCATGTTCTGTACAACATCACGTTTTCGTCTGTCCATTTTGACCCAAGAAGAACTGCTGCATGTGCAACAGCTAACGGGGGTCCAAACAAATGAATAAATCAACACTATAGCGCTTCTGTAGTACTGTATGACCTGTGGTGTGCAAAACAGTGCTTGGCCTATTCCCTTTGGAGATGCAGGGGAGGGTTGAACAGCCACAACTAAAGCAATACAATCAGCCGGCCTAAATCCTATACTGGTGAGAAAAAAGAGTGACTGTGGCCACGCTGCAGCTCGGGACAGTGCAGTTACAGTACAGACAGCTTTGGCACCGCTAAATTAGACAGCACATCAATTCATAGATTACACATGAACAAACA
The DNA here is from genome assembly GCA_029718625.1 of Synaphobranchus kaupii. Taxonomy (NCBI): domain Eukaryota; kingdom Metazoa; phylum Chordata; class Actinopteri; order Anguilliformes; family Synaphobranchidae; genus Synaphobranchus; species Synaphobranchus kaupii. The sequence continues at coordinate 81,968,401 of CM056376.1, read as the reverse complement.
CATAGATATGCACGCACAGATACAATAATAAACGGATACCGATGAGGATGATGCACAGGGAATCATCTTTTTAAATCCTAGGGAAGGGATCTGAACCACAGGGCAGGTACGAAAAAGGAACCGTCACCACGATGCAATTCAACAAATAATCAAACACAAAGCAAACAATGCAATGTCCAACGGCCTTTCATTTCCCTCATCCTCGGTTTTTAGGTGCCACAAAAAGGAAGTGACAAACTCAAAAATTAAAGCAAAATAAACACCTAGTACAGAACGGGCCTACACACAATTTTCTATTTGCGGCTAGCTTGATGGGCTTAGGGTTTAGGACAAAGCGACTGCGGTTTCTAAACGGGTCCCTCTCCTGAGGTACAGGTGTCTTCATAGCTGGCCTGACGAAGGCAATAAGAAACGCCTGGGCGGATTACCAAGAAACCTCAGGTCTGCTTGCTTGTTGGTGAGGATGGTCCAAGGTCCAAGGTCCTGCACTCCCAGAATTCAGGAAGCAGCGAGAACAATTGACAGCAGCCAGAGAGGAGAAACAGCCCTCTGCTTCCAGCACTACAGGTGCTCAAAAAAAAAAAAGATTCCAACTGTATTAACATAAGCCAGTGATGTGCGAATGAGGTATCAAAAAAACTGAAAATGGGCGGAGCTACCTTACGGCATAGTCTTTTAGTGACGCCACCCCGATCATTGTGCTTGGCTGTGGAGAGCAAATTCTTATGACTTCTTTCAACAGATGTGTAGGATTCTGACTGACAACTGATTGTAGCTCCACCCATAATGGGATTCATGAAGTGCTCTCTCATCACTACCACAAGCAATTCCAGATCAAGATATCTCAGGCAGGGCTTGGGATATCTTTAAACTAGGTCTTTCAGGCGACAAGCGAATATTGGCTGCAGCTTGCAGTGATTTTCAGGGATGTGTTTCGACCAATGCGGTCTTCTTCAGGCACAAGTAGTTACAGCCAACGTTGTTCATTCATTGTCTCCCTGCAGCTTATTGCACAGTATTCTTCCAAGCACAACGTCGCCGTACAATAAACAGACGTTTTCAATCTTTTTCCACCTTAAATGTGCCTTTTATTAAACTGTTCATACCTTTGTGCCTTTTTGTAAAGCAGCCCCCGACTCCGCCATTTTGACTGTACCTAGCTTCAGCTTCACCTTGCCGTAAAAAGACCCATTACAGTGTAATCCAACACGCGGCTCTCCCCTCATCGCAATTCCTCCTCTGCAGTTCACATTAGACCGTGAATATCTGATCCCGTTTGTCAACAGCTGACTGACGCAGTCGCTTCATTCCGAACAGGACGAATGGAAATCCAGTGCGATGCCATTTGTGCAGTGTCGAGTCTGATGCTGATGGATCATGTGCGCCCTTAAAGATTTATACCATTGTTCCTTCGTTCCTTCGTTAATTATTGTGTGGAAGCACCGCCATGAGAATTGATACAGCGATTAGTGCTCTCGAGATTTAAAAACAAAGAAATTACACCAGTCTTACATGAATCTTTACAATAAGTAATGAACTCTTAACAGACCTGCTTATCTTCAGTTAATTACATTCTCTGCCTTACATTTTGGATTATTCAAAATATGCAGTTTTAATATTTATTTTTATTTTTAATAACAGCATTTAGTTACATTCAACAATACTGGGATTAAAGCCTGCAATTGTCAGATAAGAAATAAAGTTTTACATCTGTAGGCAACACAGCCACCATGTTATCGCTACTAATATTAATTTAATATACTGCATTGTTGCTTGTTTGTCTTCCCTCTATTAATCTACACTGCCTGGCCAAAAAAGAAGTCGCTGTTGCACCCGTCATGCATAGTGCCCACTGTACAAGCTTCTGGAGGCAGTGTTATTATCTGGGGTTGCTTCAATTAGTCAGGTCTAGGCTCAGCAACGTTAAGCAGCAATAAAATGAAGTCAGCTGAGTACCTGAATGTACTGAATGACCAGGTTATCCCATCAATGGGCATATTCCAGGACGACAATGCCAAGATTAATCGGCCTGAAATTGTGAAAGAGTGGTTCAGGGAGCATGAGGAATCATTTTTGCACATGAATTGGCCACCAGAGACCTGACCTTAACCCCATTGAAAGTCTTTGGGATGTGCTGGAGAAGACTTTACGGAGTGGTTCGACTCTCCTGTCGTCAATACAACATCTCGGCCAAAAATGAATGCAACTCTGGACGAAAATAAATGTTGTGACGTTGCATAAGGTTGTCGAAACAATGCCAGGACAAATGCGGTCCTTAATCAAAGCTAAAGGCAGTCCAACGACATGTTAGAGTGTGCAACTTTTTTTTTGGCCAGGCAGTGTATAATTGTTACAGACAAATCAGAATGAAAGGGGTGGGACAGAAAGGTAGAGAACCCAGGCAAACCAAGGTAAGAATGGGGAAGAAAACAAAGCAAAACAAATAACACATAAATGGCGCCTCCAGTCAAGACTGTTTAAAGATGTAAAACCTACCGGGGAATGGGAAGGGCACTCTATAAAAAAGTATTACTATGACTACTACTACTATCCAACCACTGAGTATAAAAGAGAAGAGACCTGTTGCATTGGCCCGTAATTAAATCTATTTGCTCTGGTCAGACATTTCTGCGTCAAAGACAAAACCACAGTGAAGCAGACGCATTGTTTGTACGACTATCCAGCATTTCCTGAAATAATAAAAGAACCCACCTGAAAAAAGCCAGAGAACATTACTCATGTGCTCAGCAGTCCTTGCGGAGAATCATTCCTGCTTATTGGCTCAACGAGTCAATCTATTTATAAATCTAAAATGATACAGAAGAAAGATGCACGGTGAGGCTTTTTAGACTCGTTCCCTTTGAAGTCAATTTAAAATGTTATTGGTTTAGTCTTGTGCCAGTATTAATCATGACCATCGTGAAGAAAACCATTCCCCAGACGTTACGCACTTTGGACCTGATTTACTAAGACCTTTAGCATGCGCAAAACCTTTTAGCACACGCAAAACTAATAACGCAACCATTGGTGCAAAGTAAATACCATGACCAATCATTGGTCATGTTATTGGTTTTGCATGTGCTAAAAGGTTTGACACGTGCTAAAGGTCTTAGGAAATCAGGCCCTTAAATCAGACCTAATCCTTCCCACACTGCACCCTTGCCAACGAAGCCAAACAATTTGACAAATTATGTGAATTTTGTAGTTGTTGCGAGGCTTCAGATGAAATGAGACCACTCCCTTCCCCAAGCCCTGTGCAGATGGTGTTCAGATATGATGAATATGCAGGCGATGGCATGGTGTTTGGCGGATTTGGAAAGTGGCGTCTGGAGTTTGATGGAGTGTGGTGCGGACAGCCATTTTCTTCCTGTGCTTTTCCATTATCGAGTTACCGCTCACGGAAACACAGCCCCTCCCGTCCGAAAAACCACCACGGACTCTGAATGAATGAGTGAAGCTGATGGGAGTCCTCTTCACGTTTTGGGCCGGGCGCTATCAAAGCGCCAGCATCGCTCCACACACCCCCTGTCCCCCCCGCCCCTACCCCCACCGTTTCTGGAAACTCATTTCATGCAACATTTTACCTGCCTCTCTGGCAACAGCCCTGGATTCCTGATCGTCATGCAGGCCCGCAACTCCTCCGTGACAATTTTTTTTTTTTTTGTACGCGGCAAACAAAATTGTTAATCTTAATGCTTACTGGACCCGTCGGGCTACGCTCTTGGAAAACAAGCATATTTGCACAAAACTCCACTTATGTCATTCTCTCCTTTCTCCTCACTGGAGTTCTCTGAGGGGTTAAATTCCCCAGGCGACCGCCGCTGAGGCGCAGTGGAAAGCAAAGCGGGTTGCTGTGCATTACCAAGTGATTTGGTGTGCTTCGCTTTAAAGGCCCGGCAAAGACGGCCTGCGCCATTTCACCGCGAACGTTATGAAAATATTACAGCGTTATGAAAATATTACAGCGACCCCCCTGCTACGCATTCATCGACCGCTGAAATGTTCATTGTTACATGTTAATTACTTTGGTTTCTCGTGTGCTTCGACTTCTAAGTCCTTTCATCAATCTCCAGTTATTGTTGCTAACATTTTGATGTAATATTCCCAATCAGCTACAAAAGAATGTGCAAGATTTTTTTAAAGACCTTTAAATTATTCTTAACCAGATGTGCAACATCCCATTTCTTATTTTTCTGGTCTATTCAGACAAGTAGGTAAATGTGCCACACACCTCGGCCGTACAAATAATATTAATAAAACTTATGCTAAATGTTCAAAAAAACCTGACAGACTTTTGAATTTTACCTAATGAAAGAAAACATAAAACAAGTGAATACTTGTAAAGAGAAAGAAAGCACATAGTGGACGGTGGCTTCATCTTCCCGTCCATGCTGTTGGACACGGTCCAAGCTCCAAACCGTGGAGTCAGACAGCGTGCAGTTTAAACAGGTGCACGTGTACATGCAGTATGTTCCGCTCTTAATTAGAGCATCCTGGAGAAACGCTTCCAAAAAATCGGCTTTCTCTTTTAAGCCCGCCGGGCGTTTTGTAGTGCATTTCAAAACACAAAACAAGTGAATACTTGTAAAGAGAACAAAAGCAGGAGGACGTGACAAAGTGGACGGTGGCTTCGTCTTCCCGCCCATGCTGTTGGACACGGTGTATGTGCACGTGTGCATATGTTCCGCTCTTAAGTAGAGCATCCTGGAGGAACAATTCTTAGAATCTGGTTTCTCTTTTAAGCCCGCCAGGCGTTTTGCAGTGCATTTCAGCGGCGCCTAATAAGGAACAAGAAGCGAAAATGTGAGCGACGGCTCTCTCGGTGACCTTTCTCGTGACGCTGCCGAGAAAGAGTGTCCGGGCGAGCACCCGGGATTCGATTAGTCACGGCAAGCCTCACGCAGATGAGAAAATTAATTTCCCAGTAGCAACATCTGATTGCGGGACAATACCAAATGCAATAAATTACCCGCAGCAAACTCCAGTTGTAACTCCCATACTTTCCCCCTTCACGGAAAAGCATGCTAATGCCCCTCGGTCAGAGCCAACAGTTTTTCCTCCCACAATACACCACGCTGCAGTGCATTCAAATGAGAGCCTACACTCGATCCTTCTCTATAAAGTGCCATGTCACCCTCCGTCTACAACTGAGAGAATGACGCAGTCGCGGTAAAAATATTCAATGTAAATTCAGCCTAGAGTTTATGATTCCAGCAGGGATCAAATGTACTCCATGAGTGTCGGATACTTAATAATAATAATAAGAATAATATTTTTATTTATAAAGCACATTTAAAACAACAGTAGTTGACCAAAGTGCTGTACAATCAAGATAACAAAAGCCATAAACAATACAATAAAAACACAAAGACCGGTTTAACAGACAGACAAGACAGAAATGCTACTCTCATACTGAGTTAAAAGCCAAGGAATAAAAATGTGTTTTAAGACGGGATTTAAAAACAGGCAGTGTAGGGGCCAGCCTAACATGCAGAGGCAACTCGTTCCAGAGTTTGGGGGCTACCACTGCAAAGGCACGATCTCCCCTGTGCTTCAACCTTGACCTTGGGACAACCAGAAGCAACTGGTCAGTGGACCTGAGTGACCTTGATGGAACATGTGGTTGTAAAAGGTTAGGTTGGAGCTAGCCCATTTAATGCTTTGTAGGCAGACAATAAAATCTTAAAATCGATCCTAAACCGTACAGGGAGCCAGTGAAGGGAGGTAATGTGCTCTAGTTTGCGTGTTCCTGTTAAAAGACGAGCTGCAGCATTCTGGACCAACTGCAAGCGTGAGAGGGAGACCTGGCTAACACCAATGTAAAGGGCATTACAGTAGCGTACCGAACCCGGTTATCGGGCGGAAACCAGACATTTTTGTGATCAACATACGATACTGATATTATTCGGGCATATACCATTGAACATATTATATTTATTAGGTTCACAAAACGATAAGCTAACTTTTAAGCCAATAACCATGTAGATGTGACCGGTAGTTTTTTTGTTTTAACGTCTTTTAGATGAGAAAGTACTGTCAAAAAAGGGGCGCCCTTTATCGGGCGGCTCTTGTAGTGCATAAACAAGCTCACGAATATTGTTGTTTTAATAATCAATTAATAGTTTATTTCATCAAGAAAGATACAGTTTGAATAACCAATATGTTGGCAAAATAGCTGGCTAACTGGATAGTTTACCTGACAGTCCGAAAGATGTCAATATTGGGTCTATTTCTTCACAAAACGATAAACTAAGTTTTAAGCCAATATTAAACATGTAGACGTGACCGGTAGTTTTTTGTTTTAACGTCTTTTAGATGAGACAGTAATGTCAAAAAAGGGGAGACAACTATCGTTTATTGGCTTAAAAGAGATAGGCTCAATCGCATTGGATGTATTTCTTTACAAAAACGATGTTAACTTTTAAGCCAATAACGTGTTTCTTTTTTCGTTTTAACGTCTTTAAGATGAGACGAGACTGCCAAAGAAAGGGCGCCCATTATCGGGCGGCTGTTGTAATCCATAAACAAGCTCATGATTATTGTTGTTTTAAGAATCAATTAATAGTTTATTTCATCAAGAAAGATACCGTTTGAATAACCAATATATTGGCTAAATAGCTGGCTAACAAGACTATGCAGTGTAGTACACCAGCGCAGAAGTAGAATCAGATTTCGGACATTTTTTTCACATAGGGGGGCGTGATAAAAAGGCTCATAAAATGTGTAATTATCGTTAAATATTCCTGAAAATGAGCGGATACATACCTTGTTTGGTTTGAAGTGGGTGGGAAATACTGGTTTTCTTTTTTTCGTTGGCAAATCAGCTCTCGAGGAAGTTCAAATATGGTCGAAAGAGGACGTGCCCGATAAAGGGCGCCCTGTAGCTAGTCCAGTCGGGATAAGATAAAAGCATGTATAACCCTCTCAAAGTCATTGAATGATAAAAAGGAGTTAACCTTGGATAAGAAACTCAGTTGGAAGAAACTAGATTTGACCACTGGGTTTATCTGTTTGTCCAATTTAAAATCACTGTCCATTATCACACCAAGATAAATATCAGGACTTCAGTTTTATTTTCATTAAAGCTTAAAAAATTTAAGGCCATCCAAGCTTTGATGTCCTTGAGACAGTCCAACAAAGGTTTTAAAGAGTTTGCATCTTTCCGTTTCAAAGGCAGATAAATTTGAGTGTCATCTGCATAACAGTGGAACGAGATGCCATGTTTTCTGAGAATGAACCCTAAGGGGAGCAAGTAGAGGGAAAATAGGATTGGCCCAAGAATAGAACCCTGAGGGACTCCACAAGGGAGAGGGGCCGAGGTGGATACAGGGTCACCGAGGCTGACAGAAAAACTTCTGTCAGACAAATAAGACCTGAACCACTCCAGAGCCGTGCCTTTAATGCCAACACAGTGCTCCAGGCGAGAGATGAGGATATTATGGTCTACTGTGTCAAATGCAGCGGTGATATCTAAAAGCATAAGAATGGCAGAGTCCCCGGAGTCAGTAGCTAATAAAAGATCGTTAAAAACTTTTAAAAGTGCCGATTCAGTGCTGTGAAGGGCTTTAAAACCAGACTGGAACACCTCATGAATGCCATGTATGTCTAAAAAAGACTGCAGTTGTATGAGCAGAATTTTTTAAAGAAATGGGAGTTTGGAGATTGGTTGTAGAACACGGTATACGATAGAGCTATTATGTTTTGATGGAGTTTATATGTCTGTGGTCCATACTGTTTGACTAGACCATCAGTCAGTTAGTTTTGGTCTCTCGCCCCTCCCCAAACAAAAGACAATTCCTTTGGCAACCAAGAGGCATGCAGAGGCTCGATATATAGCCAGTAATGGGCGTTTTTCGGTCTTCCCAAGACTTATTATCTCTGAGAAGAAACCAGAGTTTCAGGGCACAGTGTAACTATGCCACACTCCAGGGTCACTGCTCCCTTTTCAATTTAAAGCCTTTCCTGAGATTTTTATAAAATTAAGAGTAATCTTTGACATTCAGCTGAAGAGAGATTAAACGTCTTAGTTCAGTCCCATGCAATAATGGTTACTGAGGCTTCCCAGTTTGCAATTAATATTTTTTAGGCTGCGCCAGATAGTCAAGATCCACAATTCAAAATTAGCCTTGGTTTTCAGTTCCACCAATTACGGTTCGACTAACGTGTCAACAAATTTGGAGATTTAAATAATATTATTGATGCATTTAAACTATCAAATATTTCAAGACGAACAACATTTCAGTCTTCTGTAGCTTCTTCTTTTATATTCTCTTTCAGATGGGGTAATGTGTTACAAGGGGGTGGTTAAGAGTAAACTGGGTGCGATTCAGAGCTGCTACCTAGAAGGTGACTAAATCCTACTTGCCTGACAACTTGCCTTATGCACTTATTGTATGTCGTTTTGGATAAAAGCGTCTGCTAAATGACTGTAATGTACTGTAACAGTAATATGCAATTAAGTCATTTTAAACACTGAACATTTTGTATGTGGGATACAAATTCCAACAAAAACCATTCAATTTCTTTCCAGAACACTGCAGATGACACACTATGTTGCTGAATAGGAGAGATAGTGAGAAAATGTTGCAGCCAATAAATAATATAGAAGCTTCCAGAGTCCAAGCAGTCAGTGAAACATTCCACTTAAAATCAACCGTGTCCATGTAACACGAAAATTACTTGTCATAGCTTCATACTCCACAGCCCACCAAGCCACAACCATGATCACCCCCACATTACCAAGGAAAGAAATGTCTAGAGTCAGCAACACAGAATACAAGCTTAAGACCTTTTTATTAACAGCAATTAATAGAAAAACCCAAAGAAGCAAGAAACTGCAACTCACAGGCATAAAATCATCAGCGTGGGTCCCTGGACACAGCCATTCCTTACAAGAAAACCTCTTAAATGGTACAAAAACAAAGATAAAATAAGAGTTCTGGCATCAGCGCTCTGGGCGACTGGTCTACCAGCCCTGGGGCCACATGTATAAAACTCTGAGTAAAAGAATGCGCAAAAGAACGCTCAGGGTGAAAGTCGGAAATCTGCTTTAAAAAAAGTTTTGCATTTTCTACCTCTGCCTTTCTGTCACGGTGTCACCATATCACACGGACTCCAAACATTGCGTACGTATGGTGTCCAGCGTGTGCAGAGGTACACAGATTCTCACAGCACGTGTTATATTATACATCTGAATTTCTGCGTGGAAACTCTCTTACGCGGCTTTCTGAGGGCATTTTTCTGCTCAGCACTGTTTATAGATGTGGCCCCTGGTCTTCTCCCTGGCACTGAACTTGAACATACGTTTGAAGCAACCGTAATTAAGAGACTGGCTGGAGTAGAGACCAGAATACTAAGGGTCCCCAGGACTGAGTGTGGGAATCACTGATGTAAACCACACAGGACACTTTTCAAATAAATCGCGAAACCAAATCCACGTTAGGTTCACAGCAGATATACACATTCCCAATAAATAAAATGAAAAACAACATAACAAAAACACTTAATTTCGGTTGCTGCCAAGACAATCATTGTTGCAGTGCCTGTTAATAATATGAGTAAATTCATAATGATCAGGTGAGATTGAAGGCTACGATGTTATCTGAATGTGTTCAAACTAGACTTCAACTACATGACACAAAGGCTGGAATCCAACCCATTACCACTATGATCACATAATAGTTTACCTTGATTACTGCACAGTAGGGGGCTTAACAGTGCCAAATTTCAAGATTCTAGGTCAAACAGGATGTACGAGTTCACCTTTCAAATTCAAAAAATGTATTTGCTTGTTATAGCAATGTGTCTGAATTGCCACATTTCCAGGAATTATTATTTATTTGGCACCATTTATTTATAGCAGAAATATATATGTATATATACCGTTGCACTCAAAATTATTCAACTCTCTTCAATTTTTGCTGCATTCAAATGCAGAGAGGTTATAGTATCACTTGTAACAGTACCTGAAAATAAGATATCGAGAGTCTTTTGATGTTGATGGGTCACAGACTTCAGGAAGTAACAGCATGCAAAGGATATGTGACCAAATATGAAATATGATACTTTAAAAATACATTAAAGCAAAGGGTATGAATACTTATGCACATGAGAGATTTCAGTTTTGGATTTTTAATACATTTGCAAAAACATGTTTTCACTTTGTCATTATGGGTTATTGAGTGTAGATTGATGAGGAAAAATGGCAATTTTATCCATTTAAAATTAAATCTACAGCACATTAAAGTGTGCAAAAAGTGAAGGGGGTTGAATCATTTTGAGTGCAACTGTATATATATATATATATATATATATATTTATATTTATATTTATATATATACAGTGAGCACCATAATTAATTGGACAGTGACACATTTTTTGTTATTTTGGTTCTGTACTCTCGTACTTTGAGTTTGATACAATGATACAAGGATACAATGACAATGAGGTTGAAGTGCAGACTGTCAGCATTAATTTGAGGGTATTTTCATCCATATCGGATGAACCTTTTAGAAATTATAGAACCTTTTGTACATAGTCCCCCCCATTTTCGGGCATCAAAAATATTGGACAGTTTTTTTAATCATTTTTAATATTTGGTCGCATATCCTTTACATGCCATGACTTCCTTATGTCTGTGACCCAACAATATCAAAAGACTCTTGATATCTTATTTTCTGGTACACTTACAAGCGATACTATAACTTCTCTGCATTTGGGATGGGATTAGATTTAGCTGTACCTTATGCTGGAACAGTATGGAATACATGGTTGGCGAAATGGCTGTAAGTCATAAAGGATCTGAGGTATCAAACAAGCCTCAAACCATCACTCTGCTGCCAGATATGCAGTAGATATGGATGGATCACTTTAAGGGTTGTTTATCCTGACAAATTTACTCTATGGAAGAAAAAGTCAGGAGAAGAAACCTGTTATCCAAAAAAGTTATCCATCCACATCTACTGCATATCTGGCAGCAGAGTGATGGTTTAAGGCTTGTTTGATACGTCAAACCCTTGATGACGTAGAGCCATTCTGTTCCAGTGTAATTTACAGCTAAATCTAGTCCCACCCCCCAATTCCCATAGAGATCCATTCAAATGCAGAGAGGTTATAGTATCGCTTGTAGGAGTACCAGAAAATAAGATATAAAGAGTCTTTTGATATTGTTAGGTCACAGACATCAGGAAGTCATGGCATGCAACAGTCTGCAACCTCATTGTCATTGTATCCTTTCAAACTCAAAGTGCTAGAGTACAGAACCAAAATAACAAAAAATGTGTCACTGTTCAATGAATTATGGTTCTCACTGTATATATATATATATATATATATATATATATATATAATATATATATATATATAAAAGAAAAAATACAAAAAAAATAATGAGTAAAGAAATATAAAAATCACAATAATTTTACTGCATGGAACCTGTGCATGGAACCCTAATAACAACTAAACATAATGGATCGTTATGCAAAAATAGAATGAGACATAGAAGTAAAAATTGCATGTAAATTGTTGCACCTAATGCATTCAATCCATTACACTCATTTCCACTTAAATGTGTAATACCTGCCTCGAATGACTCAGCAGTGTTAAACGAGTCCCATCTATACACATTACTGCAAAGGCTTAGGTGTGTGACATCAGTCCTAATGTCCAATTGATTTCACAGATTCTTGGTCACCTCCCACACCTCATATTCATCAATACTAAAGGTAAAATTTTTATTCCAAGTAAATCAATTAACTGCTTTACATTCCTCAATGAGTAAACTTGTCGCATGGGCTCAACCTGGCATTTTGACTAACATCTTTCCTTACATCCATCTCATCAGTCCTTATGGTGAAAGAATTCATAAACCACAATAAGTGAAATAAATAAAATGAAATTTATAGGTTACTGTCTACTAATATTCCCTTTCTTTGCTGTACTAAGAATAAGTGTGTTAACTGCCCATTTAGTGTTACGTGTTACTTATAGTTTTATCCCTTTACTTTTATTATTAAATATTAAACGTAGAAAATGGAGAAAGAAGGGAGATAGCTAAGTAAGCAGGCTTTCAGATCTAACAAGAAAGAGCTAAGCATACTTATCCAATTGGCGAGTCAACCACTTGACATGCATACAAACAATTGCTCTCCCACGAGAAAACATTTTCAGACTAGCAAGCCCAGACTCAACCCAAATATTCATAAAGTCTGAAAAAAATGATTTCTCATTCTGGTATACCTGAGATGTACCGAATAGGGACACCAGTTTATCTTGGGCAGTTTTCTTACCTGCAATTCAGTCATCCCTCTGCAAGAGGTCGATAGAGCTTTCTTTTCAGTCAATTATCACATTTGCCCTCCCCAGTAATCTACATCAATTGCAACTAATTAAGCACAGAGGATGACTGACAGCGGTGTTGTCACGTCCTGTTTTCAGTGCTTACAAATGCAGACATGTGGCAGAGGCTTTTATAGTGTAGGGCAGTAAGGTTTGTTTAATTTATTTATTTTTCCTAAGCAATCAGGAGTAGACGTAAAAATGCAATAATATTACCTGCACAGAAATGATTAAATAAGACTAATCATAACAATGAAAACAATTTGCTGTGGTGTATACTTATAAAAAGGATGAAATAAAAATGCAAAGTTTAAACTTTATGATTAAATTTGAGCATGCCACTTAGTGTGAACATGTCAATAGGAAGAGATGCACCTTTCTACATTAACAGAAAGTTGGTTGGAACGTTCTGCCATCTGTGCACACATATCAGTATCAGTGCAGTTCCTTGTTCATGTGCCAATAATCAACTAGTTTGGAAGTATAGTGCTCATCAAATCCGCCCTGCAGTGTAACTTTCTACTTAGACAGTGCCTGAAAATCTTTCTGACTACTCCCACACACTTGTCAACTTTTGGAAAATTGCTAGCCCATATGCTAGTCACGAGTGTCACAATGTGAGCATTAAATGTTAAATGAACTGCCTTCAACATGTAACTTTCCTTTTTTCTGAGATAAATGCAGTTACATTGTTGAAATCAACCTCAACAATTCAAGAGTTCAATAGGCATTGTTTGATGCTATCCGCAAATGAGCTGTAAATTATGATGGCATGGAGTGGCCCTATCTTACACCCGGCGCTAAGTGGCGCTAACCCGAACGCAAGTGTCTTTGCTATCTTACACCCTGCGCAGGTGTCATTATAGCGCCCAGCGCTGACGTTGTTTAACTACCGAGTAATTTTGCGCCCACAGCAAGTCAACTGGGCGGGTTGGTCTTAAGATGAGGTGTGGCCAGGATAATTTTTGGCGTATTGCTATATTGAATCAGCAAAAAGCAAGGAAAGCAGCCTATGCGTGAACCTATGGGTTCCCAGCCGGACAGCTTTAGTGTATTTCGTGTCATCATTAGCGCTATTTATGTTATTATGGGAATGCATGTAATATGAATTTCAGATGAAGCTTGAACTTCGCTAGATGGAATACATTATCTGTGATCTGGCTGCTGTGAGAACATGGCATTGATGTTTGACAATGCGTCATTGCATAATCAAACAAAATTAGTTAAACAAGCAGGCTAATTTGCCGTTTTCCATATTCTTCTCAGCAGTTGCAGGGGCTTTTTAACAAAATTAAACTGCATATATTTTCTAAAATAAAAGCACTGTCGGGAATAACCTAATGTTAAAGATTATTATTGTGTATATCAAAACATGTCATAATGGTTAATCCGAATAATATTGATCATACTATTGATCCATATAGCCTATTCCTTCCTCGCACGCTTTAACTACACAAGCACGAGCATCTCTGTTTCATCATCATATAAAGACTCCTCCAAGGTGCAAAAGCAGGCTTTTAAAGGGAATGCGATATGACATTTTGATTGGTTTATTGCATGTTACATGCAAGACACACCTATAATTAATGAAGAGACTAAGTTCAGCCCATTTGCATGTTGCGCCGTACGTAGCACTCAAGAAACACGCTAACTACCAAAAGTGGACTTGGTCATGCCCTAAATGCACTTGCGTCATGCGTTTAGACAAAGCGCGAAGATCGTCAAGATAGAGCCCAAGGTGTAAGAATAACTCTTAAATTGTATATAATTGATCTTCCTTGCAGAACAAATAAAAGTGCAAAACATAATTGTCTGTAACATATTTTCATTATGCGAGTCAGTTGTCCGTGGCACACAGTTCTACCCATGTTTTTTTGGGGGGAATATACCCGCTATTTCTTACTTGCATTTTCGCTATTTTAAATGCACCTAACTCAGCTTTTTCAAGTGAAACGTTTGCACTGAAAATTGTACCCTCGTTTGCAAATCTTGGATGACATCTGTCCGTTGCTCAATCCCCCCCCCGATTGTTTATTTCAGAGCACAATGTTTTTTTTGCTGTTCTATTGTTTTTGTGCTCGTATGCATTCATTGTATACTTTGCAAAATAAACTCCGTCAGTGTGCCCTGCACCAGGAGGGTAGCTGAACATTGCACCCAGTCAATCAAAGACTTTTTTGTGTTTGACATTCGGTCCATGTCACATTCCTTCCTCTCATCTGGTGTAGTCTATTAGCATATTACCCGGTGTACCCTATTGCTTTTATAAGGGTCACAATTAATGGCTAATTGTAGAATTAGGTGATTAGGACAATCCAATGCCTACAGTGACCACAGGGGGATTCAGATGGTAATACAAGTTAGTAATGCCCTAGATCCCTGTTCAAATTCAAATCACAGTCCTCAAAGTTCGGTTAATTACTGATTATTACTGATAATTAATTAATGTTCAGTTAATTACCTGGGAGAAAGAAAACCAGGGCTGGATTTGGGGTGCAGATTTGAATATCCATGCCCTAGATAAACTGGCGTCCCGACTCCCTAGTAATGAAGGAAGACGATCCAGCTGATTTCTCCTCAAAGCGCTCCTTAGTGAAAACAGGAGAGGATTCGAAAGCCACGAGATATTCAACGTGACAGACAGAGTGTCACAGATTGTGGCAACTGTCACTGCGTCTCCTCTGTTGACACAGGAGGATGAAGTGATGAGCAATGCTTCTGGAACAGATGAGTGGTTAAAGCCTGCAAAAAATGACGTACAAATATTCAGTTTATTTGTGTTATTAACAGAGTACTTTTAACCCCGGAACCTTTAATGGTTTAGCATCTCAAAAAAACAATCATTTCCTCCAGTGCAGTACATCAAGGGGTTTGATGAATATTATAATACAATAGAGCATCGCAGTTGTTTGTGCAGATTGCAGTTTGTGTTCCATTTGGCAACATCTCTCATACTGTGGACACACAGTAAAAAGAAAAGCAATTCATTACAACAATGATGATGATGTCCGATAAGTGATACAGTATGGCTCAAGGTAATTCAAGGCCAGGACAATTGCTTGTTCTTTAGATTGTGAAGGAAAACGTCAATGCAGCACCATATTATGGCATATATGTATTCATGCCAGATTCATGAAGTTACGGGTTGGTGGGATATACCCCGTACCTATACAGCACTGAGAGTGTGGCACTTTCCAAGCTTTCCCACAGAAATAACTACATTGACCATCCTTCAGATAGACAGGGAGGTCAGATAAAACTTCATACAACCACACAATAAATCCCCTTGTGTTCCTGCTCCTCCTCTTCCTCCATTATTTCCACTCTCCAGTCCTGCAGTTAATCATCCCCCCCACTGGTCAATACACTTCAACCAAATAGAAACCAACTTCAAGCAATCACAACATCTAGACTTCAGGATCAGAGTGACTTAGGGCTGGCACATTAGAGTAACCTGGTCGTCCCACCGCACACACATCACAGCCCAGAACCCCACTCTTCAGAGAAAAACTTCCAGAAGGTTGAGACATGCACTCGCAAGCCCTGAGATTCGGCAGAAAAGCCAGGGATCATTCAGCACAGCTCAACGTGAGCCTAGGTCTGTTAATCGGTTATGTCACGCCCTCTGTGATGTCATTCCGTATGTGGGTTAGTCCCCAATGCAATCCTGGGTAATTTGTTAATTTGGCATACCATCTGCTTTTGGGTGGCTGTGTCAGTCAAAAGTTCGATCCAACCTTAGACCACTTTGATTGCACTGCCCTTGAGTGCTGTAGTCTGGGCCCATCAATTTCCACCTCAGTTTGACCTACCGATTCAAACCAAATTCAAAATCATCACTAATTCTAAAAGCACAGCATATGGGATCTCAGGTTGAGTGCACCCCAAGGCATAGTGGCTCAGTTACTGGATTCAGAACCACAAAATAGAATTGCTTCAATAAATGCTCTGCCATATAAATAGGACTGCAGCTGTATAAATGTATAAAATGTAAACACTGACAGGTGCATTGGATAAGGGTGCCTGTGAAATAGAAAATATAACTCTAGCCATAATGCCTTGAGCAGGTATTGTGTTCTTTAGGGAAGACATTTTGGCTCAAGAAATATCACATTTTGTGATAGGAACCTCTTTTCAAGGGCAGCTTGTCTGGCTTTGACATACAGTATGTGCGCCTTACGTCAACTTAACCTCACAGTTACGTCAATGTCTGAGTGTACCACATGCCGCTGTCAGTGGCCCTGAATCCAGGTCACATGGTCGCACATCAGGACCCTCTATCCATGTACTTGGACACATAAACTTACACACAGGCTATATTTTGAAGACATAAAGGCTGACACAAATGCTAGGGTAAGCAATGGGCCAGATCAAAAGTAGGCGTGTCTGTATTTTATCAGTACCAATGCATGCAGCCCATGCAGGTGCATGATTCATCAAGGTGGCGTCTCAGTTTCTAGTGAGTTGAATGTGTGGTGAAGTTGTAGCCGTGCACTGACCAATCAAGATGCTTTCCAAATTTCCATTAAATAAGTAGCTACATACCTTAGTTCTCTCTTCGTGTAGCACATGGTTGTTTTCTATGCTCTCACTAGCGACCCTCATTTTAGATGTTCCTTTATGACATTATTGAAGCAAAATTTACTTTTTTAAATTTGTTTTATTAAAAGTATGTAGAATGTAATTCTTATTTTATTATAGTAAGAATTATCATTAGTACTATTCATAATAATAATAATAATCATAATATGAGAAAGATGTACAGGGTCAGTGTATCTGCAGCTAATTATTTTACTAGCTCCTACATAAGAGGTCACCCACTTCTTTTTTGACATTGTGTGCCTTGTTGTGTTGGTGTTCCCAGCGCTCTGATGTACCCTGTGGCATTGTCCTGGCTGTATTGGGCTGTCTGTTCATTCTCAGCTGTCTGTTTTATTCTGGCCGCCCATTTATCTGACTCCGGCTCTGCAAGGCTGCCTCGCCCTGCTCTAGGTCATGATGGCCTTTTTGGACCAGTCTGACCACCTTCCTTTTGCTTATGTTTCCTCATGTTTTAGGTTTTTTGGTTACACAACAGATATGTTAATATATGACGATACCTAGATACTCTTCTTTTTTTTTTTGCAAATACAACACAATTAATTTGTAGCATGAATATATCATGATATATAATATATCATCATGGAAATGACAATTCATTTTATATTATAGATTGAAGAATAAACATTTGGAGACGACAGGTGCTGGAGACACGCGAAAGCCAGATGAACAGTCTCTTGTGTGAGGGGTTTTAGGCAAAATAGCGACGAGCCAAACGCAACAACAGAAAAAGGGAACAATCCCTGGCAGCGCCAAACAATAAACACCCTAGTAAAAACAGGGATAGCCACGAGAAAAAACCGGGCAGAGAAAATAAGCAGATAGTACTACAGCAAAAGGCTATAGCGAGAGCAGAAAAAAAATAAGGCACCTTCGGAACTTGACTACGTAGCCCGATAACTGGTGAAAATAATGAAACAAATATAAAACTCGCACTCTCGAAATGGGGAGAGTGGGAGCGGAAATAGGAGGGAGAGAGAAAGGAGAAATAAATAATCTCCAAGCTTCCAAAAGAACAGGAGAAAACTGTCTCTAAAGAAAAAGAAAAAGAAATAAAGAATGTCTTTCATAGAGGCAGTAAAACACAACCCTGTCATTCATGAAGGCACAAAGCAATAGTGAAGCAACTGGAAGTGGAATTCCAGGGATTAAATACCTGGCAGCAGGTAAGCCAGGTGAAAACACTAATAGGCCAGGTGAAAACACTAATAGGCGGGGCGAAGCAAAACCCTGCAATGGAGTACAGAAAATCCGATAGATCAGAAAATTAAGTAGAAAGCGAGGAAACAGGCAGCGGCCATGACATCTTGCTGTGCTTGCAACTTTATTAATGATACAATTACTTACCTTTTGGACATCAGCCCGTCAGAGTCTGTCCGAAACGTAAGTCATTATTTCATTCAGCGAGTATATTATAGATTTAAAAATTATATTTTTTGTGGTAGTAACATTTATGTATGGATGCCTCCACAATATGTTCAACAATACGTTCCTTGTATAGCTCTGCACCGCTTCAGAATATGCATCTGTTATTGCGTCACCTCCGTTTTCACTAGCGATGGGGCTATTTGAAGATAGAGCCTAATAAATACAGACTTACAGTGTGGATATGACTAGTTCTGTGTTTTTAATAAAAATTCATTGCCGTATGGAAATGTGGACATACCACTCCTTTGGGACACCCCAAGGTCAACCCCACATTTTCATCAGAAGCCATACCTGCTGAAAAGAGGCGATAGCCATCACACAGTCCTGCAGTGTGCGGGATGAACAGGAATTTGTACTCTACAGGTTCTATTCATGCATTCTGCTGGTTTAGATTGCAGGTATTTCAACACCACAATCAACATATACAGGTACGTGAAGTACCAAGTCCGATTTTGCAGAACACAAATTGCAATTACCAATACAGCATACTGCCTTTATTAAAAGCACACCAGTCTCAGTTGGGCAGCATGCTTCTGAGAGAATGGCACCTTGCATGTACAAATAGGTGCAGCACTTTTGGAATCAGCAGACATTGTGGCTCTCCATCTTATTAGCAATGTAGGCATTCCTGATTCCCATCCTTCCATTCTTAATATAATTTCAGCTGTATGTTGTGACGCAGCCATGGAGACTACTGTGTATAGCAGAAGCAAGGTTGTTTCCTATGCAACAAATACACTGTAAAAAAAAATGCAGACTTGCATCACGGATTTTACTCAACATTCTGGAATATCTGACAGATCCTTCTCCAAATGTGCAAGCAACCGTGGAACGCCAAAACATCCGACGAAAGCTTCAACAAGAAAAAAAGGCCCTTGTAGAATGAGAATTCATGACATCCCTTGACATGCCTCATTGCCACGCTTACTTAATGGGGGTCACTGAAGGTCAGGGTTCTGTGTTTGTTCAACTCTAGCTGACATTTGTTCTGTGATCCGCTTTCAAACTTTTTCCATCCTCTTCAGTTTGACGTAATGGCCTGGGACATGGGGCAGTGCAGAAAACAAAAGTTAAATAAGGCGGGGCTGCAACTTCAATTCCCAGGTAGCTTGAACTGATTCAATAAACGACCAGCTGTATAAATGGATAATTGTTTTTTTTTTTTAAGTGTAAGCAGTGTAAACCACCCTGGTGTCTGAGAGCAAATAACAGAATGTGAATTGTCAAATGAGACCGTTCACACAATTTCCGATTCAATTAATGCACGCTTGCGTGTTTAAATCCAGATGGAAACACTGAACAGCATGACTTGAGAAGGCAGAGCCTGACTCTTAGAACGTAATGAATAATGAAGCGTGGGCGCCCTTTTTAATGGGATGATTCCAAAAAACGAAGAGTTCAGCAACAGGATGGCAGTGCTGGTCTTCTGATACTCACTTATATGCGGTAAATCTGCAGCTGTAATTTCGCTTGAATGTGTCATAATGTAATGAAATGTCATTCTTGGCAATAAATTAGTTTCCATGATGCATCTGGCTGTCAATAATGGGAGAATGTGTACAAAATCAGTTGAAAAGAATCTGGGCATCAATTGCCAATCCAATGGGGAAGAGTCAATCAAATGCACTTAGCCAATTTAAGGGCATATGCAATTCAATCAAACCAGGATTACCTGCCCTGAATTAATGCAGCGCCGTATCCCCATAAAGTCGCTCTATGTAGTTACAGCGCAGGAAGTTAAAGGGTCTAGCCAATGAAAATTTGTTTTCACAGAGTGATCGACTCAGTGGGTTGCGCCCAATTGGTCATTTTGTTGCAACCATACCTTCCTTTTCGTACTAAGCATGTTTGTTTGGGTTTCAGATTTCTAGCATGCAAAACTGTTTCAGTAGAACAGCATAAAGAACATATCACACCATGGAAAAAGATTGCTGCTACTTCAAAACGACATTCTAGCATCCTGGTAATAAGGTACAATATAATAAAATATTAGTTTGTCGAATGCTCCAAAATAAAACTGATTCCAATATAGGCCTACACTTAAAATGAACAAAATGCTTACAGATATCTATTACCCATTGCGGAAATTTTTTAATATCCATTGCAGTAAAACAAATTGGCTATTCATTTTAACCAGAAATAAATAGTGAAGTTATTGGTGTGCGCAATCACCTGTTAAATGATTGCCAGTAAAAACATGTTTTCATTCATCATTGTGACTATGTTATTTTCCCATAAATATTGAGGAGCATGCAGCAGCACCTATCTGCTCACAAAAGTCACGGACGCCAAAGGTGAGTTAATGCTTTCATTAACCTTTGTGACTTCTGAATTTGCAAAACTGTTTATGTCGGGGGGCACGCAGTTCTTGCATCTTATTGTGAGTAAAAGAAAATCAGCCCGTAGTTGTAGGCAGCTTTCATATGTCTTTTCATTTTTTGCAATGTCAGAGCCTCTGGGCTTTTCAGAACAAAAATGGCTTAAACATCAAGTCGCTTGTAAGAACAGAGGCGGCCGTCGCGCGGCATCCTCTGTTTGAACCGGTGGGGGACAAAACACCGCACTTGGATCAGTGGATCAACAAATAGTTTCCAGAATTGGAGACTCTGTCACTGTGCTGGACGTCCCTGATTTTGGTTCTGGTATTTTCTCTGGAATTTGTCTTACTTTGGGCATGATTTGGAAATTGATTATATGTGCAGGGTACCTTCAAGAGAGGTCCCGCCTCCATACTGATGTCCCTCTTTTGAGGCCACACCTATTCCTGTTTGTTGGTTTGTCAATCCTTATAAGAATAAGGTGAATCCTTATCGGCATGAAGTTGGTCTGATTGAATCGGGAAAAAACTTAACTTGTTTGATTGAATTTCAAATGCCCTTACACTGGCTAAGTGTGTTTGATTGAATTTTGGGGAAGATCTGACAGCAATATCTGCAGGAATGAAGTGCCTACTGGACAAAAGCATCTATTTTTTAAATGGCTTCCCCCCCCCATTTCTCACAAACTGGAAGTAAATGCATTAATTGGCAGCACTTGTAGCTCCAATCTCCACTATTGATCCCAGAGAACGCAGACAAGCATGTGCTCTCATCCGAACCACGTGATGTCAGCCAGCGCTTATTATCACAACGTAGTCTTCTAGTTAGGCTCGCACAGACATGAATCGGTGGAAGACATTTTATGTGCAGCTCAACAGGCAGACCGTGGACATCCCATCCACCAGCAGGGGTCACTAGTGAGTTATGAGATGCTCCAAAAAACAAATAATGAGGTTTAATTCACCATGCAAGCGTTTAACGTTTCGACCACATCAGTCTCCATCAGAAGATGATGTGTGAGTGATGTGGTCGAAAAATCAACCACATGCATGGTGAATTCATTCATTATTCATTATTTGTTGCAGCATTCAGTGAGTTTGCGGGTCTTTTCTTTCTATTCTGTGACCCAGCACCTTGTGCAAGGCTTTTTTTTTGTGTCTGCGTACGTTTGCACTGATACCATGCTGTAAACCCTTCCCTGGGTGACATTACAGCCAATTGTGTGTCGCCCTGCAGGATTGCAGGTCACAGGCAGTGAAGATCCATATTTGAAACCAGATGGATTTGAAGCATGGGGCCCATGCATTAGAACAGCGTCTTAACAGGATGAGCTACCTAGCAGCCCCTCTTAACCTTCTTTCATAATCAAACTGTAGTGGTAATGGCACTGGCAATGGTAATGATTAAACATGCTGACCATTTACATTTTTCAGATCAAAAGGAGGTTCAGCTAAAAATATGGCATGCTTGTTCACAAGTCATGCTTTGCGTTTTAGTCATTTTATTTTTTATTTTGAGGGATTTTTCAGCTTCATTGGACAGCACAGTGTAGAGAGACAGGAAAAATGGGGTGCAAGAGAAGGAGAGACATTTAGCTGGATTCGAACCGTCGAACCGACTGCTCCCTCTGTGGAGATTGCTCCCCCCTATTTCTGGTTCTATCGGCATTGTGATGTATTGGCCCCTTATTGGATACAATATGCCATCACGTGATTGTGTAGCCTGATTATTATTTTCCGTGCTTGCGTACGTACAGATACTAGATACGTTAGTTAACTTAGTATCCAGAGTGCTATAAACGTAACTAACAAGGCTACCTACCTACCTAGATAGCTAACATTAGCTAGCTAGGTAGATACACGTACTTGCATATTATATCCATAGCCAGCTTGCTGCGACCGGTAACTGGCTAGCTAGGTTGCTAGCAGTATAGCTAGCTACATAGTGATGGCTAAATCTGGCCAATTTACTGATAATTGCAGTTATCTGATGTGCTAGCCAGCTAGCTCTTCCAAGCATGAGCTCATAACACTCAACAATACATTATTTTCACCAGTGAATGCGCTAATGGTTTGTGGGACATGCTCTCTACCCGGCACTGTATTGCTAGGACGAGCATATGTTCGTAGCTAGCTAGCTAGCTGTACCTTTCTGCGATCAGTAGGTAACCCTCCATTTTTGACACAGGCTGCTTTAGCTAACTACTTAGCTTGCAGTACTATAATAACTTCTTTAGCCAACAGGCTAGAAATAGGACGTGCATAAGGACAAACATACGCAAGTTATAGCGTTG
Organism: Synaphobranchus kaupii; assembly: GCA_029718625.1. Lineage (NCBI taxonomy): Eukaryota > Metazoa > Chordata > Actinopteri > Anguilliformes > Synaphobranchidae > Synaphobranchus > Synaphobranchus kaupii. Next base: position 81,945,427 of record CM056376.1, on the reverse strand, counting down.
CCTACAATATGGGTTGATACATCACAATGGCAACGGAACTTGAAATAGGGGGGAGCAATCTCCGCAGCGGGAGCAGTCTCCTCAGTTACAGCGGTTCACAATGAGCATGTGGATGGCACTCTACTGGCTACGCCACCAAGACACCCGGATTTCAGTCATTTCTAATCGTTCAAGCTATTCGAGTCGGAGAATCCCTCAAAGAATGGATTTCAGATACAGGCCATTTCATTTGAAAAAAAAAAGAAGAAAAACCAGTTCACAAGACATATTAGAGGTCACATGACTCTTCATGCCACCAGAAATGAATAGCTCTTCAATACAGCTCAGCCTTAAACCCGGGTTAACAGGGTGTGCTGTAGATGGGATTGATTTAATTTGTCAGTCTGTAGATAGGGAGCTAAAGTGGATGCCTTTAGTGGAGAAGTCTTGTGAAAGAGGTGACCAATGTCTTTTAACTGCACAGCACAGACAAACTGCATTCTGAGAGTGTGTACGACTGACGTTATTTTCAGAATGCAGAGCGGACCTCAGAACACAGATCAGTGCACTTCCACAAGCCATATTACCAATTCCGGACCCAGAGTGCATGATCATGCAGCAGTAGCACCGAAATGTAGCATGGAACGGTGGCATGGAGCTATGACAGAACAGTGATGAGAATAGTGGCGTGGAACAGCGACACAGAAAAGTCACATGGAACAGTGATACAGAATAGAAACGATACAGTACACTGACACGGAACATGTGTCACCATGTGAAGGTCTTGGAAGAGAGGCTTTCTGATTTATCAGTAATGTATACTTGCCAGTAAAAACCAGCCAAGACATGACAGCTTGAATCGAGTCAGAGAAACTGTTGTCCCCATGAGCAACCTGAATTTCCTGAAATTATCCAACTGTAATTGGCTAATGTGTACAATTAGTTTAATAGCAAATAAATACGGAGATAGATGTGTCAAATGTTATTCACAATAAAAATATATGCAGTTAAATGCACCGTATTTGGACAGTGACACAATTTTTGTTGTTGTGACTATAGTCCAGAACATTTGATTTGAAATAAAACAATGAATGTGAGGTGAAAGTGCAGACTGTCAGATTTAATTTGAGGGTATTTACATCCACATTGGGCGATCCGTGTAGGGATTACAGCCCTTTTATACATAGTCCCCCCCATTTCAGTCTGGTGAGTTTGTGAAGAAAAGGCGTTACCACAAACAAAAAGACCAGTGTTGATTGAATACAGGCCATAGTCTTGCAGTTGAATAGGAGGCTCCTTATATAATATCTGCCAGAATAGTGTCTGAATTAAGGAGGTGATGTCTAGGAGTTATGTCCTTTCAGAGGGTGTACCATGCAGTTTCCTCCACGTTCTAAACCATTGCCTTCGAGCTCCTCAAGGCTAAGTTACAACGCGACCCACACAGCATGATGATTTGGGATGGTCGCGCATGGTGTCCCATTCATTTCATCTTTTGGTTGTGTTCTCTTTAGCCATTAGCGCTCCTGGACAGGCAGAGTTAGTGCCCTGGGCGATGCTGAACCACGGTACAATTTCTACTCGCACGCCTCCATCGGTGTAATGTCTGTGCATCAGTGTAATGTCTGTGACCGTGTCACTTTAGTGAGAATGTCTGTTCAGTGCATTCCGGCATGGCTCCCTGAGGATCCAGCCCCACCTCCCGCCCTCTCTGCAGTGGCTCCAGTTGTGTCTCCGGCTCCGACAGAATAAGACCTCAGCCCGGCCTGTTGGGACATGTTATCTCACTGCGTGTGTGAAAGTCAGGTGGCAATGATGCTTTTCCTCTGTGTGTGTGTGTGTGTGTGTGTGTGTGTGTGTGCGTGCGTGCGTGCGTGCGTGCGTGCGTGCGTGCGTGCGCGCGCGCGCGCGCGTGCGTGTGTGTGTTTCATATTGGAAGTTAATTACTGAAGATTTGTAATTGTATGCAGGTAATCAACTGTTCTTTACGTATGGCCTCATACTTGCTTTCATACTATTTTGTTTTCTAACAGGCTAATGCTAGTAACTGAAGTCATTTTTGAACAATGCCAGAATTTCAATTTCTGAAATGTAGTTTTGTATTTTGGAAATACAATTTGCACGTGTTTCAATTAAATACATTTTGTTAATCCAGTAATTTGTCATTTATTTTGATACCTTTCCCCACTGTAGTAGATACAGTAGATACATTTTCATGTAGTCCCTCCCTGACAGTAATTTTAATTTTAGAGTACTTTTACAGTGATTTATATAAATTCACTCTAAAGTAAATTTTGCATATTCATTATGAAAAGATTTTCATCTAATGAAAAACTTACAATGTTGTAGCAATTTAACAAGTATTATCCCTTCTTGAGAGAAACCAAGCCTTTGTGGAGAGCACAGAAAATATAGTCCTTTTGCGGACTGGTTAAGCCCCCTCTTTGTTAGGTAGACATCGTTCAGGTCCCCTCTTGGCTAATTTTTAAAAAAACATTAAAAGTGAAATATCAGTAAATAGTATGAACAATGAGCTTAATTAAAATTTTCCATGTCTCTTTTGTTGTGAAAAAATGTCTAAACTATGTTCCCCTCTTGGCAGGTATAGAGTGCAAGTCCCCTGTTATAGACGTGTATGTGTCTGTGTGTATGCCATTGTTTAATAGTTTTTTGTTGCTTGGTTTCTACTTGCTTGAATGTTCTGTAACCCAAGCATCATGTACCTCACACAGAAAAATGATGGTTGCCTGTCAGTTTTCAGGTTTCCCCAAGCTAAATTGCACCACACAGAATTTCTCTGATTTCAGGATTTACCCTTTCAAAAAAATGTAAGATAATGTCTTATCTATTTGAAGAGTCATATTGCATAACAGCATAAATAAACATACAGTATATCTCATTTTAAAACTGACAACTAACTGGCAAACAATACCTCAAGACTGCTCAACCATTTGTACCATTTGTGGCTACTCCAAGTGTATAAAAGGTATTATTTTTGTGGATAATACAACTTAGAAGGGGAAATTCTATGAGCATTTTTGTAATAAATATGGTGAGCTCTGAAAGTCTGAACAAACCACTTTACTGGAGACAGTTCTTTAAAGAATTATCAAGCAATCACAGATGCATACAAGGAAACTTACTTTTCCACTCATTGATAAATGTTTTTTTACAAAAACAAACGGAAACAGCATTATCAGCAAGACTCAGCAAACACTGGAAGGACTGGTGAGTAATCAGCACAGGAGAGAATTGGGAAAGCTTAGATAAAGCTTACATATCTTAGATAAAGCTTACATAAAGCTGTTTTTTGACTACTATATAGTTATAAATAAAGATATTCCTGAACATGGGCAGGTAAGATGTTTTGAATTCATTTAAATATTGAATTGATGGATCATTACATTACATTACATTACAGGCATTTAGCAGACGCTCTTATCCAGAGCGACTTACACTTCATCATTAACTTATATACTGCCCGGCCAAAAAAAAAGTCGCACACTCTAATATTTCGTTGGACCGCCTTTAGCTTTGATTACAGCGCGCATTTGTTGTGGCATTGTTTCGACAACCTTATGCAATGTCACAACATTTATTTCCATCCAGAGTAGCATAAGTTTTTGGCTGAGATCTTGTATTGACAACGGGAGAGTCGAACCACTCCATAAAGTGTTCTCCAGCACATCCCAAAGACTTTCAATGGGGTTAAGGTCAGGAATCTGGTGGCTAATTCATGTGTGAAAATGATTCCTCATGCTCCCTGAACCACTCTTTCACAATTTGAGCCCGATGAATCTTGGCATTGTCATCCTGGCATATGCCCATTGATGGGATAACCTGGTCATTCAGTACATTCAGGTACTTCGCTGACTTCATTTTATTGCTGCATAATGTTGCTGAGCCTAGACCTGACCAACTGAAGCAACCCCAGATCATAACACTGCTTCCAGAGGCTTGTACAGTGGGCACTATGCATGACGGGTGCAATGGCGACTTTCTTTTTGGCCGGGCAGTGTATATCATGACCTTTTCTGTTGCTTTGCTTGTTTATTTTTTTGCTTGTCTGTTTTGTGTTTGTTTGGTAGTTTTTTTTAAGACTACTGGCTGCCACTGCTTCCATTGTCTGCAGGTGACTGATGGGTAGGCCTGGAAGGGGGTGGGAGATGGGGAATTCTTTGGGGAATGAACAGGTAGGGGTGCCTGGCAGACACTTGAGTGACTAATAATAGGTACTTCTACTTTCTCTTGATTACCATACTTATCCTTAAATTCATTTTCTTGATTTGCCAGAAGACTATTTTTAAATTTTCCAGTTTACTGGCTTGGCAACAAGATGCTTAATTGTCATGGATTCCAGCCTGCTTTCGTTGTTTTTTTCGTGGAGGTTGCCTCTCGGGGCTGCGAGAGTTCTTTTGCTGTTTTTTTCTGCCTGCCAAGCCCCTTTTTTAATTATCATTGGATTCAGGTGGGCACTGGCTACTTAAGCTGGGTGCTCCTTCCCCTCTGTGCTTTTGTGTCAACCCGCACAAGCCAGGTATTCGGTATAGGAACTCTGTCTGAAAGCAATGAAGGATCTTCTTTAGTTTAGAGTTTTAGGTTTAGTTTGTTAGGACTCCTCTTTCCTATTTTCTTTCTCTAACAAAGTTCTTTCCTCTGTTTCCTTTCTGCCTTCTTTGAGGCCGTACCTCGTTTACCTATTTCTTCCATTCCTCCTTTTTGTATTGCTCAATTTATTTTGCATTGAGCTGGAGGCCTTTCCTTTTCTTTCTTTGCTGTCTTATCGCACTCGTGTTTTCAAGTTCACTTCCACCCTCTTTTCTGGGTAGTTTTCTGTTGGCAGATCACCGGGAGTTCTTCTCCCTTTTTGTTTACCTTTTCTCTGTCCTGTTCATGCTGTTTGTTCTCCTTTCCTGACTAGTGGTTATTCCACTTCTGTGGAAGCCATATGGAGGTACCAGCGACCCCTCCAGGGTTCAAACAAGTTCTGGCCACTCAACACGTGACCTTAGCTGCTCATGAGGAGGGTATTCAGGCCCTCCAAGCCCAGCAGCTGGTAATTCAGAATCAGCAGGGACAGTTAGTTGATCAGCCGCGCCATCAGGAGGACTGTCTGCGTGAGTTGTCTTCGCCTACTGGCTGGTGTAGCAGCATCCACAGTCGCACAACCACCTACCCCTGAGATTCCCCCTTCACTGCCCACTCTCCTCACCGTTAGGGAACCCAAACTCCAGCTTCCCCTTCGTTATGACGGGGAGTCGGGGAAGTGTTGAGTTTCTGTCCCAGTGCTTAATTTTTTTTAAAGCCCATCCGTCACGGTTCGCCTCACAAGACTCACGCGTGGCGCTCATCTTGTCGCTGCTCACCGGGACTGCTCTCGCCTGGGCTGATCCCCTGATTCAGTCCAACGCCCCTGACATGAGCAATACGGATAGTTTGATGAATGAGATGGCGTTGGTGTTCAGGAAGCTGCTATGCGGCAGCTTCCCTACCCGCCTCCACCAGGGTAATGACACAGTAGCACATTTTTCCATCGCGTTCAGAGCACTGGCAGGACAGACAGGTTCGGCCAAGGGTCCGCTTTTTTACACTGTTTAGTAACGCACTTTCAGACCCCATCAAAGACGCCCTGGCAGTGCTCAAACTGCCTCCTACATTCGACGCCCTGGTGACTACAGCTATCCGTATTGATAATCGTGTCAGGGAGCGAGAGAGAGATGTGAGAGGAGAGACCGCTCAATTCGGTACCTTCCCCAACCTCCGGCGATGCCTTCAGCTTCTTCCTCTGCCCATGGCTCCCTCAATAGGGACAAGCCCATGCAGGTGGATAGCTCTTCTCTGTGCAACAGTCAGCAATCTAAGCTGTGCAAGGAGTCGGGTCATTATTGTAGGCGCAGGGGACACACTAAAGCTCAGTGCCCTAAGTTGCTGGGAAACGGGGGGGAGTCTCGCTAGTGGAACAAGGGACACTAGCGAGATATAATAGAACAGTCTCTCGTACCTTGTTGCCGGTTCAATTGCTCTGGAGTCAACGCTCGGTCAAGGTCGATGCATTTATCAACTCTGGAGTGGTTGAGTGTTTTGTGGACGCCAAGTGGGCTAAGGGGCTTAAAATGCCTGTTCACCACCTTGCTCTGTCCCGTTTGGTGACTGCTCTCAACGGTTGCCCGTTAGACACTGGTACCATTAAAGAGACCACGGGTCTTATCAATATGCGTGCTTCTCACGGGGGTAATTCGGAACAAATTCAGTTCTTCCTGGTCGACTCCCCGGTCTATCCCCTCGTCTTAGAGCATTCCTGGCTAGTCCGACACAGAAAACAAAGTCACCATCCTTCAATGGGTTCCCAATGCACATCTCACTGCTGGCAGATGTCATCGTCCGCTTCTGGTGGGCGTGGGTACAACTCTGAGCTTAGTTAGGTCAGTGACGATGAGGAGGTTGGATTTCCCGGCTGGTCAGGATAGTTCTTCTCCTCTCTCGGAGGATAGAGAGGAAAGTTTGGCCTGGGACTCGCTAGCTGACGGGAACTCTCCTTGGGATGATTTCTCCCTGGACGAGCCCTCTGATTTGGAGATCGCGTGAGAGTCCACGCCTTATTTGCCCTCTTAGTTGGATAGTACCAGAGTGATGGGGGCGCTCAATTTCCCCCTGCCAGCGAACGTATCTTGCCGAGTATACTGATCTCGCTGAGATATTTAGCAAATAGTGAGCTACTACCTTGCCACCTCATCGACACTACGACTGCACCATTCATTTATATCCTGGCACAGTACCTCCTAGAGGTTCTCTGTATTCCTTATCGGCCCCTGAAAGTGCCGCTATGAGGGAATACATTCAGGAGGCTCTGGCTAATGGCTTCATTAGACCCTCTACCTCACTAGCTGGTGTGTGTTTCTTTTTTGTAAAAAAGAAAGAAGGGGGTTTGAGGCCGTGTATTGATTACCGAGGATTGAATGACATCACGGTAAAAAAACGTTACCCGCTGCCACTCGCTTTCGAACACCTCCAGGGGGCGTCTGTGTTTACGAAATTCGACCTTCGTAACGCTTACAATTTGGTGCGCATGTGTGAGGGCGATGAGTGGAAGACTGCTTTTAACACTCATAGCGGACACTACGAGTATCTCGTCATGCGTTCGGGCTCACTAGCACCCCCTCTGTCTTTCAGGTACTAGTGAATGGAGATGTTGGAGAGATTTGTTTTTGTCTATTTAGACGACATTTTAATTTTCTCCGCTAATCTCTCCGAACACACTGGTCATGTCAGGCAGGTATTTTTTACAAAAAAGAAACACACAACAGCTAGCGAGGTAGAGGGTCTAATGAAGCCATTAGCCAGAGCCTCCTGAATGTATTCCCTCATAGCGGCACTTTCAGGGGCCGATAAGGAATACAGAGAACCTCTCAAATCTCAAATATACATCAAGTTTGAGAAGTGTACCTTCCACTCTGACTCTTTTTCCTTCCTGGGATTTATTATAACTGAAGGAGAGGTCCAAATGGACCCTGAGAAGGTCTCAGCGGTTATGAACTGGTCTAACCCGCAATCGGTGAAGCAGGTGCAGTGCTTCCTGGGATTCGCTAATTTTTATCGGCGGTTTATTCGCAATTTTAGCACAGTGGCCGCACCTATCACAGCTCTGACAAAAAAAAACGTCACCTTCGTGTTTTCAATGGAACCCGAAGGTGGGGGCAGCTTTTACGGAGTTAAAAAAAAGATTTAGCTCCAAGCCCATCCTCATCACTCCCAACCCTTCCCTCCCCTTTGTGGTTGAGGGTGATGCCTCTGAGTTGGGGGGTAGGGGCTATATTGTCCCAGCATTCACCCTTCATCCGTGTGCCTATTTTTTATATCAAGTTCATCCGTGTGCCTATTTTTCTTGAGGCCTGACACCGTCCGAGAGAAATTATGACTTTTGGCGGTGAAATTGGCGCTGGAGGAGTGGTGTCATTGGCTCGAGGGGGCAGAGCATCCCTTCACGGTGTGGACGGATCATAAGAATCTGGAGTAAATTCAGCAGGCCAAAAGACGGAATTTGTGACAATCCCGTTGGCCGTTGTTCTTTGCCCGGTTTAACTTTTTGTTGACCTACCATCCAAGGTCGAAAAATGTTAAACCGGATGCGCTCTCCCGCATTCACGACCGATCTGACAGGGATCCTGCACCTGAGCTCATTGTGCCTGCCACTCAGATTTTGGCCCCGGTTATGTGGGACATCGTGGCTGTGGTGCAGAAGGCGTTGCACCTGGATCCGGGCCCGGGTGGGGGACCACCTCTCTGCCTTTTTGTGCCCCCTAGGGTACGATTCCGGGTGCTTCGGTGGGCACATTCCTCCCAGCTAGCAGGTCATCCTGGTGTCCATTGGACCAAGGATTTCCTGTCCAGGCGGTTTTGGTGGCCTGGTATGGAGAGGGATGTTCGGATGTTTGTTTCAGCTTGTCCGGTCTGTGCCCATAACAAGGGTTCTCAGCTCCCACCCTCTGGGCTTTTGCGCCCCTTACCCACCCCTAGTCGTCCTTGGAGCCACGTCGCCTTGGATTTTATCGGCTTGCCTGCATCTGACAGCAACACAGTGATTCTGGGGGTTGTTCACAGGTTTTCCAAAGCGGCCCATTTTATCGCTCTGCCCAAACTGCCATCAGCTCCAGAGACCGCACGGTTGGTGGTTGATCATATTTTTAGAGTGCACGGCCTGCCCCAGGACGTTGTGTCTGATTGCGGACCTCAGTTTGCCACACAATTTTGGCGCTCTTTTGCTCTCAAACTGAATGCACTAATCAGACATTAGAGAGCACTCCCCGTTGTCTGGCCGCGTCCAACCCTACATCATGGAGTCGTCACCTCGCTTGGGCAGAATATGCTCATAACACGCTGCGTGGGAAGGCTATGGTCCGGAGGAGCGCTGTTGGGTTCCTTCCAGGAACATTTTAGATCTGGCACTTATTGATGACTTCCGCAGGCGTGGTCCGGAAGGATCGTCGGGGGCCGCTCCTTAGAGGGGGGGTCCTGTCATGGGTTCCAGCCTGCTTTTGTTGTTTTTTCACGGAGCTTGCCTCTCGGGGCTGCGAGAGTTCTTTTGCCGTTTCTTTCCACCTGTCGAGGCGGAAAAATCTATTTTAATTATCATTGGATTCAGGTGGGCGCTGGCTACTTAAGCTGGGTACTCCTTCTCGTCTGCTTCTGTGTCAACTCTGTTTTCGCACAAGCCAGGTATTCGGTATAGGAAGTCAGAAGACTGTGTTTCTTTCTGTCTGAAAGCAACGTAGGAACTTCTTTAGTTTAGAGTTTTAGGTTTAGTTTGTTAAGACTCCTCTTTCCTATTTTCTTTCTCTAACTAATTTCTTTCCTCGGTTTCCTTTCTGCCCTCTTTGAGGCCGTACCTCATTTACCTATTTCTTCCGTTCCTCCTTTTGGTATTGCTCAATTTAATTTGCATTGAGCTGGAGGTCTTTTCTGTTTCTTAGCTGTCTGTACTACTTGCATTGCGAGCTTACGTTCATTCCTCCTTTAGTATTTCTCAATTTATTTGCACTGAGCTGGAGGCCTTTCCTTTTCTTTCTTTGCTGTCTTATCTCACTCGTGTTTTCGAGTTCACTTCCGCCCTCTTTTCGCCGGGAGTTCTCCCTTTTTGTTTACCTTTTCTCTGTCCTGTTCGTGCTGTCTGTTCTCCTTTCCTGACTAGTGGTTATTCCACTTCTGTGGATAACTTTTAGCACCCTTACAGTCACGCCTGGTTCTCCGACCCGACTCCTTCACACTTAATGTCCAATTAATAAAAGTGATTATATGGCGGGGGTGGTGGCAGGTGCAAAAATAAATGACTAGATAAATAAATTATCACATTCATTAATTATCTACACTGAAGATTGTTCAATAAATATTAAGCTAAAAGGATAAATGTTTCATCATAGTACAGGTGTTACATGCTGAAGGCCAAGATAAATACCCTCAGACAAAAATGTCACCATAGGTCTACAGGTCAATGATAAAGCAATAATCAGGGCCCCTATTTTCAGTGAGACTATTAACTTGTACCTAACTCACAGCAGCAAATCCAAAAAAGAAGCACATAAGCTTAACCCCTTGGCACAGATGACTAGTGACCAGGACGCCGGCGCCAAGATTTTGCTCAACTGAGACATCCATTACTCCTGCAGCCAAACTATGAGTGGAAACAACAAACTCCATGTTGTAGCTTTATTAGTACATGATTCGTGACAACTCTGCCGAATACGGAGTGTCTAAGTGTCACTACTGTCATGTAGCTAGTCCTTTTATCAAGCAACCCCCCACCCAGTCTCGCCTGCAACTATACCTACCCATGCATGACACAGTGGACAATAGCATCTTTGTGTGAGTTCATAAAAATATTTTTTTACCACCAAAAAATTTGTATTTTTATTAATTATAATTTAAGTTTATTAATTAAAATTTGAACGAACGACGCGCATTTCGGTGTATCTTCGTCAGGTTCGTTCGTGAACTTTTTTGCATCTAACCGTTTTTTTTGCCTACGAAGGTCAGTTAAACTTTTCTTCTTTGAGTGTGCGGGCTGAAATTGGAGCTTTACATTATATATTTTCATCCTGGTTTTCTCTCTTTTTTCATATATACGTATATATCAACATCCCGACAACCCCCAGCTGGATACAGGTATTTGATATGTTCCATCTCAAGCACACCTGATACAACTAATCACGGGTTTGATTATTTGTATCAGGTGTACGTGAGGTGCAACACATCAAATCCGGCTGGGGGTACTCGTGGAGAGGTTTGGGAACCACTGCTGCAGTACATACAGTATGCACTATATATGCAGTACATGTACTTTAAAAACATCAGGGACCCCATGGTTTGGAAATCAGGCTTGGAAATCCAAAATGTACATTCTCCATTTTACACATTTACCCCAATGTAAGCCAGAATATTCTCAAGATTTGTCGATGCCCGGGCCTTGCCAGATCAGTCGTTCGGGATGCCATCTGCATGCGGTCATCAGGTCTGCGCTCAGAGGCTCTGAGAAAGCCCGAAAACTTGTGGGGAGCACAGCAGGGGACCCTCTCTGTCACAGTAAAACCATTTAAAACCTCACCAAGAAAACTTCAGGGGCAGCGGTGTGCCCTGGCCCTCTGGCGTGGCATTAATTCATTCAGCAGCTGACTTTTAAGCAGGACTCCTTTAACGGCGGTAACCGGATTACATGGAAGCCCCTCTCTTATTGCCTTATAGTGACTCATTAGTGCTCTGTGAATGGCACTGACTTATTTTTTCATTTAAAAACACAATGCCCCCAGATATGCACCTGGAACTTTAGTTCCACGAGTGAATAGCAGACGATAATTCTACACAGTCTAAGGAATCTGCAGTATCGACAGGAGATGGGAGGGAATAATTTAGCTTACTTTATCTAACTTATTTTCAGTCGTAGAGCGATTTTTCAGAGCGACAGTTAAATTCGCTAAAGGTTAATTGTGCTCAAACAAAGCAAAACCGCTTCGATGTGTAAATGAAAAACAATAGAGCTGGAGGCAGTGCATCGCGGCCCTCTGGCTGGTCTTAAACAAGCGAAAGCTGCAACGTGAGGGAACAAGTCTGCATCACATTGTCTGTTTTCCCATCGCGTGCAGCCTGTCTTCGCTCTTTGAGTAACTTAACGTGAGATATACAAAGCGAACGCTTGTAGCCGCACTACAACTGCTGTGGCGTAAAACAAATTCACCAAAAGGTTGTTAGGTTTGTGCAATTAATAAAATGCTGAGCTGCTCATAAGTATTGTTGGAGTTAAAATGTTAAACTGTCTCCCCTTCTGCAGAATAAAGAACACTGATTATTTACACTTCCTGCCTCATACTTTTTTCTACAAACTCTTGGAGTCTTACAGTACCAAATCACAGAGGTGGAATATGACTGTGAATTTGTATGAGGAGTGAACAAGTATGCTGATGAAATGAGATGAAATACATACATTTTCTTCCCAGTTTAGGGGCCACTCAAAGGCTGCACCCTGACACTTACACTATCCATACATTAGTATGTATGCATTGGACAGTGGACCGATTTGAAATTAGAGACTCATTTTTCCCACAAAGCTGTGATTACACACCCCCTCCCATACAGCCTTGACAGCAAGTGCCAAAGATTCCAGCGGTTAACGACAGTCAGTGTCAGCACTGCGCTCTGGGGGGAGTTTTTCAAAACGTCCCAGCTGAGGGCCCGAACATCAGACTCCAGGCATTGCCAGCTCATGCCAGCTTCTCCGCTCATCACATATTCAAATGACATTAAGCCTCATGAGATCGGTCTTACAACTACAGAATCATAAGTTCCTGGAACTTCTGAAAAAGAATGGAACAGTACTTTCTTTCACTTAACTGTGGAATTTTGTATTGTGTTCCCCATTCGTGAACACGACACAAGATTCTTTAGTTTAGCACTGCAAAATGGCTTCCGAAAATGTCCACTCATTTCGCCAAGCGCATTCAAATCAATCAAACGTGTTGCCACTTCAGCCCTTAGCTAAGTGGCTGAAACAATTGCAGCTCACCAGCACTCTTACATTATCACCCGCACATATTTTCAGAACCACCTAAATGAATACGCCTCTGATGGCTTTTGTAAAACCAACTTTATCCTTGGAAGTTTCATAGATATGCATTGGTCAAAATGATCAAAACGATCATTAGTACATTATACGTCTGCATGGCAGGCATGCTTACCTGGGGTGATGTGTGCACCTTGCATTTTAGCAGAATCTCCATTAATAAAACTGTGATGTCATGTGATATCTCAACACAGTCACAGCCTACAGTGGTTCATGCACCTGAAGGTGCCTTGTACTGCAGGCCACTGTCAAGACTAAAATGAGAAATATTAAAATATATATTTTTTAGAACTGACCATAGCTCAGACACAGAAACTACTGGTGCAAAAAAATAAAAAATACTTTGCTCCCTTGTAAAATCATACAATGGCGAATGTACACTGGTCCAAACTACAAGTCCTACAAGCACTGTGTGTGTGTGTGTGCACAAACAGGTGGCAAATTTTCCTCCTAAAATATAAAACCGTATATAGAACAAATCTGAATGCAGTTATTAGTGGAAAATTACAGGATTGCCTGAACTCCTGTTATTATGTAGCCCTCAACCATACAACAGACACATCAAGAAGAAGAATCACTATTGCGGTGAGCGTTAGTGTGTGCAGAATAAGCAATACACATTATCCACAACAACGAATATTTGACAAATATGTACAATTCAAAACGGTGTAATGTACCAGTTGATCTATAGTAAACCTGAATCCCTCCGTGATTGACTCAATTCTATTACAGTTCAATTGCCAATTTTCACAGAGGTTTTCTAAGGACAAATCATTCGGACGGTATTATGCTGGGAAAAAGCGTTAAATCCGCAGCACTACAATTTCTCATTTCTGCACTGCTGCCCTGCACACGCAGTATCCTCAGTGAATTCAGACTAACCATGTATATTGTCACTGCCAATCCCATTGACTGATAATAAGTTAAACCTCTTACAGCGTGCAGGATTTTTTTATTTTTTTTTACAATCATCACACATTTCCCCCTTCTTCTGAATAAAATATTGTAATTCAAAACTATGATGTGTGCCTGTATTGTTTTTGCTTTAGGGATTATGGAGAAAAAGTAATAACCAATCCTGAGTTTGCTTAATGTTTTAGAGTAGGGGGTCAGGACAGGTACACTATACGTTCAAAAAATATTTATCTTGCTTTGGACATTCCTTTGGAAACATGACCTGCGTGACAAACAGCGGGTGGTGAAATGCCTGTGAATATTCTAGGACAGTGACGTGCACAGACATATTTCTTTTTTTGCATAAAAAATCTAATCAACATAAATAGCTGTGGTACCTGACTAGTCATTTGTATGTCACAAACCCACGTCAATGACTGCAAAGCTAGACGGTTGTCCAAACAAGCTAGCTAACACCTCAATCAGTGGAAAAAGGCACCGTCTGTTGCATTAGATTTTTCCCAGCAAGCTAACTGACACTTATTGAGGTGCAACAAACTTGTGTCTTCATTAAATATGAAGGAGAGAGGCCATTTGTCTTGCTAGATTGCATTTAGTGAATATCAATTCAATCAGTCTATAGAAAGCCATTCATTTTTCAGCCAATTTTACCCTCCAATTGCCTGCACGAGAAGTTTCTGGCTTGTTGCTGGGGATGCCAGAAAGATTATACGCTACCTAAAAGAGTACAATCACGCTGTGACTCAACTCAATGCTAGTCTTCCCTTCACAATTTTAAAAACTTTATTCAGACGGGGAAGCAGACAGGATAACAGAGAGAAGAGATGACAGTGAAGAAAGGAGACCGTCCGACACAGTCCGTAGGGCAACTGATCGTCAAAACATGAACGACCCCCACCACCCCCCCTCCCCATGTGGCCAGGGTTTCATTCCCCGCCGGGTCGCATTCTGCACTACGATTCCATCTCTATTTACCTGCTTTACCCCTGTCACAATGGGATGGGAAAGTGCATAAGGTCCACACTCTGTTTAAAGGGCGGGGAAAAATCCACAACAGCTTTGGGGGATTCAACGGTCAAGCTGGTTTCCAAGAGTCATATCTGCAGATTGCTGTCTGTTAAAAATGTTCAAAGGTCAATATTCAGACTGTGGAATATTGGCCTTTGTTTTGAAAGGAAGACAAAGTCACTTTATGCTTTCTTATGAATTTGAATGTTTGATAAATCTGGTAAATAAAAAATCATAAAAACTAATCAAGGGGCACATATTTAGGGCTCAAGGGAAAAAGGAGCAATAATTGGGGGAAGGGAAGACGCTAGCGCTCCCACCCGCCTCATATCTATTTGGCTACCGTATGTGGCTTTTTGGCTGACAGGCTCTTTTCATGTGTTATATACATATTTTTAAACATTTATTTTGACTGGTCCAATCACACAGTATTTTGTACCATAATTACTGTATATGATAAGGTTGAGAACACCTTGCCGACTGCAACCTTCCCTGACTTATGTGACAGCCAGTTATGGGTTGTCGGCAGCAGTCAGGACCTCCACAGTCCACATTTGTTTCTGGACTCCCCTTCGAAAAAAACTGCTATAGCTGGTATCACCATCAGACTACTTCATGCAAACTCATGCCAGTGGAAGACATCAAGCCCTACAAGCAGTAGGCAGGCCCTACCCCAGGGTCCTCACATAGAACCAGAGTAAAGGACTGCATTTGCTCTCAGGTAAAGATGTAGATGCCGCAGATCCAAACACTAGATGGCATGTCTCTTGACCGCGGCCTGGCAAATACCCTGGTTGGTCGTCCTCCAGCAAGGACACGGTCTGCCGAGTGCCCCGTTCCCGATGTGACACGGAAGATTGACTCCTGTCAGCTAAAACTAATCACAGGGGGATGCAAGACACCTGGATGCCAGAAGAGGGGGCAAGGAGCTCTGTTTTCTTGTCCTTAACTTTGACTTACAATTAAATATAAGTGGTTCTTTCTTCAATCACAAAATGGACACACCTAACTGATTCTCTGGGAAAAAGGCATGCATTTATATGTAAGTCCAAGTGTAATATATAACCAAAGTGTCAGTAATCCTCACCATAGGAGTATACAATGAAACCACTTTAATTCATGTTTAGAGGGAGGCCCTGCAATTGCCCAGTTCAGTTTAAGGGGCAGTTATGTCCTTGCTTGGTAACAAACACACAAGAAAAAGTGTGTTTCATCAAGAGATATCACGAAACCTGTCTTAGTATAAACCATTAAAGGGCGGCATATCTCAATTTAGTGGCACCAAAAATGTTACTGCATTTACTTTGTGTAGGGCGGTGGCTCAAATCAGTCCAGTGTCTGTCAGGATAGTTGTGTGGCAGTTTCATCGCAGAGTCTGTCAAATGCAACGCAAGGTCACCACCGAGCCCACAAATGCCAAACCTTCAGCAGCCGGATGTGCGGCACCGGATACAAAACTTTAATTACTTTGCTATTGACTGCTCTCACCCCTCCGTTGGAAATGTTAAAAACGTGATTTCTTAACCAACATTTGTTCTGAGTAATGTAAGGATACTGAGGACGCAGGAAACTCTTATTCTGACCTGACTGACAATGAAAGCATTTGGTAATTATTCTGAGGGACAGCAAGCCTTTGAATTGTAAGAAGAAAAATGACTCAGAACTTTTATTAGATTAAATTCTATTGCAGTTGGTAACCAATTTGGCAGCACCAGCAGCATTAGGGAAATTTAAGCAAACCGGTATATGCAGTAGTGTTTCATCTCCTCCAAATAGGGATAATCATTGCTCATAGACACTGAGTCTTTCAAAATGCAGTTCCGTGAAATGCACCTGGGTACAGCTCATTTGCCTTACAGCCTTAAATGGGTAGTCCACCTCAATAAAATTTGTGTGGATATCACATTTTAGAAGCTTGATCTTCATTGCTTTGTTATAAGACCACAATTCCCACAATGCTTCACTTTAACTAGACCAATGGCTGAAATGGATTAGTTAGCGAGCTAGCGACTTTTTGAGGATTACTTGTGTATTAATTTACTTGGATGTAATGCAAATAATAAACCTAAGGTAGGCAAGTTTACCATTTATCAAAGTTAGCTGTCAGATGGTGTTAAGCTTAGTTAACCTAGCTCACTGGTGCACGTTGTTGCTTTCTGAACATTAAAGTGAAAGCTAATGCTAGCTAATGTCAGATCTAAAAGCTATGTCAACTGCCACTGGCATTTCCATTTTCCCAGCCGAGTGTCAGCCTTGGCTACTAAGACAAGTTTAAGTCAGTACTGTTATTTTGTTTCTGTAACGCTAGTAGTTACCCTGGTTAAAGCGCCACGATGATGTATGGGATTTGGGGGCTTGAACGGCTGAAAAATATCTATACATATAATATAACATTTCTTAATATTTTCAACATGTATAAAAATTTAACTACATATAATTAGAAGAAAACAACCATGGCTACACATTTATCCTAGTGAGAGTATGATAGAAAAATTCTAGGCGTGTTTAAACACCATGAAAATGACTCTCCTATCAATTTCCATATTAGACATTTCAGAAATGCAATTCAGTGACGTCATTGAATTGCATTTTGCAGAGTTCACATTGTCCATGCTCATAGCAGCTATCATAACAGAGAAAAATCTTCAGAAATTCTAAAATATTAGCCTAACAGTTAATTACAGTGGACTACCCCTTTAAGACTAAGTGCAGGACACTCCACTCAGTCAAGACAGTGCTTTCATGAGGTGCATGTGCTACACTGATTCCTAAATTGCCAACAGAGACCTGTGAATGAGAAACAGCATTTAAGCTGCAACTACATAATTTATTTGCTGACATAGCTATAATTGAATTTTTCAATTTCTACAGCTGGATATTTAGTGAAGGAGTTCAGGTTGTATACCTCTTGGCAGTGAATTCACAGAGCAATTGCATCTGCAACATTTAGATTTCTTGCCCTGTTCCTTAACCCAAAACATGCTGTATTCACAGCAAAATCACCAATATAGACTGATTGCTGATCAAAGTTTTTATAAACATTCCCACAGAATGGCACTCTTGCCTACTGTATCACTGCTGCATTCTGAAACACTTCATCAGTGCTTCACTTCAACAGATGAGCAGGTATTAGCTGTAGCCAAGGTTTAACGGTTATGAAGCCAAATCCAGTGCATACGCAAGGACCCTTTCATCTCAAGGATGGCATCTGGCAACAGAATGCCTTGGTTGGCACAGTCTGAGTGTTCGCTCGAAGGCCAGTTTGCAGAAAGAATGGAAACTTGGTCATCAAATTTTTTTTCACACTGGCTGCACTGACAAAGGAAAAGCTGGCAGGTGGTCACGACGCACGGCTGGCGTCGCGTAGCAGGACATGCCGAACCGATTGGTCGATGGGGAGAACTGCCCGCAGGATATCCACGGAGAATTCCCTCAGGATATCCTTTTAAGTACGTCAGCGGTGGGCTGCTCGCTCGCGCGCTGTGAATGCATCCGTTCAGAGGAGGGAGCAAAATAAAAGCATCCTCTGGCTATTACTCGGTTTCCGCTGTTTCAGGATGGCTTAAACAGAACCTGTTTCACATCTTACTCTCAGAGTAATCATAACATATTTTTTTAGCAAAACAGTATGAGGTATCTGCAATTGTGTAGCTTTTAGAAGGAACGTTCAATACAGATATCGGTTGAATGTGTCTGCAGGGGCTATAGAACCGTGTACATGAAACGACTGACCTACGAATTGACATAAAAATGAAGAATGAAGGTGGCACAGTTGCAATGAAAAGTTAACGTAGCACCGTCATGTGACCAGTCCTGGAGTCCCCCAGAACTAGCAATGCGCTGCGGCCATAATGATTGCCTCCCAGGAGGTGCAGCGATACCTGATGAATGATGCCGTACACTCTAAACCAAGCAACAGTGCATTCACCATTGAGATGTGGAATAAATCATTCATATTTGCACTATTCAATGTTCTGCAACCTAGAGAGCAATACAAAAAACCCTCTGCACAAAAAAAGAGACACAGGCATTAAAAGTAACTTCGGAACCAGCAGTCTGCACATTATGTCCCAGTACCACCTAAGGTGTCTTTCCCTATGAGACCAATAGCTTCATCTATCTCTCTCTCATGCTCGCTTTTTTTTGCTGTGTGTCTCTATCCCTGTTCCAACGGCCACTTTGACAGGTCGAAACAGTATCTGATGCTTTTTTTTTTTTTTAAAGCTCTGTGCTTTACGGGAGCCACCCAAAAACACAAAGCTCATTAGCGCACAGAAATATGGACTGTCAGAAGCCTGCTGCTACCCCTCCGTGTAACTTCTCGTTAAAAAAACTCCTCCAAAACATCTGTTCTGAGGCACAAGCTGAGATTCCTGCAGTGCCAAGAACATTCAGCCGAGTTGGAGCGCCGAAAGGGTTACTAACCAGTTTCTGAATTGGTTCTGGTCTTAAATCTTAATGGCACGCATCCATATAACCCCTCTCCCTTCCCCCGATACCCCGCTTCTTTTCTCTTGGGGTACCCCCCCCCCCACCACACGGCCCCAAGTGCCGGCCACCTTTCAGCCGTCAGACTCAGCTGCCGCCGCGCTAATGAAGAGCTGTGCTTTAGCGGTGCGCGAGAGCCAGGGAGCGCGTGCGAAACGGAGAGAAAAAAAGGGAGAAAGAGAGAGAGAGAGGACTGGAAACGCTCACGGTTTGCTGCAGGTCAGGGATCCCTATGCGGATGACGACGGTGTTGCCCCTGGGCTCCTCCATGGGTCCGGCGGGGGGGCTCTCGGCAGCAGCGGCGGCGGCCCGGATCGTGTCGTAGACGGCGTCTTCTCTGGAGCTGTCCGAGTCCCCCTGGTTGCCGTTGGTAGCGCACTGCCGCTGCAGCTCCTCCTGCCGCTGCTGGTCGGATGGCTCATGTTTGCTGGATGCCGGGCTCAGAGGCATGCTCTGTGAGAGGGGTTTGTCTGCCTGCACTTCAGAGTTCTCACATCACAGCACTGGGAGGGGTGGAGGGGGGGTGGGGGGGGGGGGGGGGGGAGAGGGGGAGAGAGGTGGAGTACAGGGAGTGCGAGATGAGTTGGAATTGATAAAAGGCGGATTAGAAATGGAGGGAGTGGAAAAATAGAAAAAGCAACAGATTGAATGGAAACAGTGTGAGTGGGAATGGAATGATTTTATCGTTACAAAGAGGAGAGGAGGGTGCAAAAGCAGTTTATGCCAATATAGATAATGTAGAGATGGGAAGGTCAAATGAGGGAAGGAGAAGGGAGAAAGAAAGGGACAAAAAGAAATAAAGCATTATTTTAGCGTGGCATTTGTATTCTAAATAAACTATATTGCTTTGTTCACAATATAAAATATTAACTTTTCTAACATTTAGACTCTGGCTTTTGACGCTGTTCAGTATTCCTGCCAAGAACAGAAAGATTGATGGTTTTCAAGGTTTACAGAGACAAGTCAATGCATTTAAGGTCTAAGAGGTTTTTTTTGTGTATTGTCAGGGTCTTGTATTGATAATAATGCAGAGTATTCCAAGATGTTAAAATGGGTCAAACAAAATGACACTAAAATATCTGCTCTTATTTGGCATAATGATTTTTTTTTAAATCTAAACAAATCTATTTTGTAAATCAGATGAAAATTTACAATACAGCCTACATCTTTTTATACATCCAGGGTATTTTACAGTTTAATCTGCTGGGCACTATATGTGACCATAATCATCTTCATCTTACACAGGTCTAAGTAGTAGTAACGAAGTTCTACATTGTTAATATACTGTGTAAAATGCAATAGAACAGGAACAAAACCTCCAGAACAGAACTGACCTGTAGACCTTAGTTTAACTGTTACTCATCATGTATGCAGTTTAATGACACATTGGGCCTTATTCATGAAATGTGCGCAGAACAAATCGTTCATATCGTAAATCGTTCATATTAGCAATTTTGCTTGTATTTTGGCATTCATCAAAGTTTTCGTATCTGAGATTTGTTTGTAGGTACAAACAAATTTTACACCTGCTCAGGACCATGCATACCGCATTCATAAATAAAAAATGGCGCTAAATGTACCTTCTGAATGTCAATTAGAATATTAATTTATTTTTATTTTCTGTTAATTTCACAAGACTAAATGCAGCCTTTGAAGTGCACAAAACAAACGTAGTAATTACGATTGTAAAAAACAAGCATTACGCATTAGATTACGCATATTAATCAATTGCAGGCTATGAATTTACTGTATTTAATTAGACCCATAAATTCATTAATGCTCCCAGTAAGCTATTAATTATATTTCTGAATTGATTAAATTAAAATGTTATTTGACATTAAATATGATAATTAAACCAATGAACGAAATTTGCTATAAAATGAGATACAGGTCTGTAGCCAGCGTGGCAATGGCTGATCTTGTGCTGTTGGAGGAGTTGGCGTTGAAGTTGGAGTTTCTTTGGAGAGAATGCATATTTAGAATCGCATATATTTGTTGGCTGAGAGTGATGAATGGCTGGTTAGTCGTTATCAGGTTTTTATGAAATTCCCAACCTGCCCAATGTTCTCATGCCATAGACTGTACTGCACACACATAGCCTCAAGGTTCCATCCAAACATACATTTGCACATGAATAAAAACGGCTATCACATCAATGTGCAGCTCACATGTGATGCGAAATGTGTTGCTCAACGTCCTGGCCTGGTGGCCTGGTGGGACCCACAACAGCTTAATTCTGTGGGCAGTACAGTTTTGACGCTGCTGTGAGAGATGTGCATGCGCCATTTTGATGAATCGGAATGTTTTTTCTTTTGAGAAGGTGTATCTGCCTCTTTCTTTATATCTGGAGTTTTAATTTTTGGCCCAAGATGTTCTTCAGCACAGGTATTGCGGACCGAAGGGGGTAAAGGGGGTAAGGGGGGGTTTGCTGACTGAGGTGGATGCAATGCGTTGACTTCTTTTCCTGCCCTTTTCGTTCCGCACCCCCCGTACATGGATGGCGACTCCCTTTGCCGCCTATGCTTAGGCTCTGCTGAAATGTTTTTTATATTATTACAGGGGATGCGGATTGTATGACTAATGAGCTGAGTGGTGACATAAGATGTTCCGATGATGTGTGACCATGTTTGTGTGTTTTACTGGATGTGTCGTGCTATTATCTTTAATTGCAATTCATTGACTTAGATGATAAAAAAGAGAAGGGAGGCTCTGACATCCCAGTTCACTCGGCTTGAATAGTTTTCAAAACTTGAGTGCTCATACAGTTACCACAGTCCACTCAAATCAACAGAGGGGTTATGCCTAAACTTCTCTGTGTGGAACAACGGCGCCAAGCCTACTTAAAATGGGTCCTGTTCTCACAGAAATCAACGACAGCGTCAGGAAAACTGACCTTAATCACATCCCAATTCCTCAGGAAACAAATACAATGTTGACAGCACTGACGCCACAATCTCGGACAATGCTTCAAGACTGCAGAAGAGATTAGAAACACTTTCCGCCATTAAAGATGGATAAAGGCTACTTTTATTCCCGAACAACTAGAACCAGAAAAAGGATTTGACTGGAAGTGCCAATGTACACACTGTAAACCATTTTAAAACAAAGTAGCCTACTTTTCCTTTGTTTTGTGTGTGCACCCATGCATAAACTAAGTAAGTCAAATCGCTATGTTCTGTTCAATTATCACTTTCTGCACATCCTAAAAAATAAGACAAACCCCTTTGAATTTCAAAGGTTGCCTCTTCATCCTTTTTACATTGCTGTACTGTACTGCACATTTTATGCTACAAAGATTAATTATTTTTCTCAGAGTCTGAGAACAACATAATGTCCAAAAGTAATGCATTAATCAGGGTAAAAAAAAGATTATGTTATAATGGATTTAATCACATAAATGCAACTCATTTGCAATCCCATTAAATATTTTTAACCAGCATTGGTACTGACATAGACCTATTGATGAGAAAATATTGGACATTGGAACTGACCTAGAAAATCTCTATCAGTGCAATCTAACTCTTTCACTCATCACACCCCCACACACAACGAATGACAAGCAGCTAGGCTCAACCTCTGCTTTATCCAACAGAGTGAATAATTCATGTACATACAAAGCATATGGAGAATATATGGGAGATATAATATATTAAAAACTCATGAAAGCCCTTGCGCAAAGTAGATGGTGCATAGTCTCTAAAATATGAATAAAGAATAGTTCATGGACCACACTCCTTTACCATTTATTGTATCTAAACAACGTACAAACTCAAACGTTTCAGCCTTCGTATAATATAATATATTAAACATTTAAGCCATTCATAAAGATTAAAAATGAAACGAGTCAGGCTCTTTACAGCAGTACCCTGCACACCAGTGTAGATTTTATTATTTTTTTTAATTTTGCACCTCCAATCCCAATTTGCAATGTCCAATTCACAAACTATGTACAAGTGTGCTCATATACGGCCCCTGCTGCCGGCTCAGGAGAGTGAAGACAACATGCGGTTCTTCTCCGATACACGCGGTGCCAGCCCTGGTGATATATATCCCTTGGGCAAAATGCAAAGCCAGTTGTGCGCCATCCTTGCAGGGCTGCTGGCCACAGTTGGCACTGGCACGGTCTGGATTCAAACCGAGACCGTGGTGCGTGTCGCTCATGCGCTGAGAGAGCTACCCAACAGCCCAAGTGTACTTTTTAAAAATCTTTTACATCCTTTACTGCCCATTTTTTGCTTTTCCCCCAAATGAGCCTGACCACAGGAGTTTCTAGTGGCCAATCGGGCAGCGAACATCCTTCTGATTGGAACCCTTCCTTGGTGACATCATAGCATTATGGGCCTCTTTCAGGGCTGCAGGCCACAGCATGCTGTGGCGCAGTCAAGGTTGACTGCAGACTCCCGAGCAGCTCGCCGCATAGGGGGTTACTGCTTTAGCTGAATACGATGCCTGACAGTCATTGTTCTTGTTTAGATCTGATGCTATAGCCCAGGGGTTTGCGTTTCCAACCTTTTCTGATCCAGGGACCCCCCGCCCACCCACCCAGGCTCAAAGGCATCCAGGGAACCGCCATCATAGGTTAAAAATGGCTATATTTTTTAAATCTATATAATTGTTGCATATAAAATCTGGCCAGGGACCCCCTACAGTACCTTCAAGGACCCCCAGGGGTCTGCAGGCAGCCTATTCAAAACCCAGGCTATAGCCTATCAGGTTTACAGCAATTTGAGAGTGCTGTAAAAGCAGCAGTTAGTGGTGTATTGATCAAAACCACTGAATAAAGTCAAAATATCCTGTGACACTGTGTACAAACGCTGCAATACACATACATTTTTCAACATTGTCTGTATTCAAAATTACCATTATGTCTGGATAGGTATCTTGATATTAATCTTCCCCAAGGGATATCTAGTAAGACAAACCAATTTACCATCAGATAGACTCATGGGATTCATGGGTACATCCATAGGTTATTATGCTTGAAGTAGCTTTTTTCTGGCATTAGCAACCAGAAAAAAGTAAGGCTTGTAAGACATAATTATAACAAACAGGCAGAAACCAAATGAACAGCTGTTCTGTGTTAAGAATAACAGCTTGCTTGTCCTTTGCACAATCCACACCAATCTTAATCAGACTGACTCCAGGCCTTGCTTCAAGAGGCTCTTGTCAATCAGGCGAATGGCACACATAAGCTGATTGGCGTGGAAATACTCAGATCCCAAGGGTTCATAACAAAAAAAAAAGGCCACTGGCAAAATTCATTTTCAAAAAAGTGATTCAAATTGGTTTCACTACTTCTTGCCAAGGAAGCCTAAGGACAGATTGTGTGACTGACAGAGTGACACATTGACTGGTTCACAGGACCTTAAGTGAGTGTGAAGAAAACCTCTTTCCCGTAAGCCTACTCCCTTTGCCACAATGCAAATTAAACAGTGTAAAGCTCCATGACATTAATGTCACCACTGCCACACTGGAAGACTCTAAATGAACAGCATACCCTCAGACTATGCAAGCACAGCAATGCTACTCACACTATAGATACTCTGCAGACCAAGCACAAGCCATAACAGCAGAGCGGCACATTGGCTATGGTTCTGAAATAAACAAAGTTGCAGGCTCAGATCCCAGTTAAGGCATTGGCACTCATGAGCTACAGTACCCAATAAAAAGGATGATAATGAGCCTCCTGGTGTTTTTCAATGTTTTTTGTTTACACTCCTTTCATTTGGTTATGCATAATTTCTGATACCGTTATCGTACATCCAATGTTTCCCCTTCAATGGGTTTCTGAAGACACTGGCCTACATGTTCCAATTGTTATAAAGACATAAATGCAAGAACCAGAGAGTAGAACATACATCTTGCTCCACGAGAGAAGAGAACAGTTCTCCATCAGACAAGATAAACAGCCTGAACATTCTCTATGAGAGGACTCGCTGCCTGAGAACCTGTTCCATTCTCCATGAGAGAGGACTCACTGCCTGAGAACCTGTTCCATTCTCCATGAGAGAGGACTCACTGCCTGAGAACCTGTTCCATTCTCCATGAGAGAGGACTCGCTGCCTGAGAACCTGTTCCATTCTCCATGAGAGAGGACTCACTGCCTGAGAACCTGTTCCATTCTCCATGAGAGAGGACTCACTGCCTGAGAACCTGTTCCATTCTCCATGAGAGAGGACTCACTGCCTGAGAACCTGTTCCATTCTCCATGAGAGAGGACTCACTGCCTGAGAACCTGTTCCATTCTCCATGAGAGAGGACTCACTGCCTGAGAACCTGTTCCATTCTCCATGAGAGAGGACTCACTGCCTGAGAACCTGTTCCATTCTCCATGAGAGAGGACTCACTGCCTGAGAACCTGTTCCATTCTCCATGAGAGAGGACTCACTGCCTGAGAACCTGTTCCATTCTCCATGAGAGAGGACTCACTGCCTGAGAACCTGTTCCATTCTCCATGAAAGAGGACTCGCTGCCTGAGAACCTGTTCCATTCTCCATGAGAGAGGACTCACTGCCTGAGAACCTATTCCATTCTCCATGAGAGAGGACTCACTGCCTGAGAACCTATTCCATTCTCCATGAAAGAGGACTCACTGCCTGAGAACCTGTTCCATTCTCCATGAGAGAGGACTCGCTGCCTGAGAACCTGTTCCATTCTCCATGAAAGAGGACTCACTGCCTGAGAACCTGTTCCATTCTCCATGAGAGAGGACTCACTGCCTGAGAACCTGTTCCATTCTCCATGAGAGAGGACTCACTGCCTGAGAACCTATTCCATTCTCCATGAGAGAGGACTCACTGCCTGAGAATCTGCTCCATTCTCTATTAGAGAATAGAATAGAATAAAATAGAATAGCTTTTATTTTCCTGTTAGGAGAATAGAATAGAATAACTTTTATTTTCCCGCTAGGGAACTTCAGTTGTAGCCACCAGCAACAACTAAAAAGTGGGACAGACCCACAACACATAAACAAACACATCAAACAAAGACATTCAATATAGCCATTGCATTAATCAAACTAATTAAGTGAATTAAAGTGTAATAGCCTACAGCCAAACGTCATGATTAAAAATAGCCCCTATTGTCCCGAGATGTCCAGTGTTATCAAGCAGTCCAACACACAAATTCCGCCTCCACGACTTTCCTCCATACACTGTCAACACGGAGCACCGAACTGCGCAGACTTCCAACTCGTCGCCTCACTCCTCCCCCACATTATCTTCTCCTTCCCCTTCCCTGGTGGCCTTTTGAAGATTGCTTGCAGTCCTACATCAGTCCTGACATCTTCAACTCCGGTGAAAGGCGATGGTAAACTTTGTAGCTGCAGATCCAACGGACATTGTCAAGCATACAGTTGAAGTTGGAAGTTTACATACACTTTAAAACTCATTTTTAACCACTCCACAGATTTAATGTTAGCAAACTATAGTGGTGGCAAGTCAGTTAGGACATCTACTTTGTGCATGACACAAGTAATTTTTCCAACAATTGTTTACAGACAGATTATTTCACTTTCAATTCACTATATCACAATTCCCGTGGGTCAGAAGTTTACATACACTAAGTTGACTGTGCCTTTAAATTTTTTATATTTGGTTGCATATCCTTTGCATGCCATGACTTCCTGATGTCTGTGACCCAACAACATCAAAAGACTCTTGATATCTTATTTTCTGGTACTCTTAAAAGTGATACTATAACGTCTCTGCATTTGAATGGATCTCTATGGGAATTGGGTGGGACTAGATTTAGCTGTAAATTATGCTGGAACAGTATGGAATACATGATTGGTAAAATGGCTGTAAGTCATCAAGGGTCTGAGGTATCAAACAAGCCTCAAACCATCTGCTGCCAGATATGCGGTAGATATGGATGGACCACATTAAGGGTTGTTTCTCCTGACAAATTTTCCTATTGAACTCTGGAAAAAAATAAGTCAGGAGAAGAAACCCTTCAAGTTATCCATCCATATCTACTGTATTTCTGGCAGCAGAGTGATGATTTAAGGCTTGTTTGATATTTCAGACCCTTGATGACTTACAGCCATTTAGCCAACCATGTGTTTCCATAATGTTCCAGTGTAAGTTACAGGTAAATCTAGTCCCACCCCCCAATTCCCATAGAGATCCATTCAAATGCAGAGACATTATAGTATCGCTTCTAAGAGTACCAGAAAATAAGATATTACGAGTCTTTTGATGTTGTTGGGTCACAGACATCAGGAAGTCATGGCATGCAAAGGATATGCGACCAAAATTAAAAATTTAAAGGCACAGTCAACTTAGTGTATGTAAACTTCTGTCCGACTGGAATTGTGATTTAGTGAATTAAAAGTGAAATAATCTGTCTGTAAACAACTGTTGGAAAAATTACTTGTGTCATGCACAAAGTAGATGTCCTAACTGACTTGCCAACACTATAGTTTGCTAACATAAAATATGTGGAGTGGTTAAAAATGAGTTTTAATGACTTCAACCTAAGTGTATGTAAACTTCTGTGTGTATGTAAAAAAACATGCTGGAAAACTTGATATGTTCTGAACAAAGGTCTGCCTCATATGACTGGGCATAATTACGTAGATCGAAACAGCAGCAAAGCGATGAAGTGTCCATAGCAGTTCTGCCAGACACACCCCCACCCAAAGAAAACTCTGTTGTGTATTTAAAGGTACGTAAAGCCATGAACATAACTGTGAAGATGAAGGCTTCTTCATTTATTTAATGATTGAAATGTTTTAATGTTGTACACATTGTTATAATTTCAGTCTACCTTAAACTGCTAATAGTCTCAATGTTTCATTAAGGCCAGTTGCAAAGCTGCTGGTGATTGAAATTAACATGTCTTAAAAGCAGGTGTGTGACGAGCAGAAGGGTAGCCATTTTGTAAGAAGCACAGTTTAGGTTTCTTCTGAGAAAAACATGCGGTTTCCCATTGTATTTTTTAATGAATACCTTTTGTAGTAGGCTACTCTCTATCTCAGATGTTTTAAATCATTCTGTAAGGCAAAGTAACAGCCAGATTTGTTACAATAACACCATGCTAAATGGTGGACACAGCTGCACACAAGCCCCTCCAACTCAGCACTGAGATGGAGTTTTACCACAGAACCAATATTTCCAACAAATATACAATTACTGGCTGGCTTTTGAAACTTTTTTGTTTTTCACTAAGCGTTCCAGCTCTCTTTCACAGTATGCTTTCCATACTGTGAATATTGCTTTTCCCCCCAGGTCTACCTCACTTATCTGCTCTCTTTAATCATACATTAATTTCAGTCAAACAGCTGAGCGGTGCCCATAATACGAAAGAACACACCAATATCCTTATTCAAACTATGCATGTGACAAATTTGACTGTTTCCCAGCGATACGAATATAAAGACAATCATGCATATCCCCAACATGCTGTCTCTTTTCTGTGCACAGGAAGGTGGGAGGTGGTCGGGGGGGGGGGGGGGGGGGGGGGGGGCATTGATGGAAATGGTCTGTCAAATTAATCTCTTTTCAGTTGCTGTGAGGCCTGCAAAGAGTCACTGCTTCACCTCGATGCTGACACTGCAGAGTTTTTTGATTCACTGCTGTTTCCCTCTGCCTGGCAGGCAGGCACATGCTGTCAATAATGCCAGTCAGTGGGTGGGCTCAGTGCGGTCCAAATTACCATTAACATCAATTCTGCTGTCCGTCCTTCCAAGTTAAAATATGTGAATACTGTGAAGTGATATACAACAGAATACAACGCCATTACTGAAATGAATGGTAAGATTCAATGATCAAGTAACTTAAATGAACAGTAAAATACCTGCATATTCAACAGTAAAAATATAAACTGATTTCAGTCACTCTAGAATAGTCACTGAAGTGGTGTGGTGTGAATAAATAAACAGCCATAAGATATATGAATAATGTTAAACGAAGAGAATACTATGAACATTGTGGTCTCGGTAAACAATCAAAGTTCTGCAAATCATATTGTGGAGCAACAGGGTGGCCTACTGGTTAGGGGATGGATATTGCCAAGGTGGGCAGCAGGTTTGAAGCCACTGCTGCAGGTCAAATCAAGTTTCAAAACTTTATTGTCTATTAATGCGAGCATAATATAAATTTAAATAAGATTCTTAAAATGCATAGCCTCCGTGTCCATAAAATCCAGCTTCTTAACCTTCTCATAATGTTAGGCTCTATAAGACCAGAAATTACTCTTTGTTTTTGTATCATTTCAAATTGGTCATTTTCTTCAGCAAACGCCTTTAAGACATTCTAGAGAAATACATGTAAAAAAAAGATATTTGGAACTTTTATGTTTTTAAAAATTTTTATATTGACCCATAACCACACATTACACAACACAAATGGCAGTAAAATGCTAACATAACAGGAAGGTTAAATGGATTGTATTCTATGTGAAATAGATGTTATGCAAGTTATCCTGGATTGGGGCATATTCTACAAATAGTCAGCTTTATGTTCCACTCCGTTGACACACCCCCCACACACAGAAGCTGTGTGTTTTCTCACTCTCTAACGTGTGTATAAGCGGAGGGACACAATTCTGTGCGCCGCTGAATGTGCTCCCTGAATTTTGGCACAGTTGTAGTTCGCCAAGATAATGTCAGCCCAAGATCTGCTTTCCTCCAACCCTTCTGAACCTTAGGTTGGAAAACATCTGCACTCTGAGCACTGGCAACCCAGACCACTTTGATGTATGGAGAGCATTAATAATCAATGCATTCTTAAGGGAGTGCTAAAGAAACCATGCGGCCAAATCTATGCAGTTTTTCTTTCCTTGGCATGACAGAAACCAGGACACCTGAAAAATAATCATATTCCTTTCAGTCCCTGAGCTAGGGGGGTTAGTCAGCACCATCTGGAGGGGCAATGTCTCAGCAAATTTTTTGTAATTCTTTTCTATGTCCCTAGAGCTGGAAAACATGTGATATAAAAAAAGAAAGAAAAGTGTTATACAACATAATGCAGATTAATGTATATAAGGTCAAAGGTCAATTGGGCAAAACATTCCAGCAATGTATTTGTGTCATAGGTGTGACTCTAAGCTTTCCAAGGATATACAATAAGGTAATATTTTGTGTGTAACATTTTGTGTCAAGGGGCAAAACGTGCGGCAAAAAAATGATGGGATGGAGTGGTGACAGAAAGAGTGAAAGCACACAGAATGCTATATGCTGCAATGATATCACACATTTTCAAATTCTAGAAACACAGGCCTTTCAAACATCGTACCTCCTAGAAACACAGGCCTTTCAAACATCGTACCTCCTAGAAACACAGACCTTACAAACATCGTACCTCCAGATGGTACCGATGGTCAAAATCAGGGGATCTGACCCATGGACTATTTCACTTGGCAAAGCCAACATATAGAACATCTCCAGTACAACTGGAAATGTGCAAACAGCAACTGTTGATGCATTGCGTGTTCTTCTTTTTTGCCCTAGAGCGCCATGGCCTGTCTTTGAAGAGACTTTTAGTTAATCTTGCTGTTAGTAATTCACCTTCACATCCATTCCTGGCCTGATATCAATTCATAATAATGGGAAGCGGAAGCTCATTTGCTTTCGACATTACCGCTAAATTAAAAGTTTCAATTCTGGGTCTGATCCATAAACTGCTTCTCCCTACCTTGGGATCTACATCAAATGAACAGATGAAGTACGGCGTGAAAAGGAACCAGAGACTCTTAAAGCAGTTCTCTGGCAGAAGAAGACTAGTAACTCTCATTCAGAATGTTTATCTGACTTGAACAGTGCATTAAATTCAGTTTAGTAAGCAAAAAAGCACACGCAGCAGAAGCTGATGGGCCAACATCCCCATCAGGCTGAGGGCTTCCTTGAGGTTATGTCCAACCGAGCATTCCCTGGGCTTTATTTTCTAACAGGATCGCCCAAGGTGCCCCTCAGTTGTACCCAATGCACAGAGGCGGCACTAGTGTGTCAGAGGGAGGCGGCGCGGTAGAGTAGAAGGGTACGCTCCAATTGGCAAGGCAGAGAGGAACAGCTGATACTTCTCCGACTGGCCCAGGAGGTAAAGGGAGATGCTACCCAGAGGACGCATTGCCAGCACAGGGACAGGAACCTTATGGACGTTCATATGTATGGGTTCCAAAACAAACCATGATGTCCTTATCACAGCAAATGAGGAATTTAAACATGATACATCTCCATTCAAGCGATCACACTGTGTATTCTTAAGCAATTCCCCCTGTACCACTGTAGTGTAAATGTTACAGGTTCAAATTAAAGCTGTACCAAAAAAAACTATTTTCCGTTTCATCGTCGCCTGTTACAGAAGTTTCACATTACATGATCAGTAAGACATGTTATCAGATGAAAGAAGGAAACAAGACATTAATCAGAACGTACTCTGCATTGCTAAAAAAAGGTCATGTGCGTAATCATCAAACAGGAAAAATGAGAATGCAACACATATTCTAGACCAATGTGTGAAAAGAATGTGTTTCAATGCAGTTGGAAATTAGTTCTCATTGACATGCAAGTTTTAATAACTCCAGACAAAAACCAAGTTATGAGTGAGCGTAAGTGACAATGCCAAAAAATAAGGCTAAATTCAAATAAAAGCACCCCAGCACTTTTACTGGGGTTAGTTCTTCACAACACTGCTTTCCAAAATGGTGCTGTACTGTGTATGGTTTCAATTCAGACTAAATGTGCTGACCTCTTCTTGACAGGTCAGTAGGGTAAGTTCCTGAGAAAATATTATCATCAAAGTTTGTTTATACCAGAAGTAATAAAATATCTAATCAGGCCATGATCTCTATTACACGCACACACACACACACACACACACACACACACACACACACACACACACACACATACACACGCACGCACACATGGACAACGGCTTTTTAAAGAGAGCTAAATTGCTTCACTTTAATAAGCTTTTCAGTGAAATATGCATCTCATAACCCCAAAAGTGAATACATCCCCTTTTCTGACTGCATATCCCTCCATCAATTTGACGTACGTTCTTTATATAATGAAAATATGAATATCTATAGTGACCGTTTATTTTCCATGCCCTCATGATGAAGAGGAGAGGGAAATCTAGCAGTAACGTTAGTCACATTTTCAGGACGTAAAGTTTGGTGTTTCCTGAACCCGGATGGGTTTTTCTTGTTTTTTTCCCCCCAGTTCCTTAGAGGGAAGCTGAATAGAGAACAAAGGCAAGCAACCCTTATTTGTTAACATTACATATCTTTCTTGTGCTGGAAATGGAAAAAAAAAAAAACATAAAGACAACAAAAGCATTTCAAAGCTTTCAGTGACTTGGAATCTTTTCTCTTAATGAGGGGCTCTCACAGGTAAAGAGTGAAAGTATGTCAGTGTTTTCTCATGCTGTGATAATACTATAATAATGACCTGCGATACAGTGGGATTGATCACATTTAAATGTACACTGTGAGTATATAAACAGAAAATTGTATCATGTACAGGTCTGTCGTATACTGTAATGAAGTTCACAGGCTTGGAGCTGGGCTTATCTCACTGGGACTGGATGTGTAGGTGTTGAATGACTGACCCTTAGCTACCCGTGCCGTGCGATACACGCGAGGGGGAGGTAGGGGGCAGGTGAGATCACATCCTTCTGTTAGTCTCACTGTTCTGTTCAGTTTGCTGAGAAGGACACAGACAGCTGTTCAGGCTACAGATCCATCCTTCATAGTCAGGAGCCTACACTCAGAAGCAAAGGTATGGTGGGGGTACGTTTTTCTTCCCTAAGGTACACATTTCCCAAATGTACCCTGAAAGTAGAATAATGTTCTATTTCAGTACTAATAAGTACCTTTTCAAGCAAGAAAGGTACAAATTACTCATGTATTGCTGGATGGGGTACAACTTTATGTACCTATAGTAGGGTACCACCCCAGTGGCAAGCTTTTTTTCTGAGAGTATAGCCACTGAGTCAAGCCAGCTGGTCTCTCCCTCTGATGCAACACAAATCTTATATTAGCAAAAAAACAAAAACAAAAACACCCAGGACATACACATATTCCCCAAGGACATACACATATCTAACACAATCTTCCCACAAACCTTTGGCCATTAGCTCACATGTCCTCTCATTATTAAGCAGCAGGGCTTGGTTACCCAAACCGGGCCTGAAAGTAAGCATGCGGCACAAAAAGGAAGGAAATTAAACAAAAGACTGGATCTCACAGCGCCGCAGACACAGATGAATGCAGACTACTTTGGAGTCCTCAGGCAAGAGGTGCATAAGCCAAAACAGCAGGCAGCTAAAAATAAAGTCAGCACTGGGACCTGTGCATTCCAACCGTCAGCATCTCTGCTGGAATCGCAAAGTTCTTAAAGGATTTATAAAGACTGCTTATTGATTGCACACTGTCATTTTCAGTACTTTCCTGTGTGTGCCATTTGGACAGGCCATTATTTCTCATTACGGCACAACCAATTTGAAAGAATATCATCCGTGCCGGTACATTTTCTTGATATCAAGTGGTATATTATTATAAGTGGATGAATTCAAATAAGTGGAACAAGCAAATTTGTGGAAAGAAAATAATTAGTAAAAGATGCTAAAGGCATATTTTATTAACATAATATCAATGAAGAAGCCATGCTTGTTTTTTTATAACAACCTAAAAGTGAACATAATAGTAACAAAACTGTGCAGTGGAACGGTTACCGTACATTTAGTTTTTTTTTGTTTTTTTAGGAATAAGCGTTTCTAGTGTATGAAATGTGACACTACTGCTGAATATCTGCAATCCACTCTACTGGAACATAAAATTAACCCATCAGACTAGATTTTGATTGTTTTAAGAAGTGAAAGTTATGCTTCTACACTGCCAACTTGGCCAAAGATGCCATTTCTGCCAGCTGAACCTTTGAAGCATGGCCTATATTAAACATTTCACATTCTGTTGCTGTTTATTAGCACATTTATTATGTTGAAAAGAAAAGGAAAAATAACTAATCGCGTGTGCATTCTATGAATATTTCATGTTTTTATTCTGCAGGAAACTATAAACATCATTATTTGGTATTAATTATTCAGAAATCATAGGCTTTATATTGGAGTATTGAATTCAAGCTCTTTCACCCTGCAATGTTCTCACAAAATTGCTGCAATGCGATGTGATATCAATGCAAGGGAAAATGCATGTGGTAAGTCGGGCTCTTCAACTGTTCTTTTTTTTTTTAGTTGTTGTTATTTCATAATCCAAGGAAAAAGAACAGGACAGAGTACTGTGATTAGTATTGGTGCTTTAAACTATTTTCTAAAGTTTTGACTCTGTTACAGATGGTATGAAGACTGACAATTCAATATCCTGGTGGATTCAAATGAATAGGGTACATAAACTCAATAGAATTCTGTTTTAGAGTATGGAGAGTTCTGTGAGAAATGGGACCCCAGGTAAGGTAATTGGTTGGCTTAGTCAAACATTTATAGCTGACACAGGCATTTTATTTGGTATGCCCTTAATACCTATAACTTAACACTTTCCCTGGAGTTCATTTCAAAAACACTTATTGAAACTTATTAGTAAGTCATTCATGTTATATTATAATGCTAAAATAAATAATTCTCTCTTCTGGTATTACCTTGCGTGAATGTTTTCATGCACATACTCACTTGAGGAGAAAAAAAAAGTTTAAAATGACATCACTGCAGCAGAACCTCAATTAGTGGATATCACATTGTGCAGCAATGTTACATTTGTTTATAACAGTAAGGTATTTATACCAGTAAGGTATTTCAGCTGGTACCTGCATGCATAAGTCTCTCTACTGTACAGTATCTATAGGGAAATCACTAGTAGAAATATTCAGTGCTGTAGTGCAATGTTTATACCAGAAATATGACATAGGGATCATTCACTGAAGTACGTGGTTTGTTGATATCATGTTGAAATAGAAAGTCTGTCAAAAACTGTCAAAGTCCACTACTGGTTCTTCATAGAACAGCCCTAGATGAGCTATAGTTGCTAAAAAATAAATAAGTAAAAATCCCCTATCCAATCTCACCAAAGAGGCTGGATTTTTCTTTGTGTGAAATAGAGAGAGAGAGAGAGAGAGAGAGAGAGAGAGAGAGAGGTGGCTTGACCACACTCAGGGCCCTAGGGACACAGAGCACACAGAGCTATGTGGTAAAGTGCGGCACAGTTTATATCCCTCTTCCCCTCCCACCGGCAGCCAAGTTCTGACACGGCCTAATTGTTGTTGGGTCTGTCATGCTACACTACAGAGACTTAATTACCTCCTTGTCTCACCCAGTCATTTATTCCTTTATTCTAAACTCACACAACTTCACAACAGATAACTGTGTAATGATTGGGTGACAGAAATGTAATTAAAAAAGAGGAAATGGGTGGTTGCTTATCAGCTCCGCATTTGCCTTACAACATCTCCGTGCCCTGGGGCGAAAACAAGCGGCGACAGAGGGGCCACTGCGACGCTGGAAATGCAGCGTAGCCTCTTCAATTAACTGAGCGCAAGAATAAATGCAACAATGAATCTGAGAATGAGATGAATGAATGGACTGAATAGTTAATGGCCAAATGAATGGGATTATTAACGTGTGAAGCATTCGAGTGAAAACGTTCCTCCATTATAATCCTCCTCTCTCTGAAGAATTTGACACAGTTGAGCCACACCTCCTGCTGTTCTCCCTGAATGCCTTCGGAATCTACAGCAGCTCTCGACTGTTTTGCTTTGTTCCTAAACAGTTTCTCCTTCCGTGTTGCATTGTGGGGGGTGGGCCTACACAATAGGCAGACCTCTACATTATGCTACCTCTGGAAGCCTAATCCATCCCCCCTGTGCGCCTGCACTTGCACTTCCAGGTCACGTCTCCTGTCTGTTCTTCTCTTCTTGTGGTGGAATGAGCTTCCCACTGCAGTATGGAGAGCAAAAACCCTGTCCATCCTCCAAAACAGACTGAAGACCCACCTCTTCAGACTGTACCATGGCTACCTGGACCCTCATTAGATATCCTCTTTCTTTCTTTTTGGATTTCCTTTCAGGATAATGTGACGTGTACCTGTGTAAAAATAAGTTAGCTGTACAGCGGTTCCGTCTGTAATACGAATTGTCAGTTTGTTCCATTCATTTCACGAATTATAAATCAATTCCTCTGCCTGCGATGATACTTTTGTATGCACTTTTGTATTCCTTAGACTAACACTGATGTTCTCCACTTTTCAAAGTCATTGTGGAAGAGAGCATCTGATAGCTTTGCAATGTAAGGTAATGTTTAATGTAATACTACATCCTAACAAATATTCAGAGCATCTTTTTTGGTCCTTTTTTTAACCAAATGGGCCTCAATGTTTATCAACCAGGGCCAGTTCTGCTCGTATGTTTTTTTATGTTTTGGGCCTTATTGATGTAAAGCAAGATTGGCCTATACAGCCTACTTAACTGAAAATTCTGTTAATTTTTTTATTTTATTTTTAAGGGGTAGACATGAGGTTCATTCAGTAAATATTCAATGCCACATATTGATTAGGTTAATCACATTGTGTGATATTCGCTGAAATATCAAACTGAAAAATTTAATTGCAACCAACCAGATGATGACATAATGAGAATGTCAAAATTCACTCACGTCACACCCAATACTGACCTGTTGCCTTATAGTCTGAATTGACTATAATGCCTTATAGTCAATTCAGTGAAAGACATTTCATAATTAATTGGCCTAATTCACCATTAACTAACTTACACTTTATTACCCATCCACACGGTCGGATGACGACCGTGACAGTTCAGGATCAGTGCCTGAAAAATAAAAATTCGGCATGTGCCAACTGCACCGTTACGGTCAGTAACTAAAAGGAAAAGAAATCCTTACACAATGATGAGTTGTCTGCTTAATAGAGTCAGTCTGCTGAATGGAAAGAGTGCAAATAGGGGGATGGAGTGACCTTTAAATTGAGAAAGAGAAATAAGGATGTGAACAAAGGTAAAGGTAAACCAGGACACAACAATGAAAAGTACAAGGGGGAGAAATCAATCAGTTGGACACTTTGTGCTCCGATGAATAAATTCCACTCAAAGAGAATTAAGGATATCTGCCATCTTACTTATAGAGCACACACATCTTGGTACTTAACCTTGAACAGAGCAGGCCAAAAGCCAGCGTCTTACTTCAAGGACTTGTCTAAAAAGCAGACCATTATATAAGCACAATATATCTTTTTTTTAACAGCATCATTCATAGCCCCATCCATATTAAGGCTTCACAACCACACTCTTCTATCTGTCAGCCTAAACTGCCAGCCGTCTGTCAAAAGCCTGTAGCCTCTCCAGACTGGAAACCACAGGCTCTAGAAAGCCACTGAGAGAACTCAAATGCAAGTGCACATCACGTGTGGATTGTGGCACAGTGCCAGCTATCACCACCATTTTATTTTTGTTTTTTGTTCCTTTCCAAGGAGAGACAAATTACTATGATGATACTATGCTCACCCTTCCTTTCAAAGGATAACACAACCAAGTCAACTTCTAACAGTGCTATTTGAGATACTGTGAACATATCAGGGATCTTTTCCCATTCCTCCATGCAGGATCTTTCAAGATCCTTTGGTCTGCCCTTGTGGACAGCCCTCTTTTTTCAGTTGGGGTCAAGTTCGGGGACTGAGATGGCCATTGCAAAACAGTTATTTTGAGGTATGATTAGGATTATTCCCTTGCGGATTTGCAGGAAAATCTGAGCCTCCTGGGGGAGGGATGGGGGGGGGGGCAGGTTTTTCACATGCATTTTACACCTGCTTCCTTGAGTCAGTGCTGACCTTTAGCCTAACAGAATGGTTTGGCTCATTAACCCTCGTATTATGTTCCGGGTCAATTTGACCTGATTCAATGTTTGACGTCTCTTAAAAACCTGTATTTTTTCATCTTGACACTGTATGATTTTTCCTAATTTATTGGGATTAAATAGTAAACACACAATAAACATAATGTGTAAGGGGGAGTGTAAGGTTTGGAGAACCAAACGCGACCGAAAAGGATTTCTAAAAGCGCATCTAAAGAGATACGCCACAAAACGCGGAAGTAGCCGCACCAGGACTCAGATAACACAGGATCGGGAGCAAAACCTCCCTAGCACAAGGCAAAACAAGGCAACCTCCAAAAACGGAGGCGATCTCGATAAGCAGCAAGAAAACTAACAAAAGAACCTCACACACTAAATAATTAGGCATAACAAGAGGTGGTGAAACAAAACAAAACTCAATAAAACGAGTGAAGGAAAAAAATTTAAAAGACCTGTAGCCAAAGCTCTTGTGGCAAAAGAGCTGAACACAACTGGCAACAGGTGAAAAGAATAAAGAATAAAAAAAGATTGTAAAGGAAAGAGAAAACCAATCTAACCTAAATCTTATCACCGGACTTGCTGCGTTTCCTATTCGTATGAACCAGAAATGCAGTGACCGAAATTCCTATACCTTACCGACTTTGTTTGTCAACATAGCAAAGACAATATCGAAGTGCGGAAATGCGGAAGTCCTGAGGTATTTATAGCCGGCAGAAAACGCAAAACAGGTGTAGGGAATAATTGTCGGGCAAGATACGAATACCGGAACAGAGGCGTCCTGAGGACACCAAATAGAAAGACGACCGCAGAAACAGCAGGGGCTGCAAATACCCATGACATAATGCTATATTTTTATGTTTTTTTTAAGTCCTATACCAACTTTGTATAAAAGGTGTTGTGTGGAGGCATTTGTGGGGTAGCTGTACAAAATGTAAGAAAATATACAACCTTTATTAGTTTTTAACTCAGATCTTTTGTGGGTAATTCTGGTGGCACTTTCCCATATAGGTTTTAAACTTCACAAACATTCATTACCTCAGGCTCTAAAATTAGATGTTTCATCACAGATTTTTAATACTTAAAGGTTGTATCAGCGATTTTGGGTCGAAACATAAATGATCACATTCATCTGATTTTTCCTCACGATCCGCTAGCTGCCCGCCCCATAAGCAGGCCGTCAAAAAACCGCGTCTCTGTAGGCAGCCTATGCTCCAAGATCGTACACAAAAACAAATCAAAAATCAACCACTCAAAACCAAAATAAACAGTATTCCAACCAATCACCGACAAGGGGTGGGTGATACTAATACGCTAATACTCTTATCTCGCTGAAATCTTGACGGATTTACAAACGGTTTGGTTTCTTACAAACGTTATTAACGTGGTTATAATTCTGGATGCTTGAACACTATTTTTTAAAACATAACATAATTGGCTCTGAGCTGGAGCTGGCTCTGTTTGTTTGGGATTTCGCTTCAGAAGTGACGTCACCCAAAATCGCTGATACAACCTTTAAAGATTGAATTTCAGTGTCTCTCTAGTCCCTGCTTGTGTGGTCATACAAGTGGATATATCCTTTAAAGGTTGTATCAGCGATTTTGGGTCGAAACATAAATGATCACATTCATCTGATTTTTCCTCACGATCCGCTAGCTGCCCGCCCCATAAGCAGGGACCGTCAAAAAAACCGCGTCTCTGTAGGCAGCCTATGCTCCGAGATCGTACACAAAAACAAATGGTACTACCAACCACTCAAAACCAAAATAAACAGTATTCCAACCAATCACCGACAAGGGGTGGGTGATACTAATACGCTAATACTCTTATCTCGCTGAAATCTTGACGGATTTACAAACGGTTTGGTTTCTTACAAACGTTATTAACGTGGTTATAATTCTAGATGCTTGAACACTATTTTTTAAAACATAACATAATTGGCTCTGAGCTGGAGCTGGCTCTGTTTGTTTGGGATTTCGCTTCAGAAGTGACGTCACCCAAAATCGCTGATACAACCTTTAAGGATAAAAGGCTAGTCAATTGGGAGACACGCAAAATGTGATACAGAAAGTGTCAACATTTTTCTATTACAATAGTTTTGAGTCAGTTTAAACTTTTGGGGTCAATTTGACCCCAAACATAAATGGCATCATAAAATGTAAACAAAATACAAGGGTTAAGTGAAATCAGGCAACTGAAGCTGGAGAGGGTGACAGTACAGGCTACTAAAATCATAGGGAACCAACAAAAACCGCTGAAACATCTGTATGAAGAGCATACAATTAAAAAAGGAAAGAGGATTATGGCCCTTCCATCGCATCTCCTGAACTTTCTCTTTGAGACTCTTCCATCAAGTCGAAGATTAAGGTCCTTGCCCCTTAAAGCAAAAAGAGCCCGAAACAGCTTTGTCCCTACAGCTGTTGACATTGGACATCTCAAGACAGTAAAGGCAGATGATGCACTTGATGCTCAATTTTTCATCATAATTAATATTTAATGAATTTAATATAATATAATTAACATCATAATACTAATAATAATAGTAATTTTAATCATAATCATAATCACACATACCTTCACTATAATGTGAAACATCTGATTCAATTGAATGTCTTTATTTAACATGTTTGTTTGTGTTTGTGGGTCTGCCCCACTGTCTATGTCTTTTTTACTGCTGGAAACTACAACTGAAGTTCCCTAACGGGAAAATAAAAGTTATTCTATTCGATTCTATTCTATTATCGTGTTCATTCTTCATCATACCCAGCTTATGTGCTCTCAAAATTTAGACCAGGTTGTTCCGAAAGTCTCCTTTTCATCAAAGAACCAATTTGCAAGCAATGGGTAGGAAAGCCATTGCCAAGGAAAATGAGATGCATTGTGATAATGGGAAAAAAAGCTGTTATTTAATTCAGTCTGGCTTGATGTCAAGCTTTCCTGAAGCATACTCATAAAATAGATGCCAGTTAGTACTCTTCACATAAACTGGACCATCAAAGTCATTGGATGGATGGATGCGTTCTCATTCATCAAGAGTTATAAAAGTCGCTGAAGTGCTCCATGACCTCCAAATCATCTCATTATGAATTCTCCACACATTTAAATCAGTCAGACAAAATAACAAATATTTGTCTGATACATTCGCAGTGGTAGACTTTCATGGCTACACTTCAAAGTCCTATCCCTTTTGCACTTTAAAAAAGCTTGCATATGAACAAAAAACGTTTGCTATATGAAGAGAAGCTTAGGGGACTCAAATGTCAATTTAAATAGTCAACTGAAATGGTACAGTTGGAACATGAAACATATTGTCTTGTCATCCTACTCTACAACAAAGCCATTCTCATTGATTGCTGATCCATCCTGATTTAAAAAACGTTTTAGAGTTGATTGTGTGAGAAACAATCATTAAGTACCCAAACTCTAACTGGCAGAGAGCATTTATCACATGAAAATATGCATTCTGTGTCACTTCCTGTTTTGGCTCAGAATTTCCTGTTACTACATAAACTAATGCCTCGGGAATTCTGGTGATGGAAATTTGCAATCATTCTTGCATGGGTAGAGCTTTCACTGTAAAGTATAGAGTACACCATATTGGATACTTCTGAAACAGAATCTTTGGGTTTTTTAAAATTCAATAAGCCAATCCACACAAGATGATTATGTCGATGACAGCACTCAAGCATACTGTCAGTTTACAACAGACAGTTTAATGGCATGTGCCTCCCCTGTCAGTCTGTAAAGCACAGAGTGCTCTGTTTCAACAAGGGCAATGCCTATACCTGAAGACTGCTGTTCCAGTATCCTGTGTCCTTTACATCAGTTTCTATGACATGCCACACAAACCAAGACAGATGCACACAGACATCAAAGATATAATATCTCCCTACTAAAACCTATGCTAAAAACAGGCTGACAACATTATTAAAAATCTTCAGGCCATATTCCACTATATCACGTCAGACTGGATTTAAACTGATTAGGGATTCAGTTCACAACTCTATGAGTCTAATTTGATTTTGACATTTCTGGACAAAGCAAATACAAAAAGTGTCTCAATGGGATTTCACTGAAAAGGAGGTGGAAAGCAGAAAAGATGGCTCGATGTGTGAGGGGAGAGATTTGACCTGAAGGGAGAATCCACTGTCTACTAGCAGTCTGGTGATGAGACCCACAGGGATTTAAACTTGCATTGAAATAGATATCCATGCAGGGTTCTTTAGGCACTGGACTGGCACATTTTTCAGAATAGTGGTTAATTCCGACCCCTTTTAAAAGCAATTCCTTTTCCTAACACGTGGAGAGGAAGGAAAGAAAACATGGACGGAATGTCAAACAAAGAAGTTTTTGAGCGAAAGAGTGCACCGGTATCCGCCTGGTACACTGCACACAAACGGACTCAATGTATTCTGCGCAGTTCACAATCTATCAATATGCACACAAAACCACAATAGTTCAATATTTACAATAAAAACAACAACGGTATTGATTAACAATGGATAATCATCTGTCACCAGGGCACAAGAGAGCTTTGAGCAGCGGATAGATGTCATCTACGATGCATTTGACTGATGCGTTTTTGAGTGTAAGCATTCCACCAGAAAAACTGGACAGCCAAATAAGCATGTAATCATTGACCATGTTTACATGCACATCATTATTCCGATGTTCTTAGGAAAACTCAAGTATTCCAATTACAATACAGCCCATATAAACACCTTATTCCAAAAGGCAATGCCCGGTTAAGCCCTTATTCCGAATATGCAAAATCCAAATAAGAAATGCCTCTAATAATCCACAAATGAAAAGCATTTAACATATTCTGTGTTAAACATGTTTATCGTGGAATATGACTAAAGCTTTGCTGAAATGATATGCTGGTATGAGAGTAGATGAAAAAGGTACAATAATACATGAAACGTACAATAAGATTGAACAACTAAAAAAAAAAATTT
Source organism: Synaphobranchus kaupii (assembly GCA_029718625.1). NCBI lineage: Eukaryota > Metazoa > Chordata > Actinopteri > Anguilliformes > Synaphobranchidae > Synaphobranchus > Synaphobranchus kaupii. The sequence continues at coordinate 81,902,663 of CM056376.1, read as the reverse complement.
ATACCAAACACTGGTATGTGCAATCAAAACAATTAATCACCAAGGTGTCAAAACATTCAGAAAAATTGTGGAGAAACTCACAATATACAACCCCACTACATTCAAGAAGAAATCGTGCTTCTTTCTGTAATGTGGGCGTGACATGTGAGGTAGGAGGAGCCAAACGCAGCAAGGGGATTCATTAAGCCCTAAGGCCACTAAGGCGGGAAACCCCGCAGATAAGGAAGGGAGACAAGACATGGAACACACATACCAAAGCCACTAACCGGCTCACTGTCACACGCCAATGAGTAGAAGCGCAAACGCCAGGTTTCTCAGTAAGAGAACCAAACAAGATGAATGGCACAAAGCACTGGGCTCCCATACTTCTATGAGCTAAGTGACTAAAGAGAGCCAGCAATAACAAACGCCCTGTCTCGATAACGAGACGCATAAGAATAGGCGAGTAGCACAATGGCACAAACAAAACACACAGGAAACAAACACTGAAAAATAATCCGATAGAATATGAGGAGGCGAAAGGAACAGATCCAACGTTCCAAGGCTACTCTCAGACTCGCAGTCACACAGAAACATGTCCACAACATCGCCCAATCTTCCCTATAGGAAGACGTACCGAAAGACGAAACAGAACAACAGTTCCGAACAAAATCGTCAAAAAACTCCATGTACGGAGAAAGGTACCGAAAGGAACGAACAGGACAGGCTGCAGCCGCTGCACCTGACATTTACTGGCTAAAAGACCAAAGCGAGATTAGTAGGAAATAAACGCCCTACCTCTCCATAAAGAGGAATGTAACGAGGTGAACAGGAACAGAGATTTAACGTTCCAAGGCTACTTTCAGAGACTCGTAGTCAAACGCAAACATGTCAACAAAATCGCCCAAGCTCCATATGAGGAGAGACATACCCGGAGAACGAACAGAACAACAGTTCCGAACAAAATCGTCCCACAAGTAAAAAGGACAAAACCGGACAGCTGCACCGGACATTACCGGCTAAAAGACTAAGACGAGTTTGATAGAAAATAAACGCCGTGCCTCTTGGTAAAGAGGAATGTAACGAGGCGAAGGAACAGGGATAACTTTCCATGGCTAGTTTCATAGGCTCGCAGTCACATGCAGAAAACATAAAGGGGTAAACGCCCGATCTCCCAGGAGAGAGAAACATTTTACAGGTGAGCCGACGGAGCACCGTCGCCCCATAACTTTACTATCAAACATGACTAACGCAAGCTTAATTGAAAACACACGCCCTAGCCTCTCAGTAAAGGAATATGTAACGAAGCGAAATGGAACAGAAAACTAACGTTCCAAGGCTACTTTCAGAGACTCACAGTCACACACAAACATGTCCACAAAATCGTCCAGTCTCCCTATGGGAAGACATGTACCGAAGGGCGAACATAACTACAGTTCCGAACAAAATCGCCAAAAACTCCATGTACGGAAACAAGTACTGATGGACAGCGGCATCGGAATTACCGGCTAACAGACTAACACAAGCTCAATAGAAAATACACGCCCTGCCTCTAAGAATAAATAAAGCCCTAAAGTCAGTATGATAAAACGCCCTGTTTCTTAGTAAGAAACTACCATACAAATACACACAAACAAAGACTCCTCTAGCTTTCACAGAAGACAGCAGACAGAGAGAGGAGAAAGAGACAGAAAAGGGCAAAAGATCTAGGCAACAGACAAACAAAGGCAAGACCAGAAAGCAGAGACTGAAACGAGCACACAAAAAAGGAATTCAACCTGAAAGCTCAAAGCACAAAACGGTCTCCTTAACTCTAGACCTAATCATACTGGCTAAAACTTTAAAAGGGCAAAAATAAACCGCACACAAAACAGCACAAATAATGCCAGAGAATACACCACAGTACAAACAACAAACAATCAATATCGAAGCCCAGAACGAAGGGAACATGGGCTTAAATAGCTCACCGGTAAAACACGCACACCTGTAAATGCTGATGAGACTTCTCGCGCGAAAAAACTAGACGGAGCCAAAACTCCACTAACGGAGCAGCGCCCATGTGTGGCGACCGAGGAACACAACCGCAAGGGAAAAAGGTCATAAACCATGACACTTTCAACCAGTATTAGGGTTGCCAACTTCATGTGATTTCAATCCAGGAGATTTGCAAAATGCTTATTCTGAGCTATTGCCCTGAATGCCCAGAGTCACATGTATTGTCAACCATCACTACCACACGCATTGCTGATAGCAAAAGTTTGCAGAATAACCGACAAGAGAGAGAGAGAGAGAGAGAAATGGAAATAACACAACTATGGCCTATTTTATTATAAACATAGAGCTAAGACCAAGAAAAACTAGCAAATTCAATGACAACGATCACTGTATCTGCGAAAAATAATAACTATAATTGCTATTTACAGGGGGGGAACGGCACTTCTGCTTGGCTTGAATCGTAAAATAACTTGTCCATCAGCCAACCAGATACTCATAACAGAAATACAGTGCACTCCAAAAGTGATAGGACAGTGACGCATTTTTTGTTGTTTTGGTTCTGTACTCCAGCACATTGGATTTGAAAAGGAACAGTGACTATGCGCTTAAAGTGCAGACTTTCAGCTTTAATTTGAGGGGTTTTATATCCATATTGGGTGAACCGTGTAACAATTGTAGCCCTTTTTACACATAGCCCCCCCCCCCCCCCCCCCCCCCCCCCATTTTAGGGGACCAAAAGTAATTGGATAAATGAACATTAACTTAAACAAAGTCATATTAATAATATTAATATTTTATCTTATTTTCAGGTACTCTATAACCTCTCTGCATTTGAATGGATCTCTATGGGAATTGGAGGGTGGGACGAGATTAAGCTGTAAATTACATGGGAATAGTATGGAACACATGGTTGGCTAAAATGGCTGTAAGTCATCAAGGGCCTGAGGTATCAAACGAGCCTCAAACCATCACTCTGCTGCCAGATATGCAGTAGATATGGATTGATCACTTTAAGGATTGTATCTCCTGATTTATTTTTCCATAGAGTTCAATAGGAAAATGAGTCGGAGAAAATGAGGGGACTGTGTGTAAAAATGTGTCACTGCCCTAACAGTTTTGGAATGCACTGTGTGTAGGATTTTGTGGTCGTGAAAGCACAGGACTGCAGTGGCTTAATCAAAATAATTGACCCAAACTGCAAATGCGTTTCAACATAACATTTAGCTATTCTTTAATAACAAAAAATCTCCCTGACTTCATTACATTCCGGGAGACCTCGGACAATTCCTGATAGTTGGAAACCGAAACCAATACACAAATCAGCATTCCAATGGCACTGGGGAAGTTCTGGGGTAGAGGTGTAAAAATCTTTACAGAAAGCAAAATGATTGCCTACTTGTCCATTCCAACAAACTCAATCAATGCACAAAGCTGTGGCTGTTTACATTAGGCATCATCAAGCAATGACAGAGGATACTGTTCAAAAATTGACAATGAATAATTTGAATCATAGACTTTTCAAGGAATTATATTGAATCAATCTTTATATACTTTCAGTTCAAGCTATTTATTTTGTTAGCCTACCCTTTTTGCAAACCAATTAATTACTATGACAAATAGCCTTCTAGCTATCATTTTTGTGTTGGTTATATAACTGCACGTTTAATGTGTGTTGGCTACTTCCCACAGATTAAAGAAAACAATGTAAAGCACAACACACCATAAAAATATGCTACCACCACAATATCAGTAGTACTAAAAATAGTGAATGTAGCATATCACAGTGTGGGAACACTGCTGTCAATCATCAAGTGGCAATTGACTGGGGATGTGTAATTTCATAATTGCCTAAATGATGCGGTGCGTAAATGTAGTCAAACGTTGGCAACATGTCCATGCATCTGGCAGAAAAATCAAGTGTGGCCAAAGAGACAAAGTTAAGAATCGGTTCACTTCAGTCACAAACAATTGCATTTATTTTCTGTGACAAACTTGAGAAATTACAATACTCTCATAACTGATGCAAGCGGTGTAATCGCAGGATTCAATAAACTACCTTCAAATCACCTCATTGTTTTTGTGGTGTCGGTGTGGGAGGCTGCGTTGGTAGGTTTGCTGGAGAGGGAAGGCCTGTCAAACAGTATCTCCAGAAAATATTAAGTACACTGTAATATGGAGGCAGTGTTGTGTAGTGGAGCTTTATTTGTAAATCAGAGATTATAAATAAAAATCCTTGAGGTGCATTGCAGTTGTACCCTTGAGCAAGGTACTTAGCCTGAATTGTGTCAATAAATATCCAGCTGTATAAATAAATAATGAAAATATAAACTGGGGATATGAGTGCTAACTGCTAAGTAAATACATGTACAGTTGAAGTCGAAGGTTTACATACACCTTAGCCAGATCCATTTAAAGATCCACAATTCCTGACATTTAATCCTAGTAAACATTCCCTGTCTTAGGTCAGTTAGGATCACGACTTTATTTTAAGAATGTGAAATATAATAGTATAATAGTAGAGAGAATTATTTATTTCAGCTTTTATTTCTTTCATCACATTCCCAGTGGGTCAGAAGTTTGCGTACACTATGTTAGTATTTGGTAGCATTGCCTTTAAATTGTTTAACTTGGGTCAAATGTTTTGGGTAGCCTTCCACAAGCTTCTGGAATTTTGGCCCATTTGCTGGAATTTTGGCCCATTCCTCCTGACAGAACTGGTGTAACTGAGTCAGGTTTGTAGTCCTCCTTAATTGCACACACTTTTTCAGTTCTGCCACAAATTTTCGATTGGATTGAGGTCAGGACTTTGTGATGGCCACTCGAATACCTTGACTTTGTTGTCCTTAAGCCCTTTTGCCACAACTTTTGGAAGTATGCTTTGGTCATTGTCTATTTGAAGAGCCATTTGCTTTTAGCTTCCTGGCTGATGTCTTGAGATGTTGCTTCAATATATCCACATAATTTTCCTTCCTCATGATGCCATCTATTTTATAAAAAGCACCAGTCCCTCCTGCAGCAAAGCACCCCCACAACATGATGCTGCCAGCCCCGTGCTTCATGGTTGGGATGGTGTTCTTTGGCTTGCAAGCCTCACCCTTTTTCCTCCAAATATAGCGATGGTCATTATGGCCAAACAGTAAAATTTTTGTTTCATGAAACCAGAAGATCTTTGTCCCCATGTGCAGTTGCAAACTGTAGTCTGGCTTTTTTATGGTGGTTTTGGAGTAGTGGCTCCTTCCTCGCTGAGCAGCTTTTCAGGTTATGTCGATATAGGACTCATTTTACTGTGGATATAGATATTTTTGTACCTGTTCCCTCCAGCATCTTCACAAGGTTCTTTGCTGTTGTTCTGGGATTGATTTGAACTTTTCGCACCAAAGCACATTCATCTCTAGGAGTCTAGACTTGTGGAGGTCCACATTTTCTTTCTGAGGTCTTGGCTGATTTCTTTTGATTTTCCCATGATGTCAAGCAAAGAGAGTTTGAAGGTAGGCCTTAAAATACATCCACAGGTACACCTCCAACTGACTCAGAACATGTCAATTAGCCTGTCAGAAGTTTCTAAAGCCATGACTAAACTTCAAAGACTTTGGAAAAAATCTTCAAAAACTTTGTCCACGCACACAAACTTACAGCTGGGCCTGATTACTGAGTCCAGAGTTGGCCTACTAGAAAAGATTTGGACCATTGCGTTCTAGATGCGTTTATTGAGCCGTTTCGCTTTGAACCTGATGCCGCACCACGCCTGGATGCAGAAAATCATCCAACAGACAAATGGACAATTGAATCGCGTTGGAAGATCAGACTGGTATAACGTTAGCTAGTTAGACACTAAAGATTTTTCCCCACTGGCCACCTGATGGCCCACACACATATTACATAGCCTAGCGATAATGTTAGCTAACTAGCTACAGGGCGCCCTTTATCGGGCACGTCCTCGTTCGACCATATTTGAACTTCCTCGAGAGCTGATTTGCCAACGGAAAAAAAGAAAACCAGTATTTTCCACCCACTTCAAACCAAACAAGGTATGTACTCGCTCATTTTCATGAATATTTAACGATAATTACACATTTTATGAGCATATCACGGCCCCTATGTGAAAAAAAATGTCAGAAATCTGATTCTACTTCTGCGCTGGTGTACTACACTGCATAGTCTTGTTTACTTCGGGGGGATTTAATTAAATTTAATTAACCTTACTGGTATGACTTGCATGCACAATAATGATGCATTGCTCTTTTCTAATGAGAGACAACATATTTTCTAAAAGACAATCACATCATGCCCACTATGAACGTGAGTGCCCCCACTATATATCAATAATCTTTATCAATAAAGACAATGCAGTACCTAAATCAGTTATATGTTATAGACCGAGAAGAGGAGGCAGTGGAAGGAAGAGGACATGACGGCAGCCATGGAGGACTGTGAGAGGGGGATGCCTGTCCGTAAGGCTGCTGGGGTTAGTTTGTGAATGAATACACGTCAGTAAACCATCACCAACAGCAGAAACGACAACCAAAGTCAATATTCTACAAATACCCTTGTAAAACGATGAGCAAATAATAAGCATAAATGTTAATCAAAATGTTGTTTTTATTTTCCTATAATATGCAGATCCATCAGGTGCCGAGGCAGACCCTGCAGGACAGGGTCAGTGGCCTGGTTGTCCACGGGAGCCGTAGTGGGGGACCCACAATGCTGTCACCAGAGGATGAGAATTCTCTGGTGCAGTATTGCCTCTACTGCGCGTCCCATGGGCTTTCCCTTGACCCACCGCATCCTAGCAGCATTTGCAACTGCGCTGCGTCGGAAGAGGCAGCTGGGGGGGAATATCCCAAAACTGGGAAAGACGTGGTGGAAAAATTTCAGAGCCAGGTACATAGATGTCCTGAGCATGAGGAGGCCGACAACCTTGACAGGACACATTACATTACATTACATTATAGGCATTTAGCAGACGCTCTTATCCAGAGCGACTTACACAACTTCTTATTACATTTATCCATTCATACAGCTGGATATATACTGAAGCAATTCAGGTTAAGTACCTTGCTCAAGGGTACAACGGCAGTGTCCTACCTGGGAATCGAACCTGCTACCTTTCAGTTACAAGTCCAGTTCCTTAACCATTATACTACACTGCCGCCCCACGGGCAGCTTGTGCTACGCAGGAGGTGGTGGACCAATTCTACACCCTGCTGGATGGGACCCTGGAGGCCCTGGGGTTGAAGGACAAACCCAGTCAAATCTACAATTGCTTTGAGGACTGGGTTTGCAATGGAGAGGGGTAGGGAGAAAGTGCTGGCACGTAGAGGCGTTAAACATGTCTACCGCCAGTCCCGTGCCACCAAGGAACACGTGTCAGTGCTGGCCTGTTTTCAATGCTGCTGGGGGAGACATCCCCCCCAAACATCATATTCAAGTCGGGCTTCCCAGCAGATCCATCATTCATACAGGGAGGTCCCAGGAATACCCTGTACTCAATTTCTAAGGCAGGGCACATTGACGGGGAGCTGTTTAGAAGGTGGTTCCAGCATTTCATCCGCCACGCCATTCCTGAGCGCCCTCTCCTTCTCATCTTTGATGGACATAAGAGCCACCTGGACCTGGAAGTATGTCGGATGGCTGCAAGGGAAGGTGTCACACTCCTTTGCCTGCCACCGCACACTTACCACCCTCCTTCAGCCTCTGGATGTTGGATATTTTGGGCCACTCAAGAGTGGTTTTTCAATTCAGGCCGGGCTTTGTTCCCAATATCAAAATTCATACATCGTGACAAAAGTTTCCCAAAATATTCAACATCCCTTACAAGAGCTGCAATGAGAGGAAGATTGGGGTGGCAGGCTTTAGGAACATGGGCATCTTCCCTTTCGACCCATCCGTAATGGATGAGTCACGCTTGATGCCATCTGATGTGCAACCAGGTCCTGACACCAGCACCACCTCTCCAGGCTCCTCCACAACAACATCCATTCCCCTTGCAGCTGCACAGCCATCCACCAGCTCAACCACCAGCACAACCACCTGCAGCCTACACCGGCAGCCTACCCCTGAGGAGCATCCCTTGGTGGCAGAGGGTCTGATCCCCAGGGACCTGGCTGCACTGCTACCACCCCCATCCAGCGTAGGCCAGTGCGGAGGCTCCCTGTGGCTGCAAGGGTGATCACAGCGAGTGAGTTCGAACACCAGTACCTGGAGAGAGTGGAGAAGGAGAGGGCCGGAAACGCTGAGCGGCAGAGACGAGCAGCCCTCAAAAGACAGAGAGAGATACAGAGGGCTGCCGTTGAAGAGACCATCGAGGCAGTCATTGCCGGTGTTGGGACCACCACCTCTGACAGTGGCAACACCATCAGCCCCTCCCTGTGTGACAGCCCGGGGGCCCCAGCAGCAGAAGCAAGTCACCTCCCGCGTCCCCCTGCCCCATTCCATTGGCAATCCTTCAACCTCCTGCAACACCATCAGCAGCTCATCCAGCCTGTTGGCAGCGGTTCCAGCCTCCAGCCCGCTGCACTCAGCCAACACCATCTGCCCTGTCACATAACACCACAGTACCGGCCTCCTCTAATGCCTGCACCACCACCCCCCCCCAGGCAAATCAACATCACGGCCATAACATCAACTCCTGTCTCTTCTGACACCAACCCCCTCTCACATAAAGCGCGACCCGTACAACTGTAGAAGTAGTTAACATTATACATAAACAAATTGTTGCCTATTCTTGTTTCTTTACTTTGCCGCCTGAATACTGCTGACACACATAATGTGCATAATGCATGCCTCATGCTTTCTACCTTGTTTTTTTTTTCACAGGAACCCAGACTGCTGCCACCACAGTCATCACCTCAACCTCCACCAATGCTGCCATATAAAAAAAAACAAAAAAAACAAAAAGGAAAAGGAAATGGCAGGCAATGGAGGAGGAGGGAAAATGCGGTGTGTGGCGTCTGCGGCCTGAGAAACCCAGAAACATCGGGGGTGGTGGTGTCCTGGGTGCAGTGCAGCCACTGTGGGCAGTGGTTCCACACTGTCTGTGTGCAGTGGGTGGTAGACAGCCTGAGGGAAGATGATGACTATTTCTGCAGCTACTGCAGCTTACATTTTAATACAATAAAAAGAAAAACCTTTTTTTATAGATTTCAAGTGCTCTGTGTCTGTGCTTTCATATATACAGTATGTTTGATAATAAGATTATTGTTTACAATACAGGTATATTAATAATAAAGTAAAAATATATATTGATCATTAATAGATTGATATGTGTATAGCACATTTACAATATTAGCAAAATGTGTGTAATCAACTCAACTAGCCTGAACTAGCAAGGGCAAACATCAATAGTGCCATTTTTTTATGTCCACTTGAGGGCGCGGTAGGTGAAGAAATTAACACAATGATATTGACAACTTCCGACTGCCAGGTAAACTATCCAGTTAGCCAGCTATTTAGCCAACGTATAGGTTGTTCAAACGGTATCTTTCTTGATGAAATAAACTATTAATTGATTCTTAAAACAACAATAATCGTGAGTCTCTTTATGGATTACAACAGCCACCCCGATAATGGGCATCTGTTCTTTGACTGTCTCGTCTCATCTTAAAGGGATAGTTCGGAATTTTGGACATAATGAGCATGTTAAGTAACTGAGCAGCTCAGCTTCGCTCAGAGTGAAGAACGCACTTAACGGGTTGCTCAGTTTCGTTCACTGTGAGCCGCTCAGAGCGTAGCTGAGCACTTTCAGTTATGCCCCTCACCCTGAGTTCACCCTGAGTTTGCAGACTGCTTCAGACCCGTCCCTCCTTTGGTTTTATCCTCCCGACTTCACGCAACGGAGTCCCAGATGCATCATCCCGCCCCCTTTGAACTGATGATTCAACTGATTATTGAATTGACTATTACCATTCAGTCCACCTTTAGTCTAAACCGGGCCGGCCAGCGAAGGATGGGCACCCCCTCTCTAGCCGGGTTCCTTCCGAGATTTCTTCCCACTGGGGAGTTTTTTCTCGCCACTGCTCAGTGTTTTTTTTCTCCCCCTACCGGGGAGTTTTTTACCTCATTTTGCTGGTTGTGGGCTAAGGCCTGGTTTTTGTGCTCAATTTTCCTTCTGTTCCCTGTGCAGCGTCTTTGTGACAGTTCTCTGTAAAAAGCGCTATACAAATAAAATTGAATTGAATTGAATTGAACTTTTGTATGTAGATCAGCGAGGAGCAATACGGAAGTTCATCGGTTAGCTATGGACCAAACTTTATGAAACAATACAATAATATTGGCATATTACAAAACATGATAATAAATATCCAAAATTACAATGTATGAAACCTTTGACACTAGGGTATGACAGTACCTCTGACTCGAGTTGGGTGAAATATTACTGTAGCATTTTCAAATAATCCCTCTTCAAACTTTCTATGTAATCCAATGTAAATCTACTGAAAAAGGTGAAATTTTAAATAGGATTTTCTTGCCAATTTTAGAATGTCTCAAACTTTTGACACGTGGGTATGAGAGAAGAGGGCATCCACCACCTCTGACTCGAGTTGGGTGAAATATTACTGTAGCATTTTCAAATAATCCCTCTTCAAACTTTCTATGTAATTTCTATGTAATCCACCTATTCAAAAAGGTGACATTCTAAGTAGGATTTTCTTGCCAATTTTAGAACGTCTCAAACTTTTGACACTTGGGTATGAGAGAAGAGGTCCTCCATCACCTCTGACTCGAGTTGGGTGAAATATTACTGTAGCATTTTCAAATAATCCCTCTTCAAACTTTCTATGTAATCCAATGTAAATCTACTGAAAAAGGTGAAATTTTAAATAGGAATTTCTTTCCAATTTTAGAAGGTCTCAAACTTTTGACACTTGGGTATGAGAGAAGAGGTCCTCCACCACCTCTGACTCGAGTTGGGTGAAATATTACTGTAGCATTTTCAAATAATCCCACTCCAAACTTTCTATGTAATCCAATGTAAATTTTACTGAAAAATGTGAAACTTTAAATAGGATTTTTCTTGCCAATTTTAGAACGTCTCAAACTTTTGACACGTGGGTATGAGAGAAGAGGTCATCCACCACCTCTGACTCGAGTTGGGTGAAAAATTACTGTAGCATTTTCAAATAATTCCACTCCAAATTTACTGTGTAATCCAATGTAAATTTACTGAAAAAGGTGAAACTTTAAATAGGATTTTCTTGCCAATTTTAGAACGTCTCAAACTTTTGACATGTGGGTATGAGAGAAAGGGTCCTCCACTATATCTGACCTGAGTTGGGTGAAAGTTTACTGTGGCATTTTCAAATAATCCCTCTTCAAACTTTCTATGTAAATCCACTGAAAAAATGAAATTTTGAATAGGATTTTCTTGCCAATTTTAGAACGTCTCAAAGTTTTGACATTTGGGTATGAGAGAAGAGGTCCTCCACTATATCTGACCTGAGTTGGGTGAAATATTACTGTAGCATTTTCAAATAATCCCTCTTCAAACTTTCTATGTAATCCAATGTAAATCTATTGAAAAAGGTGACATTCTAAATAGGATTTTCTTGCCAATTTTAGAACGTCTCAAACTTTTGACACTTGGGTATGAGAGAAGAGTCCTCCACCACCTCTGACTCGAGTTGGGTGAAATATTACTGTAGCATTTTCAAATAATCACTCTTCAAACTTTCTATGTAATCCAATGTAAATCTACTGAAAAAGGTGATATTTTGAATAGGAATTTCTTTCCAATTTTAGAAGCTCTCAAACTTTTGACATGTGGGTATGAGAGAAGAGGTCCTCCACTATATCCGACCTGAGTTGGGTGAAATATTACTGTAGCATTTTCAAATAATCCCTCTTCAAACTTTCTATGTAATCCAATGTAAATCTACTGAAAAAGGTGACATTTAAAATAGGATTTTCTTGCCAATTTTAGAACGTGTCAAACTTTTGACATGTGGCCTATGAGAGAAGAGGTCCTCCACTATATCTGACCTGAGTTGGGTGAAATATTACTGTAGCATTTTCAAATAATCCCTCCTCAAACTTCCTATGTCCACCAATGTAAATCTACTGAAAAAGGTGATTATTTAAATAGGAATTTTTTGCCAATTTTAGAATGTCTCAAACTTTTGACATGTGTGTATGAGATAAGACTTCCTCCACTATATCTAACCTGAGTTGGGTAAAATATTACTGTAGCATTTCAAATAATCCCACTCCAAACTTTCTATTTAATCCTTTGTAAATCTACTGAAAAAGGTGAAATTTTGAATAGGAATTTCTTTCCAATTTTAGAAGGTCTCAAACTTTTGACATGTGGGTATGAGAGAAGAGGTCCTCCACTATATCTGACCTGAGTTCGGTGAAATATTACTGTAGCATTTTCAAATAATCCCTCTTCAAACTTCCTATGTCCACCAATGTAAATCTACTGAAAAAGGTGCTTATTTAAATAGGAATTTCTTGCCAATTTTAGAATATCTCAAACTTTTGACATGTGGGTATGAGAGAAGAGTTCCTCCACTATATCTGACCTGAGTTGGGTAAAATATTACTGTAGCATTTTCAAATAATCCCACTCCAAACATTCTATGTAATCCTTTGTAAATCTACTGAAAAAGGTGACATTTTGAATAGGAATTTCTTTCCAATTTTAGAAGGTCTCAAACTTTTGACACTTGGATATGAGAGACGAAGGAGGTTCTATTTCATATCGATCAACAACGCCACAGTATGGGGCATCCTCGCCGAGAGGAAGAGAGCTGCTGGGAAACTGAATAGCAAATGAACCACCACTACGGGCGGAACCACGTCACGCCATAAATATGGCGTTTGTACGCCGCCCCGGCCTCTTTTGCCGACTTGAGGGCACTTGCCATCCTGAGGTGCAAGGTTCCCCGCCTGACCACGGTATTGGTCACAGAATACCAAATAACGTTGGGTGTGGTATGTAGTGGGGTACCAAGACTGCAGGTCATTGCATTAGTGCGAATCCTGTAAAAAACAAAATGCACTATTGGCTGCTGTTCTTACCAGAAGAGCAAGCTCAAGTGGGAAACGTGGAAAATAACCACTGGGTGATAGAAACCCTAAATCATCACAAAATTACATACAAGGTTGCTCTGCTGCCCTGAGGACGGATGAGGCAACTGATGCCGATGACGCTACGTCCAGGTGATAAAACCTGGTGAAGGTGAGTGATGAGGCCCAGCCCGCTGCTGTGCAAATGTCTGCAATTGTGGCGCCAGATAGTAAGGCCCAGAGGTAGCTATGCCCCGAGTGGAGTGAGCTACCACGCCTGTGGGAGGGGATGCGTCAGAACTGCTGTACGCCATGGAACCGTCTCTACAATCCAGAGGGCTGCGCGCTGTACAATAGGGCAAAGCCCCTCATAGCCCCTCCAAAACAATAAAAGGATTTTTGGTCTTCCTCACTGCACTTGTGCAGGAGATATAAGACCGTAGAACCCGGGCGGGGCACAGTGAGTGCAGCCTGGCTTCTTCAGGGGTCTCGGGGGGAGGATGGTGAAATGGCTCCAACACCACTGACAGAGATGTACGACCGCGAGAGGGCCTTAGGCCGAAACACAAGGTTAAGAAGCAGAAAGACCGATGAGCTACTGTCACCCAACCGCATACAGGAGGGGTGTACTGACAGTGCATGCAGCTCGCTCACTACACGCCTCGTGGAGGCGATAGCGAGCAGGAAGGCAGTCTTCAAGGTTAGACTGAGTCCCGTCCAGCTCGAAGGGTGGCTCAGTGAGTGGATTCAAAGCCAGTTGTAAGTCCCACAAAGGGACTAAGTTTGACCTCGGTGGGCGAAGGCCACCTGGCTTCTCAGGGAAACTGGCTGGCGAGGGGGTGAGATCCCACCATCAGGCCCTCAATACGCTCATGGCTGTCCAATATGGCTGCCAGATAACACCTTAGCGTGGACTCCACTAGCCCCTCTTTGAAGAGGGACTGGAGGAATGCCAAAACGACTGAACTGTCATAATTGGGGTAAACCCGTTATTGTGGCACCAGCAGCTAACATCTGCCCACTTCCAGCGTAGAGCGCCCTCGTAGATGGGGCCTTTGATGCCTGAAATGTTTCCAGTACTGCTGGCCCCAGGCCCTGTGGCCACTCCCATCTAGGGGCCAAGCAGGTCATACAACTGTGGATTTGGTTGCCATAGCAGGCCTGCGGCAGCATATCCGCTCTGGTCGGGAGGCGCGACGGGGTGCCCACTAGCAACTCCCTAAGGTTCGTCATCCATCCTAAGAGGGGCTAAATGAACTGCACTGTCTGGGTGCAGGCGCCATTCCCCCCCGCTCCGTAGTGAACTGGAGCTTGTACCCCGACTCCAAGGTGCTGAGCACTGAAGGACATCGGGTACGTAGGTGCCATAGCAAGGTTACTGAGGGTAGCGGAGGACATATCCTGCGGAAATCCCTCCAACACACCACAGGCAGCGTAGTGTCGGCTAGCTAAGCCAACAAAGCAGAGGCCTAGTAGGCTGGCGCAGGTGGCTAGCAGTAGGCCCGAATCAGTAGCACTGAAGGGCCGCCAGAGGCCGCTAAAACCTCAGGTAACGTGTGTCCACTGACACAGAGGCTACTTCCGGCTTGTCCCTTTCTTAGTAACAACAAGGAGAAGGAAAATTCAATGCCTCAACAGGACAAAATACAATCAGAAGATATCAGCATAACCCGATCTACTTCTGCAAGGAAAACCAGAAGTGAACTGCCTAACAAAAGGTAACAACTCTACCGAGTAACGGTAGCCAAACAAACAGCAACAAACCGTGATTCCGCATTGCTGGGGAGGGAAAGCCCCAGAAAGCATACTCCGTTCAGGACGTAGCTCCGGGCAATAGGGAGAGGCAAGAAATTCTAAAGGGTACCATACAAACCAGTCTCAGCTCAAACTGAGGCAAAAAAAGGCCGGGTGGCATACAAGCGCCATATTTATGGCGTGACGTGGTTCCTCTCGTAGTGGTGGTTAATTTGCTATTCAGTCTCCTCCCATACCATGGCGTATTGAGCAATATGAAATAGAACCTTCTTCCTCTCTCATATCCAAGTGTCAAAAGTTTGAGACGTTTTAAAATTGGCAAGAAATTCCGATTCAAAATTGAAAATTTTTTTCAGTAGATTGACATTGGATTACATAGAAAGTTTGAAGTGGGATTATTTGAAAATGCTACAGTAGTATTACATTACATTACATTACATTATAGGCATTTAGCAGACGCTCTTATCCAGAGCGACTTACACAACTATTTAGCATTTTTTACATATTATCCATTTATACAGCTGGATATATACTGAAGCGATTCAGGTTAAGTACCTTCCTCAAGGGCACTACGGCAGTGTCCTACCTGGGAATCGAACCTGCAACCTTTCGGTTACAAGGCTAGTTCCTTAACCATTATACTACACTGCCGCCCAGTATTTCACCCAACTCGGGTGAGAGGGAGAGGAGGACCTCTTCTCTCATAGTCAAGTGTCAAAAGTTTGAGACGTTCTAAAACTGGCAAGAAAATTCTAGTCAAATCTTCACCTTTTTCAGTAGATTTACATTGGTGGACATAGGAAATTTGAAGAGGGATTATTTGAAAATGCTACAGTAATATTTCACCCAACTCAGGTCAAATGTAGAGGAGGACCTCTTTTCTCATACCCACATGTCAAAAGTTTGAGACGTTCTAAATTGGCAAGAAAATCCTATTTAAAATGTCACCTTTTTCAGTAGATTTACATTGGATTACATAGAAAGTTTAAAAGGGATTATTTGAAAATGCTACAGTAATATTTCACCCAACTCGAGTCACATATAGTGGACGACCTCTTCTCTCATACCCACATGTCAAAAGTTTGAGACGTTCTAAAATTGGAAAGAAATTCCTATTTAAAGTTTCACCTTTTTCAGTAAATTTACATTGGATTACATAGAAAGTTTGAAGAGGGATTATTTGAAAATGCTACAGTAATATTTCACCCAATTTAGGTCAGATATAGTGGAGGACCTCTTCTCTCATACCCTCATACCCACATGTCAAAAGTTTGAGACATTCTAAAATTGGCAAGAAAATCCTATTTAAAATGTCACCTTTTTCAGTAGATTTACATTGGATTACATAGAAAGTTTGAAGAGGGATTATTTGAAAATGCTACAGTAATATTTCATCCAATTTAGGTCAGATATAGTGGAGGACCTCTTCTCTCATACCCAAGTGTCAAAAGTTTGAGAAGTTCTAAAATTGGCAAGAAAGTCCTATTTAAAATGTCACCTTTTTCAGTAGATTTACATTGGATTACATAGAAAGTTTAAAAGGGATTATTTGAAAATGCTACAGTAATATTTCACCCAACTCGGGTCAGAGGTGGTGGAGGACCTCTTCTCCCATACCCCAGTGTCAAAAGTTTGAGACGTTCTAAAATTGGCAAGAAAGTCCTATTTAAAGTTTCACCTTTTTCAGTAAATTTACATTGGATTACATAGAAAGTTTGAAGAGGGATTATTTGAAAATGCTACAGTAATATTTCACCCAACTTAGGTCAGATATAGTGGAGGACCTCTTCTCTCATACCCTCATGCCCACATGTCAAAAGTTTGAGACATTCTAAAATTGGCAAGAAAATCCTATTTAAAGTTTCACCTTTTTCAGTAAATTTACATTGGATTACATAGAAAGTTTGGAGTGGGATTATTTGAAAATGCTACAGTAATATTTCACCCAACTCGAGTCAGAGGTGGTGGAGGACCTCTTCTCTCATACCCAAGTGTCAAAAGTTTGAGACCTTCTAAAATTGGAAAGAAATTCCTATTTAAAATGTCACCTTTTTCAGTAGATTTACATTGGATTACATAGAAAGTTTGAAGAGGGATTATTTGAAAATGCTACAGTAATATTTCACCCAACTCAGGTCAGAGGTACTGTCATACCCTAGTGTCAAAGGTTTCATACATTGTAATTTTGGATATTATTATTTTTTGTAATATGCCAATATTATTGTATTGTTTCATAACGTTTGGAGTGCGATTATTTCAAAACGGTGCAGTATCCAAAGAATTTCAGATGTATAACAGTACCTGGTATTTCATATATATATATATAACTAGGCTATCAGAATGTTAAGCCAATTAAAAGCGGAAGGATGACCGTGAAAGCATACAATTGCTTTTCGCGAACGATTTAAGGTGGATCGGCAATTCCGAATCGGGAGCTGCGAATCGGGAGCCAACTTCAGCGTCGTAATTTTAACTGCGCTTGGAGAATTGCTAACCTGCACAAATGGCTATGAATCACGTAAAATCTTCTGTAGGCCTAATGCAAAAAAAACCATAACGTTAGCTAGTGTAAATAACATAAAACTGAAGAGTTTATACCTGCTACTTTGTAGTACTGTTTAAAAAAAAGGTAAGGATAGACAGGACAACATATAAGCAGGACGATTTTCAAGACAGCTGAATGAGTGAAAGGCTGCTTTCTATGTTTATTAGGACTGGCCTCATGCTTCTTTCAAGCAGCAATAATTGGGGAAATTTCTCAATGACTATTGATATATATCTGCATATTTCAAATGAAAGTAGGCTACTGGCTGTAGACTTGTTGAATATAGCCTATAGGCTAATTGTGATAATAATACTCAATAAGAATGAGCTCATGTTGTCACGATTCTAGCCTGTCATGTCACGTTTTATGTTTAATTTCTGTCTTAGTTAGATTTCTTGTAAATGTCACGCATTATGTTTAGTCTAGTCACGCCACGTTTTATGTTTAATTCTTTTTACGTTTCATTTTTCATGTCATGTCACGTTTCATGTTTGATTATTGTTACGATTTATTTTTTAGTCTTGTCATGTCACGTTTTATATTTGATTCATGTTACGTTTCCCGTTCATTGTTAGCATACACATTTTCGTGTTTTTCCACAGCCTTGCGTTCATGCTTTCTCTATCTCTCTTGCTGTCGCTCACGCTTCCCTAATTTTTTCATTCTCCCGTGTCTAGTTTACTAATCTACTAACGTTAGATCAGGATTGGGTAATACTAACTCTCTAACCATGTGTTCATGTTTACCTTACGTTTCTCGTGCATGTCATTTACTAATTTACTAACGCTAGGTCAGGATAGGTTTATTACTAACGATTACTAATTATCTTGTTACCTTGTCAGCCTTCCACACCTGATTTCCATTCGCATGCTGCTCTCAAGCTAAGTGTCTGCACCTGTCTAAACCTGCATTTAAGCTCAGTGTTCATGTCTTGTCTTTGTGAAATTGTTGCCTCCTGTTTGTCAGTGCACTTTTGAGCGGTTTTCCAAGCCTGCCTTTTTGTTTACAATCCAAGCCTGTTTATAGACCATTGTTATCGACCTCTGTTTTGTTTACCACTGCCTGCCTGTACCACGAGTTTTGCCTGCTGTCTTTTGTACTTTTGCCCCGCGGAGCGGACTTCAGTCTTGACTCTTGCATTGCCTTCGACCCCGAGCCTACCTACCGTCTGCCTGTACTTCTGCCCCGCTGACAGCTACTCTGGTTACTGGACTTTTGCATGGTGTACCGATTCTGAGACTGCCTTCTCCCTTGGTACTGTACATTGGTTTTGGCTGGATTTTTTGTGTATGAACTTTGCTTGCTTTTTGACCACGCTCATTGGACATTCCTTCATTAAAAGCCCTCACGGGACTTTATCTGCTACCACTGCTTCTGAGTCGTGCATTTCGGGTCCTACCCTCACGCATCCATCTCACATGTAATGCAAACGTTTGATTAAAATAAATTGGCTATTTGCCCCACAAGTGCAGCGTTTGTTTTTATTTTATTTTCCGATTTAAGCTAAACTACCGAGCCCCCCAAAGCATAGGTAAAAAAATACATAATCTCAACGTGGAAATCCGTAGGAAATCCGGTTTTGCGGTTACCTACAGTTTTGCAATTCGGGCATAGCCTACGGTTTTTTCGTCAGACACGAAAGTATCATGGCTACAATTCACACTAGAGGAAACGGGATAAATATTAAAGCGATATAACAACCTGTTGGTAGACTATATTGGCATGGCTAGGGGATGTTGTGGCAGGACTTGAAGCGGGGTGCTGGCAAACCACGGGTGAGTGCCTTATCGCTTTTATAAAATGGTGGGCCTATATATCTTATAATAATCCACCAAAGAAAGGCAATGCATCATTAAAAGTATTATTTTTAATAGATTGTGCGGTGTGTCTCTGCTGAATTTGTTACTAGCAATGTGGATAACGTGGAAATACTCGATTCGGAACCTACCCTCGGTTTTGCAATCCGTAGCCTATACGGTTTTCCATGTAAATCTTTGTACCTATGCGGTGCCTTAGGGGTTCCATGCAAAACGGTGTAGAAAAGAACAAATAGCGTCTCCGTTTGATTCAGCGATGCATTTTCTCAAATAAATATCATCAGAGCAGGAAACACTAGGATCAATTAGATTTCTAAATACAACTTTCGTTATACCCACTTCCCATAGGCTACAACTGTATAAGTCAAGAAAGAAGATGTATAGGCCTATTTATCACTCTGGCGGCAGACTGTAGGCTACCTCGCCTCTGTGTGGTTGCCTGTTGTAGGCTATTACATTACAAAAGAAAATGAATAAACAGAATAAAAAAAGTTTTAGATAGCCTACTATAATTTTAATACATCAATGCAATATTCAATATATCATGACCCAGAAGCACAGACTGCCCTTTTACATAGCTATGCTCTGTATAGATGGGATCAGAAGATTTCAGGAAGCTATAGCATATATGTCCTTAGGCTATTTGTTGGTAAAACTAACCTAAGAATAGAAAGGTTTTGACAGAAACGTAATCCCAAATAAAAGATGTCTAGTTAGGCGTTGTTAGTTTTGTTGAAGTTGAACATAGGCCTATAGCTAACAATAGTTAGCAAAAATGCTTGAGCGATTTTTAAAAAACGCCTTTTAAATAGTGGATTTTGGTGACTTCAAAAGAAAGATTATTCTAAAAATGATCTAGTTGTAAACTAATCACGATTAGCATTTAGCTATCTAATGTGGTAAAACATAGCTAACAATGTATGATTAGCTAGGTTGACAAACATTCCTGAAATGAGCAAAAAAAATGAGTTCATTTCAGAGACATTAGTCCAGTCGGCTCTGTGCACTTGTTAGCTGGATAGCATATGTAGTCGTAGCTAATTTTTCTTATTCCCTTCTTGCAGCAATAGAAAAAACAATTCCCACATTAGACTAATGTTAATTAATTGGACACTTAATTTTTTAAGCAAGATTTTCAGATTTTTCTGTAAAGTTTTGCTGTCTGCTAGCTATAGCTGCTGGTCAACTAACCAGCGTTAGCAGGACAGGTTGACATGCTGGCGAAAGTGATTCACAGGAACCAAACGCCAAATGAGCGAAATATTTCAACAGTAGTAGCAAAATGGCTAAGCCTTAAGCTAGTGCTAGTGTTTTTCCTGACTTTTACTGGGACGGGGGATCGGGAAGGTGCCCTCTCCAGACAGAGTAGCAGGACAGCAGAGAAGCTGCGCCTGAACTGCCTTTGAAACCGGAGGCTAGTGTATCGCAAGAGCCATACCCAAATGACACCACTGAGCTAACGGTCTAAAGCCACACACATAGGCATTTTTAATGGCTACCTAACGTTAGCTCCGCTACCCACCACAATGTAAAACCCGTCAAATGGACTACTCAACTGGTGTGGCTTCTACTGTTTCTTCGGTAGTAGTGAGCACGAAGAGATAATGTTCTCATTTCCGTTTTTTCCAGACACTTTTTGAGAGAAACAAGTATAGGCTAACTTTACAGATACAAAGATTCAGAGAGGTTATGTTAGTTAATTACATTAGCTACATGTTTTATTTAATAGAATTCACCTTAAATTAAGCAGGAAGTCTGTTTCTTTGCAGAGGTAGCATCGCTAGCTAAAGTTAACTGCCCCCAGGAAGCGTTGCGTGCATAGAGCCAATTACGACTTACCCATGATGTAGTTGATTGATGGAAACCATTTTCAGCTAATTCCATGCTGTCCCTTCTTTTGGACATACACAGATTGCTAATGCTAGCGCAACTCTAAGGTAACCGGTAGCATCCACTACCAAACGCACTTAAACACTCCATAGTGCACCCAAAGCAAATAAAATACGACTACAGTCTATCTGGGGAGCGATACTTTACGTTACCTACGAATGTATTGCCGGCACTCGTTGACTACAACAACAAAGAAGAGCAACAAGTTGCAATGGCCACGTTCGCTCCGCCGCCGTACTTCCACAGAGAATATAGGTCAGCACAAAGTAAAGGATTCAACGATAGTTTGACTTCAAAAATGATGGTACAAACACTCAAAATAAACCCGATAGACTGTCATCGTATTTTATTTGCTTTGGGTTCATTGTGGAGTGTTTAAGTGCGTTTGGTAGTGGATGCTACCGGTTACCTTAGAGTTGCGCTAGCATTAGCAACGTGTGTATGTCCAAAAGAAGGGACAGCATGGAATTAGCTGAAAATGGTTTCCATCAATCAACTACATCATGGGTAAGTCGTAATTGAGACATTATGTCCAAAATTCCGAACTATCCCTTTAAAGACGTTAAAACTAAAAAAACTAACGTTATTGGCTTAAAAGTTAACATCGTTTTTGTGAAGAAATAAATCCAATGCAATTGAGCCTATCTCTTTTATGTGTCCTTGTGGTCTAATAAACATGTTGAATGTATTTCCTACCTCATAAGTTGTTCGCAAAGTGTTTTTTTGTTATTGTTTTGAATGTTACGGCTGTTGACACCCCGCCGCCATTTAAAGCCAGAAACAGCTAAACTGGTGTAAACGTCATGAATGGGCGGTTCCTGCTCATTTGATTGACATGGCCAGGCCATGTGGGCAGGCTTCCAGGTAAACTCTTATTTTAGCTTAGGACCGAAACATGCCTCACACAAATACGCGAACGTGGACGTTTCGAACTAAGCAAAGTTTTTTTTTTTGCCATGACATTTGTGAAAGAAAAGCCAGAGCGTTGCAGCAAGGGACGCTATAGGAGCAACAACAGTGAACAACTTTGTTGTTCGATCTGTGCTTTCCTCTGGTTTGTCTTTCACAAATGTCATGGCAAAAGAAAAACTGTTCGCACAGCTCGAAGCGTCCACGTTCGCGTAGCTATTTGCGTGAGGTATGTTTCTGCCCTTACTCATTAGCAAGATGTTTTCAAGCCGAGGAGGTAATAATACATTATATTTAATACATTATATTTATATAGCGCTTTTCAAGGTACTCAAAGTCGCTTTACACACAGGATCAAACAAAGTTTATTGGAACAATATAAAAGATTTTAAAATAGAGAAGTAAAGAAAAAAAGTGAAATATAAGGGAGGGCTAGAAAAGGTTAGTTATTAAAAGCAATGGTGAAAAGATGGGTTTTGAGAGCTTTTTTAAAGGATGGCAGAGTGTCTGCCTTTCGGATGTGGGAGAGCGTTCCAGAGGGAGGGGGCAGCTGCAGCGAAGGCCCTGTCACCCCAGGTCCGGTGCTTTGACCTGATGGTTTGGAGTAAGTTAGCATCAGCGGACCTGAGGTGACGGGTAGGGGTGTGGTGTTGGAGGAGGTCAGAGAGGTAGGGGGGGGGGGGGGGCAGGTTGTTGATGGCTTTGAAGGTGATGAGTAGTAACTTAAAATCTATCCTGTATTTGATTGGGACCCAGTGGAGGTCATGGAGGACAGGGGTGATGTGATCAGTGCGGCGGGTGGAGGTGAGCAGGCGGGCAGCGGAGTTTTGTACATATTGGAGTTTATTGAGGATTTTGTTTGATGAACCATATAAGATGCTGTTACAATAGTCGAGCCTGGATGTTATAAACAATAACAATATCATTATAAAAATAGCACCCATTACATTACATTAGTCATTTAGCAGACACTTTTATCCAAAGCGACATACATAAGTGCATACAGAAACGTCATCGAAGTAACTACAGAACAGATAAGACAAAGCACATCCTTCCCATAACGTAGCAGCTATCAATAGCTAAGGCTATCTATTGTCGTGATGTTTGTTTATTGTTGACAATAGTCTATGTATCATGTTTGACCAAACCTTGATCATGTAAATGGAGACTACTTGTAATTCTGCTCGGTTCATTCTGTAGCCATCAACATCCAGTGGTCGCGGCCCCAGAGTAAGGGTGAGGGGCAGTCATTACATAAACATTACATTACAGTCATTTAGCAGACGCTTTTATCCAAAGCGACAATCATGTTTGTGGTGGACGAGGCAGGGCCAGGGGAAGAGGACAGCTTGATCAGAGTGACCGTGATAGAGTCAACAGACTCTGGGAGGAGAAACATTGTCATCTCAACAAAGTTGAGACGGAGTGGCACTTTATCACAAAATGCGAAAAATACAATCAAATCATAAATAAATATTTTCCCAAAATAAATCAGAGATACCCTCAATTAAAAAATTTAACAGACATCCAAGAACTGCCGCTGAAGATGAGCTAACATTAGCTAGTAGAGAAGCCCGCCCGACAAGGTCAGAAACTGTGCTACGGTTAACCACATAAAGCAATTCTAGCTTTTAGTCCTTCAAGCTAGCTAGCTAAGGTTAGAAAAAAAGTGTTTAAAAACGGAGCTATGTGCTACTGCTGGCTAACGTTATCTGACAACGTCTGGAAACAAGGCTGCACGTTCGTAAGGAATTATGGGACATCGAGTTTTTAAACAGTTCCAGCGCTGATATAATCACAAGAAAATACTGAAACGTAAAATATACTCGAAGCTGGTCCAGAAAAACGACATAGTTTGCGAAAGGGCGTTATATTGAACAATCCGGGAAATTGACGGTAAGATATAATCAGTAGAAATGGTTTAAAAGTAAGCTTTAGTTAGAGTCTATGCTCTAAATGAATGGGGAATTTACTTCCGAAACCAGCGTGACGTAGTCACTTGTGTACTCTATAGATTTCCCATTATCTCCCTATTAGCAGTTTGCCTGTCTATAGCTACTGACACTGGGCTGGCTAGCGGAGGATCAGCTCTATCTGGGTTCCTCCCGAGATTTCTTCCCTCCGGGGAGTTTTTTCTTGCGGCAGTTTTGTGTGTTTTTTCTTCCTACTGGGGAGTTTTTAACCTCACATGCAGGATTTTTTGGGGTTCAGACTCGGTTTTCTGTCAAGCATCTTTGTGCCTGCAAATTTATTTTAATTGAATGAGTGTCACAATTATCCCCAAATAAAAAGAAATCCTTTAAAATCAGATGGGTCTGTTCATGAAGAGATCTCCCACACGTTTGTCTGTATGGAGTGACTTATTTTGATTCCCTTTTTATTTTGATTCCCTATAATTAAAAGTGAGCGTTATAAAAATAAAATGTATTAAATAGAAATGGAAATTCATGAACTACTAATTAAATGCAAATGTATATTCATTTCTGATGTGTGTTCTGTTCTTTTCTCTCTGAGCTGATTACAGAAGTTTTTAGCCTGTCTTACAGGATGAGAAAGATAAATCATGCAGGATCAATCAACATGTCTTTTGCAGCAACATGACCAATGGGATTCGCTTGCTTGCCAGGTGTACAGTATGCTTGGGAGTGACACTGTTATGGCTACAGTTGATACTGATCAGTCAAGGGAATCCTGCAAACTTATTTTCCAAATGTTAACAGTCTTGTATACTGATGTCCAATGTCCCTGAAGGCCTACAAGTACCGCACTGTAACAGCAAGGGTTGGATTTAGCTATCAAAACAAAATGCCAGAGAACAACTGCCAACGGGAGAATACCTTCTAGAGAAAAAGCAATTGTCATCCGAAAAGTACACGTATCTCTTACATTAAGAAGGCACCCAGGAGTGGCAGAATTTAATGAAACTTGCTATTTGTACATTAAAAGTTCATGTCCAGTAAGAACAAGCTGGCTATGCAGAAGGTCTACAGAGGCTTTTGAAGAAAACACAAAAAATAGATATCTTTGAAGCAAGCAGCCAGACGTATGAGCCCAGATGAAGTTGTGATTTGAAAGCGGGCAATTTAACACATTTGCTGTTCATTTTCTGTGAGCCCCAATGCACACAATTCATTCTCCACAAGCTCCCAAATGCCCTCCTTCTGCTACAGAACAATAACTATGGCCAATCACACCTCCGCAAGAGTCCTAACGATCAATAACGGGTAGCACCAGTGATTAAGTACTCCTTTTCTTAGGCAAAGATAATGACTTAATACCACTGTATAAGTGGCTACTGTGAAGTGAGAGACTACCACATCAGTCTCCCCAGGGGAGAAAAAAATAAAGGAATGCTGTAGTTTCTCTTTTGTTTATGAAATATATTTTTATTTTCTTCAATACCCAGTTGAATACAGAGATATGTAAAGCAATATATCTGAATAAATGCTCCAACGACAAGTGTACTGAATGCCACATTGAGGGCTGTTTACCGTTTTATGGTGTCTGTGTTAATCATTGCATGGACAAAACACGATTTTACTATAAGTTAATACGTTTTCAGTAAATATGTTTTCAGTAAAGTTGCACCTCAAAGACAAATGACAATCAATAAAAATTATTCCCCAGGGAATTTTTCACTTATGGAGCTAGCCAATAAGCATGTCTATGTCATCCTCTCTGCAGCTGATTATCAACAGTGACATTGTCAAAATTGTCCTTTCTTTTACAGACTTGTTCCACTTTCACTTACTCGTTCCATTATCTCCAATTCTCCATGTGCAATCACAGTCTTCAGCTGCCAGTATTTAATAAGTAAATTAACTTTGAATGCCCAAAAAATTCAATATCAATAACGAAAATGGAAGGCTAATAAACTGTGGTGCTGTGCTCATAAGTCAAAGTTGACAGGACACATTTAATAAATTAACACATCAAATCAAAAGCATCTTTATTCGAGAATCCAAACCAACTCTGATAACAAATATTTGGAGACATGATAGGGTCAAATATTCTAAGCAAGACACCAACAAGGCAGTGGTTATAATGAGAAGGACAATGGGTATGGGACTAGGATATGATCTGAAATAGGGAATACAAAGTACTGATATCAGAATTAGACAATAACGTGCTCACAACCCTCAGGAACTACCGCTTAACATACCAAGTCCACATATTAATGCAAAATAAAGGATTAGGGTAACGTTTGATTAAAAGAACTAATCAAGGCCTTCATTCAACAGGCATAAGATGACAAAAGTATGCCTATTCGTATTTAGCCATGGATTGTGCATTCTTGTTATTATTAAGACTTTATCCCAAGTTATGATAACAATAATAATAACAGTTATAATGATAATAGTTAAGTTAAATAAACTTAACTTGCATTACTCAATTATTGGAAGACATGCAATCTTGGCTCTACGTCACCTAGGATAAGGTTACGGATTTCTTCTTCTTCTTCTTTTTCTTCTTCCCTTATCTCTGTGGCGTACAGCCAAAATTGTATAATTCCAATTTATTGCACCGGTTAAGTACTCTGCCCAACAGCAGTGCACTGGCCTGAGAAACACACCTGCACTCCTCTGGTTGCAAGTCCTAACCATTCCTCAGCACTACTACTTTTGGGCCAAGTAAAAATTTACTTTTAACAAAAGACTCAGCAAAAGAAGTATATATTACAATTACGCTCAATTATATTTTCAACAGTAATACAATTGCAGTTATGGGAAAACACCTTCTGAGACAAAATGGAGGGAAAACAAAGAATCCGACAATATTTAGCAGTGTGAAAAAGAGACTGACATCACTGAGCTGGAACCCAAATATAAGCAACGCAGAGGCAGAGGATAGCACACAGTGATTTTGTTCAGTAAGAAGCAATAACGGTGTTGGCATGACATCCGAGTGAGAAAGAAATGTATCTTGCCTATTAGAAACAAATATTGCAATCAGTTTTCTATTAGAATGCTGAGCATCAATTTGCCCCCAAAAATACGACTTTTTGCAGTTCCTCCACAACACCTAGCTGAGGAAATGGGCTTTCTGCTAAAAATGTGTTCATTAATGTTATTTATGGAAATTCATAATTATATCTATCTGTGTCGCCTGCAGATAACATGAACAAAAATTCCAAATTGGACTATAACAGGAAATGGCTTCATCTGAAATCACATTCATGACTTCCAACAGAAATCATTGGTAATGAAAGAGGTAGCGTCGCTCTGAAAGTTTACAGGAGGGAAAATTCCAATAGTGGAATAGTGTGGTCTGCGTTTTCCAACTATCAAATAGTACACAATTGATTCACACACAGATGTGGACGTTCTTGTTGAAACAGTCACTCTGTTTAAATGTCACAAACACCCATCAAGACGGAAAACAACAGCTTTCACGCTGACTAAAAGCATGCAACAAAATGCATGGCAGGGAGTTCTGCTTTTTGTTCTCCCAGAATAAGCTTACATAAGCGAGAGATCCAGAGAGACGTCCGGAGCTCAGAGCCTGTCGTTATGGAAACCCCGACACTGGGATACAGTCGTGAGAGCGAGCGTTCCAGGCAGGTCTAACCAGGAGACAGGTATGCTAACTGATAGCGTGCCATGCTGCTGTACAACCGAGATTGAATTAATCCTTGTGTCAGATGCCGTTACACACCCCTGGGAAGGAGAAGTGGCGGTTCCGGGTTTGCACCCTTCATTGCCACATGGAGAGAGAGAGAGCCCACCCATACGAACATGAAAATAAATTAAAGGACCTTCACCCTTCCCCCTCACGGGTTCCAGGCAAAAACAATAAACAAAAACAAATCTGTGTTTTCACTGGACTGAATACCACACCTTAGCTGTGACCAAATGATCCCTGTTCCCTGTCCCCTGCCCACTCAGACACCTTTCTACTATGTGCCTTCTCCCCTCACTTTGCAAGCAGTGTGCAAAAGAAATCCTGCAAAACTATTTCCAAACTAGTGAGGAAGTAGTTTGTAATATATATATTTTTCTTATTTTTTAAAAAATTTTCTATTGAGAATATCAATCAGTTTACATATTACAACGGTTACAAAGTGTAGATTATGAATGAAGATAGAATTAACAAAAATAAAAAGAGAGTAATATGTCCCGCTCTTGTACAACAAGTTGTAGTTTTTACTTCCAGTTTACTTCCTGAAATTGTCGGATGAGTGTGCTCCTGAATCTCCTCAACAAAACCCCGGAAATAAGGGTTTTTTAAGTGGGATTTTAAGTGCCCGCATTTGTGAGAAAAAGTCACCCACTCAAAAGCTGTTTGACGAAGTTGACTCAAATATGCGCCCTCAAAGGGGTGAAGCGATCATATTCAGTTACAGCCCTTGTTAAATACAATCCAGGAACAATGATAGATCCTGGCCTTATCTGGAACTGCTCCCTTTCGCTTTGCACGTGACATTTAACAGATAAATTGGGCTTGTGAAGTGTCCTACTGGAAAGTAACATAAGAGCGTTGGCGGACTGTGAAATATTAATGGCCCAATGGGACTCTTCCATTCTTCTACTGGAGGATCAGAGGGTTTCCTCGATGTGAGAGCCTTATACTCTGATCTTTGGAAATATGTAGGGGGAGGACTAGAACAAGTTAGAATACTACATTACTTCGATAATAATGAGAGTCCTATCATTTGGCTCTGCAGTCTTATAGCGGATCAGATCGCCAGCATTTGAAAAACAACTCATTTAAAGGGATAGTTCACCTGAACTATTTAAAATATTATTTAGGCTTTAGTATATGTTTTTTACATTGACCCAGACTGTTTTTTGTGTGTGTGATGAAGGATATTAGGTAGTTAGAGCGTTTTCTGATGACATGCCAACAAAAAGACTTAAGTACACTGCCTTGCCAAAAAAGAAATCGCCGTTTCACCCGTCATGCATAGTGCCCACTGTACAAGCCTCTGGAGGCAGTGTTATGATCTGGGGTTGCTTCAATTGGTCAGGTCTAGGCTCAGCAACATTATGCAGCAATAAAATGAAGTCAGCTGAGTACCTGAATGTACTGAATGACCAGGTCATCCCATCAATAGGCATATTCCAGGATGACAATGCCAAGATTCATCAGGCTCAAATTGTGAAAGAGTGGTTCATGGAGCATGAGGAATCATTTTCACACATGAATTGGCCACCAGAGTCCTGACCTTAACCCCATTTAAAGTATTTGGGATGTGCTGGAGAAGACTACGAAGTGGTGACTCTCCCGTCGTCAATACAAGATCTTGGCCAAAAATGAATGCAACTCTGGACGGAAATAAATGTTGTGACGTTAAGGTTGTCGAAACAATGCCACGACAAATGCGCGCCATAATCAAAGCTAAAGGCGGTCCAACAAAATATTAGAGTGTGCGGCTTTTTTCTTGGCCAGGCAGTGTATATTACAATTCAGCTCAATTATACACTGCCTGGCCAAAAAAAAAGTTGCACACTCTAATATTTCGTTGGACCGCCTTTAGCTTTGATTACGGCGTGCATTTGTTGTGGCATTGTTTCGACAACCTTATGCACAACATATGTCACAACATTTATTTCCATCCAGAGTAGCATACGTTTTTGGCTGAGATCTTGTATTGACGACGGGAGAGTCGAACCACTCCGTAAAGTGTTCTCCAGCACATCCCAAAGACTTTCAATGGGGTTAAGGTCAGGAATCTGGTGGCTAATTCATGATTCCTCATGCTCCCTGAACCACTCTTTCACAATTTGAGCCTGATGAATCTTGGCATTGTCATCCTGGAATATGCCTATTGATGGGATGACCTGGTCATTCAGTACATTCAGGTACTCAGCTGACTTCATTTTATTGCTGCATAATGTTGCTGAGCCTAGACCTGACCAATTGAAGCAACCCCAGATCATAACACTGCCTCCAGAGGCTTGTACAGTGGGCACTATGCATGACGGGTGCAATGGTGACTTTTTTTTGGCCGGGCAGTGTATTTTCAACAGCAGTACAAGCAGTGCACATGCAACCTGCGACGTTGTGCTCAAGGAAAGAAGTACTGGCACAATATAAAAAAAGGATATAATTTACATTTGCAATTTTGAATAAATGCTATGAAATTAATGTACAGCCTCTGGAAACATGACAGTGCTGTACAAGCTGCTTTGGAGTTCACTGAAGTGCATGGTAATTATTATAATTTTTTTTTTTTTGCTTTTTGCTTTAAACCACAAACCTGTGAATGCCCCAATACCAGCCATTGTAAAACTGAGTTTGTAAGAAACTTCAGTACATATCTAAAATATTCTTCATTGCACAAAAAACTGTCTGGGCCAATCCAACCCATGCACTAAAACTGTAACAATATCAAAAGAAATCCAGAAAGTGAACTATCCGTTTAAGTTTAAAGTTAATTTGTTTGTATTGATGAATTAGTTTTATTGTAAGTGATCAATACTGTTAAGAAGTGAATAGAGTGGATTACAGAAGTAAATAAAATAAGATGGCTGGTTTCATCATGAAATGTTCTCCTGTTTTTATGTTCATTAACTGAATAGGTAGTAGAGTACAGAGATACTGCTATGTGGTGCTTTTTGTTGAAAGGGAATCAATCCAGAGGCCTCACCTTGGACTGCAGTCAGTGGCTGAACAGTTGCCAAGCCTCCACAACACAAACAGGTAAAGCCTTATACTGTCTTCTACAGTACAACTAAATGGTCAGTTTGCAGTAGCATTTGCTCAGTTTTTTACCTCCCGGTATCAAACGTAGGAGACATCTGTGCCCCCCTGAAGTGTGCACGACCCTCGCATGCAGAGACAGACACCTGCCCATAGGCCCTTGGAGGCATTTCCCTGGTCCAGCTGTTCTGAGATAGAAGGCAGGGGGCAGGAGTGCGACAGAGATCTACACGTCAAATATCAATAACCATCTGTTGGGTGATTCATCCGCTTTTCCATGTGCATATTCAACAGGCAGGGGATTGCTTGCTTCCGCCATACATCAGCATCTGTGATATATCAATTGATGGAACAGGAGGTAAAGGAGCTTAGATGCATGAAATGATGGAAGCCCAAGGCTGGCAGACGGTTTGAGTCATTCTGGCAGATAGGTTGAGAATCTACACACTTTGAATAACTCCTCAGTGACATAGGACATTGCAAAATGTTTAAAAATAGCATTTCGACAGAAATAGGATACTGTATATGCTTTGTATATTCTCCTAAGACCCAGCAATTCATTTGTGTCGCTCTGGATAAGTGTCGCTCTGGATAAGAGCGTCTGCCAAATGACTAAAATGTAATGTAAATGTGTCCGCTGTAGGGGATATGAGGCTCTGGTCTTAATCTCAAGATCAATCCAAACATTCTACTATGCTGAAACCTACACCACAAGGCATTCACTGTAACATGTTTTTGTCATCCAAGACACTTGTGTTATGTCAAACAAATTAAAGTACTTAACCTTTTTTCTGCAAGGTCTCAGGAGGATGAGAGCAACTTGCCTTTTTATTTTGAAAATGTTTTTGTTGAGAATTTAGAATATTTTTTGTAGTGTGTATTAGAGGTGAGGATTTTAGAAGGCCTAAAGACAACATCTTTATCATAATTGTTTAAAAGCTATTAAGAGCCCCTTATGGAAATGAAATATACTGCAGTATATTTTAAATATATTGTCTAGATAATTTTAATATATTTACAATATACTGCAGCATATTCTTTTTCCATAGGGGGCATCAAGGTTGTGTTAACTAAAGACACAATAAATAAATAAGTTATGATTTCACATGATCATTTGAAAGCAGCCCGTCAGCAGAGTTGTCTGCGGTTTCTTGCCCACTTGGGCAACTTTGAAGATTAATCCACGGGTGAAAAAAAAATCAAAAGCCACAGGTAGCTGTTCTTTGGGGTACTTTTAAAATGTACCGTGGGTGTGAGCAGACACAGTCCACAGTGCAACTTACATACAGAGGATGTTTCTACCGGAGAAAACATAACAGACACATCTTGGCAGATTGTAGATTCTGTTCTCGGTACTATCTCTTGCATCTGTATTCTTTATAATATTCATTCAAGTAAACATGCAAGTTTGAAGTGAGCATTATTCTTTTGATCTGTTGTTGAAACTTATCCTTCCCACTGCAAGTCCACTATATGCTCGCTGCACATTGCTAGCTGGCTAACCTCCATGGGAAAGGAGAAAAGGCTAGAAATAAATAGCTAGCTAGCCAACTGTAATTAACTGTAGTTATTAAAGCATTGAAGCGCAGCTAGGTAGCAATGTAGCCATCCAGCAAAGGTTTATGATGATATGTCACCAGGTAGCCAAGCTATGCAAGCTAAGTAAATTGGCAGACTATAGTATGTAGCAAGCTAGCAAGCCAGTTGTTCAAATAAAGTTTTAATACTATTTAGCTAGCTGGCTGCATGAATGAATCAGGGCATATGGGGCTTTCTAGCTGGCTACATGAATGTATTTTTGGTCTAAGAGAACAAATCTCATAGTAGTTTTCAGGGCTACAAAATAGTATGATGGCTGGCTATAGAAAAAGAAAAGAAATATACTTTAAAAATACAAAAATTCATCTCTGAAAGTAACTTACTGGTTATTATTATAAGTAGTGATTTAACTAACTACCACAGAAAAGAAAGATGGCATCCCTAACGTCTTTCGTGTTGTGCTCTATTGGCTGAATTATATCATCACCATTGATGTATTTTTTTTTTTACCTGTGTCCTACAATTAGCAGCACAGAACAGATGTTGTTATTAGTTGGCGTAGATTTGAGATTACTTTATTGAAACCATGCAATGCAATTGAGTAGCATACAACAGTTAGCTCCCATTTTTACAGGACGTATCCCCCCCCCAATGTAACGCTCGTTTGTATTTGTAGTTCTATTTCTGCTAGAGGGTGGGCTCTCCAAAGTCTCCAAAGCCTTCTTTTCGCTTTGTAGCTAGTCCACTGGCTGCGCTGTGCAGTAATTATGTTTGAGGAGTGAGGCTTAGCATATGGAGACCAAACGACCTCCTCTTGCGTAATGAGGTGGGGGAAGCCCTGCCAACTTCAACAGTCCCTCCACTGACTAAGCTGTTGCAAACTGTGTTCAGCATAGTCAGTATTAAATTCTGAACCATGAGGTATGGTGCAGCACCAAGAACTACTACTTTAACTAGACTTGGAAATTAAAATAGCCATAGAAATAATTGGCAGGCATATGGGAATGCTGTACTGAATTTTGGGTTAGACTGGGCCTGATTTTCCAAGCAACGTTCTAACATTAGGATTGGATGCAAGCTAGCTAGCTACTGTTCAACACTTCAAAA
Source organism: Synaphobranchus kaupii (assembly GCA_029718625.1). Classification (NCBI taxonomy): domain Eukaryota; kingdom Metazoa; phylum Chordata; class Actinopteri; order Anguilliformes; family Synaphobranchidae; genus Synaphobranchus; species Synaphobranchus kaupii. The sequence goes on along the minus strand of CM056376.1, from coordinate 81,869,477 downwards.
TGAAGTAACATTCATAGCCATAATAATGTTGTGATCTATCTATATCAAGTCGATTGGTTTAACGTTAGTGAGACGTAAGAACTTCAGGATTCCCTTTGTATTTTATTTTTTAAGAATGTGGAATGCTTTTATCGTTGAGACTTTGTTGGTCTTAGTAGCTTCAAAATTTTGGCATTTTTGTTTTTCGCTTTAGAGTAGCTAGCTAGCTATGGATTCTAGCTCTGCTGAATTTGTTTATCAAAACAACCCGAATCCCGGATATTGGTATGGGCCAGTGACGTCACCCCACAGTTCATAATTATGAATGTAAAAATGTCTATATTAACATAATTCAAATTATCTTTTTACATAAATGTGAACAATTGCCTGACAGCAAATTTTGAATGATCAGTTCAGTCATTAAATCATGGGAGCAGTACTCTACAGCATGTGAAAGAACCAACTGTCAAACATAGTTCCCTCTCCTGGTTATTTTCCCTTTCCCAGACACTACCAGAGTAATGTCTCTCAGATGATTCAGTGTGCACAACAGTCATTCATCACACCACCGTCATCTTCAAATCCAAGCAGAGATACCCCTGTTGTGGAGCTGCTGAGATTTCAAGGCGAAATTTAGCATACTAATGAACACCCTTTGCCACATAAAATCAAAAACAGCACACCTGTCCATAACCACATTCTCTTTCCCATGCTTAACTGATTCGGAGCAAAAAAAGTGATTTGCCAGGGTCGTTTTATGCATGCGTCAAAAATAAAGATAATTTCAAACACCTGATATTTACAACCCAGATATAATATTTTCTATATCCTGACATATCAAGGATATTGAAATGAAGAATGCCTTGAAGAGGCCCTGTCTATCAATGTAAATCACAGGAGATGATCTCACTTTGACATCTGTCCGTCTCTATGCAGCTGGAGCCCCAAAGGTAGGCTGAGAGTCAAATGAGTCTGCCTTGAGGCAGCTTGCTTGTCTTGAACAGTTCCCCTGAAAGTCCACCTTGAGCAGGCGGTGAATATTCACGAGACCTCGACAGTGGCGGAAATGGACCAGATGTTTTTGGCGGCACGGTTTGACCCGAAGCAGAGGGACCAGAGGGACCCAGGACACATCTTTTCGTACCCTGCATGAGAGGACTGGACTTATCAATGGAAGAAGACTCCTGCTAATGCGTGATCGTAAAAATTTCCAAACAGCACGTTCAACCAAACACATCAGCACACATTTAAAACTGTACTGTTAAAAGGCACTCAGGGAGGTCCTGTAAAGTTATGAAGGCCAGTAAAAATGTTTGCATTTGTTTAATCATTTGGTCAATAAAAGAATAAAAGGATGAATTTGAAAATGCTCCACATGTATTGTTGCAGATTGACATTGAAAGCCTGGAAGGGTGGAACAAGAGCATGAAGGGTTGTGTTCTGGGGGCACTGTCCATTGAGCGCCTCAGAAGTGTATGCTACCTGGGAGGACTGCATGCCCAGGGACAGCACCGGCCCCACTCACAGGCAGGGTAGCAACGGTGGCTAGTTGCTGCTAGCCATTGCCTAGATTTGTGGACTCAATAAAAAGGCCTAGGTCTCAGAACTAAGAGAGAGACCTTCTGCCACATGGCCACCTGCATGAGATTGCCTCATAAACGTCTTGACCCTTTTTGGGTCTGCCTTGTGATGACGGTGCATATTGTTGTCGTTCTAAATTCTTATTTTTTGGCCCTGATCGTTTTTTTTATTTATGGTGGAAATAAATGAGGGCAAGCCAAACATTTATTTCTGTCAAGTCTTGCCCATTCACCATCTGATACAGTGACCCCAGCACTGTGTCACAACAGAAAAATGTTTGGTGTTAACTCAACTCTAACAGGGACTGCTCTATTATAGTTAAATTTACTCTTAGTTAACTTTACACTGTACACTTTACTGTGTAGTACATCTCCACAAGGTAAAATGTGAATGCTTAGAAGGTGAGAGTCTCCTGTGAGGGGTTCTGTGAGGAAATTCCCGATCGGATTCAGTGGCCCTCGGAATTTACACTCGGCAGGCACACGCCTACAAAACATCGCCATCCATCTCTGGATAGGTGGTTTTTTGTGGGTCAGATGATCATTATAGGATACATGTCATTTTATGCAGCATGTATGTCTATAACATTAACTAAATGTTACTGATATTTCAGTGAACATGACACGGTGCCCTAGCACGTCGTTCCCCAAACAAGCTTGTGAAAGATGGTGAGAAGTGTCCGAGAGGGTATATTGCATGTAACTGAATCGCACAGAACCCCAGCAGTTCCGCTCCACCTTGCTTTGCATGCAGGCATCCGAAAGGTTTGGCAGCCTTTGGACGCCTCCCGAAGAAGGTGGCGCAGACAAAACATCAGAAACTGCACGCGCTTCATTTGTCAACTCTGCTGCTGTTGAGACGAACGCGGCCAATTAAGAGTGACAGGCCCATGTGAGCCCAAACAGTCTGACACTGCACAAATGTGCCGCAAACTTCTTCCACGCTCCCCAAATAATTCAAGTCTGACCATTAGCGCAACAAAACGGAGCCCTCCAACTATGCAGAAACGTTAATCTCGCTTCCCAGAGCAGTGTCCTTGGTCTAACAATTGTTCTAACAATCAGCGCATGGAGAAATAAATCCGGTGTTTCGTTTTGAGATTTCACAGGAAAGTGCTTTAATCAAGGTCAAGAAATTCGAAACAATTGCACATTCATATTGTATGGTAATTTTTTTGCCAAAAGAAAAAAAGAGGATTTTCTCCTGGGAAAAAGTTGTCTTTAAATTAAATGGACACTTGACTGCTCATTAACCATTCATGGCGGAATAAATGACATGCTTTTATTTGCTATAGCTAGGGTATATGGGAATGTATTTCTGTGTAAGAAATGCAGCAAAAATAATGAGCATGCCATGTGATTCTGTGGAACAGCCAGCCTTGAACTGTATTTAACAGTGTTAACATTGCCAATGGTTTTCAAATAAATTTTCTGTTAGCTTTCTATTCACTGTGAATGTTCTCTAATGTAAGTCAACTGTTTGACAGATACAGAGAAGTGTCTAGGGAAGGGCTCCCCAAACTCAGCCCTGTGGACCGCTGTACATGCTGGTTTCTGTTCAAGCTGACAAAGCCGCTCCTAGCATATATTTGCTTGTTAATTAGAGCTATAGTCTGTAGAGGGTGCTACATTATTATTGACTGATTAAGTTCATTGACCATTGACTGATTGACATGTGAAATTCTAAATGTTAAAAGTGTGGGCATCTGGTTACTGAAACTTAACATCTTCCTGTGGGTAATGAAGGAAAAAGGAATAATAAATAAAAGGATTACCAAGCATACACAGAGGTCCTCAAGATTGTGTTTTGGGTGCTATAGTTTATAACATGTATTTCCTGTTGACGCCTAGAACATTCCATCCGCCTTCTATGCAGCCATTAATGATATGATGAAAAAAGGGGTGGCAGTGTTGTGTAATGGTAATGCATTTTCTATGTGGCGCTTCAAACCATCAGAAATCCCTGTGAAATCCAAGACAGGTGGCAGTTTAGCATAAGGTTCTGCAAAGAATCACACCCCCCCCAAGGACTCAGCAGTCCTACCTAATGCCAACTGAAAAACAGTGGAGGTGATCTGAGATGCAGATCTGAATTAGTGCATCTCCAGCGAGTACAAATGCACATGTTCTGACCTGCTGGAGATAACTGCAGGGGCAGAGGCATGTGCCAGACCAGTTTGCTGCCAAAAACCTATTAAGGAGATATCATGCTGACTGGACTATTCACAGCTATTATTTGATATTAATGAGCTGGCAAAGAGAAATATGCTTAATGCCTTACAGTCAATATCAGTTTGTAATAGACAGAGAAGTTCTTTAACTGATCAAATCTAAGCTAAACTTGATGTTAGTGCTACCAATAGATTTATAACAGAGTTATACCTTGCTGGTCCTCAGAACCTCACTGCAGTTCATACACCTGGAGGAAAAAGGTAAATGGGGCACAGAATAAGTTGTGCAGGTGCTCAATGGAGTTGAAGTCCATGTTTAAATGTATTTTTATTAACTAGGGGTGCATATGAACCTGGATATGCTATTTGGAAATCTAAAGATGTCTTGTATACATATATTAAAGTAGCTATATGTAACAAATATACTGTACTAAATCATAAAATGACCATGATATGTCATCAGAGATTAAGGAAACATGCTAAGTCGAAATATTGGCTTCTCCGACAACAATGCTACAGCCAGTATGTTCTCCTTTGAAATTTCCATTCCGGGTCGGAATGTCTGTATTTGTTTTGGCCTGTGTGATTCACTATTCTCCAAGTTTACTCCGCCCACTGCCCATTACGAACAACCAGGTGTTCTCCGGCACTCCGACAGCCGATTTACGAATGCCTAAGCTAAGTTCAACATCGTTTTCATTTAGCTAGCTAGCTAAAGATTTAAATATATATATGTATATAGTTACTAGCTAAATATACCACTAACGTTAGCTTATATCTGTGTGACCGTAAACATAGCCAGCCATGCATCTAGCTAACATTGACAGAGTTATAAAAAATCCACATGAGCTGGTTTATAATTTGCAAACAATAAATAAATTGCAAACGTATACATTAGCTGATCAACTTACAGTGTAGGACTCATCATCGCTTGTCATTTTCAAAATAGAATAAGTCTCAAAATATAAAGTTGCGCTCGGCTCGTCTTGCGCTTGTGTTCGTTCAGTGTCCTCAACCTGGCAACCCGAGCTTCGAGTCTGGGGAGGAGAGGGCGGGGGGAGACAACTCTCTCCAATATTGTGAATTTTGACTGCAGTACCCATTTTAAACACTTGGTGTCAATGTTACATATAGCTCCTTTAAGCTGGCCAATGATATTCTTGATCTCTTTTTTCCATTCCTTGGTAAATAGCTACATAGCTATCCCATGTGATTGTAAATTTCACTGGCTACCTATCAGGCCAATAGCTGTTGCTAGCTACAGTAGCGCTATAAGGGGGGGTCGCATGGTCATTTTAAAACATCCGGGGCTCTATCTTGGCAATCTTGGTCTAAGTGCATGGCGTAAAGTCCATTTAGGGCGTGTCCAAGTCTACTTTTGCTATTTTAACGGCGTGTTTTTTGGGCGCTAAGCACGGCGCAAGGTGCAAATGGGCTGAACCTAGTCGCGTCATTAATTATAGGTGTGTCTTGGGTGTGACATGCAATAAACCAATGAAAATGTCATATTCCATTCCCTTTAAAAGCCTGCTTTTCCACCTTGGCGGATTGCTTGATGGCGAAACAGACATGCTCGTACGTGTTTAGTGTGATCAAGGAATAGGCTAAATGGAGTATGATCAATATTATTCTGACTAACCATTAGCCTATTAATTCCCGACAGGGCTGTTATTTTACAAAATATATGCAGTTAATTTATTTATTTTTAATTTCGTTAAAAGGACCTGCAACAGCTGAGAATAAGCTATCAATGGCTTCAGTCTCACCTTAGAAAACGCCAAATTAGCCTGCTTGTTCAGCGAATTTTGTTTGCTTATGCAATGAAAGTGTCAAACATCAATTCCGTGAGGCTGTTCTCATGGAGTTCTCGAAGTTCAAGCTTCGTCTGAAGTTCATTAGGCTACCTGCATAGTAATATTGATTAATAACATTAATACCGTTATTTTGCCTTAATGATGACACTAAATACAATAAAGCTGTCAGGTTGGCAACCCATATGTTCACGCATATTTCCCCTTGTTTAATAATGTCCTGTTTATGGAAATGTGACCAACCTGTTTTACTCGTAGCGTAATGCTTTAAAACAATCCACTTTCCCAGGAAGACCGTGAAACGTGCAACTTACAGCAGGGGAAACAGAACATGCAGCGCACATGCAGAGAATGGCATTAAAATTAATTGTGAATTAATTGTGTAACGTGCTGCAAATTTGTTTTCGTTTATAATTAGACGCTTAGTTCTCTTTAAAATCGTTTTGTTCAGTTATGGAATAACGGGTGAAATCAGCTGGGTTTTAATAAGCTGAGAGTATGGAAACCTGGTCACTGTAATTAAAAAAATATGAAGGACGAAGAACAGCTAAGGTTACAATTTAGTTAACATGGTGACATTTATCTCCGTTTTTTAACCATAGGCTATCGAAAAAACCTTATGCACAGTGAATCCGCTGTAGCCTAGGCTATTTGAAAAACAATAAATGCAATATTCACTGGACAAGGTTTTGAACTTTTTTCAGTCACAAACCATTCCATTTACTTACAGGCTGTATTCCTAGATAAACAGCTGTATTGTAATGACATCTGAAGCGCATTTTCAGAACTCAAATGTCCGTCTATTGCCGTGCGCGAGTTTTCCATTGAATGACAATTCACGCATTAGGCTTGATATAGGTGTTATCAGCTCCTTTTTAATGGATAGCCATTGTCCCGTACCATCGCACATCGCCTGGATGTTGATGGAGTGGGCAGAAAGCAATTCAATGTGGCATTTCCTTTCGCTGAGGGAAAGGTAGGCTATGGACCCTTTTATTATTATGCATTTTTTGATATAGCCTACACAATAATAATATTTCACATTGTAATCTTGATATTTTAGTCATGCTTGTGCGCACCCCTGTGTGTAACAGACAGGAGGGTACGCGTGTTGTGCACACGCCTATGTAGACGCACTTATATGCGCCATTAAAATAACATGTAAACAACTGCGACATGACTTTAGACCAGGTTTGTGGTGGTTCTAGCGCAAGCGCTTTCTGCTGGCTCAAGATAGCAATACACCGAAAATAATCCTGGCCACTCCTCATCTTAAAACCAACACGCCCAGTTCACTTGCAACGGGCGCAAGAGTACATGCTAGTTAAAGGACGTGAGCGCTAGGCGTTATAATGAACCTAGCGCCGGGTGTAAGATAGCAAAGACACTTGCGTTTGGGTTAGCGCCGCTTTGCACCGGGTGTAAGATAGGACCCCCAGTGACTGTTTTATGTTTTCTGAGCTTAAAGAGACCCCAGGACATAATACCCTCCTAGTTCTGTCCCTCTCATAATGATTATCCAATCCTAAAACCTAATCCTAATCACAACACTGATTCATCTATAATGCTATGACGTGTCAGTCAATCTTAGCAACCATAGACCGCTGTCACGCCAATAGCTGGGCCCTTCAGATGGTCCACTCATATCACATCATTAGTTCCCCGTGGTAATTGTCATATCAGTGAATACGTAGAGATGAAACAGACGGTCACTAGGAGCTCCTAGCAGTAGCGCGGCTAACTTTTTAAAGTAGTAGCAGTAGTCCCCGAAAGAATGCTAAAAAAAGAGTGCTCAGGGGAGGGAATAAGAAGATGCAAGAAGAATTCTTGAATCCAAGAAGAGGTAGGTGTTGGAAGATGGCCAACTACATGGGTTATTAGGATTGTACGTTGTATTTATTGCAGTTTAGATACAGCAGTGTTTACTTCCATTTAATGTCACAGAAAATTTCCATAGCTATGAATAGCTAGCGACTGAGCTGCTCTTCATGCCATACAAGACCTCCCCGCTCCTAGACCTGTCCATCACCGTCGACGGAACCATGATCACCGTCGACGGAACCATGGTCACCGCCTCCCGCTCTGCAAGGAACCTGGGGGTGGTCCTGGACGACCAGCTGGACTTCAAAGAACACATCAGGGCAACGGCACGGTCCTGCAGGTTCCTCCTGTACAACATCAGGAGGATTCGGCCATACCTGACCACCTACTCCGCCCAGCTTCTTGTCCAGACCATGGTCACCTCACGTCTGGACTACTGCAACTCCCTTCTCGCAAGCCTACCAGCCTGCGCCATTCTGCCCCTACAACTGGTCCAGAACGTGGCTGCCCGGCTTGTGTTCAACCTCCCGAAGTTCTCGCACGTCACCCCCCTGCTGAGGTCACTCCACTGGCTGCCGGTCATGGCCAGGATCAGGTTCAAAGTTCTGACCCTGGCCTACACTGCAGCCAAAAGGTCAGGCCCCTCCTACCTCCAGGAATTAATCCAGCACTACGCCCCTGCTCGACCACTTCGCTCTGCTGCTGCAGGGCGACTTGCACTTCCCCCCCTCCGTGTTAACGGCTCCCGCTCGTCCCGACTGCGGAGCTTTTCCACCCTAGCTCCCCAGTGGTGGAACGAACTCCCCACTCTGCTGCGCTCAGCTGAAACACTGTCTGTTTTTCGTCGTGGTCTGAAAACGCACTTTTTCAGACTCCACCTCGACTAAAATACCTATATAGGGCCATTCTATAGTACTCGCTTCCTGTTTTTTTTTTTTTTTTGCTTGTTTTCTATTTACTTGTATTTTTGGTTATTTTTAGTTCAGAATGTATTGCTGACTGTGTGTACTACTCATGTTCATTACTAGGGATAGCTCCTATGCTGTGAGAAAGTTGTGCTTTGTCGGATTTGCTTTGTAGTCGCGTCAATGACCTTCAATATGCACTTATTGTACGTCGCTTTGGATAAAAGCGTCTGCCAAATGATTGTAATGTAATGTAATGAATAGTGTTTTGAAAAGTTCTATAAAACGTATTAACTTGGATATCGACAGCCTCATAACAAAAGTGCCTAAGTCATTTTTTGGACATTTTGAGATTTTCTGCCTAAATCACTTGATTTATCATTCGTCAACAGTGTAAAAATGCTCAAGTCACTGCAGGTCGCTGTGCACTTCCTGAACCACTTTATGCTATTCTGCCTAAATCCTCATTGACGTAGAATTGCAGCAGTTTTTTTGCCTTTTTCTCAAAACTACAAAAAATGACTTAGGCACTTTTGTTATGAGGCTGTCGATATAATGGTTAATCATTTAAAACACCTGGGTTAGTGCTGTTTTTAAAATATATCTTTACAAAATAAATGTTCTGTTATATTTCATGATTAATGACATGTCAGTGTTAAAGGACTAGTTTACATTACATTACATTACAGGCATTTAGCAGACGCTCTTATCCAGAGCGACTTACAAATTCTTATTACATTTATCCATTCATACAGCTGGATATATACTGAAGCAAGTCAGGTTAAGTACCGTGCTCAAGGGTAAAACGGCAGTGTCCTACCTGGGAATCGAAGTCCAGTTCCTTAACCATTATACTACACTGCCGCCCTTTACTGCTTTGAAAGCACAACAATTGCAATGCCAATGTACTTGATTTGGCATTTTCTCATTCACCAATTTTTCCCATTTAAACCACACCCATGTCTGGTTTTCAATCCAAATACAGATACAGATGCGGATAATAGATAGTGATATCTCGGCACACCGTCATTAACCTCTAGATCTGGCCGTCACCTCCCAGCAGTGTTCTTGCAAAAAACCGCCTCAAAATATCGCACCCTATTTCAATAACGCAATTACCAAAGCACTCTCACTCCATTGTCAGATACTGAGTAACACACAAAGTGTTAACTGTAATTGCGCTGAAACTTTGAGTAAAGTGTTTCAAATATAAATCCATTAAACCACCCTGACACACTGCAATGCATTTCAGCTCCTCCTCTACATAAGTGACTTTGGGATAATTGTTTATGCGGATATAGCCTAGTCAATTGGAATGGATAAGAGAGAATGAAGATGAGAGCTTCTTTTAATCAGCGACAGCATAGGATGGTGCTGAATGTGCTTTTATCTCATGGGTGCGCCAGCAAAATGGGTCAGTCCAGTTTCCCTGTTTAATTTTAATTCCGTACAGAAGTATGGACTATTTTGCATGAAAGATATTGTATGAAAGAACCTCATATCCATTAGAATGCAAAAAAGATAAATCCTCTTGCAAACCACTTTCAGATGTATTCTGACAAACCATGTAGATGTTATCTTTACCATAATTAGGTACAGACCATTTTAACATTCTGAAGAAAAGTAAAGTTTAAGAATTAAGTTCATTAAGGCCTGGATTCAATCATCTTGTGTCCTTGACAACTGTGGCGTACTATATGACAATACATGCAAATGGTCAAAAAATGCAGTTGTTATTTTTTTAAATGCAAGCACCAAATTAAAAATGTTTGGCAAGCTTTTAATGGTAAAAAAAAGAAAAAGAGATAAAAACTAAAATATATTCACTGATATTATTTGTTCACATCATTTTCTATATAGCCTTGCCCCTCAGAAATGGCTATGCTCCTAACAGAAACAATTTAGGTACAAATTAAACATTTTTCAGGACGTTTCACACCCTAAAAAGAACCTGTACATGTACACATATACAGAGAGACTTGCACAGCTCAATGTTTACATGGTCTGTTCACACAGTGTAATGCCCACGTTTATCAGACTGACACACCCAAAAGGTCAATCTGATAAGTGGGCGATACAACTGCTGGAAATGTACTGATGCTGTGACTTTTCAAAATCATAACCTTCTTGGTACAGTACCTGAATAGGCCTGACCACGATGCCGAGCCACTGCTCTGTGGGAAAAGCATAGTGAACCATCTTTATCTCAAAGCAACGTCTTCCTGTCTTCCACTTGTTACATTTACAGTTGCAAACACATTTGTCGAAAAACACTTTGCTGCCAAGACCGAGCCACGTTTTTTGTCACCCTGAATATATTTACACTTTCCCTGCTGTTTGATTAAAACTGTCACTCGGAACTGATTAGACACATAGCCTATTCTGCATGGAATGAACAAAAGAAAAAAAACTGATTAATTAGAAAAATAGACTTTCTGCGGTCCTGCGGATTTCTGTGCCAGCAACGAATCGAAGCCGGCAGACGAGCACATCATCTCTAAATGGAGGATTATTGGCTTTGAAGAACCCGTCAAGGAGGGACGAACATGGTGGCACTTGGGGTGCGTTACAAAATCCCTATCGCACACGCAAGCTCAGTGTGCCGGTTGCAGCTGTTAGTGAGGGAGCCCAGAAGGGAAAACAAATAGCTTAACCTCACTGTCATAGCTATGGCTTCGTGAGAAACCGGTGTGGGAAAGAGTCGTAGCAATCACAGTCACAGCGGGTATTCATTGCAAAAGCTCAGGACCTTGCTCAACTGTATGGGTGGGGGGGTTTCACCTGGGATTTCGAACATGCAATCTTCTGGTCGCATGCCCACTGCTGTAATCAAAGCACCACACTGCAGATGCACAGTATGGCTCACCCAACCATAACTGTTAGCAGATTCCAACTTCAAACCGTTAAGGCGTTTGCATTAAAGTGCAGGTACAAAGTTATACATAGGTTTTAATTAATTTATAATTCCAATATGCAGTTTCAAGAACTACAGCTCTGGTTACCACCTGGTTTGCTTTGTTACTCTGGGTCAATAGTTCTTGTTCTTGCCAAGTATAAGATTATTCCTGTAAAAAATGGTGCCATTTAATTTTGATAGTTAATTAAAGCACGTTCCTCCCGGAATATTTTTTTTGAAAACTCACACCACACACACACACACACACACAAATGCGGCATCACACTACATAAGCAGCCATACCACCCTGTACTCTTCTCATGACTAAAGGCCTGTTCACAACGAACATGATGCAAATAAACAGCACAAAAGTCCAAAATATTCGCAAACAATTATTCGCACCTAAACCCTTCTCACCGAGTCCGATGGAAAAAAATTGAGTAGCAGTAGTGACAATTGTAATGCGATGTGATGTGTGAGGTAGGAGGAGCCAAACGCAGCAAGGGGATTCTTTAAGCCCTAAGGCCACTAAGGCAGGAAACCCCGCATATAAGGGAGGAGACAAGACAGGGAACACACGTACCAAAGCTACTAACCGGCTCACTGTCACACACCAATGACTAGAAGCACAAACGCCAGGTTTTTCCAGTAAGAAAACCAAACAAAGCGAATGGAACAAAGCACTAGGCTCTCAAACTTCTACGAGCTAAGTGACTAGAGAACAGGCTGGAAATAAACGCCCTGTCTCGGTAACGAGACGCATAAGAACAGGCGAGCAGCACAATGGCACAAACACACACCAAACGTACCAAAGCTACTAACCAGCTCACTGTCACACGCCAATGAGTAGAAGCACAAACGCCAGGTTTTTCAGTAAGAAAACCAAACAAAGAGAATGGAACAAAGCACTAGGTTCTCAAACTTCTAAACTTCTCATAACAAACGCCCTGTCTCGGTAACGAGACGCATAATGCGGCATTCACAAAGCGGGCGGTAGACGGCAGGGCGGTAGATGGTACAACGGCAGGACGGTACAGAAATTACCGGTGTACCAAAGAGCACCTTTGCAAAATGGACTGCGACCGAAAGTGTATTTATACATTGTGTGTGTGTATTACTGCGTTTTTTCAGTCTGTGTCTTCATAAATGGGCGGTGTGTGTGTATGTATCATAATGTCAGCTAGTTTAGGTAGCTTCGCTAGCTAGTTAGTTACACCTCAAATCATACACAGAAAAGCTTCTGAAAATAAAGCCAATAATAATGTGTACCTGGAATCTGCATGTCAGCGCTTAGCTACAACACTCCATGCTGCAGCCTTTTTGTCAAGATCTCTGTATTTTTTTTACTTTTTGGTTCGATATTTCCTCCCACCTCTCGTTCTCTACCACGAAGTTGCACGAATATCTCATCCATTTTGAAACGTACCACTTCCGTTCCATCGGCACGTGACCCTACCGCAGCGGTAGACGGCAAAAATAAAAATACTTTTTATTCCGACGGCAAGTTCGTCCTGCCGTCGGCGGTTTTGCCGTCGACTGCCGTCTTGCCGTCGTTGTCTCATTGAAAAGAATGACATCCGGTTTCGTCCTGCCATCTACCGTCCGCTGTGTGAACGGCCCTTAAGAACAGGCGAGTAGCGTAATGGCACAAACAAAACACACAGCCGATAAACATGGCAAAATACGAAATAGTATAAGAGAAGGCCAAAGGAACGGTTATAATATTCCATGGCTACTTTCACAGGCTAGCAGTCACATGCAAAAACTAGGAAGCAGGAACAGACAAGAGCCAGGGGAGAAGAGTCCGGATAATTACATACACATAGGCACATACGCCAGGAGGGGAAAGTCCGGATAACTATATCCAGCCAGTACGCCAGAGAGGAGAAGAGTCCGGATAATTACATGCACATAGGCACGTACACCAGGAGGGGAAAGTCCGAATACTATATCCACATAGGCAAGTCCCGCATTACTCCAGAAAACGTAAAGGGGTAAACGCCCGATCTCCCAGGAGAGAGAAACATTTTACAGGTGAGCCGACGGAGCACCGTCGTCCCATAACTTGCAAAGATGACCACACAAGCTTAGTAGAAAATACACGCCCTAGCCTCTGAATAAGTGGAAATGTTACGAGGCGAAATGGAACAGAAACTAACGTTCCAAGGCTATTTTCAGAGACTCGCAGTCACACACAAACATGTCCACAAAATCGCTCCATGTATAGAGACCGGTACAGAGGGACACACAGCACAGCTGGACCGGAATTATCGGCTAACAGATTAACGCAAGTTCAATCGAAAATGCATGCCCTGCCTCTAAGAATAAATAAAGCCCTAAAGTCAGTATGATAAAACGCCCTGTCTCTTAGTAAGAAACTACCATACAAATACACACAAAGACTCCTCTAGCTTTCACAGAAGACAGCAGACAGAGAGAGGAGAAAGAGACAGAAAAAGGGCAAACGATCTAGGCAACAGACAAACAAAGGTAAGACCAGAAAACGAAGACTGAAACGAGCACACAAAAAAGGAATTCAACCTGAAAGCTCAAAGCACAAAGGCAAGTCAAAACTCCAATATAGCACATCGGAGCAAAACGGTCTCCTTAACTCTAGACCTATCATACTGGCTAAAACTTTAAAAGGGCGAAAATAAACCGCACACAAAACAGCACAAATAATGCCAAAAATACACCACAGTACAAACCACAAACAATCAACAATCAATATTGAAGCCCAGAACGAAAGAAACATGGGCTTAAATAGCTCAGCCCAAAGCACGCACACCTGTCTCGGTAATGAGACTTCTTTCGCGAAAGACGAGATGGAGCCAAAACTCCACTAACGGAGCAGCGCCCACGTGTGGTGACCGAGGAACACAACCGCGAGGGAGAAAGGGTCATAAACCATGACAGACAATGAGTTTGTTATCTTTCTTTTGAACAAACAAATGAAAATTAAAAGGTGGCAATACATCCCTTTCCTGAAAAAAGACAACAACATGGGGAGTTCCACATACTCATGCTAGAGCTCAAGTTGTACAATGACTATTTTCGCAGATACTTTAGAATGTCTGGGCGAGTTTGATGCATTATTGCAAGTGCTAGCACCCTCCCTGATATGGAAGATTTTCAGTGACTTTATTAAATGCAATCGCAATTTTTTTTTTTTTGTTTACATAGGCTAATGATGTGCATTTGTCACGCCATAATTAAGAACAAAACGCATATTTAATTGTAGCCTATTTCATTTTGTGTTCTGTCAAAAAGACTCATACTGAAATAGCCTACAATACGGGGTGTATTGTTTTTCAACGCATATACTTCGATAAAAGCAATGACCGACCGCTCTGCAGTTCAATAAATAAGTTCATCGAGATGCATCTGTTAATTTTATTTGGCACGAAGATGCCAATACACAGGAAGTTCAATAACTCCAATAATTTATTGCTTCGACCAGAATTCCTCCTGAAGCATAGGGAGAACAAAAATAGACAATCAGGGAATGAGTTCAGCAGGGGATCAGCAGGAACGGGGAGGCCAGGGACTGGTGGTGGTGGCAGGGATCCGGACAGGCTGAGCAGAGGTGGAGCGGGAGACTGGGCAGAGCAGAGTGGCAGGAACAGCTGCAGGTTAGCAGAGCTGGGGTCCCGGCTGGACGTGCACACAGCAGCAGGTTGGCAGCAGCAGCAGCACAAGCAGGAGGCACGCACCGCCGCCGGTTAGCAGAGCTGGAGCACCGGCTGCATGCACACACAGCAGCTGGTTGGCAGGAACAGCAGCACAAGCAGTATATACGAACAACTGCAGGCTGGTAGACTCAGAGCAGACAAAAGTTAGTACAGTGAGGCAGGACAGACTGAACAGCGTGTTTGCGCCATTCCTGGCGAGAGCTGATCAAAGCTGGACAGAGCTGGAAATGGCGAGTTAACGCAGAATGCAAGACAAGGCTTTTAAAGTTGGCAAGACAGGACTAGATACAATGTATCCACGAGACAAGACCAGAGAGTTACTACAAAGAGACTTAACGAACTGGCACAGGACAAAGAACACCGGGTGACTAAATACAAACATTAACAAGTATCAATTAGGTGCCGCGTGCGAATGTATGCGTGAGTGATTAACGGAGCAGTGAGTGTGTGGGATGCATGCGGAAGGGAGGAAAGGGATAGGTGGATAACGAGTAGTGGAACAGAGTGCCATGAAAGGGAAAACCACGCCCAACCTGCAGCACGAGGGAAACAAACAGGAAAAAACAAACATGATACGAGAGGGAACAAGTAAAACACGGGACACAACAGGACGGGAGTGAGAACATCACAGAAGAAACGCACTTGGAGTGAATAGGCCTTAACTTCTGAAGTTAGCACATGGATGGGAGACCTCCTGGGAAACCTGGTTGCTGCTGGAAGTATGGATGGGCCTGTAAGGGCACTCTTCTCTGTGGACCAAACATAAATACAATGGCTGTGTCCAAATACGACCCCTACACCCTTTTGAGGGTGCATATTTGAGTCCACTTCGTCAAAAAGCTTTTGAGTGGGCGACTTTTTCTCACAAATGGGAAAATACCAGGATGAACCCCTTATTTCTGGGTTTTGTTGAAGGAATTCAGGAGCACACTCATCTGCAGAACTGTGCACTCATCCGACAATTTCAGTAAGTAACTCGGAAGTAAAAACGTAAAAGACATAGAGCGTAGGCCTATATGCATATCTATGGTACAAGAGAGGGTCATATTATGAAATAGAATTAACAAAAATAAAAAAGACTATCATCATTCATAATCTACACTTTGTAACAATCGTCATATGTCAACTTATTGATATTCTCAATAAAAATACAATTAAAAAAAATAAATATTACAAACTACTTCCTCACTAGTTTGGAAAGAGTTTTGCGGGATTTCTTTCGCAGACTGCTTGCAAAGTGAGGGGACAGGGCACATAGTAGACAGGGGGCAGGGGTCGTATTCGGACACAGCCAATGACCCGAGCACAGTGATGACACTGTGCTGAAGAAGGTCATTTGGATGAGACCGAGCTGCTGACTCACTGTGGTCTATACTCACAAAGATCCCATGGGACTTTTCCCAAAACAGTAGGGGAGTTAACTCCAGTGTCCTGTCCAAATTCCCACAAAGAAAACTGGCTCTCTACATCTTACCATCTAATCATCCCCTATATCTGATAGGCCACACAATCCCATGCATTCCTACCCACTTTTATTCCCCAGGTTGACACTTCAAAAGAGAATCGAGTTCTTAGTTGACCTACCGGGTTAAATAAAATATATATAACATGCACCGCATCACAAAATGTTCTCCTTGATTCACAGCTTCTTAGCTCTCTTTGTTAATCCATTTAAGATAGTTGCTTAAATATACTTTCTAAGTAAAAGGCAAAGGCATTGATTCTGGAGCTTTTAAATTTGACCTTGTGTTACTCTATGAGGAGGAATTCAATTCAAGCTTTGATGTGACTGTAAATCCTTTGGCCATGCAGGTACTTTGGGAGAAGCTGATCTGCAGTTGTTTTCTGGTTATTGCTGATAGAAGTAATCAGCAAGTTTCTGAACATAATATGCACTTTTTTTGTTTTTTTTGTGTTAGAAATGCAGTGCTGTTTTGGCAACAGTATTAAAAGTTTGTAGCAGTGTGGCAGTGTGCCAGACCACATCTGAATAATTGAAGGAAACAAAAATTGATTCATCAATTGTGTAAGGGAAACAGAGTACAAAGCGAAACTGAGTGTTGAAGACCCAACGCGGAAAGCGAAAAGTGATATGACAGCTTGCTGCGAGGGAAACAACAGACCTGAATATTGACTACAGTACATACACAAAGCCGCTAAAAACTGCTAAAAGCAAAACTCTTTAAAGCTTGACAATAAAACTTTCATCATGAGAGACTGTGGACAGCAGTGATGGAACCAGAACACTCATTTCCTAGAACATTGTATTTATATTTTTTCTCTGCAAGGAAAAGACCCTAGCCTCATTCCTAAATAGTCACTTGGTAACTAGGTGGCATGGAGGCTGGCTACACTGCATGCTTCCATGGCCACCGCCTTGCCCCGCCCCATCGCACAGCCACAGAACAAGCCCGGTCCAGCGAGGAAATGACTGACAGGAAGTTGATGAAGAGAGCTTTGACCAGTGTGAGGAAAGACCAAATTTCACCAGCCCATTGAAGAAATGTTCACATTAAAGGTCCTTCGCACAATCAATCAAAATAAACTTAAACTTAACATTACATTTTAGTCATTTGGCAGACACTCTTATGCAGAGCCGCTTACACAGCTTGCATCCATAACACACAGTCCATTTATACAGCTGAATATTTTTATGGTAAGCGGCATACAAACCTGGAGTTATAATCAAAGTTCCTAAACCATATATGCTATACTGCCGCCACAGCATCATATTTAGTTGAATTTATTTAAATAAATAAATAATTAAACAATATAACCATCGCAACATCACAAATGATGTGTAAGCCAAACACAGTATTTTCAGAATATGGAAATGTAAACGTAATATTCTTATAAAGGGATTTTTCAAATTATTTTGCGAAGAGCCTCCATGGGATTCCTTCACAAAGTCTCAGGGGATCCCAGACTCCACTTTTGGAACTCCTTCTGTAGTCCAAATTAACGGTAGTGGGGAAATTATAATTAATTGTGATTAAGATGCTGAAATAAATCCATCTTGAGAGAACAAATATGCAGCTGTGGAATGCACTCTGTGGCTCCACTTTGCCCATTACTTGAAATGTAGCAAGACTAATGAAGGGAAAGCCGTCCCTGAAGCCTGGCCAAGATTAGAGAGAACAGTTGGACCTGTCCTACTCTCAAACGCACTCATCAGAGACTGTTAATCACAGGAACCAGACACTTTTTAAGAGTTTTAGGCTTCAAGGGTTGAATGGATTTTGCTCGAGGGCATCTGGGAAATCTGAACAGTACTTCTTGTGGAGCTCGGCCCAGCTAGGAAATACAATGGGTTCCCATCTCGCCAGATGCTTGGCAGGAGCAGGTAACATTTTACCTGCTGAGATCACTCAAGTACAAAGTGCAATGGCAAAACGCGCAAAACAAACAACTCCCAATCCTATGATGCGCTATCTACAGCAATAGGATCAGGATGATTGGGCAAACACTGAACATATTGTACATGGAATCTCAAACATTGCAGTTTTTCATTGTTGACTTTTACGTTAGTTTCCTAGTCCAGTAAGCATCTTCAGTGGATATTTCATTGGCTAGTTTACAAATGCAATCTCAGAAAACTAAAGACAAAACATCCCACTTAAATAAAATTCAGTCACCTTCTGGCCTAAATATGTGGCAAATCATTTTGTCACATCGTCAGTTGTCTTTCAAAAGCAGTCCTTTTTTTTTTTTTTTGGGCATATCAAAGATAACAAACCTAATTTTCTCTCCGAACAGGCCATGTTGTTGTCTGGCAATGCATTAATAGCGTGACGGGACAGCTGCTGGTAAAGGTTTTTGATGCGTTCTGCAGCAGGCGCTCTGAGCAGTCGACCGTGCCTCGCCGGCACTCCCATGTACCTGACACACTCACACCCAGTGCGCAGGTCCGCCTTGGCAGGACCGCTCTCCTTGTTTCATGCAACTGGTATTATCGAGCAATTACTGCGCCTGTCGCACCACAATTCTCCCTCCTGGCCTTTAAAAGACTTAATTACCACAGGACGGCAGCCCGCCTCCCTCCGCAATACTTAATCAACTTCACTTAACAATGCTATTTAACTCACCTAATAATAGGCTAAGCGAATGCTAACAGTCGGTTCGAATTTGAACAACTTCCATTAGGCAACAATGCTTGTGTTGGCGTCCCGCATCATGTTTCCCAGGGTTTTAGTGGTGATCTTGAAGTGGGCTCTGTTCAGCATTTCCAAACTGCCAAGTAGTATTGCTGGTTATATGGATAGCTTATGAGCTACCGTGTCATTTAACGTGCCATTTCATATATTAGTTCAGAACTATTGGTTCATATCATGGGGGATTTTGAATACGTTTAACATAATGGACTGGTTAATGTGATTAAATATTCCTTTTTTAATATTAAGGTTTTGGACTTGGTTAGCATGGCATGTCCATTAGCGTCATTAGTAGTTGTGCTGTTCTGGGTTATGATCACTGAGTCACTGGTTTTTCTTCTTTTGTCAAAGATCCTAGGTGGCCTTTAATACTCCACAGCTGCTTTTGGATAGGAACAAGACTGTGGTGTTTCCTTAAGTCCAACACCAAAGCATCTGCTTTAATACTCCACAGCTGCTTTTGGATAGGAACAAGACTGGTGTTTCCTTAGGTCCAACACCAAAGCATCTGCTTTAATACTCCACAGCTGCTTTTGGATAGGAACAAGACTGGTGTTTCCTTAGGTCCAACACCAAAGCATCTGCTTTAATACTCCACAGCTGCTTTTGGATAGGAACAAGACTGTGGTGTTTCCTTAAGTCCAACACCAAAGCATCTGCTTTAATACTCCACAGCTGCTTTTGGATAGGAACAAGACTGTGGTGTTTCCTTAAGTCCAACACCAAAGCATCTGCTTTAATACTCCTCAGCTGCTTTTGGATAGGAACAAGACTGGTGTTTCCTTAAGTCCAACACCAAAGCATCTGCTTTAATACTCCACAGCTGCTTTTGGATAGGAACAAGACTGTGGTGTTTCCTTAAGTCCAACACCAAAGCATCTGCTTTAATACTCCACAGCTGCTTTTGGATAGGAACAAGACTGTGGTGTTTCCTTAAGTCCAACACCAAAGCATCTGCTTTAATACTCCACAGCTGCTTTTGGATAGGAACAAGACTGTGGTGTTTCCTTAAGTCCAACACCAAAGCATCTGTAATCCAACATAAAGAAGGGGAACCAACCCTGCATTTTTCACAAGGCTAGGTGAATGTCGCAATGTGCTTGCATGCTACTGCAGAGGACTAAAATCTCATCATCCACTTTATTCAGCAGCTATACACGTCATATTTATGACACATGTAAAAGCCCTCATGGAAAAAAAATGGTAAACTGCATTTTATCAAGGCTTTTATATTCTTCACCACAGACCTTTAAATTGAGGGCAATTATATTCAAAGGGGTTTTTGAGAGCATCAAATTATAGGGTTATATCTGTAGCTTGCATAATTTTGAGATGTCACAAATATTTTAATGAGACATTTTCTTGTGTTTAGTCAGTTGTACAGCAAAAAAACACAACCAAATACTAATGATCGTCTGATTATCGGGTCACCGTTATTTATCAGCCTATATCCAGGATTTTTCATATATCGGATATCTGCCACTTAATATGGGTGCCACCGATATCCCAGTATAAAAGTTAACAGCCAAAATGTGCCCCTATAACCACATTCAGGATTGCAAACCAAACAACAGTTGCTACTGGTCACAAAGTGCAACAGCGCGAGAGTCGACTGAGCCACACAGTGGCAAACACCTCTCGTGGGTTGGAAATGTTACTTCACGATTCTAGCAAATAACCCACACTGTTGATGCAACCTAACCACCAGACATTCATTCTAGTCCCTCTCGTTCTGGACAAGCAGCAAGCCAGCATTATGGTCACGTTGCTGTCACTTGCATAACTTAGTGTTAAAATTTAATTGGATCTTGGGTAAAAATGGAAAACACAGTATGTTTTCTACCGTGAAGTAACAAATGTAAATTCGATGTAAAACAACTTTTTTTGTCCTGACTTTTTAATGACTTTTCCCTTCTATTCCAGATGGCTGAACAATATGAAAGTGTAGTGTGGACTCACTTTAACCAAGCAGGAGTAACACTGTGTGGCACTAAGAAGTGACGCTGTGTAGTCACTGCAATGAGGCAATAAGCATGAAATATAATGTCATGTGAAAATAAATGTTATGCATTTTGAGTATGGATTTTGCTTCGGCTGTACTTATCGGGGCGGCACGGTGGTGCAGTGGTTAGCACCGTCGCCTCACAGTAAGAAGGTACCGAGTTCAAATCCCGGCCGAGGGCCTTTCTGTGTGGCGTTTGCATGTTCTCCCCATGTCCGCGTGGGTTTCCTCCGGGTACTCCGGTTTCCTCCCACAGTCCAAAGACATGCAGGTTAGGCTAATTGGAGACTTAAAATTGGCCATAGGTATGAGTGTGTGAGTGAATGGTGTGTGTGCCCTGTGATGGGTTGGCGGCCTGTCCAGGGTGTATTCCTGCCTCTCGCCCGATGCATACTGGGATAGGCTCCAGCACCCCCCGTGACCCTGACCAGGAACAAGCGGGTTAATGGATGGATGGATGGATGTACTTATCGGCCATCGGTCACATCAGTTATTATTTTATCAGTAATTGGTATTGGCTGGAAAAACCCATATCTGTCAATCACTTCTACTACAGACCATTCCCGAAAAATCTAAATCTAACCACTCCAGTCCCAGTTGAACCGAGTTCTGCTTTTTTGTGATCATTGTCCTTGCATTAGGTTATGCAGCGACCATGCTGCATGACAACAGCAATCCAAAGATAGCGGGGTTGCACAGTTTGTCGTGGCTCCCTCTAAAGAGACATAGCTTGAAGCTGAAATCTGCCCCCTTATTCCCCACGGTCACTGACGGTAATTCACACTTCTGATTGTTTCTTTAATTAGTTACGTGAATGCAATTTAAATACTGTGGTTTCAGGGCTGCTTTCCAAAGTTTAATGAGGTGAGGATCTCTTCACACTCCTTCTTAACAATGCATTGCTAGATAATACACAAACGATATTCACCTTAAACCTTTTGCGATACTTCAAACCGCCCTTTAATTTTAGCCCGTCAATATGACATGCATGTATAGTAAATAATTAACCTCACTTGAAAACATACGTGCATGCATACACTATTTTTTATAAAGCATGCTGTACAATTTATGTGGATTCCAAAATGATGCACACCCAAACTGGCATTCCATACAGAATTTAGAGAAAAATGGTTAAAAATGGTTATGAAACCATGTCTGGTGCAATTTTCAAACTCCATATTTTCATTTACCAGTGTGCTCTGACATGACGGAAAAGGTCATTTGACGGAGTTTAGACATCTGCATGATAAGTCTCCCTGAGCTCTAGAGCGAATATTAATATTTCTCCTTCAGAAAGAGCCGACTCAGTTAAGTCCATCTTAACTTGGGTGACGCATGATTAAGTTGGAAACTGAACTGTGACATTGGGTACGTTTACATGCACACTAATACTCCGATCTGAACCCGGTTATGGCAATACTCTGGTTACTGAAATGGTCATGTAAACACCTTTATCCGATAATGTAAGGTCATAATCCGTGTTTTCGAAACCCGATTAACACCCCTGGTTTTTTGGAGCATGTAAACACCTTTCTCCGGTTTCTTTCGGCTTTTTAAAACTACGCATGTCAGACAGAAGAGGTGGTGTAACGTCAAAATGATTCCACCCGTCAACATTTGCTATGCCTGGGGTTCCTTCAGCATCTCACTTCCAGAATTTTATTATTAAATTTGCATTTCACCGGTGAAAATATATTGTTCAGTGTTACGTGCTTGTGTTTGTACTAGCTAGTTTGTGGCTAGCACATTAAATAACTTCCGGGAAATTCGCCAGATTTAGAGTAAAGCTAGCTAGTACAATAATATAAATCAATCACTACTAGCAATTAGCTATAAATAAGTAGCTATAATAATTACTAGCTAGCTATAATAATAGCCTACTAACGTAAATTTTTGACGGGCGGATCATTTTTGACCTTACAACGGGAAGCAGTTAGTAGCTACGTTTTCCACAGAGCTGATTATGGAGAGAATGCTCTCGTGACGTGCATATTTTGAAAAGTTGGGCAGGGAACCAGTTTTGTCTGGCAGAGCCTTTCAAATCTACTGCAGTTTGTTTTAGAGGAATCCAATCATAATTAACTTAACAGCACTCCACCCCAATCCCACCCTCAGTCAGCCTCCTTGAGATGGGTCTTAAAATATAACTGGCCCCCAAGTGCTCAAGTTTATTATTAGAAAATAAGAGACATACTATACTACAGGAGGTATATTTTCGATTGCCGTATGATCTTGAGAAGGTTATGCGCCAAATTCTGAGAGAAAAAAATAATTTATTTTCCAAACTCTTTTTAAACTTATATTATTTTGTATGCAACCAGCTCCCCCATGCCCTTGAGATTGTATGTCGAAGAAATGTACTGGAGTTTGATTCACCAATAGCCTACAGGTAAGTGTACACAATAGACTATAAATAGGAGCATAGTTCATATGGTGGAAAAAATATCCAGTGTTATAAATCTTCACCATATGAGTAGGCTACCAAAACCACAATTATATGACATGCCTGTGTACAACCCCTGACAAAAATGATGGAATCACCACCCAATTTACTGTTCACCCAATTTATTTACTTCGTAGCAAATAAACAAATCACAGATATGACACAAAACTATTTTTGTTTCATAGCTGAACATTCTGGCTCCATGAAACATACCTCAAACAAATTAAATTAAATTATTTTAATTAATGGCATATTTTTCTCCAGATCAAGTAGAGGAAGAAAATATGGAATCACTCAATGTTGAGGAAACAATTATGGAATCATCAACAAAAAAATCACAATTAGTACTTTGTTGCTCCTCCTTAGGCTTTTATGATGGCCTGAATTCTTTGAGGCATGGACTTCACTAATGAAAAACAATATTCTCCGTCAAGCTGGTTCCAACTTTCTCGAATAGCGGTTGACGTGACAGATCAGCTTTGCAGGATGGAGCCTTGTCATGGACCATTTTTTTCCACCAATTTCCACCATAAATCGGATTGAGATCCGGACTGTTTGCTGGCCATGTCATTGAGTTGATATGCCTTTCACTCTTTGCTCTGTGGCAAGATGCATTATCATCCTGAAAAATGACTTCATCATCACCAAACCTATTTTCTATCGATGGAATGAGAAAAGTGTCCAACATTTTAATGTACACCTGTGCATTGACTGTTGAAGTAATGATTGCCATCTCCCCTGGTCCTTTACCTGACATGCAACCCCATAGCTTAAATGACTGGGGAAATTTGATAGTTTTCGTCAGGCAGCCATCTTTATATGTTTCAATAGAACGGCACCAGACAAAAGTTCCAGCATCATCTCCTTGGCCAATGCAGATTTGTGATTCATCACTGAATATCACTTTCATCCAATCATCCACACTCCAAGATTGCTTCTCTTTAGCCCACTGTAACCTTGTTTTCTTCTGTTTAGGTGTTAGTACTGGTTTTAGTTTGGCTTTTCTATATGTAAATCCAATTTCTTTCAGCCGATTTCTTAGTTCTCTCACAAACATTGACTCCTGTTTCCGCCCATTTGTTTTTCATTTGTTTTGTTCTGCATTTTCTATTTTCAAGGCATATTGCTTTGAGTTTTCTATCCTATGCTTTAACATCTTCCTTGGTCTACCCGTATGTTTTCCTTTTATAATCTTCATATTTTGTTTATACTTGCACCAAATTTTAGACACTGACAGGGAACAACTAACATCTTTTGCCACACTCCGTGTTGGATTTCCTTCTTGAAGGAGTTTTATAATCCTTTCCATTGTTTCAATTGACAACTCTCTTGTTGGGGCCATGTTTCCTTTCAATTAGCCAAGTCCAACAGCTCGTTAAGGTCTGTAAGCACTCTCTTTTAACTGCAGACTAATTTGCATTTTTAGACTTGCGCCTCAACATTGAGTGATTCCATAATTTTTTCCTCTACTTCATCTGGAAAAAAAATATGCCATTAATTTAAATAATTTCATTTAATTTGTTTGAGGTATGTTTCACGAAGCCAGAATGTTCAGCTATTAAACAAAAATGTTTTGTGTCATATCTGTGATTTGTTTATTTTCTACGAAGTAAAAAAATCTGGGTGAACATCCTCTAAGTGTGGTGATTCCATAATTTTTGCCAGGGGTTGTAGCTGCCTTTGTAAAGTTGAATGCCAATTAGCAGGACTATTTGTCAGCTATAAAAGTAGTCTGAAAAGCAGCATGTTGATTAATTTAATAATTTATATTTTAATGTTCGTATTGATCAGAACAGGCTAGCCAGCTAGTTTTAGTCAATTTTTTCCTTCTGTTAAACATGATGTTAATATGTTTGTCACTTCTGCAACAAACAGAACAGGAGCGACTTCCTTGTTACTTCCTTGTTTGTAAAATAGAGGAATTATTAATATTTTAATGTTCGTAATGATCAGAACAGGCTAGCCAGCTAGGTTTAGTGCCATTTTTAGTTCTGATGAACATGGTTTGTATTGATCAGAACTGGCTAGCCAGCTAGGTTTAGTGCCATTTTTAGTTATGATGAACATGGTTTGTATTGATCAGAACTGGCTAGCCAGCTAAGTTTAGTGCCATTTTTATTTATGATGAACATGGTTCGTATTGATCAGAACTGGCTAGCCAACTAAGTTTAGTGCCATTTTTATTTATGATGAACATGGTTCGTATTGATCAGAACTGGCTAGCCAGCTAGGTTTAGTGCCATTTTTAGTTCTGATGAGCACGGTTTGTATTGAGCTGAACTGGCTAGCCTGCTAGGTTTAGTGCCATTTTTAGTTCTGATGAACACGGTTCGTATTGATCAGAACTGGCTAGCCAGCTAAAACGTGATGTTAATACATTTGTCCCCTGCACCTCTTCAACAAACAGTACAGCAGTGGCTTAGTTTAGTTTAGTTTAGTTTCCTCGTTCTTTCAGCATGTGTTTGCATAAAGTAGCCTATGTTTGTAAAATAGAGGAATAATTTAAATATTAATGTTTATAATGATCAGAACAGTCTAGCCAGCTAGCTTTAGTGCCATTTTTGTGTTAAATGTGACAGTTTGTCACTCCTATGCTGTCAAATACGGCTATTTTAATTTACTAGTTGAGCACAATGGCAAACTACAAAAACTGGAAGTGTGCCATTGTGCACCATTGTTGTCAATAGTTGTTAACAGCTGGTGGACTTTTTGCTACGCTACTATTTGTAAACTTCTGGGTTAGCAGCGCTTACTTGAGAATAGGCCCGTACCCTATCTTGCCAGACATCAAAGCTAAAAAAAAAAAAAAGGTACCTGACAAAATCAACTTTTTTGGCATACCAGCTCCGTCGGGCTTGGGTCAGGATGCAGACCTCTATGCAGCAGCGAGATACACACAGGGAGATAAAGAAACCTATGCCCAAGTTAAGGTGGTTATTCTTTCAACTCAAAACATAATGGCCACTGCAGAAGAACAGAGGGAGCTGGATATTCTAACCAAGGTCAGCGGTATGGCAGCATTTCGCTTTCCCAGTTAACTATGACGTTTGTGTGGGTGACAGAACAACTACAGTTTGCCTGTTTGTTCTGTGCCACAAACGTGCCATCTTTGCCACACACATGTTATTTAAAGCTTATTTCATTGTTTACAAATTTTGAGAAATAAGTATTTTTCTTTACAGTTCAAGATCATTACTGTAACAATAGTATAGCTGTCCATATGTAAAGGAAAGAACTGAAAATCGAATCATGCCCCAGAATGGGAAGTCATATCGTATCGTGGATTTTGAGTATTGTTCCACCCCTACTGATTAGTCATCTTTTAGTTTTTCCTACACCTGGACAGATTTAAGTTTGGAGAAAGCTAAAGCAAGCCTTCAAAATGCAATGCATCTTGCCAGCAGTTAAACATTGAGGTGGTTATGTAATGGTATAGGCAGCCATCTCTGTTTTCACTCCAGGAGGAAATGACATCTATCAGAGTCAACCAAACAAAAACAAACAGAAAAACGTTTAAAAAGCTACTCTGACATTCTGCTTTCTGCAGTTACAGTGCATGCATTTGGTTTCATCTGCCCAAACACTGTTGACACTCTTAAACCAGGGTGATTTATTATACTATGCTAAAGGAGAATAACCAAACTGGTCTTAGTCTTCACAAAGACAGATATTGTCCAAATGTGTTCCTCATCTTTGGCACAATGGATGACCACTTTCTGGGGACTACAACACTGTACAGCCACCATTTATCTTAAGCCTTTTGGATAAGTATAAAGTCAGATCTATAGAGTGGGTGTTCCTTTATTCTGGTTTTCACTATGCCTCTCTGCTGCTCAGCTAACTTCTTGAAGTTCTTCTCGAATATAACTATTTGAAGGCTTTAGCATTAGATAGCAACAGCCTTTAGCTGCAGCCAGGCAGACATGCAAGTTTTTCTGTTGGACATTTTGGATACACCACTCCAACGTCCAAGCCAGAAGCCGTATCATATTTCAAAGTTTATTACAGAAATATTTCTGTCATTAAAAATTGCAAAATATCATAAACTGATATGTTTCAGTGAGAACAGAGAGAGGGCCAAAAGACAGGAAGGACAGGCAGAAACACCTGTGGGAATCCTCAAAACCAAAATGCAGCTCTCTTACTGACAGAAAGGTGATGGGAGAGACAGAACAGGCACACATTCCCCAATTACCCAAGACTGATGGTTCCCTTTAATGTCACTGCGTTCATGCTTCAGAGCAACACGCCACCACTCGCTAAAAGAGCCCCTCTGAAAAATGACAGGCAGAGAGCGACCGGCATTTGTTTCACTAGAGTGGTGCTGACATATGCATCCAGTGGGAAGCTTAGCCAGAGCAAAAAGGAGTCTGTAAAACGATGGCAGCTGCCCGGTTTGAAACAACAGCTCGACCACCTCCAACAAAAAGGAGAAATCCCTGCTCTCCAAATCTATCCAACTATCCAAGGTTGTCCAACCGGCTCCAATAGGAAAGGTGATAGCTAAAATGGTGCTTCTCTGCAATATTCATCCATCTCTGCAGATTTTTACAGCTCAGCACTTAGCATAATGTGCTGGTAGTAGGGCTATGACGATATGGAATTTCCCCATACCGCAGTGGCAGAGAGAGATTTCATCGTGATTAGCGATGATTTTGTGGTGGCGGCGGAGAGGGGTGGGGGACTTTGTGTAGCCTAATGACTGTTTGACTATGTATTCCTACACATTGTACATTTTTCTGTAAAATAGCATAGGCTACTGCCAGCAGGGGGTTTTTTTTGTTGTTTTTTTTACATGTCCGTGAATTTTACAAATGCCCTATTCACACTGGATTACCTGGGTACCTCATGTGATGTGTAATAATTGCGGAGGTTGTCTGTGATATTAATCCCATGCAAATCTGCCATGTCTGTAATTTGTAAAGTAAAAATTCCACCGCAAATTATCGACCATACAAGCTAATATTAGTCCTGTGCAAATCGGCATCTCAGTAATTTGGGGTGATATTTTTTTCTCCCACAAGGATTCCTTGTTTTTTTCCACGCCTTTTCCCTGTATCTTTCCACGTTGAGAATTATGAATTCTGCGGTGGAAATTATTAATGCAAATTTTGACATTTTGAGCCCGGTTCTTATGCCAAAAAATTTTAAATGTAGGCCTACTCAAGGATTTACCAAATTGAAAGTGAATTGTAGCCTATATCCAACCCTGTAGCCACCTTCAACGCACCAATTTGCATACCCTAATGACACTTTGCGAACTGACATTATGCAACTATAGGAATGTTACGTTTCAGTCATATCCAGTGATAATCCTTGGGATTTGATCAGTAAACACAGACTTCGGGGGGTTATTCGTAAATTACATGAGGTCCAGTCAAGTGCGAATAAGGTAGTCTATAAGACAGCGAAGGTAGGCTACGAAATTATAGAACAGCTGAAATGTAAATAGGCCTAATTGTATTATTTGCAGTGAAACACTGTAATATAATTGAAACAGAGCCTGCTACCATATGCTCAACATATCTTAGGCTATTATAAGGTCTATGGAATGAGCAAAAATGTTTAGAAATTTATAACGGACGGATATTTTTGGTCCCACAAATAATTAATGTCCAGGAAAAAGACATAAAGAAACAAAATATCATTTGATAATATAAAATGGTTAATAATATGGAGGGAAGCCTGACTTGGACCATTGCATTTATAAACACATTTTATGCACTTAACACAAAATCATATTCTGATTCAGACTTGCGCGCAACTTAGTCTGACACACCCTTGGAATATTGACTGAATATCTTTATACCCTCTGAGGTAAAACACCCTCCTGGCTATGTTTATATTGGGATGATATACATGGATTCTGTGTTAAGCATTTGCTTAAATTAGCTGCATGAGGATGGAAAGAAAAAAAATCAGAAGATGGATTCTTAATGTTTTATTGGCAGTGGCCTTTGGATTACACTTTAACGATTTGATACTCCCAGAAATCATGTGTATTATCGTGAGTAATATTAAAGTCTAAAATCAGAAGTCTGGTTGTTGACTAGGAAGCAAAGCCGCGTTAGCTACGTGCAAATAATGGACTGATGCAGCACAGTGCAGTGGGATACAGATTAAAGTTACCAGAGAGGAAATGGATCAATGAAGCAGGAAGATGTTTTTATTCATAATGTCATTGACATTTACGATAGTTATTAATTGAAGGATTGTTGTGAGACAATATTTATGCTGAATTCAATATATTCAATATTTCAATATTAGTTAATTTATCATTGTCAATAATAATATGAGCGGTCATGACGGTAACGTGCCCAGATCCGTGGTAAGCCTCCCATGACCGCGGTATGGCGATATGGCGATTATTTCTGCAGCCCTAGCTTGTAGAATATCCATATTAACAAGAGTGATAAATGTCACCCAAATATGGGCCATGACTCAGTGAAATATGTGAAATCTTGTTTTTCAAACGTGTTTAAAGACAGCCCGGGTACAGAACAGAGCTGAACGCAGCTGTTGAACACAGTTTTTGTTGTCTAATGATGCCATAATGATTATATACAGACCTTCTGTTATTTCCAGCCCTGAGGAATTCACCCAATTTGAGGAAAAATAAGGCATTATGTTCACAAAAAATGAGGCTTAAAACTAAAATGAAATGTAACGTTTTTTTTTTTTACTTTACTCATTTAATTGAGTTAATTTTGATGATTGTTGAACTCATAATTCAGTGTGGTCAAAAAAAGTCACGTGCATTTAATTGTCAGTCAGAATTAAGGGCAAACTGAATGCAGAACACTGCACACAGTATATCTACTTGTTTGTTTTAGTTGTTTATGGGGAGGGGGCGGGGTAGAGGGTAGCACCATTCTTAAAATTGGCTTAACCCTAATAATATGTTGAAATGTTTGACACTTTGTGTGTCACCTTCTTAATGTCTACCCATTGAGCAACCTTTTATCCATAAATGTTAAAACTTCAAATTTTAGAGCCTAGGGTATGTGGAAGTTTAAAACCTGTATGGGAACGTGCCACCAGAATCACCCACAAGACAATCATTGATAAAAAAAAAAAAAATAACGTATATTTTACTTTTATACAGCCACCCCACAACTGACCCAACACAAATACAAAGGACTATACAAAGGACTTTTGAAAACATAGCATTATTTTTACTGCTTGTTTGACATTTAATCCCACCAATTTATGAAAAGTCATATAGTATCAAGATGAAAAAATAAGGTTAAAGGGATAGTTCGGAATTTTGGACATAATGTCTCAATTACGACTTACCCATGTAGTTGATTGATGGTAACCATTTTCAGATAATTCCATGCTGTCCCTTCTTTTGGACATACACACATTGCTAATGCTAGTGCAACTCTAAGGAAACTAGTAGCATCCACTACCAAACGCACTTAAACACTCCAAGGTGCACCCAAAGCAAATAAAATACGACGACAGTCTATCGGGGTTATTTTCAGTGATTATACCATCATTTTTGAAGTCAAACTATCGTTGAATCCTTTACTTTGTGCTCATCTAAATTCTGTGGAAGAACAGTGGCGGAGCAATACTTTACATTAGCAGGTAATATAAAGTATAGCTCTGCCTCCGTATGTAGTACCGGCCAACAACAATATCGCGTGTGTGAAAGAATCAGACTACTAGTATTGTTAGCTAACGTTCAGGTAAGATGGTATTTCGGTGTGTATTTCAAGGTTGTTCAAATCATGCAAAAAAATGGGCACCACAAAGTTTTCACCGATTTCCAGTGGAAGATCAACAAAGAAAACAGCTGTGGCTGAATTGAGACTCTAAAAAAGTTAAAAGTGTGTAGTGACCATTTCACGGAGTATGACTATGTGAAAATCAAAAAAGGACGGTCGGGACACCCTCTACTGAAGGAGACTGCTGTGCCATCACCTGTTTTTCTTCATGCACCGAAAACAACTGACAAGCAGGTAACTAATAAATGATTGCATGCGTGATCTATCTATTCAATTTAGCTAGCTAGTTGCCATGATTGGGAAGTCATGGAAGTGGTCAAACTTTTCCTGCAAATTGGTAGTGTAGGGACAATCGGAACTACAATTCCATACAGTCCACAGGAGGCTCCTCCTCCACGTTGGAAGTGATGTAGGACGTTGTACCAGTTGTGATTTCCGCACTGTAACGTGATCCTGCAGAGCGGAATGCGCGACTGGCAATAAAGTTTATAATAGGGGCAATACAGCCAGTTCTCCCCAGTTCTTCCCGCAGTTTCCTTCCGCAGTTGTCCGCTGAACGTGTCTCGTCTCTGGGCCCGTGAGGCCTGGAGCACGCCCGGGGTCCGAGCCCTCGCTCTACAGGAAGCATCGGCAGCCTGTGGCGCCGACCCAATCGAGCGAGGCGGGCTCATCTACCCCCGGCTATCGGCCACGGAGGACTGGAGACGAGACGCAAGGAGGCAACGCGAGCACCCGGTGGTGAAGAAGAACCACCAAGCGGACCACGTAGCCAGATCCTGCAGCAGAGCACCGCCGGTAAGTCCCCAAAGAGGCAAGCGGTCTGCAGTAGGATGGCGCTGCATAGTTCGGGAGAGATAATGTGACCGGTTCCATTATCCCATAAGAACGACGAAAGAAAGCTGTTCCAGGGACCCAAGATGAGGCGGACGTTTCCCCTATCTTCCACAACCCCTGCGAACTCGCCACAACAGAATCAGGGCGACCAGATTTCACCTTTTCACTGTGAGTGTGCGATCCAACGGAGGAACCTATTTAACGGACTTTAATTCAAGTAAGGCTGTAACATGGGCAATAGCATATTAGTTAGCAAAAGAAACATGTTTGTGACTGGATGTATGTAACTGCTATTGAAAGGTTAATGTGTTCTGTAAAAGTTTTGTGTTACCGTGTTTTACTTTGGATGGTTTTATGCCATCCACCGCGCTGCATTAGGTTTAATGCATCCACGCACAGAGCGTATCTTGCATGCGATCTATCTTTAAACACTAACCAGCCGTAATCCTAACACTGCACGCTGATCTCAACGCACACGCATTTAAGCTTACGGCTATCCCTTATGTGTATGGTATGGTTCATGCGCCGCCATTAGCTAGCTCCAGCAAAAGCTAGTTTCAAACCTCCCTCCATCTTAGTTTCTTTGTTCTCACTGAACACGTGTCCGTGGCAACCCCCACACGTAGGAGAACATGGAAATTCCACACACGCCCAACGCGACACACACACACACACACACACACACACACACACACACACACACGCACACACATAGTTTGTTGTACATTATAGTAGTGAATCGTGCCTTGCTCTGTTTGGTACTTTGTGTTCAATAAACTATTACATTTATCCAAGATTGCCTGTATTAATGTTGTTCTTGTGTTGAACTGAATCAGCCAATGCTAATCGCAGGGATTCCCCAAAATGCCACCTTCTAGCTGGATCATTTATATTAATTCGGTATCAACTGAGTACATGATATTGTGATTTTGCTAAGACAATTATTAATGTGTAATTTCATTGGTAATTAATTTAATTATTAATTCGTTAGCCATTTTTAGTTAGTATATTCTCTTTTGAGAATAATATATAAATTTTATGAGACTGATTTATAATACAAAAACCATGCCACCAGTTGTATAAGGATGGTAGTGGCGTATCGCAGTTCATAAGTGACGCCCCGTGTATAAATAGAGGTATGTCCCCTACATTTTTGGTGCCCCGCGTACGGACTCTGATGATTGAGAGATCATGTTACTGATCGTCTTTCTCACTGCTATCAGACTGGTACGTGGTCACTACATTTTTGGTACCCCGTGTATAGATTTAAATTAATATTCCCTACAGTAGCCAGTGTGCTTGCTTGTATATGTTGTGTTATTCTGTAGCATGTTTGTGTTTAGCTGACTTGTTGTCTACCAAATATGTAACTTTACGGCAAAACGGATTGTGTCGGCAACTGTGGAGTACAGCAGATACCCTGGATAATCTACAGGTAGCTCCGCCGCTGTACTTCCACAGAGAATATAGGTCAGCACAAAGTAAAGGATTCAACGATAGTTTGACTTCAAAAATTATGGTATAATCACTGAAAATAACCCCAATAGACTGTCGTCGTATTTTATTTGCTTTGGGTGCACTGTGGAGTGTTTAAGTGCTTTTGGTAGTAGATGCTACTAGTTTCCTTAGAGTTGCGCTAGCATTAGCAATGTGTGTATGTCCAAAAGAAGGGACAGCATGGAATTATCTGAAAATGGTTTCCATCAATCAACTACATCATGGGTAAGTCGTAATTGAGACATTATGTCCAAAATTCCGAACTATCCCTTTAACTGGTTTTTAAGAGATATCAAAACACTGAATGGGGTCAGATTGACCCCAAACATAATAGGAGTGTTAAAGAAAAAAAACAACAATGTGGAGTCAAAATGAACTATTTATACATTGTGCGGCACCACCCTGTGTAATTCCACATGGAAACTATTCTTGTACTGCAATAAAAGGGACACTGATTGTAGTAGAGGAACTTCCTGTTTTTTCACTTCCAAGGAGCTTCTGGGACAAAAGCACGGAGGCCAGGGGAATTTTGAGGAAACTGAAGATAGGAAGGCTTAAGTGACACACGTTTCAGTTCACAACGTTAATTATCAGTCACTGTTTGGTTCGCACCTAGGTTCTGGTTGTATACAAAAATAAAAGAAAATGTGAACCACACACCTTGATGGGAAGCAGTGGAGAAGCAGTGGACTACTACACTCCTAGCTAGGGGTCAATGACCATCCATCAGATCCAGTGGTGTATTGGTGCCTGGAGAAGTGGGTGTACTCTAGAGAAGTGGGTATACTCTAATTTAACAAATCGATGACTACTAATTGATACGTACACCAGTGGGGATTAAGAAGTGAGTATACTCTATGCCCACTAAGAAAGAAGTGGGTATACTGAGTATACCCTGTGTATACCCTCCACTACACTACTGATCAGATCCCATTGTCCCATGCTCATTTCAGCAAATCTGTGTATCCACACACCTGAGGCCTGAAGTTTTTCCTCAGTATAGCACAGGTCCAATTCAACAAGAGTGAACTTCATGAAATGCACCGTAAACTTCATGAAATTCAGCAAGTCTGACAGACAAAAATTGCTCATCAAAAAAGCATGAGCCACAGAAAAGGTAACTGCTGTTTCAATCCGCAATTCAAATTAAGCATGGTGTGTATTGCAAATAGATTTAATTTGGCTGTAAGAAAACCAGAAGATAAGTACAGTGATTATACACCCCAGAATTATCTTCATACAGTAATGCATGTGATCATAAATATTTTAAAGATGCATTCTTGCCAGAATATTTGCTGACACAACAGCACGACAATTTGCTGAAACAACTGTGCAGGAAGTTGTTTACAGCATTGTGTTCGACTAATCATTTAGAAGATGTGCATTGTTAATAACCCTAAATCCAGCTTTGTAGACACTTTATGTGGTTATTAAACTGCAGAGCATGTCAACCACCATTGTTCACTGGGGAGCCAGCATTGATTGTCTTACCTTGTTGAGAAGAGAAGATGGATTTACAATTCTCCTGTCCTTTTCTCCTTGGTCCTGAAATAGAGGTGGATTTCTGAAATTAATCAATTTGCCCTGAAAATTATACGAGGCGGTCAAACAATCAATCAGGCAGCAGACACAGTCATCAGCGTTCTAATCCATATGACCAATCCTGGTCATATTTATGAAGAGATAAATTGCTCTTGTGCTTTTTCTGTGGGCATGATATTTATAGGGCCAACAAGGTGCTTGGCCATGATGACAGTCGCTGATGATAAACTACATGCTATTAACAAACAAGGTATTTTCAGGCCCTAATACACCAGAATATAAATCATTATCTAACATGTAAAATTGGTTGTAAAACTTTTGTTCGTTCACAAGAATGAGGTCACATCACAGTAGCTTATACACTGAGTGATAGCAGGACCCCAATACACATACGATACCTACTCACTATACCCACAAACTACTAAAAGACACTCTATTGATCTTGACATTGACATTTTAACGGCTTTTATATTGCTGCAAAACATTCAACAAATATTTTACTACTTTTACTTTTAAATTTACCTGCTAAAAGGATGTAGGTTTTGGTTGCTAGTTGCATTTTGGTTTGGTTTTGAATTTTTCTGAAACTGTAAATAAAACCAATAAACCGAAAAACCACAAGACAATAAATGTGTATGCTTAAATGGCAATAAATGGTTAACCATTCACACTTAATACATCAAAATGTTTTTCATCATATGTTTTTAAAGGTGTTAATCGGCCTGCTGTACTGATGACTGCATTGGATCTGGTCACCATCACTATATAAAAGCACTATTCTGCAAGAGGCAGAGGATCAAACAGGCTCTTAGAGAACACCCCCCATACCACCGCCACTGGCACCAAACCAAAGTCCATGCTGTTCCCTCCTCAAGTGAGTGCAGTCAGACTGAATTACCACGCGGTCCCGTGTTGCCTCAAAGATAGCCGTGGACTCAGCAAAGACAGCATCTTTGCATGCGAGACATTTTGACAGCAAAGTACCCATCCGGTGAAATGAGTTCACCCAAGGGAACAACCAAGGCCAGACGCAGGGTTTTATGCCACCATTGTTTTGATTGAAATGAGTCAAAACAAAGATATATTGTCGCCGTTATGATATTGTTTTACAGCACAGTAAATTCTCAGCACAGGAAAATACAGCACAGGAGTACAGCACAGTAAATTCTCCCATCAAACAAAATGAAGTTGACACAAAAATTATACAAAATACATTACAAAGTTAACAAAAGTTAAATTGTTAAATGTTCTGTGTATTCTTTTTTTCTTAAATGAACAACAGCATCCTGAAAATGTCTTATTATGTTTCTGGGTTATGTCGTGAAAATGCCACGTCATGGATTAACAAGAGTGGAACACAACACACAAGTTCTAAATCATACTGGCAAGAAAAATAAAAGTTATTGACTGGTACGTGGCAGGAATGAGTTATGTTCCAGAACAGAGATGCTGGCCACAGGTCGGCCAGAAGGAATATTAATTTGTGTTGATGTGGTGGCCCAGGTCCAATATGGGTCAGTTTTGTTAGTACAAGTTTTCAAAGTTTTGTTTTTTCCTCCAAGCTCACTACCACAGCCTCTGCTATCAAATCAGAAGAGCACAGATGACTATTCTAGCTGACAGAAACACTTTCCTGGGTGATATTACCACAGAACGTTGGCACTGGCACATCCACAGGATGAACAGGATGAGCTACCCAGCAGCCTACCCAGCACACACACACATTCAATTGGATTCATTAATTCTGTGGCCATATTGTTACATTTGGAGGTCCTGGGCCATTGATTGCGCCAGGGTTCTTTGAGTTACCACTGTCTTTTTTGAGTCATATCAACTGGTGCTTTGCTATCTGCAGCCCTGAATATTTGTTAGTCGCCCCATGCCTGCTGCTGTTGCAGGGAGCTACCAGATCTGACCCTTGGCTCTGGGATCCTCATGCACGTTTACCTCGCCCTTGGTGATCTGATCGCTGGCCACAATCTCCCATTGCATTGGCTCCTTGGGTGGCTGTGTAGCCTTCCTTCAGCGGCCTTGTGTTTTGGTGTTTTGCTCTGGTCGTTTAGGGGCATTTAAAAGCTTGCATCACGCATGGAGGTGGAAGGCCTGAGGAAGGCTTTGAGCTGTGCGTGTTTTTAGTGATAGACATTCCTCACTTTGAGGAAACCTTCGAGCATGATCACTGCAAAAGTATTCAGGAGCTATGCAGTGAAAATGTAGTGTTAATAGAACCATTAAAGGTGAAGAGGAAGCTGTTGACACCAGTTTTAACAACTCTAGGAGCTGCCACCCATCACAAACTCACCACACAACACAGCTCCAAGTGGACAGATTACACAGCACCTTAAACTGGGACTAGCGCTGTTCATCCCTACACCCTCTAAAAATTAGTGCAGTGAAGAAATTGGTTGAACTTGAAATTGGTGTCACCAAGATTGGATAAATAGCTGTTTTTGGCTTTGCTGGGTTTATTTGTTGTGTTTATTCATTGTGCTGTTATTTTTCATCCTTAGCTGTTGTTGTGCTCCAGTTAAAATAGTTTTAAGTGTGTTAAACCGGGGCCCTGTGGGAGTGTAGGTAACACTTGACACTTTGTAAGCTAGTCTCAATAGATAAACTGTCTCACTTTCAGTCTATACTCTCCTCCTTCTCTGCATCCATCTGTGTGGCCAAATCAACCTTTTATCTCTCTAGTATTCACTCCTCTGCTTCTAAACCCTGGAAACAGTTTTCCATCTGCTCATCTCTCCTTTCTCTTTCTGCCAAGGACTTTTTTCCTACTTTGAGAAGAAGGTCGACGACATCAGAGGCTCCTTTCCCCAACCTCCCCAACCTTTCCCACCATTTACAATACTAACTTAGATTCAAGGGCGTAACTTTGGTTTGAACATTTGGGGGGTTGAGATGCATAGACCCCTAGAACACGAACCCTGCTTTTAGACCACAGTTTCTATCTAAAAATGAGCAGTTCAAAGACCATATATATTTTATTACATTTTGTAATAAACAGCTGAAAATAATTGGTACGAAATAGGTAGAAATCACGCCCTTGCTTTGATTAGTTTTATTTTAATAATTTAGGTCAAACTAAAGCGCCACAAATGCAAAGAACTTTTGTCAATTTCTTCACTGCACTAATTTTTAGAGGGTGTAGGGATGAACAGCGCTAGTCCCAGTTTAAGGTGCTGTGTAATCTGTCCACTTGGAGCTGTGTTGTGTGGTGAGTTTGTGATGGGTGGCAGCTCCTAGAGTTGTTAAAACTGGTGTCAACAGCTTCCTCTTCACCTTTAATGGTTCTATTAACACTACATTTTCACTGCATAGCTCCTGAATACTTTTGCAGTGATCATGCTCGAAGGTTTCCTCAAAGTGAGGAATGTCTATCACTAAAAACACGCACAGCTCAAAGCCTTCCTCAGGCCTTCCACCTCCATGCGTGATGCAAGCTTTTAAATGCCCCTAAACGACCAGAGCAAAACACAAGGAAGGCTGCAAACAAATTTTTTGTCAATAATGCAACAAAAAAAGGTTTGCAATGAAATTTTGAGAGCTACATACAGACAAGTGACAAATTAAAGGAAAAACCAACATAAAGTGTCTTAGTAAAGTGTTAGTGACAGAACAGCTTCAATGTGCCTTGGCATATTCTGCCTCTAGTCTAGCATAGATTCTAGTCTCTACTGGATGGATGGAACACCATTCTTCCGAAATATGTTCCCTCATTTGGTGTTTTGATGATGGTGGTGGAGAGTGCTGTCTAACATGTCAATCGAAAATCTCCCATAGGTGTTCAATTGGGTTGAGATCTGGTGACTACGAATTTCATACTCATCAAACCATTCAGTGACCCCTCATGCCCCTCATGTGGATGGGGACATTGTCATCCTGGAATAGACCACTCCCATCAGGATAGAAAGGTTTCATCATAGAATAAAGTTGATCACTCAGAATAACCTTGTATTGATTTGCAGTGTCCCTTCCCTCTAACGGGACAAGTGGACCCAAACCGTGCCAGGAAAATGCCGTCCACAGCATAACAAATCCACCATCCACCCCCCCTCAGTGTATGGTTCCTAGATCAAAGTGTGAAAAAACTGAGGGTGATATGCAGAACTACTAAAGATCTATATCACAAAATGTAGGCAGTATATAGTATAGGCTGTCGTCCCTTAGTGTCTCCAAATATATCCAAATAGCTAAATTGGGCACTGCTGTAAATCATAATATAATCATATTTAACTACAAATCAACTGGTTTGGCTCATAAAACTCACTTTTGCATCATTGTCAAGTGGGAATAACTATCTTTTAATCAGTATAGCGGGATAGATATCTATGGGTCTAAAAACCTATTGAAAACCTGACATAAAATGAAGTAAATATTTTTACTTCAGTTTCAGGTTATCCCACGTATAGTTATGTCTAATGAGTGCAAAAAGAGCCCACATTTGTGAATATAGATTTGTCTGACTAGTTCTTGCTTTGCTTGTCCTCCCCGATTGTGTCTCGACTACGCTAGTAAACACACAATCCACTTCGAATCATTGTAGGAATAGTTAAACCGATACTAGCCTGCCAGCTGACCTTAAGTACACACACAGAATCAAACATCTTTACCTAGGATTAGTAACTGCACTCCTCGCTGTCACTGAAACCCTCCTTTCCGCTAGAGCTGCCCCTCGCTCCTCAGTCCTTATCCTCCTAAAATTGTCTACTGCCATTGGCAAATTTAACTACCAACTAGTCCTCACCACCCTGATGGATCTGGGAGTCTCTGGGCCTGCGCTCTCATGGTGTACCTCCTACCTGTTAGACCGTACCTATGAGGTATCATGGAGGGGGTCTCTGTCTTTGCCATGGGCCCTCTCTACTGGGGTTCCCCAGGGCTCAGTCCAGGGCACTCTCCTCTTCTCCCTCTACACAAGATCACTTGGCTCTGTCATCACATCCCACAACTATCTCACTTTCCCATGCACTGACAATCAGGTTGAGGCACGCATCTCTGCTTGACTAGATGACATCTCCAGTTGGATGTCTACCCAGAAGCTCAAGCTAAACCTTGACACAACTGCTCTTTTTACATTGACAATCCTCTGCAGTACCTCCCAATCTTCTCCATGCCCAGCCCGCCAGGAATCTTGGTGTGACTCTGGATAGTCAACTGTCTTAGACAGCCCACATTGCTGCCGTAACATGATCCTGCAGGTTTGCACTTTACAACAACCGCCGAATCAGACCCTTGCTCAGTACTATCTTCCGCAGTACTATCTCCAGCCCCTTCAGCTCACCCAGAATGGTCCAAATGGCTAAATCATCCCACCTGGTTTTCAACCTCCCTCCCTACATAAGACATCAGATTATGAAGGAAGATTTATATTGTGTAGGAAGTTAAACCAGTTGTCCTTATTGAGATTAAAAGCATAAGATCTGAATAAAGTAACCTGAAGACCCATCTGTTCAGGATATCTCCTCCCCTTCTCTACCCTTTGGGGCGGCAGTGTAGTATAATGGTTAAGGAACTGGACTCATAACCAAAAGGTTGAAGGTTCAATTCCCAGATAGGACACTGTTGTTGTACCCTTGAGCAAGGTACTTAACCTGAATTGCCTCAGTAGCCTATATATCCAGCTGTATAAATGGATACATGTAAAAATATGCTAAGAAGTGTAAGTCACCCTGCATAAGACTGTCTGCTAAATGCCTGTAATGTACCCTGATTCCCAATCCCCTCCTTGACATCTTATCCTCTCTATCCTATATTTC
Organism: Synaphobranchus kaupii; assembly: GCA_029718625.1. NCBI lineage: Eukaryota > Metazoa > Chordata > Actinopteri > Anguilliformes > Synaphobranchidae > Synaphobranchus > Synaphobranchus kaupii. Next base: position 81,828,661 of record CM056376.1, on the reverse strand, counting down.
TCCTACAGAAGAAATGTATAAAATACCTCTACCTTCCCTTCCACATGTTAATTCTAGTAACAAAGGATTACCTATTGATTTAGTGATTCACAAATGTAGGCTTTTTCTTTGTACACTAAGTCGCTCTGGATAACAGTATCACATAAATTCCAAAAATGTAAATATAAATGTAAAAATGGCGTCCGAGAAACCCAGTGCCACAAACGTGGAATCTGGTCTACTCCTCCACTTCCAGAACTCACTGTCAGTGACATTTTTCACACCCTCAGCCTCACTCACATCTGGGTGTCTTCACCTCTTCGTCTCCGCAGAGAAAGGACTTTGTAATTGCTGGGGCCACCGCGATTTGCAGCATGAACACTGCACCAATAGAGTTCTTGTTTCCTCCTTTTCAGGTGCTACTGTTTTAGTTGTAGCTAAATAAATGCCCTCTGATTTAAGCAAATACAAAAACACAGACACCTGCGATTATATATGTTGGAGGCCTGTTTTTTACGGCAAACATGGTCTACACCCAATCAGAGGGGGCTCTACTGTTTAATAAGATAACATTCGGAAAGCAACAAATAATGTCTCACTACAGTAGGGAAGTGTTAAAAACCAAGCGGACAGTGTTTTGTCGACAGGAAAATGTTTGTTCCTCTATAAAAATGATCATTTCCAACTATCGTAAAGGTAGAGCCAAATGATCTGTTGACTTTAGAAATCAGTCTGATCCAGTTTGCAACAAGCTGCATCTTTCTGTACAAAGTGTTAGGACCTTAGCAAGGAAAATGTTCATTTTAAGTGTTTTTTTTCTGTTATATAATTTAGAATGTTTTCTGGGGACATTGTCATCCTTGTGTGTTTTTTCAAATCTTTCATCTTTTTTTTATTTTATTATTTTTGACTTGGACCTGGTTGTGGACACTGTATCTTTCATTGATACTTCCCTTCTAAATTTTTCTCTTCTGGAGAAATCTGACAAAATAGCATGTGAAGGTCCTGGAGCAAGCATCTAAGCAGACATGTTTAATTTAAAATGAATTTCTCTCTGGGATTTTACTGCTTTTGAATATCTTGCCATGATAATTAAATGTAATGCGCCTGTTTTGATAGCTCTGCCCTGAATCTTCTGTATTTTTATCCTTTAAATCAACTGAATGTGATCACGTTGATAATTAATATAATTCCAAAGATTGACTTTTTAAACCTGCTCGAGTCAGAATCAGAATGTTGCTGGACCTACGCAAAAACAAGGGCACACACAAGCTGGTTATTTCTAGAGGTTTAAATATAACAAACTCGTCCATTCTCGAGTTTGCTATCACAGATCATTCATACTCTGTCTTTGAGAACAATGTAGGGCATACTATTAAGAAACATCTTTTAAACTCTGTTGTAGGTGAAAAGTTTATAAACATTGTGAACGCTCCCCTATGCCTCCTAACTCTCTAATGTGTGCTGAACTTGTGGAAAATTTTAACAGCACACTGAAAACAACTTTAGATATTATTGCTCCCATGAAAGTGAAAAAGGTTTCCTTCAAACACAGAACCCAGTGGACAAATTGAGAATCTGGACTCTTGAAAACAAGCTTTCACAAAGCAGAATGGTAATTCAGATTGATCTGTATAAAGAACAACTTGCAGGGTACAGCAGAGCAATGAAGATTGCAAGACAGGCTTATTTTTCTACATAGAAAAATCATCACTGATAATAGAATAGAATAACTTTTATTTTCCCATTTGGGAACTGCAGTTGTAGCCCCAGCAACACCAAAAAGACATAGACAGTGGGGTAGACCCACAACACACAAACAAACATATCAAATAAAGACATTCAATAGAATCATTGCATTAATCAAGTGAATTAAAGTGGAATACAGCCATGATTAAAAATAGCCCCCGCTGTCCTGAGATGTCCAGTGGCATTAAGCAGTCCAACACACAAACTGCGCCTCCACGACTCCAGTTCCTCCATACATGCAGTGTTGCGGTCTCTATACACTGTGGAAACGGATCAACCGAACTGCGTCAACCTTCCCAGTCTTCGCCTCACCCATCCCCCGCATTATCTTCTCCTTCCATTCCCTGGTTTCCTTTTGAAGATTTCCTGCACTCCCGGATCAGTCTCGACATCTTCAACTCCGGTGAAGAGCTAAACTTTGTTGCTGCAGATCCAACGGACATTCCCGAGCATATGTTGCGAATGCTTCTCCATAATGACGACCACAAACAAAATTATATTGACTAGACAATTTGTTAATATTATAAAAATGAGCAGTAGGAGTGCCCTGAAAAATCTCCAGCCCACTTCCCCATCCCACAACAGACACACAGCGCATGAAAAAAGACAAAAGCCCAACAGTGCTATCAGCTCCCAAAAGAGATGTCTGACAAACATTAAACTGTGGATGTCAAAAAAATTCAATAGCAAATTTTAAATAAAACTGAAGTCCTAGTCATTGGCTCCAAACTATAAAAGAACGGTGTTTTTGATAACCTGGGACCTCTCATTTCAAGCAGAAAACCCCACGCCAGAACTTGAGGGTGTAATTCTTGACACACAGTTGAACAGAGTTTCAAACGCATTTAAAGAATGTGATCAAAGTGGCTTTCTTCTACTTAAGAAACATTTTGAAAGTATGGCCTGTTCTCATCTCACCCGGGTGGATGCCGCAAGATGAATACGCACATTCTGACAAGCAGGCTTGATTGTTTCAATGTGCTTCTCTGTGGTGTTCCAAAACAAACAACTGAACAACTGCAACTGGTACAAAACACTGCAGCAAGAATACTGCCAAAAACCAATAAGAGAAAACATATCACCCCTACACTTTGCACTGGTTCCCTGTGAGTTTTAGAATTGATTTTAAGGTACTTCAATAAATTATTAAAGCATGTAATGATTTAGCCCCCAAATGTATAAATGATACATTAATAAACTACCAGCCAAAATGAAATCTGCAGTCTTCTAATGACATCCTGCTATGCGCCCAGGACGTGAAACTGAAGAAAAGCGGTGAAGCTTTTTATGCCCCTAGTCTTTGGAATATTCTGCCAAAAGATGTTAGAATGGCACCATCAAATGACAATGGGGAAACTGTAGACAAACTTCTTTAAGGCTGCCTTTAAATGACTTTTAAATTGCATTTTTAAAAATCATGGCTGACTTCATGTTTTATGATTCTGGTTAGTCTTATTCGTTTATCTTTTTTTATTTATTTTATTTATTACTCTGATTCTTATGGTTGTTCCTATTCAGAGTTTATCTTTTTTATTATTACTCCTGTCTTTATTTCTTATGCCGTATCCAGTTTTTTTCCATTGTGTTTTGTTTCTGAGTACAGGCTATATTGTTTACTCTCCCTTTCAACATTATGTGAAGCACCTTGGGCTACAAACTTTTGTATTAAATGTGCTGTATAAATACAATTATTATTATTAGTATTGCTATTGCACTTACTCCTCCAAGCAACAAACCAGTAGCATGGTCCCATGAACAAGTACATCAAAGGATGGCGTACAGTTCAGCTCAAGTGCTACTACTGCAGGGTATGTGTGGAACGGAACTAAGTTTGGTGAAATGAGAACGTCTCCTTTTTATTTTATTTTGCGTGTTTTTTCAAATCTTTCATGTTTTTTCCTTCAGCGGCGTCACTCAGAGCTATTTTCCTGGCCAATCATGAAGAGCAGGTGAACGAAGGAAACAGACATTAGCAGATGATGAAACCGACATTGTCTGTGAAGCAAACACGACCGTGCTCTGACGAAGACGCAGTGATCACCATGGTAATACTGCGATCGCCATGGTGATCACTGCACCCCCATCAACGGTCACCTTCAATCCCCCTTCCCAACTCCTACGGTTGACATTCGTAAAGGGCACTCAAGTCCGTTTTCTGGGAAAGAAAATAAATCCTTATTTAGATTTTTCTTGTATATTCAGAGAAATTCAATGATTATCAAAATGGCTGCAAGGGACGTTTTGAACTGAACATAGAGCATTAGAGTATAGTAAATAGCCTTTACAGCAAATAAATCCTGTAAATCCTTCCATGCCAACTCAGTGCTGTCCATGTATTTAATTTTCTCAGATGTCCCTTTCAAATCCTCGTACTGAATATAAAATTGCTCATGCACTCATTCTGTTCAAGATGACTGTGAATTCAGTTAAGTGTGCTCATAAGGTGTCTGAGATCCAGCTCTGGTTCAAACCACAATTGTAAAAAGTACACCCTTGGAAAAACATCAATTGCAATGCGCACCAAAATCATATTCAATTTTAAGGAGTCAGCAAATGGCTATTTAAAGTGATGGACAAGGGATTCTAAAAACTTCAAATAACCACAACATATGACAGAGGGATGTATCCACTACACACCCCCCCAAATATCCTCAGAATACAAACGAACAACACGTATTGGCTCCCAATTTTCAAAGTGCTGGAGATTTGGATGAGATTGAAAATGACCTGGAAGCACACATTCCAACAGAGCAGAAACTGCTCCCCTTTCCTTGTGTCTGGCTTATTGAATTTTACAGTGACATCTGCATTCATACTCGCTCTTCCCATAAATCATTAATGCTTGCTATTTTTGTTGGCTTCGTAATTACATGCACCAAACAAGCTTTTAACAGGAGCAGCAATATTTAAGCGACATAGTGCAGCTGTGTTCATTTACATCATTTATTTTAGTAAATAACCTGCTAGATCGACAAATTTGGCACACATACTTTCACAATAATTTGCAGCTGTCAAAGTAAATTCCCCCTATTAATGCCTACTACCTATTACAAGCAGAGTGCGTTCGATCAGGTAATGGAAGTTTGAATAATTTACCACAGAGTCATTTACTTATATAACAGGGTCCTTCTGACAATTCAAACCAGCAACCTACTTTTTCATAAGCACAACTCAGTGTCATTGTATTGCAGTGCTAATATGATGCCAAAAGCAGAACATGGCACTGCCATGGCATATTCACTGTTCTCCTATCCCATTAATGAATTATTATTATTGGATTTTCCACCATTTAAAAATAATCTTCTCATGAACCATAAATGACCAACAAACTTACAGGACTTCACTTTACTTGTTGAAAATTCCCCATTGAGTTCCATTCATTTCATACAACTTCATCTGTAGATTTTGCATTATGGCAATAAACTTTTAAGAAAATGGCAGCATGGTAGAGGGTTCTAAGACATGCATTCACAACGAATTACACAAAACACTCTGAAGGTGGCGCTATGACAAGCAAATTAAATTAAATTTGAATTAACTACACTTTGAAAGGTCATAAGATTTCACCCAATTGCCCTCGACACATTAAACTAACATCACTATGTTGCACCGAACATGTACAGGCAGTCTGTTACACTGTACCATGATGAATGCTTAGACCTCTTAATCACTGCTTGTGGCTTTATTCATTCTTGTGCTTCTTGGGGATATACAATTTTAAGGTATTAATTATTGTTCTATTGCTTCATGATCACAATTACCATAATCATAGCTAATAATCATGCTAATTATCTCAAGTATTCATAATTGTCCTCTACAATGAGGCATCTGAAAGCTTCAAAGGCATGTAACAATGCCAAATCTCATGATAGAAATAGTGTATATCTTAGCAACCAAAACCTACCAAGTTAAATACTGTAAGGAGGCCAATGGTTGCCTGTTAGAGGTAAAGTGGTTTAATTTGTAGCTAAGAAGTGGCACGTGGACACACCCAATGATGTGCATGAGGTCACCGGTCTATAGGGAGTGAAACAACTACCAGGGCATGCATAACAAACATGGTTGACTCGTCATAGGGGGAAGTATGAACATGTAATTGTTAATTAATCATCGATTTGTACACTGTTAAAGTCTGACTCAAAAACATTGTGTGAGCTGCTACATGGATAATGTTAATTGTCACAGTATGGGGCCATTTCTGTAATTACAGAAATTAGGATCATGTTTCAGTCAAGCGGTACAAGCTACACTTGACCTGTAAAATAATTAAACTGTATATACCATTCCCTCAAGATGATGTTTTTAAATTAAGAACACCCCCAGGAGATTTTTATGCAAGTGCTGTGACACGACTCTTAGAGGTGCTACTCTGCTTCATCAAAACAGGAACAACTGGATTTACATATTCACTCGACATGTATCAGAGAACGTAAAAAAAGTAATCTGTTTCTCTCTGTAGTGTTACGACCCCGGATATGGACTGAACCCAAATGCACGACTCGAACACAGGAATGCCAATACTCAATATTTTATTGCTTGACCAGGGTACTCCTGAAGCATGGGGAGAAAGGCAAAGGCAGTTATAGTTCCAAGCCGGAACTGGACTTCAAAAGACAGACAGACAGAGCGCGTAGCTCTAATAAATTATGCTTTGACCAGTACTCCTGAAGCATAGGGAGAACACAGAAGACGGCCAGTCCGGGTATGAGTCAGCAGGGGAGCAGCGGGAGCAGGAGAGGCCAGGGGCAGGAGATGGAGATGGATAACCAGGTTGGCTGAGCAGGGGTAGAGCGGGAGTGGGAAGGGCGCGGGCGCAGCGGCAGGGCAGCAGCAGTAGCAGCACAGCAACAGCAGAGCAGCAGCAGCAGCAACAGCAGCAGCACATCAACAGCAGCAGCAGCACTGGCAGTAGGCGGGCACCGCCGCAGAGTGGAGGAGCAGGAGCCCCGGCTGCATGCACACACGTCAGATGGATTGGCAGGGAAACCGCAACACAGACAGGGGTAGCAAACAACTGCAGATTGGCAGACTGAAGCAGACAAAGTTAGTACAGCGAGGCAGGAATATTGAACAGCGGGAAATGCCGTTCCAGACGAGAGCTAGACAAGGACTTCAAACGGAATAGAAAGGCGAGTTATCGCCGGTACAAGACAAGACTTTTAGTTAGCAAGACTAGACTGGATA